>OU015756.1:37799533-37837880 GCA_907169655.1 Acomys percivali | reverse complement strand
ACACACACACACACACACACACACACACACACACACACACACACACAAACCATTTAAACAGTAATTAGAGTGGAGGTTTCCTGTAGGGTTTGCTGGGAGCACACCAGGTAGAAAGGTCTAAGAATAATGGTGAGAACGTGGTCAGTCTGGAGCAGAGAGTGAGACATGATGCACTGTGTTCTTCATTCGTGTATAACAAACTTCGCCATCTTCAGCCTCAGTTCACCGATGCACAGTTATCAACTGGGCCCAATGTGACATATACAAAGGGGTGTTTTGTCTTCTCATTGTAGCCTTCAGAGTGCCCAGTGGTTACTTTGAAATAATTTCCTGATTTTTCTTTAGTCCCCTTCCAGGCCCAGCTTTTTCTTTTTTGCTAGTATACTTAGTAAACTGCTTAATCTATTTCAAAGAGTAATAAACTTGTAAGGTTCAATTTTAAAATTGAAGCTAGAGGTGGACTTCAGTCTTAGAGCACTTGCCTGGTTTGAGGGGATCCTGGAGTTAGATCCCTAGCACCATCAAAATAAAGATACAGCATAGTTGGGCATGGTATCAGCAGCCTATAAGAAACACTTGAGAGGATGAAGCAGAAGCATCCCAAATTCAAGTCCAGCCTTCTCTACGTAGTGAGCCAAGTATGGCGGTACCTGCCTATACTAACAGTATTTGGGACACAGAGGCTCAAGGGTCAAGTAAAGGCCAGCCTTGGCTACATGAGGTGTTTTTAAGGGAAAACAAAAACAGGCTAGGTATGCGTATAATCCCAGCACTTGGGAAGCAGAGGCAGGGCATCTCTGAGTCAAGGCTAGCCTGATCTATGTATTGAGTTCTAGGCTAGCTGGGGCTACATAGTGAGGACTGTCTTTAAAAAGAAAAAGTACAGATTAAGTAGGAATGTCCCACCCATCCTTCCTCTTCCCAGGGCCACGGCCAATGCAATTTGATCTCTACCTTCCTCTAAAGACTGCCTACATGTGTTCTCTGCCAAAGGGTTTTTGGATTCTCTACAATCTCACCAGTTACTAAGGCATGGCCAGTTTCTGTTTATATAAATGACTTAAGTAGTAGACCTCTATGCTTTTAAAATGTTTTACATTAAGCCAAATACATACTATTTCAACTTTTTTTTTTCAACCGGGCCTTGAGGTACATTCAGGAGGTTCCAGCACTAGAAAGAAGCCTTGAGGCAGAATGTGGAGTTTTGAGATAAGTTTATATTACCTAGCAAGATACTATATCAAAAAAAGAGGCCAGTAAGGTAGCTCAGCAGTTAAAGGCCCATGCCTTGCAAGCCTAATAATAGTCTGAGTTTTATCTTCAGAAGCCACATAAAGGTGAGAGAACCAACATGTACTATGGTGTTGGAACCCACAAGCCCATTGTACACGAGTGCGCGCGCGTGCGCATACACACACACACACACACACACACACACTAATAAATGAGTTCTTTCTTTTTTTTTTTTTTTTTTTTCTTTTCCTTTTTCTCAGTGATGGTGGCCAGCGGCTGGTTTTCAGGACAGTGTTTCTCAGAGTAGCCCTAGCCATCCTGGAACTCTGCTGTGATAATCAGGCTTCAAAGAGATCCTCCTGCCTCTGCTTCCCAAGGGCTGGGATTGAAGGCGTTCACTGCTACATACAGTACCACCCTCCCCTCCCTCCACACAGCATGATTGATTTTTCTTAAAGGAAAAGTTTCCAGTGTGATTGACTAGACTTGGATTAGTATTCCAGCTAGCTATGTCTTATGAGCTGTACCAAGCCTTAATGTAAACATGCCTAGCTTGCTCTTCTGCACATATGTAATGAACTGCATTTTATCACAATGATGATAACGGTTCTTGATTTGTTTTTAGACAGGGAGATTTGAAAAAGAAGAAGAAGAAAAAGAAAGGTAAGACTTTGAGGAAAAAAATACATGTTAGATTTCTGTGTTGAGATAGCTCAAGCTGTCGTCAAGCTGTCCAGGCAGTCCTTCTGCATCAGCCTCCCAAGTGCTAGAGCCACAAGTGTCCACCACCATGCCTAGTTTTAGATTCCTTTTTCAACAATAAAAGTTAGAATTTATCCCTAAGTCATACTCCCTGGACCTAGAAATGCTATCTTCTTCTGTTATTTTCAAACATTAATTTTTGCCTTGACTAGCACTAACATTTTCAATGCATTAAAGTGTTCCCTTAAGAGTTTGATTGCCAGCCGGGTGTGGTGGTACACACCTTTAATCCCAGCTCTCAGGAGGCAGAGGCAGGCGGATCGCTGTGAGTTCGAGGCCAGACTGGTCTACAAAGCGAGTCTAGGACAGCCAAGGCTACCGAGAAACCCTGTCTTGAAAAACCAAAAAAAAAAAAAAGTTTGATTGCCTAAATTCATATTGCTGCCATAGCAGTATTAACAGTGACTGTGGACGGTAAGGCAAAGGTTTCATCTGTCAGTGGAATATGATAGTATATACCTTAAGGAATCAACTGTTATTGCATGTCAGGCTTTTCACCTCACACATAGTAAGCTCTTTCACATTAGAATTCACAAATACTATAAAATTCTACCAAACTGTCTTAAGACAATTTACTGTTCATAAAACTGACAGTCAAAATGCAGGTTAGCATTAAATTGACTGGTAGTAATTTTGTATCTTTGATCCTCTGTCCACAAAACTACGTCATACAGAAGCAAAGATGCTTTTGGTAACAGTCAGGGCCCATCCTCATTTGTCTATACCCAGGAGAACAGATAGTGTCTCACGGGACTGAGCACGCCTCACTCCCTGGAACCTGATTGGGCTCATGAGTCAGTGATTAGCCCAACATGTAGGGATGTCGTGCATTGATTGGCTCAGACTGTTCTTTAATCCCTAGCAAGAGGATATGGAATTGTTATACCTGACTTCATCCAGTTAGAGGTTCTAGAAGCTGCCACTTCCAGCTGCTGGCCTTAGGGGAAATCTGAAAAATAAATCAGCCTAATTCCTGATTTTTGCCCACTGCCAGTTTATGACTTTGATTTTCAAAACCTAGTTAAGTGAATAACCAATAGTCCAATTGTTTTCCAAGTTCTAAATATGTAGTTATTGCTATTTTACTGGAGTTTACAGAAGTTGTATAAAGTCGTGTCTGCCTCAGTCCATTGTCTTCATGAGTCTCATTTGTTCAGTTTTGTCCCAGTATTCCGCTCTGTAGCATGGCTTTATCCAAGCTGGCTTCCAACTTGTGATCTTCCTACATCGGTGTCCCATTTTTTTTTTCTTTAAAATATTTTGTCTTGTTAGATAAAAATTGTACATTTTGTAGTTATACCTGGAAATGTTTTCCCTTATTGTTTGACTTTTACATAATGTCTTAAAGTCAAATGCTCTTACTAAGATATACCCAAATAAAACTTTCTCAAAGGCAGATGTGGTAGCTCAAGGCTTTAATTCTAGCACTAGGGAGGCAGAGACAGACAGATCTTTGTGAATTCAAGGCCAACCAGTTCTCCATAGTGATTTCCAGGCCAACCAACCCTATATCATGAGACACCATCTCAAGACAATTTTTTTCAACAGCTGAACGTGGTCATGCCTGCAATCCCAGCACTTCAGAGGTAGAGGCAGCAGAATTGGCTATACAAGGCCATCCCAAGCTCCATAGAAAGATAAAAACAAGGACAAAGCTGCCTTCAGTCCCGGCACTTGGGAGGCAGAGGCAGGTGGATCTCTGTGAGTTCGAGGCCAGCTTGGTATGCAGAATAAGTTCCAAGACATCCAGGGCTACACAGAGAAAAGTTATCTCAAAAAAGCAAAAAGAGCAACAGTAATACAAGAGGGAAGTTATAAAAGTAAGCTAAACAAGACAAAGCTAACAAGACTAACCTGAGTATGAACTTAGTGTTTAAATGCTTAAAAACAAAAAACAGAAAAGGCTTTCTCAGACAAATGTCAGTTGTGTTATTTATTCCAAAGCTCCAAGGCATGAACACATTGCTTTAACACTTTTGAAATTCTTCTAGGTGTATTTCTCATTTATCAATTGTTTCTAGGAAAACTGCCTAAGAATTATGACCCGAAAGTTACCCCAGATCCAGAAAGATGGCTGCCAATGCGAGAGCGGTCTTACTACCGAGGAAGAAAGAAGGGCAAAAAGAAGGAGCCGATTGGCAAAGGCACACAGGGGGCGACCGCGGGGGCCTCCTCTGAGCTGTAAGTTGGGGCTCCGGCAGAGAGCCCTCAGAATGCACTTCATCCCGGACAGAGGCTGTCTCAGGTGTTAGTGAGCCTTTGTTAGTGTGCTGCATGAGAAGGACAGTCCTGCAGCCTTCAGGATGTGCACTTTGTCAAAGGAAGAAAATACACTGATTTTATTGTGAGCTACTGTAGGAGCTGTGAGAGTGACCCAGTAATAGAGCTCTTAGCTAGAACATGTTTGTTATGGCCTTGGGTTTAACCCCAATCCTACAAATCATGAAGCAGCCTAACAATTACATTTAGTTTTGAAACTAAAGATACTGTCTCATTTAACTCTGAGATAGCAAATGTCTAGAAAGAAGAATTTAAAGTGTGAATTATTTCTACATGGGATTATAAATCACTTAAAGCTGATTTTCTAAATTTACTAAATTTGGCATGTAGCATATATTACACTTTTAGTTATAAAATGGTTTTAAAATAGTCAAAAGAAGAGTGGACAGAGATATGGTGCATCCCATCCTTAACTGTGTGGGAAATTATTAGGTGTGGAAATTGAGATCCATGCGCACACCTCCTCCTGGATTAAATCTCTAAATGACTAACCACTTCTCTGGTTTGATGATTTCAGAGATGCCAGTAAGACAGTGAGCAGCCCACCCACCTCCCCACGACCTAGCAGTGCGGCCACGATCGCTCCCTCTACAAGCAACATCGTGCCCCCCAGACACCAGAAACCCGCAGGGGCCCCAGCAACAAAAAAGAAACAGCAACAGAAGAAGAAGAAAGGAGGCAAAAGTGGCTGGTGATGAAAATGTGCTTGTTGCAGGCTGTTCCTAATGCAGGGTCAGTGACATAGGGCGTAATAAAGGTAACACAGCAAGAAGCACAGAGCTCCCTCCTCCATCCCATAGTCCTGAAATAATTTCTTAAACTTCAAGTGGGAAAACATCCTCCGCAAACTGCCTAAGCAGGTGTGGCCTGCTTGTACCAAATAGCTTTACAGAAGACTGAAGATGACAGTGCAAGACATGTTATCTAAGTTTCCCAGGATTTAAGTAGAAAGTGTTTGTTTCAACTAGTGTGAAGATGCGTGAGCCTATCAAGTCTCACCTTAAATTATGTCTTACGAGGCTAAGGTGGAATCTTCTGAGCATTCCAAGGATTTGTTTAGAATTATCATGTGATGAAAAGGGATCTTAGTGAGTGGCCAGAAAGACTCTGTCTAAAATAATTTAACTATAATTCTCTGTGTTGTGTACTGGAATTGGGACTCTGGTATGTGGATATATATGTGTACACATCTGGCTCCCTTGTGCCCTTGTCATTTCATTTTCAGATTATGCTAACATGCTGATTTAGTTCCACTGAACTAAACATATATCAGTGTTCCAAGTGGTTGACTCTTAGACCCCGCATTCTGAGGGCAAATGGGCTTGGGCTTCTTAATCACAACACTAGTGGCCACTGTCAAGAACACAAACCTTGACTTGTTTATGTAAGAGGAAACAGTATCCGGTGATAATGAAATTCATGAGAGCATCTGGCCCAGCTAGTCCTCAGTTGGCTCCCCTTTCTAGTTATGGGACATGACCCTTCATCACCTTCTTCAGAGTGACATGGTTCACCGTCACATTGTGGTACAAATGTTGCTCTTTGATGGCTAGCAGGCCACTTTCACACTCAGCAGTTGTGACACACATGGGTGCCTCCCATGCTTAGGATTCATCTATGCCACCCAAGATACTGTTTATTTCACACTTCCCTTGCTGTGATCAGATTGCCCCATCCTTGTTAATAAAAGTGCTGCTGTGTTTGAGCATCATCTTTTGAAATTTGTTCAATGAGTTATTACAAGGCTCCTGCTTTGTGGAATTAGAAATGGGGCTGCCCTTCTGTTCTGCATAGTCAGTATCTGCATCTAAGAGCGGTTTACACAGCTCGCCAGAGCTCAGTCCTGGTGAGACTGAACACCCTATTATAAGAGTAATTGTCATTTGGAATTCAGTCACTTCCCCGTGGTTGAGAAGAGTTTTTTTAAGTTGACAAACAGAATCTTGGTGAGATATACTGAACTTTGAGAATCTTGATCCAAGACACCGTGGTGTACATACATAGTGCTCTTAGTTGGTGTTACTGAGAGTTCTTCGTATTGTCACTGCTAAGCCAAATAAGTCATTCAAGTTTAAATTTGATCTGTATTAATGTTCTAGTCACTATTTTGGGGAAGTCTTTAACCAGTTCAGTGTGTGTGTGTGTGTGTGTGTGTGTGTACATTTATAAAAACCAATGTGGAAAACATCCATTCACTGTGTCACATTTTTAAATTTTAAAATAAAATAAACTCTAGCAGTGAATGTGAATACAGATATTTCAGGTGTTGGCATTTTATGAATGACTTCCTTATTAATATATCTAAGACTTTTAAGCTGAATATCTAACCTTGTCTCCTGTCCTTCCCAGAAAAACTACAAATCTAGTGAGATTGGAAGAACTCAGTTTAAAAGCTGGAAATTCAGAGGCTGGAGAGATGGCTCAGCAGTTACAAGCATGAGCTGCACTTCCAGAGGCTCCTGTGTTCAGTTCCCAGTACCTACATGGCAGCTCACAGCTGTCTGTGCCTCAAGTTCAAGAGAATCTGACACCCTCTTTGGCCCCCTCTGGCACTACACACAAGACACACATGCATAACATGCAGGCAAAACACTTATAAATATAAAACAATACATCTTAAAAAGAAAAAAAATCCATCCTATTGGTATGTGCATCAGTGAACAGAAACAAACTTTGTAGAGTATTGAGCCTGGCATTTTCAAGACAACTGAAGAGCGCCAACCTTAAAAACTGTCCTGTCACTCAAGCCCCCTGAGACTTACATTGTTCTTTAACAGCTTATTTGAAACACCTGATTTTTTTTTTTTTTTTAAATCAATGTCATGTAGAAACTAAAATTTTCCATATGGTGGCATTAAAATTCCAGTGTCGTTTCAGTCTGGGCTTAAGCTCAAGAGGTCTTCTCTCTCAGCCTCCCCAGTACAGCCTTGACCTGGTGTTACACAACACCCTTTTTCCTGAGCAGAAACTCGGCCTTTGCACAAGCAAGCACTCTATCACTGGTTTACACCCCTATTCCTAACTTTGTTAAATTGTGAAAAAATCCCAGTCCAGCTAGAAAATAACCAACTGTGAGTTCCTGAGCTGGTTAAGAATGCCAACTCACTTGGAGTGCTTCATTTACTACATCCTGGTGGTGGAGGGTGACTAGACTGCCTCAATTTGGTTCTAATTAGCTGCAATCTCTGTCCTTCGCTGATGTGGCCGTCCCAGTGGAATTCACATGGGGTGGAGGCAGAAAGACGTGTAAGTTACGTTCTGGGGTACTGGTTGTGCGCTGGGGAAAGGTAGGGAGTCTTCTAGGGACTCTGGTGCCCTAGGCTTCTTAAATAAGGAGGCACGCCCTGGTGGAGCAAATTGTGGGTTGAAGCCGCGGGATAGCGGACACTCTCAGGCGTTTCTCAAACACTACCAAATGGTCCCTTGGGCCCTCTGGGTGCCTGAGGGCCTCCTGCCACGTTAGTCCTCGCCTGTTTATTCCACTTCTCTCAAGAGGGTCATCGGGTTCCGGTAGCTTGGGCTCCAGCCATCATGCCCTTAGCATCCTAGCACTTAGGCTCTTCCACCGGCCACTCCTCCTGGCCTCAAATTCAACGAGTCAGTTAGGCAGACAAGCTCACGCGAAATGCCTGAGGGCCAGCTGGGCTCACTGGCGCGAGCTGCCACCGCGGTGACCGCGGGTGTGGCCTACGCCGCCCTGTGAACCTACGTCTCCACCTTGGGGACCACACCTGCCAGGATCCAGGGCCGAGACTCCAGCGCGCGGGCGCGCGGGAGTTGTAAAGAAGGGGGGAACAGCGGCGGCGGTGGGCATGGAGAAGGGAAAGACAAAGAAAGAGAGGGAAAAGTTTTCTTCTTCCAGCAGTAGGGACTCGGTAAAGGTAGAGAAAGAAAAAAAGAAGGATGCGGAAGTAAAAATTAGCAAGGAGAAGGTGAAAGAGAAGGGGAAGGAAGAGGAGAAAAGGAAATCTGTAGAGGTGAAAAACAAGGGGAAAGAGATAGGGAAGGAAGAGGAGAAAAGGAGGAGTGTGGACGTGAAACCCAAAGGGAACGGGAAGGAAGAGAAAAAGAGAAGTGACCTGAAGAACATGGAGAACGGGAAAGGGAACAGGAAGGAAGAAGAGAAAAGGAGGAGTGTGGACGTGAAACCCAAAGGGAACGGGAAGGAGAAAGGGAAGGAAGAGAAAAAGAGAAGTGACCTGAAAAACATGGAGAACGGGAAAGGGAAGGAAGTCACGAAGGAGCAAGAGACAGAGAAGGGACAGGTCACCGAACAGGTCAAGGAGGGCAGCGGCACCTCCATTAAAACCCTGTGCCCGCCGCCGCCGGTAAGAGACCTGGAACCGAGGCCCTCGCCTTCCAAGGCCACAGGGCTTCTGTCTGTAAATGGGGGGATGAGCCAAGGTTGGAACGAACCCCTCCCGCCCCCAACCTCACCCCTGCTCACATCCACGGGTGCTACCCCTTGTTGTCCAGGGTCGAGAGTCCAGGGATCTTAGCCGGCCCTGGTTGAAGGAAGGGACCGGCTCCTGCCTCAGTCAAGCGCTTCACACCAGCATGCGGTCCACGTCAGACAATGCCAGTACCGACCCCCTCCTCCTGGGCCTTGCGGTGGACACATTCTTTGTTAGAAGAGATAGGGTTCCTGTAATACATGATGCGCTCGTGGGCTCCTTAGGTCTTTTCCGCTTTCAGAGCTGCTGCCGTAGAAGGGAGAGTCACAGACTTAACTAGTCTCACAACCCCAGGCATTGTTTAGGTCAGAAACAACTCCACGGCTTGGCATTCCCAGTTCCTTGGCTCAGAGCAGCTTCCTGGTTCTGAACAGTTTGAATTATTAACGGAGATTTGATCCCTGGTAAAACACAGACTCCACAGACGCACAGATGATGGTGGAAGAAATAACTATCAACAACCAACAGGGATGTTCAGAATTAGATTTGGGTATTTACCTAGCAGGGTGGCTTCTCCATTTCACTCCGGGTACGCCGGGCCCCTGCAATTTTCCCTAGTGTGAGAAACCGCATTGTTTCTGGTAGTTCCCACTCTCCCAGAGGAGAAGAAATTAGATTTGCATCTAAACTCTTGATTTACAGTGATTTGGGCTTTCTCTAGATATAAACGCGAAGGATCTTGTGCCTTGGCTTTTAGAGTTGGCCTTCAGCGATGAACTCTAATACTGAGCTACACTAACTCAGCCCAAAGCCTGTATGGTAGACTGTGTGTGTGTGTGTGTGTGTGTGTGTGTGTGTGTGTGTGTGTGTGTGTGTGTGTGTGTGTGTGTGTATGTGTGTGTGTGTGTGTGCGCGCGCGCACCATGAACGAGTGTGAAATTTCTAGGGAAGACAGGCCTGGAGTAGAGGGCATGCTTTTTAAACATATTATATTCTAAGACTTCGGATCCCATTATTTTAGGTATCACTAAGAGGAACAAAAAATGCTCTTAATCAAAAGGTGACCAGCCAGTATAAAATACATCCTAATTTCAACGTGGGTTGGGGGCTTCTTAGAATTGATGAACTATGATAGGATAGCTTGGGTAGGGTCACAGTGGAAATTGTAGGTGGACACAATCCACAGCCCACAGCTGACCCTTGGTGTCTGTATTGAAGTGTGCAGCTTTTAAAGCTTTCCTGCTTACCATAGTGTATTTTCAGAACGGCATCGTAATACTTAGAACGGGAAAGGAGGTTAGGGCAGGGCCATGAAGCACTCAGCGGACTACCAATTCCTTAGGGCTGGTAAGTTGGTAAAGTGCCTTTGTTCAAGCCGCAAAACCTGTATTTGGATCTCCAGCATCAATGTAAAACCTAAGCATCCACCTCTAGCCCATGTACACACACAGACTCGAGTGAGTACGCCAGATTATACTACATAAACAAAGAAAAAATATTCCCAAGGGGGAAAAACCAAATATATACTCTTTAAACTTCTGAGGCTTAAAAAATAATTTGGAGGCTTTCATACATCATGTCTTTTTTTTTTTTTTTTTTTTTAGTTTTTTGAGACAGGGTTTCTCTGTGTAGCCTTGGCTGTCCAAGACTCGCTTTGAAGTCCAGGCTGGCCTCGAACTCACAGCGATCTGCCTGCCTCTGCCTCCCGAGTGCTGGGATTAAAGGCGTGCACCACCACGCCCGGCTACATCATGTCTTCTACACAAGTCCCTATCAGGCTATACATATATTCTGTTCGTATGGATGCCTGCCAGAAGAAGGCACCAGATCTCATTGTAGATGGTTGTGAGCCACCATGTGGGATTTGAACTTAGGACCTTTGGAAGAACAGATAGCACTCTTAACCTCTGAGCCATCTCTCTAGCCCCTATCAGGCCATACCTTAAGACATCTTTCTCTCACACAGATTTTTTTTTAAATTTTAGTTGTAGATGAGAGTGTTTCTGTTCCAACACTAGAAAGGTTAAGGCTACTCTGGGCTATAAAGACTCAAGAAAACAAAACCAAACAAAAATCAACAGACAAAAGAGATGGTTAGAGATTCTAAAGCTCTATTTGCATTTGAGCCAGATGTGGGGGAACTCACCTTTAATCCTCCGTGGCAGAGGCAGGTAGATCTGTGTGTTCAAGGCCAAGCAGGGCTACATAGTGAGCTCTGCTTCAAGTCAAACAACAAGGATGATTTTCTGGCTGTGGGTAGAACACATTCAAGGGCCTGGGCTTGACCCTCAGCACTGATCAATAATACTTTCTAGTGTTAAACAGGGTAAGCAGAATTAGTCGTTTGGTATATTTTAGAAGCTGTACCGCTAAAGATAATTGCTGTGTTTTTTGTTGGTTTTGTGTTTTAATATTGTTTGCACTATAGAAATCATCCTAAACTATTTCTGTATTATGCTGACTTTGTTCTCTAATCATTTGGGTTTTTTTGTTTGTTTTTCTATTCTTTCTTTTTTTTGTTTTGTTTTGTTTTGTTTTGTTTTTGTTTTTGTTTTTCGAGGTCGGGTTTCTCTGTGTAGCCTTGACTATCCTGCACTTGCTTTGTAGACCAGGCTTGCCTCGAACTCTCAGCAATCTACCTGCCTCTGCCTCCCAAGTGTGGTTTGTTTGTTTTTCAAGACAGGGTCTCGATGTATATAGCTCTGATTGTCCTGGAACTCATTATGTACACTAGACTGGCCTTGAACTCTGAGAGTTCTGCCTGCCTCTGCCTCTCCAATTGCTGCAATCAAAGGCATGAGCTTCTTTCTGATCATGTGTGATGGAACTCTCTAAGGCTGGAATGGTAGGAGAAAGCTGCTTTTGAAGTTTGCTTACAAATCCCTAACTTAATAACAAATACTCTTCTGCTATTGGGACAGGTTTGACAACTTCTATAGTCTTAGCTTTTCTGCTTAATTATGATACTTGTGTTAAAATACAAGTAAATTAAAAACATAAGAGAGAGCTGGCCAGTGGTGTGTCTTTAATCCCATCACTTGAGAGGCAGAGGCAGGCAGGTCTCTGTGTCTTTGAGGCCAGCCAGGTCTACAAAGTGAGTTTCAAGACAGCCAGAGATTTCTCAGAAACAACAAAAAAGCAAAAACAAACAAAGAAAAACATAAGGGAGGAATCTTGTCCTAATAGTTTGTAGCCAAATTATCCATCTGTTGAGATAAGACAGAAAATGAGACTTAAATGCTTCCATGTTGGGTGGAACAGTCTATGCTTGTACCATAGACAAACCACTTGAGTGCAAATGCCAACAGATAAGAATTCAAGAAGGGATGTGAGGCGCTGGATGGCTCAGTAGGCAGGCACACTTGCTTTAGAGGCTGACAATCTTAGTTTGATCCCCAGGACCAACGTGGTAGAAGGAGAAAACCAACTCCTGAGAGTTGCCCTCTGACCTACATATGCATGCTGAGGTGGCCCTGTGCAAATGTGTACACATGCATACACACACACACACACACACACACACATGTGAAAAAAGAAAAATGTCTGGACATTGGTCCTGGTAATCATAGATCTGTGACACTGCACAGTACATAAATTCTAAGATGCATGTGCATGTGTGCATGTGTGTGCATATATTTGTTGTTTGATAGCTTAACTAGGAATTAGACAGTGGAAACGTGACATGAGGCTAGTATCACAGAAGCAGCAGTAGTTTGGGTTTAGACTGGCTAGCAATTCCATGGTTACAACTAGGTCCTAACACAACCAGGCATGCCCCGTCAGGGAGCCAGCTAAACACAGCTCTGAAAGATTGGGTTTACTGATTTATCTTTCATTTCACAGGAGACAAGTAAGCAGATCCTAGTACTAGGCCTGGATGGTGCAGGAAAGACCAGTGTCCTCCACTCTCTGGCTTCCAACAGAGTCCAGCACAGCTTGGCGCCCACCCAAGGTTTTAATACAGTTTACATCAACACTGAGGACAGGCAGATGGAGTTCCTGGAGAGTAAGTTCTGTTTCTCATTAGCATCTTAAGTCGACACTATGGTCTTGCAAGAAGTGACCCTCGATGGGATTCTTGTACACTTTAGGATGATATGTAGTTTAATAATTAGGATGCTCTGGGTGGTGTGTGTATGGGGGTCCACTTTCGACTGTTTCGATTTTCTACCTTTTTGTAGTGATGGCAACCAAAGGGGCTTAGAGGAAAGCTTTTAGAATGTGCACCTTCCTCTCACTGCAGCAGGCCTCTTCTAGCTAGCTGGCTGTCCCAGATCCTATGTGGCAATACTGTCCCCACCTCACCAATAACCGGGTTCTCAAAGTCAGGTCATGCTTCCTGTCTTCCCCTCTACACCTCACCCCCCTGCCGCACTTCACGTGTCCCCATGGCCCTAAATACCACCTAGAGACACCCAGATTTATCTAAACCAGCCCAAGCATGGACCGGATGTCTTGTGCCACCTTCCCCTTGGTGGAGGTGCCTGTGAGGTTTTGACTTCTTCCTCTCCCGTTCTCTGCAGTTGGTGGCAGTGAGCCGTTCCGCTCCTACTGGGATCTGTACTTGCCCAGGGGACGGCTGCTGATCTTCGTGGTGGATTCAGCCGACCACAAACGATTACCAGAAGCCAAGAAATGCCTTCATCGGTTAATTGAACCAAATCCAGGGCTCCCTCTGGTTGTGTTTGCAAACAAACAGGTAAGAACACGTGCAAACCCGGCTTATTGACTGGGTGGGAGAGCACCTTGCCTGGCTTTCCGGATTGCAGTCCCCAAAGTATGTTAATGGAACCTGTGCTCAATAGTTTTACTATTAACACAGAAAGATCTGGCTTTAATACGTAGATATTGAACAATATACTGTGCATTCAATTTATTAGAGCCCCTGGATTGTACACTCTTTCAATGGAAACCGTAACACTAAAACTCTTCTGTCGATTGCTAGGTTTGCCAGCCAAGAGGAGCTCAGTGCCTGCCTTTCCCTTATGTCTCCAAGGTAGTGGTGCTGGGACTCAAACCCAAGGTCTTTTGTACACTAATCACACTGATTCCCACTAGGCTGGGCCTGAAGCTACCCCCTTTCCTTATATGAGATGGAACAGTACTTAACATCTTTTGAAAAAAAAAAAAGACCCCTTTGTTGGTTATATGTTTCACTAACATCTTCCCAGTGCCTCAGTGATTATCATTTTCCTTGCTTATGATTTCTATTTTTATATTCGAGAGTATACACACACACACACACACACACACACACACACCCCACCCCTTTCTGAGACAGAGTCGCTCTACATAGTTCTGTCCTGGAATTCACTATGGAGACCAGGCTGGCCTTGAACTCAGAGATCTACCTGCCTCTGCCTCCTAAGTGCTGGGGTTAAAGTCCTGCGCCACAATGCCTGGGAGAGATTCCCATTTAAAAATCATGTGTTTTATTTCATTTGTGTAGGGAAGGTGGTGGTGGGATATGTGCCTGTAAGTGCAGGTGCCTGCAGGGGCCAGAAGGGGGCATCATCACATGGATCTAAAGTTAGAGGTAGCTCTGAGCCCTGTGACATGGGTGCCTCTGGAAATGCAGGATCTTAATTACTGAACTGTCTCTCCAGCCTGAGATTTTACTTTTATTTTGTTTTGTTTTTCCAGACAGGGTTTCTCCGTGTAGTCCTGGCTGTCCTGGAACTCACTCTGTAGACTAGGCTAGCCTCAAACTCAGAGATCTGTCGGCCTCAGCCTTCTGAGTGCTGGGATTAAAGGTGTGCGCCACCACTGCCCAGCTGAGGTTTTCCTTTTCTTTCCTTTTTTTTTCCCCTGTGAGACAAGGTTTCTTTGTGTAACCTTGGCTGTCCTGGACTCACTTTGTAGACCAGGCTGGCCTCACAGAGGTCCTCCTGCCTCTGCCTCCCAGACTGCTGGAATTACAGGTGTGCACCACCATGCCCAGCTTAATTGGTAAATTTTATCTATACTTTTGTTCTGTGGTTTGTATGTCTTATCTTCATCAAACTAAATAAACAGAGCCATTTACTGTCAACTTGAAAACTTTTTGTTGTTTTCTTGAGACAGGGTCTTACTATGTAGCCTTGGGTAGCCCGGAACTCCTTATGTGTACCTGGC
Source organism: Acomys percivali (assembly GCA_907169655.1). NCBI lineage: Eukaryota > Metazoa > Chordata > Mammalia > Rodentia > Muridae > Acomys > Acomys percivali. The sequence goes on along the minus strand of OU015756.1, from coordinate 37,823,097 downwards.
TGATCTTGAACTCATTAGAGATATGCCTGCTTCTGCCTCCTGAGTGCTGAATATGCCATTGGGCCCAGTTAAATGGAAAACTTTGCTTGGATTTAATGACAAAATATTTAGTCTATTCTTTTAGATTAATCACTAAGTCAATATGTTGTTACATTGGGGTTTTCAAAAAGTTATCTTAGCTGGGCATGGAGGCGCATGTCTGTACTCTCGGCAGTGGGAGGCAGAAGCCAAAGAATGGCAAGTTCTAGGCCAGCCTGAGCTAGATAGGGAGGCCCTTATCCAAAGAATGTTATCTTTTTTTTAAAAAATGTATTTAATGTCTATCAGTGCTCTCTCTGCACTTACACCTGCCTGCCAGAAGAGGGTGTCAGATCATGTTACAGATGGTTGTGAGCCATCATGTGGTTGCTGGGAATTGAACTCAGGACGGCTGGAAGAGCAGACAGTGCTCTTAACTGCCAACCCATCTCTCCAGGCCGCAAAAAAATGCTATCTTATTTATTCTCTGGTTGTGACCTCTGTTTCTACCCATACTGTCTCCCCCTACTTCTCCCTTTCCAATGTCATCACGGATGTTTTAACTGGAGACGCCATCTACGTCCTGCTGGGTCCACTACTGTGTTGCCAGAGTAACTACAGGCTCTACGCCTAAGCGAATTTAGGTTGTTACTAGGTAACAGACTGTGATTACCAACACCTAGTTACCATCCATAGCCCGTCAGGCACAGAGGTCCCGGGGCTACCGAGATGACACTATACACTCGAGCTCTCTTACTCTCTTACTTACCTCTTTTCTCTCCTCTTCTCTTTGTTTCTGGGGTACTTCTCCCCCCTTTCCTCCCCTCCCCATGCTCATTTAATAAAATAATTAATAAATATTACACATGAGCCTTGATAGACTCCACAAGTTTGATGTAAAAATTTTGGTCCGAATAAGTAATAAGAAAAAACTCACAGCGACAAGTGCTAAAATGAGCAAAACATGATGTGGACAAGAAGTAGCTGATGAGTACGGGATGACGGCATACACCTATAATCCCAGCACTTGAAAGACTGAGGCAGAAGGACCAAAAGTTCAAGGCCAGCTTCAGTTCATAGATGACTCTTTTTAAGAAAAAGCCAACCAACTCCTCCCACTAAGCCAGGGCTACACAGAGAAACCTTGTCTTGAAAAAAACAAACAAACAGAAACAAAACAAAACAACAACACACACACAAAAAAAAAAAAGAAAGAAAAATTAAAGTCCTTTTTTTTTCTTTCAGAAAACACTTTTTTTGATAAATCAGAAATACTGTCATAATTCTAATAAAAATGCTTATACTCATACCATTGCTAGGGTTACAGTAAAGGCTCGGTGTTTTCTATATTAAGATGGTGGAGCCAGCCAGGCACAGTGGTGCTCACCTGTAAACTCAGCACTAGGGGAGGCAGAGGTAGATGAACATGAGTTCAAGACCAGCCTGGTCTATAAAGCAAGTCCAGACAGCCAGGGTTGCACAGAGAAACCCTGTCTCTCTAAACAAACAAACAAAGAATGGTGGAGTCATTAAGAATAAGGAACAAGGATTTGTATCTAAAAAGAGTACAGACTAACCAACACTTTCTATTCTTTTTCCGTGGTTGGGAGAAGGATCTTGACGCAGCCTATCACATTATAGACATCCACGACGCTTTGGCACTGTCTGAAGTGGGGAATGACAGGAAGCTGTTCTTGTTTGGAACTCAGGTGACTGAGAATGGCTCAGAGATACCCTCCACCATGCAAGATGCCAAAGACCTGATTGCACATCTGGCCACAGATATGTAGAAGTGACTAGGACACAGCCCAGTACTCAACTCACCATCGAACCATCACCAAAGAGGCTGAATGGCAGGCTTAAGCCCAATAAAAAATAAGCCATTTCCTATTCTCTCAATGCAAAGCGTATATACGGAAAACGTGAATTCAATGCGATCACTGTTATTTTATTTAAACATCTTTAACTTTAAATTTTAACTATTTTATTTGAGAGAAATTTGGATTTTTGTTTGTTTTGGGTGCTGAGAGGTGAACCCTGGGCCCCCACACATGTTAAGCATGCCATCCACCATGGTGCTGTATCCACACATCTGGATTAGGGTTGTTACTCAAAAGTAAAAATTGTATTACCAAGCCTTCAGCCCACGTGTGGTCTTTCCTTATGTTTTGTGTGTATGTTCATGTGTGTACATGTGAGGTCAGAAGATGATTTGAGGAGGCCTTCCTCAGGAACCATAAATCTCGGATGCTGTTTTGTTTTGGGTGGTTTCCATGAATAAGACCCACATACTCAGGGCCTGGAGAGATGGCTCAGCGGTTAAGAGCACTGACTGCTCTTCCAAAGGTCCTGAGTTCAATTTCCAGCAACTACATGGTGGCTCACAACCATCTATAATGTGATTTGATGCATACTGTATACATAATAAATAAATCTTAACAACAACAACAAAACGACCCACATGCTCACGCTTGCACAGCAAATGCAACTGTGGTCCTGCCCGCCCTGCCCCCTCTCCAGACCTCCTTGTGTGTTTCATCAATAGCCAATCTGGTGGAGGCAGTCTTTCCCAAATGACTCTAACTTGTTTCAAGTTGACATAAAACTAGCCAGCACAGGACATATACACAGAAATCATGTTCTTCCTCTGTGAAGTGAGAGTGAATGTGTTCCTCATGCTCAGTGCTGCAGCATCATGTTTAAGCACCCAAGCACCACTCAGGTGTGTCAACATCAGACCTCTCCTCTAAGGCATGCAGAAGCATTGATTCAGGATTACTGGAAATCTGCTCCAAGCCGACCAAGAATGGAGCGATGGACACAGTCCTTAATCACCATGGTCCTCTTTGTGTGAAAGAATCATCGCAGATGCAGGCTCCTTCCAGCCCAGACTCGGAGGTCTATCTGCTCATTCTTGGCTGCCTGTATCATCATGGGTGAGAGCACTTTTGTTTTGTTTTGTTTTTATACATCCTGATCTTAGATTCTGCACTTTGGTGACAAACAATGGAGACCTTGGTGTTTATTGCCAGCCTTCCAAGCTCAGAAGACATGGATTCAGTCAAAATGCCAGGAGATGCATGCCATTTTTTGCTTATTCTCTTTGTAAACATTTAGTAAGCACCATTTTAGTGCCCAAACTTTCAGGCTGAAACAGCAGAAATTTAGCTCAGGTTTGTCTGTACCAGAAACGGGGTGAGTGGGGGGCGGGGCTTGGTAACAAGCTTAGGAAGCTTGCCATGTTGAGAAATGAGTATGGGAGGGCTAGTACAGGGGTTCAGAGGTCACAGCGGCCTCTCTATCATCTGGCCCTGCTAAGCCCTGCTTGGGTCCCTTTCTCAGATTCTTGTTTCCTCATCAGGGTAGCAAGACTGCTGTCAACACCAAGCTTATCCCACTCATATAGCTCATAGTTGCTAGGCAACATGCACTGTATTTTCAATAGCAAATCTCACTGAGGGGAACTGATTGGTTCTTCTTAGGTCTTATCCTTACCCCTGAGGCCAGGGACAGTGTTATCTAGGTCAAGCTGTGTGGAATGAATTCTCCCACAGATAGGTGTCACGCCTTCAGAAAGAGAGAGAAGGGGTGGTAGGTGGGAACCCAGCTGAAATAGTGACAAAAGTTGTGGGAGCCCTTAATGAATCATTGTATGATTCTGCATGTTAATACTAAAAGGCGTTTGGAGCTGTTGGGATGGCTCAGGACAACCTGAGCACCATCCCTGAGACTCACATGCGGAAGGAAAGAACCATTTCCCCCACGTTTGCACTGTGATGGGTATACATGCAACCCAATACATAAAAATGTAATAAAATCTTTAAGGGTTTTATGCTCTGCATGTTTTTGCCTGCATGTATGAAAGTGTACTGTGTGTGCCTCATTTCTACAAAGGCCAGAAGAGGGTGCCAGATTCCCTGGAACTGGAGTATATTTAGTCTGTTGTGAGGCACCATGTGGGTTCTCTGCAAGAGCAGCAAGTAGTACTCTTTAAAAGTGTGTGTGTGTGTGTGTGTGTGTGTGTGTGTGTGTGTGTGTGTGTGTACCTCATGTATCATGTATGCAGGAGCTTGCAATAATCCAAGAAGTGTTGGATTCCCTGGAAATGGAGCTAAAGACTGTTGTGAGCCAGCCAGCATGTGGGTACTGAGAACCAAACCCAGGTCCTCTGTAAGAGCAGTAAATGCTCTTAAGTACTGAGCCATCTTTCCAGAGCCATATGTGGTCTTAACTACTGGGCCATCTACTCCAGGCTCCAAAATGCAATTATTTTTTTTTTTTAATGAGTTTGATGCAACAGATTACATGCATACTTTAGAGTGAGTCTCCTAGTTCCATTCCAGATAACTTCCTGTTTTCTATAGGACAGTAAATTCAAGAAGTACCCAATAGTGTGCAAATGGTGTCTTTAACTGTGTATTTAGATAGATGGTTTATTAACATTTTTAGTTCCTTCTCTTGAAAATAAACACAAGACGGAGACTCCAGCAATTCTGCCCTTCTTTCCCATACTATTTTGGCTGTCACAATGAGCACTTTCCAGGCTTTCTGACACGCATTAACATAGATGGGGGAGGCTGAAAAGGTGGCTTGTCACTTAAAAGGGGTACTGCTTTTGCAGAAAGCCCCAGTTTTCTTTCCAGCTCCTTTGGCAGCTCTTAACTGCCTGTAATTCTAGCTCAGGGGAGAGCATGCCCTCTTTTGTATCCCATGGGCACCAATACTAACAAGTGCGCACACACCCCCCCACACAGAAACACATACTTTAAAATAGAAGTATTTTTAAAGACACAGAAAATGGCACTATGACTCACACCCATGACCTATTGCTTTGAGAGGCTGAGGCAAGAGGATGGCCACTAGTTCGAGTTTGAGGCTAACCTGGATTGCATAATTCCAGGCCAGCTTAAACTGAGGAGTAAGCTTCTCTTTAAAAAAAAATGTGTGTGTGGGGGAGGGCGATGGCTCAGATGTTAGGAGCACTACCTGCTCTTCCAAAGGCCCTGAGTTCAATTCCCAGCAACCACATGGTGGCTCACAACCACCTATAATGAGATCTGGTGCCCTCTTCTGGCCTGCAGGTGTACATGCAGGCAGAACACTGTATACCTAATAAATAACCCTTTCTTTTTTAATGTGGGGGGAGGGGGGAAACGAGGTAGGAGGGAGACACCCAAGTAAGGCTACAAAAATTTTGGTATATTTCAGTGTTATTCCTATGAATAAATCAATGAACACAACTGTGTTAGTCACAAGATTAACTGCATGACTAATAGGGCTAACTTATCTGTGGTGATACAGGATAGGGGTCTTGGTTGAGTTTCCCTAACCAGGCAGGAAAGTCTGCGGCAGAGCTATCTCAAGCACGGCACCCTGAACCAGCGGTTGAAGAAAGGCGCTTACCGAAGACGAGGAAACACACACTTGCAGCAGATACCCAAGGAAAAGACCCTGTGCAGCAGGGGACACGGGACTGGGGTTTTAAAGCCTCAGGAAAACTTTCCTTCCCTAATTTACGGCTGGTCAGTTTGAAGAAAGGAAGGGTGGTTGATCGGCCCAGAACTGTTATGTGACAAAGTCCTGAGCAGTCCTTGAACTTGTTGGTCCAGTCCACCCGCAGGGTGCCTGCTGGCTGGGGGAATAAAGCCTACCAAGCCTTTGAATTGTCTCAGCTCAGGAAGGCGAGGAAGAAGTTATCCATCTTGGAAATTTACCACCTTTATTACCTAATCTCGGCCTCTCTCCCTATCTGTCTTAGTCTCACTTTGATAGTGAGCCCTGTTACGGAGCACAAGATGTCCTTGAACATACATATTTAGAACCCTGTTAGAGTGTTTCGTTGTGACGGCGTGCAGAATTTCATGTAGAGAGGTTGAAGGTCTGCACTATCCTGATGAATATTAAGTTTGGATCAAATGTCATCCTAATGTCGTCCTCCCCTTCACAACCTTTGTAAAGAGTCGGTGTCGGGGAACCTCGGAAACCCAAACAGTCAGGAAGCAGACAGGTACCGCAGACTGTTGAGTCTTCTCCCTTCACACCGGGAGCGGAGAGCAGCAAGCATCCCGCTCTCCTGGCGCCGTCTGCGGCGCAGCGCCTAACAGAGGCACTCCCTAGGAGAGCATCGCGTCTCCTTAGCAACCGGTGACCAAGCAGCTGAGATGATGGGCGGGGTGGGGCGTGGCTAGGCGGCGGGGGCGGAGCTGAGTCTGTCCCCGGCCAGGCGGGGGCAGCTCTGAATCTCCGGTTCAAGCCGGGAGCTGCGCTTGGGCAGCGAGCGGAGAGTTTGCCCCTCGGGTAGCTGGAGTTTCTAACGGGAATGGAGGAAGGAGACTTCTCAGGTTCACCCGCACTGTCTGAGGTGACTGATGGGCAGAACACCACGACAGAAACACACACAAACTCTGAGGTCCATCCGAAGCCCCTTGTGCTCAGGCTCCTGGAGGTGGAGAACGACCTTGAGGGTGAAGAGTGCGTAGGGGTTGAGGAGGAAGAAGAGAACGATGAGTATAAAGCGTCCAAGACTCACAAATCTCATGAGGCCTCCACATTCTCCAAGCCCCGCACGGCCAGTGATTCCCTTCAGTCCCGCAACGGCAGTGATTCCCTTCAGTTCCGCAAGGCCAGTGAGACTCTTCAGTTACCGCAGGTCCGCGACGGTGGAAAAGGCGACTTGCTTTCCATCACAGAGACTAGGACCTCCCCATCTTTAACGGCCAGATACCTACCGCGACTCCAGCTGGCTTCCCGGAGCGGTAGGTTTTGCCCCCACGCCGCTGAAATCCACCCATCTAGAACTCAGGAGTCCTCGTTGAAGGTTCACAGGTTTAGACGAACTTGACCCTTGGGTCGTCTGCCTGCTGCTTTGCAGCCACACCTCTTTGCACTTTACGGACTCTGTGGGATTGAACCTAGGCAAGCACTCTAGCCCCGAAGCCTTTCTTAGTGCTTCGAGATTCGTTACACCATTGAATCCTGTTAGGTCACACCTCGACTATCTCTTATTATTTTCACTTGAGATTTTTGTGTGTGTGTGTGGTTGTTGTCATATAATTTCTCTTACTCCCTAACTAAAAACAGATCCTCGAAGAGAGGATGTTTTTGCCCGTGTTTGGTGCATGGCCCAGGGGGAATCAAACATTCAGGGAACGGGACTGAAAGAGTGCCACTTAAGCTCACGTCCAACTCTTCACTAGAGACTGCTTGCGCTGGACCCGCAATCCCATGCTCTCACTAGGGGTTGCTTCTGGCCTGGCCTCAGGTCTATGGTTTATCACTGCCGTCACCCCTTACTATATCTCCCACCGCTTCCCTGGCTCTGAATGGCCACCGTACTTCTGATAGATCTCCATTCCTGGTAAAGCCCAGTACTCTACACACCCCTAGCTGTTGACTCTTGTCATGCAAAATTGTACTGACTAGTTTTATTTCTATTTCATCACAACACGTCTTAATTGGCACTGGGAGACTCCCTTTTATTTACTGGCTAAATTGGTTTTCCTAGACTCTGATGCGTCTAAGTGCATTCTTTTTTTTTAATTTAAGTATAGTGTTTCACCTTCATATATGCCCGCAGGCCAGAAGAGGGCGCCAGATCTCACTATAGATGGTTGTGAGCCACCATGTGGTTGCTGGGAATTGAACTCAGACCTTTGGAAGAGAAGGCGGTGCCCTTACCCTCTGAGCCATCTCTCCAGCCCCCAAGTGCATTCTTTATTCCCCTCCAACCTGCACACTTTTCTCCTCCATCCAATAAAGACATTGCCTCATACTTTTTCAAGAAATAGAAAACAATCGATCACGAACTTACTTTTTTTTTGCCACCTGTTTATTCCCAAGACTAGTATATAGAGCCTTCCTTTTCTCAACTTTCAGGAAGATTACTTTTTTTGCCACCTGTTTATTGGCTTCCCAAGACGAGTACGTAGAGCCTTCCTTTTCTCAACTTTCAGGAAGAACTGCGCTTGTCTTGAAATACCCTCCCACCCTATGCCTTCTTTAGCACTGCCCCCCATTTCCCTCCCCCCCATTTCCTTCTCTTATTCCTTTCTTGGCTACTGTGAGGGTCTCTTTTCTTTCTTCATGGAAACTGCTCTAGTGTACCCCATCCCTGTCCTGTGCATGGGGGTCTCAGTATCCCTAGGTGTGAACCACTGGACTTTTTGATGTCCCCATTGGAAGGATTTTAGCTTTTACCTTACCTTAGACGTCTCCTCACCTTAGCTCCTTTCAATTGCTGTGCCATTTCAAGATTTTTTAAAAAAAGATTTGTTTATTTACTATTTGTATAGTATTTGCCCAAATGTGTGCCTGCACACCAGAAGAGAGCACTAGATCTCATTATGGATGGTTGTGAGCCACCATGTGGTTGCTGGGAAGTAAACTCAGGACCTTTGGAAGAGAAGGCGGTGCTCTTTTTTTTTTTTTTTTTTTTTAAATTTTAAACAATACCTCATGGAGTCTTAAGGTTTATTTATTTGTTTGTTTATTATGTATACAGTGTTTCACCTGCATGTCAGAAGAGGGCACCAGATTTCAGGATAGATGGTTGTGAGCCACCATGTGGTTGCTGGGAATTGAACTCAGGACCTCTGGAAGAGCAGCCAGTGCTCTTAACCTCTGAGCCATCTCTCCAGCCCCAGACAGTGCTCTTAGAGCCACTTCTTTCTTTCTTTTAAACATATACATTTATTTTATTACATATGAATAAAGCAAACTACATACAGCAGAAAGAACCATGAGACAATCATGAATTATATTAGATGTTACATTCATAGGGATTTGGCTATTTGTATTTGTAATATTTGAAGTAAACATCTTTCCTGTCTTGTTGGGTCTAAATTTCTGAATGAAATTCAATATCTATCATATCTCATCTCTATTAACTTAAATCCTTTATCTTGATCTAAAAATATCTTATCCCCTAAACAACTAAATTTGATTGTAAAACTATCTGGTCTTCAACACCCCTCAGAGACTTGAGAAGGAATAAAACTTAAATGCCTGAGTGAACTGGTAGTGCAGGTTGATAGCTTCCAAACTGGAAAAAAAAAATGACTGAGACAGTTTACTGCCTGAACAGTCACCCAACACTCTCTTTAGCATTGGAGCATCATATTCAGCCTTCTAGGCCAACACCTCTGCCAGATTTATTCACAAGGCAGGAACTGTTGAGGACTTGCTTACCCTGCCTTGGCAGAATTCAGCCGTCGACTCTGCCTGCATCCAAGCTTGCCCATTTTTAGGCAGAACTCTATCTATGGCAGAAACCAGGACATTTTGCCAAGTGGCTTGTTTGCCACATTTGAAGCTGTCTCCATAGGGAGGTCCTTTGATGCTCATCATCTTCTTTAAGGTCGTCTGGGTGTTGTCAGGAGTGGTCTTTCCTGTGGTTTATCATTGCTATGAGAGTCAACCCAGACCCCATCCCCCATCTCATCCCCCCATCCCACATCCCTTCAACCCCATCCCCCCATCCCCTCCAGCTCCCAGGCCCCATCCCCCATCCCTCCATCTTTCCATCCCCCATCCCTCCATCCTCCCATCCCTCATCCCCCCACTCCACATCCCTCCATCCCCCACTCCCATCCCCCATCCTTTCAGCCCCCATGCCCCCATTCCCCATCCCTCCATCCTTCCATCCCCTATCCCACACCCTCCATCCCCCACACCCCATCCCACATCCCCCATCCCTCCTCTTCACTCCTCATCCTGCCGCTTGCTTCCTTGCCTGCTTCCCCAGCTGCCCCATAGTGTCCCCTGCTAGAATGCTTGTTTGCCCAGGATCATCTTACAGGGAGTTTCTGGCATTCAGACCATCATTTTAAAAACTGTTTTTGTATGTCCCATGTTTTGTGAAAGTTGGAAAGCTCACCTGTGGGAAGGTTTCATCTGCCTGTTCCTGAAGCAGCTGTGTTGAAATAGCTTGATGGATTTCTATAGAGTTTTTGGATCACTCTAGAAAATGCTATCCTTAAGCTGTCTTCTCAACTTGTCTGCTAGATTTTTCTTGTCAATTCCAAATAAAATTTGTGAATTCTTATTAACATATGGACTATGTATATGACAAGTATATTTAGGCAGTATTTACATAAAATAGGATAGACGTGAGACTGTGTTTAGTCAGCATTTTACCATGTCGCTGTTCACTCAGTAAGGACTCTTCCATCCCAGAGACACCATCTAAGCATCTATTTAGAAGACACTCTGTTGCCTTTGAGGTACAGTGTAGAATAAGGCATCCACCAAGATCCAGTTAAAAGCATTAAAACATAGAATGGGTTCTAGCTACCATCTGGTCGCCTAACAAACATAGCTATGATTAAGATGTATTAAATACATGTTCATATATAGGCTCTGCTATGTGGGTGCATGAGTGTAATATAGATCTCATTTTGTAGTTACCGTCCATGTGGTTAGGGAGCTGGGAATAGCTATAGTAATAACATAGCATTAGCATAAAAGGAAAGGGGGCTGGAGTAACCGGCGGAGCAGTTACTTTACTTTTCTAAGTTAGAAGACAATGATATCCTGTTTTTACATAGAAAATAAGCTAAGATAAAAGTACATTCAAAAGCCAAGTGCGGTGGTGCATGCCTTTAATCCCAGCACTTGGGAAGGCAGAGGCAGGCAGGTGGCTGTGAATTCGAGGCCAGCCTGGTCTACAAAGTGAGTCCAGGACAGCCAAGGCTACACAGTGAAACCCTGTCTTGGAAATAACAAAAACAAAAATAACAAACAAACAAATAAAAAAACCAAAAAACAAAAAAAAAGAAAGAAAAAAAAAAGAAAAAGAAACTAAAATAAAATAAATAAAAAAGAAAAAAAAGAAAGAAAAAAGAAAAAGAATACACACAATATGAAGTGTTCATTAAAGCCATGTAGCTAACACAACGGGACAGGAGCTGCTTAGAGAATACCTGGAGCAGTGGTTCTCAACTTGTGGGACCCCTTTCACAGGGGTCACGTATCAGATATCTACCATCTCAGGTATTTATAATTCATAACAGCAGGTAAGTCACAATTATGAAGTAGCAATGAAATGATTTTATGATCGAGGTCACCACAACATAAGGAACTGTATTAAAGGGTTACAGCGTTAGGAAGGTTGAGAACCACTGACCTAGAAGATTCAGTGTGGACTTAGGGAAGTAACTGAAAAGAAATAAGATCTCAGAGGAGTAGAGTAGGGGTGATTTGGAGGGAAACTCTTCCCCCTCTTCTCTCAGTGCCAGGGATCAAGCCCGTGGCTGAGCCGTAGCCTCTCTAGCAGCATTCACTGCGTCACTCACCATGGCCTTCGACTCCGTTTCTGCCTCCTAAGTGCTGGGACTAGAGGTGTGCACTATCACACCTTGCTGAGAATTGACAAATTTAAAACATTCTGAGGGCCAGCCATGTGGCTCAACAGATAAAAAGCACTCACCCCCTGACCTGACAAACTAGATTTAGTCCACAGGACCCACAGGGTAGAACAAAAGAACCACCTCCAGCAAGCTGCTGCAGGTTTACTATTGGCACACACACACACACACACACACACACACACACCGTGTAAATAAATGCAAATTTAAAACTTGTTAAAATAAAAAATATTTTGAAATTTGTAAGACTGTCATAGTGCAAAGGCTAGAGTCATAAAAAGAAGCACATGTCTCAAGCCTACCCTTTTACAGATAATCACTAGTTTGTGTATTTAATTTAATTTAATTTATTTTTTTATTTTCGAGACATGGTTTCTCTGTGTAGCCTTGGCTGTCCTGGACTCACTCTATAGACCAGGCTGGCCTCGAACTCACAGCGATCCACCTGCCTCTGCCTCCCAAGTGCTGGGACTAAAGGCATGTGCCACCACGCCTGGGGGTTTGTGTATCTTTATATAAACACAAGAAAATACTGTGCAAGCATAAGTGTGACTCCCTGTTTCTTACTGCAGAGTTGCACAGTACACGATTTTGCATTCTTTCTGCCACTGAACAATATAGTGTTTCTTTCTTTCTTTCTTTTTTTTTTTTAATGTGTAGCCACTAGGCCCAGTGGCACACGCCTTTAAAGCCCAGCACTCAGGAGGCAGAGGCAGATGGATCTTTGTGAGTTAGAGGCCAGCCTGGTCTACAAAGAAAGTCCAGACCAACCAAGGAGACACAGAGAAACTCTGTCTCGAAAAACTAAAAAAAAAAAAAGTAAACTTTGAGGAAGGAACAAAGAAATTGTTCACCTTTCCATGTCAACACTACTTTAATCTGGGTCTTGCGTGACGCCTTTAAGATCTCATAAGACAAATTTTAGGATGTCAGTATGTCAGTATTTGACGCAGCACCCAAGCCAGGGCACCGCCCAAACAAGCCTCCCCTTGCTCCCCGCCGCCACCCCCTTCCCCCCCACCCCCATCCCGGGGCGGGCTGGGACCTACATCCGTCCGTGAAGCCGCTGCGGAGGGTCCCCCTACGGGACGAGCGCTGCCACCGCGCGATGCCGCCAGAGACCGCAAGAACCCAGGCCCATGGACACTCAGCAGCGCCAGAGGGTTCCCAGACTGTACCAGCGCATCTCAGACAAGGGGAAAGCCAGCGCACTCGGGGTCACAAAGCCTCTCCTGTGTGCACGGGAGGAAAACGTAGAGGACCAGGACGTCGTTCGCCACGGCCTGCACAGCGCTCTCCGCAAACCGGTACAACCCTTGAACATGCTCCCTGATGCTTGAACTCCAATGGTCTGTTGGATCCGGGTAGGCGTGCATCCGCGAAGAGTTAGGGTGAAGAGTGGCGTGAATATGATCAAAGCAAGTTGTATGAATGTACCTAATTCTCAAAGAACTAATAAAATATTATATTATGAAAAAAATCTGTCTATGAAGGAATAAAACCAAGAAATACAAGAGTGGTGAAGCCCTTGCCACCCTCCAAAAGGCACCCCAATTTTAATGCGATAGTACCCCTATTGTCCTCAGGGAAGACATTCTAAGACATTCTCCAAATGCCTGAGACCTCCTGCTGTCCTCACTCAGTGTACAGTATGTTTTAAAACTGTATAATACCTATGATAAAGCATAACTTATTAATTAGGTCTTGTATGAGATTGAAACAAGAGTCTTACCTAACAACTGTAACATGTTATGAAAGATGTCTAAAACCTGCCAAGGATTACCAACTTCCAGAAGTTTCTAGTTGATATTTTCAGGCTTCAGGTGACTGGGAACCACCAAAACTGAAAACAAGGATAAAGGGGATTTCTGTATTAGGAAAAGATAGTGTTCTTGAAGTGGCAGAATGTTCCAGATGACACTGTGCTGGGCTTTACTAGATATATTCTCTTGGTTTGTTTTATTTTTCTTCCTCCACTTGTGTTTGCTTCCTTCCTTGAATTAATTGTTAATTTTTTAAAACAGACACATCTCTTAGTGGTGTGTTCCTGTGTGTATTCATATAAGCAACCTCAAATGAGTGGAAAGCATAAAGCAATGGAACTAGAAATAAGGGCGTGCTCACAATTTTATTTGCAATGCATTCATTCTTAACTTATTTTTAATCTGTAGATTTTAAACAGCATCTCAATTTACACATTTTGGGAATGAATGATGGCTTCCATTTGCTGGCTATTTGCTGCCTGGCCACTGTGCAGTTCTTTATGCACACAGTCTTATTTAACTTTCACTTACCTTGTGGACCAACTTCACACACTGAGGTACCAAGTTACAGAGGGTGGGAGTATGCATGCCCCAAGGTCAGAGCTTAGAGTCAGGATTTGGTTCTAGGCAGCCTAACTCCAGAGCCATTGCTCTTAGCCATCGAACGGTATTGTAAGAGGCTCAACTCTACCTCCTTTAAAAATCCTGAGAGCTGTGTCCCACCTCCAGGAACTGATTTAATTGATCTGGGATGTGGACTGAGACCAGATATTTCAAAGGATCCCCTGGGGAGTCTGACCTTCAGGCCACTTTGGAAATGACACAGGACTGTTTTACTTGGGACATTACCTACCACTGGCCACTGCAGAACTAGTCCATTCTGCCAGTGACTGAGGCGACCTCAGACTTGTCCTTTATGAAAAGTGAAGCTCATTGGGCCATAGCATGAGGAGTCACAGTTTTGTTACCCATTTCTATTACGTGTATTTACTGATGGTCTATTAGGATTGGTTCAGCATGATACTGACACTGACCTGAGTGTCTGAAGCTGAGAACCAGTTAGCAGCCTAGGAAAAGCCCATAGGATAAAAGTTGCGGCTTTCATGGTCCACAGCACAGCAACAGCGTTGGAAAGCGCCTCCCCCTTTCCTTAGGTCAGAATGAGTTTAGCCTTGGAAAGAACAACCGGACATGCCTGAGTCTCATCTTTCCAGTTTTACCCCTGTCTCCTCCACCAGACTGCCGCCTCCCTGAAAGGGCAGGCATTGACCTCTCCCATTCTGTCCTCATCCACCATGCCTGTACATAGGAGCCAAGGCTGCAGTTAGGGATTTTTTTTTTTTTAAACAGTGATCTAGTAAAGCCATTGGCTCACTAAAGATGTAACTAGTAATTTCAATTACCACTCATACACACAATGTCCTTCACATGACATGCATGCACACACACAGGTGAGGTATCTATTATCTATCTATCTATCTATCTATCTATCTATCTATCTATCTATCTATCAACTATTTATCATCTACCACCTATCTATATACAATCTATCATTTATCTATCATCTACCTATCTATCTATCCATCTATCAACTATCATCTACCACCTATCTATATATACCATCTATCTATCATCTACCATCTATCTATCTATCTATCATCTATCTATCATCTATCTTTGATCTTTACACAGATCTATTATCCTCCCATCTGAAAGAGGGAACTGAATCTTGCAGAACTTAAATCTGATCGCCCAAGATCACGTAGTTGAAAAATGGACAAAGCTGGGGTTTGACCTGTAGCTCCCTGTTGCCAGTGTATGGTCACTCTCTTTACAAAAAAACACGCCAGAGTGCAGAATGTGCTTTCTCAGAGTCTTCAGATATGATGATAAACTCCCACGAAGAGGCTGTCTGGAACAGCCTGACATGACGATGCCTATTTAGACAGGTCTCCAGGTGCAATGGGGACTGTATAATCACCCGCTTTCCCCCCAAAACCATGAACTTCTATGCATGCAATTTTGTTGTTTTAATCCTTTCTCCTGGCTTAGCTATCTCAGATTTACCAGTTTCTTACTGTCAAAGACACTATGCTGAATATTTTTTTGCATACACCTTTGCCCATATTTGAAGTGGTTTCCTTAGGGCACATTCTTAGAAACAGAACTGGGTTACGTTGTATGAACATGGCTGACTCACAATCCCAACTTACTTTTTAAAGTGTACTAACATAAACACTTGCCAGCTGTGCACCGCTGTGCATGGGACGTGCATCTCATTCACCCTCTAGTACTTTATCTTTCATAAAGAAATGTTGTGAGCTTTAAAAAAAAAATGCCATTTTTCATTTGCATTATTTTGAATACCAGTAAGCTTGATTTTTAAAAAATGTTAATTGTCTTTCATAGATTTTCATACTTAAATTTAGCTCATTAAACTTAGTTTATTTCGTTCTTGGGACATATTTTAGTTTATTTATGATTGGCACTTTTGTAGTCTTCAAATATTAACATTTTTAAGCATTTATCCTATTTGCTGTTTAATATCTGTTGAATGTTCTGTTTCTTCTATAGATTTTAATTTTTTACCCACAGAGCTAAAAAAATTGAAGTTAGCATATAAAGTATAAGTTGCATTATTGCATCTTCATACACTATTTTTTGATGTTCCTCTTCCATTGCCCCTTCTCTCCAAATCTATTTTCAGGCCACATACAGTTTATCACCTTCTTTATACCTTTTCTTAAGACATCTTTTTCCCCTTTCAGGGTTCCCTTCCTAGTTTCTGGCATATCCCACAACCACACACATATATAAAAAAAATTTAAATTTAATGTATATATACGAGAGAAGATGTGGGTTCTGTCTTCCTGAATGTAGTTTTACTTAATACAATTCTAGTTTCATCTTCCTGAAAATACGATGATTTTATTTTTTGTATAGCTAAATAATATTCTATTGGACACACAAAAGTTTTACATCTTAAATATTTTAATCTATTTAGTCAACTTTAATGCTAGAAAATGGAAATCCGGTGATTAGAATTATTTTTTTCCAGTCCAGTTAAAAAACAAAAACAAAAACAAAAAACAAAAACCTTGAACCCCTTGACTTGTGTGTGGCTTATTTTAGCACATGGCATTACATATTCAACTTTGATATTAGCTCCCAATAGTTACTTATGTGATCTCTTGATTTGTAACATTATCTTGCATCTTTTAAACCTGGCAAATCTAATTTTTGCTTTCATTTTCTTTTAGCGCACCCTGCTTCCCGTGACTTTGTAAGGAAATGGTAAGACTGAGAGGATAATACCATTCTCACACCAGAATTGGTGACCAGCGAAGCTCAGGGATGGACTCCTGGAGCATTTGAGAGAGAAAGCCAGTCCTTGGCTTCTGAGGAGACTCCATGCCTTCCCTTTGCGATAGGCCCTTCCAGTGGGAAGAAGAAAGGAGGAGGGCTGGGGGGTGTAGTTTAATGGCAGAGCGTTTCCTTAAAACCAAACCACCACCAAAATAAAGAAGTAAGCGCATGCGCAGGTAAGAAAAGGGCTGGAGAGATGGCTGCATCTCCGTAGGACTCAGGTCCGACTCCAGCACCCACGTGAAGCTCACAACCATTTGTAACTCTAGTTCCAAGGGATCCAATACCCCTCTTCTGGCTTCTCAGTCTCTACATGCACGCGGTGAATAGACGTACAAGCGGGCAAAACACTCACACACACAAAACTAAATAATAAAGCAGTAATCAGAGAAGAGAAGAAAGACGCCGCAAGAAGTGACGGATGGGGATGTCATGGTTGGCACGTTTCGTACTAGACCTGCACTTTCCAGGGCCATAGGCGTCTGCGCTGACCATCTCAGGTCTTAGGTTGCATGAATCTCCTGGTGCCTAGATCTCGATCCTCCTTGCTTCTAAGGACAGTAGCTAATGAGATAAAGGCCTCTGCGCAAGAGGAAAGGCGTGTGTGTAAGCACCAAAATAAATGCCCCAGGAAAAGAGATGCAAACTCCTGGTTTGGCTAAGATGTAGCTTAGAAGAGGAAACAATTGAGTATTAAGAAGAATTCCCAAGGATCTACAGTTGCAGTTCATGCAGAAGGGAAGTAACTAACACCACCTTGCAGTTTTATCTTTTTTTTTAAATACTTGGTTAAAACCATTCATATTTATTTTTACTCATAATCCGTTTACATCTGTGCTGATTATTTAGACTTATTTTAGATTTTTCTACCTGCTATGCTTCTGTATTTTTTCCAACTTTTTAAAAGAGTAAACATTCCTAACTTATTTGTGTATGATGCTTTGCAGTTTAGAATTTATTTTCTCACAAGAGACCTGAAAATGGGCCTGAAAAATGGCTCTATCAACTACAATTTACTAAGAGCAAATGAAACCTTGAACGCATGCGTGCTGTCCATGGTTGTATGGTTGCTGAGTGTCAGGGCTGGTAGGGAGAGTAGTTCTTAATGAGAATTTCTAGGTTTTTATTCAAAAGTCTGAACCAAATCAAGTCACACATGGCAATCCCATCATTTGGGAGATGAAGGCGGTGGGTGGGGGCTCTGAGTTTGGGGCCACCTCTGTGTATATAGCAAATTCCAGGCAACCTTAACTGTAGAGTGAGACTCTGTCTCAAGAACAAAGTAAAATGCACATTGACCTAAATAAAGACTGCCTGTTGAGCATGAACAAATAAATGTCCCTGTGTCTAAACAGGCAGTGAGAATAGTTTATGCTTGCTGTACTTAGTTTGCTTGCTTGTTTGTTTGTTTGTTTAAAAGACTTATTTATCAGGCCAGGTGGTGGTGGTATACGCCTTTAATCTCAGCACTGGGGAGGCAGAGACATGTGGGTTGCTGTGAGTTCGAGGCCAGCCTGGTCTACCAACTGAGTCCAGGACAGCCAAGGCTACACAGAGAAACCCTGTCTCAAAAAAACAAAAACAAAAAAAAAAGGGGGGGGGGAGACTTATTTATCACTACTTTATGTGAGTGTTCGTCTGCATGTATGCTTGTGACTCGTGTGCATACCGATGAAGGCCGGAAGAGAGAGTGAGCATTAACTCCCCCAGAGCTGGAATTACAGACACTTGTGAGTCTCCATCTGGCTGCTGGGAAGTGACCTTGAGCTCGTGACAACTCAGCCATCCAGCCAACTCCTTGTATGTACTTATTTGTTTTATGGTTCAAAAAAATGTGAGGAATGGTTGCAGTTTGTTGTTATTGTTATTCATTACTGGTACTTGGTTTTGTTTAGCTGATAACTGAAGCCTCGTTATTGTAAGAAAATTGTAGCATCCCCATTAGCTGCCCATGCAATCCCCTGAATGTGAATTTATTTATTCAGATATATTGTACTTAGTTAGATATGAAAGAAAATGTTTTCTGGCTGTAAACTAGATAGTGAGATGTACAAGAGCATGCTCACTGGGAGACCCCACAGGGGGCCCCATGTGCAGAGACCCCCAAGGATTTGGGAGCATCACGCTAGGAAAAGTTAGGTATCAGAGAGTAAGAATATAGATAGAATAGTTGCAGTAAAAAATGGGAGGTGGCAACCAGGCCTGGTAACACACACCTTTAATCCCAGCACTCAGGAGGCAGAGGCAGGAGGATCGCTGTGAGTTCAAGGCCAGCCTGGTCTACAAAAGTGAGTTCAGAACAGCCTGGACTGTTACACAGAGAAACCCTGTTTCGAAAAACCAACCAACCAAACAAACAAAAGAAATGTAATGGGCTCTGTAGCACAATGGACTTCTAGTGAGAAAAGAGGGTGAGGGCGTTGAGGGGAGTCTAAAATGTGGGACGGAGGGCCTGAGTGCTGGGAGTGAGGGGAACGCTGGTTTTGCTGCCCCGTAGCCTGTATTTGACTTAGCAACTTGAGTGCCAAGGCAAATTGAAACTACCTCAAGTGTATCATCATTGACTTTATTGGTAGTCCCATGATTTATCTTGTAGCACACTTTACTAAATTTATATTTTAAGCAATTTAATCCCTGTCCAGTCAGCGTTTACTAAATACAAGGTACCTTGAGACGTGTTGCAGGTGAGCAAAGAAAGATGAGCATGTATGGAGTACCTACTTCACCAGGAGAGTATGCCAGGCATGGAGCGTTTTTGGGGTGAATGCAATTAGTTCATCCCGTCTAGTTATTTTTACACTGGCTTCCTACTGTTTTCAGACAGGACCTTTGAACTTACTGGTTTCCTCTGAAAAGGAATCATCAGTCTGCCAAGACATGTGATTACTCACTGTTCAGATGCACCCTGGTCACCAGGGACTCTGAGCATCCTACAGAAGATGTGACCTTCTCCCCAGCACAAACTCCAAGTCCCTCCGTTTACTTTGAAAATAATTTATCACATTTATTTGTTTGTGTGGCGGGGGGTGGGGTGGGGGGGGAGAGATAGGCCTGTCATGGTGCCTGTATGGAGATCAAAGGGCAATTTGTCAGAATTGGTTCTCTTTTTCCAACATGTGAGTCCCAGGGTTGAACTCAGGCCATCAGGCTTGCCCGCAAACAACTTTACTCTGAACAATTTCACTGGCCATTAAAAAAAGAAAAGATTTATTTATGGGCTGGAGAAATGGCTCAGTGGTTAAGAGCACTGTCTGCTCTTCCTGAGGTTCTGAGGTCAATTCCCAGCAACCACATGGTGGTTCACAACCATCTAGAATGAGATCTGGTGCCCTCTTCTGGCCTGCGGCACACAAAGGAGCAGAATACTGTATAAATAATAAATAAATATTTTTTTAAAATTTTATATATTATTTTGTATACTGCCTGTACTCTGCCTGCATGCACACCTGCAAGCCAGAAGAGGGCATTAGATCTCATTATAGATGGTTGTGAGCCACCATGTGGTTGCTGGGAATTGAACTCAGGACCTCTGGAGGAGCGGTCAGTGCTCTTAACTTCTGAGCCATCTCTCCAGCCTCCAGCCATGTTTTTTTTTGTTTTGTTTTTGTTTGTATTCTCTTTCATAATACCAACTAACATAGCATATGCATTCATTACTTCACTTATTGCCTTTCTGCCCTGACTTGAGTCTGTTTTATGCACCAGTGAGCACCCAGCCCTAGGACACTATAGAAAGTGTGGGATAACTATTTACTGGGTAACAACCCAGAATGGTGGTGCATGAGCCAGTAATACCAGTACTTAAAAGGCAAAGGCAGGAGGATTGCCTTGAGTTGGAAGCCAGTCTTGGCTACATAGCAAGGCCTTGTCTCAAAAAAAAAAAAAAAAAAAAAAAAAAAACCAATATTTTTCCCCGAGACAGGGTTTCTCTGTGTAGCCTTGGCTGTCCTGGACTTGCATTGTAGACCAGGCTGGCCTCGGACTCACAGGGATCCCCCTGCTTCTGCCTCTCGAGTACTGGGATTAAAGCCCTGCGCCACTACTCCTTGGCAAGCCAAACAAAGTTTTAAAATTATTGAATGAATGAACTAAGTTTATTGGCAATAAAAGAGGCCAGAATAGACTGGCAAGATGGCGCAGTGGGTAAAGGCACCACCTGGCTTCAAGCCCTGCGAGCCACATGACAGAAGGAAAGAAATGACTCCTCAAAGCTTTCCTCCGACCTCCATACACGTATGTGGTCCGTGTCCTTCCTCATGCTTGCATTCACACATACACAGCAAATAAGTAAATAAACACATGTAAAAAATTTAAAGAGACAAGAAATTCAGATATTGGTTTAGAAAAATCTGTATAATTCAGAATGGATAGAAGGACAAAGCTCTCAACACATACAGATGGGGTGGGAGTCTGCACTTCTCTGATATATGCTGCACGCTGCGCTGATTCGCTGTACCTGCCACATAGAGATGCACACACATTATTTCCCAATAAAAATTAGTACAAGGAAAGTGAGCTTCATTTAAAAATAATAAGATCCGGAGTCTCCAAGGTGCTGGAATATTAACCTCTTAGGTGGGAAGATTGTGTTTCCATCCTGTGTCTCCAGAGTCTGGGGTACTGTTGCGTTGTTTTAGGGTCTGGCTGTGTTTGTAGAATCCTTCTTTGCACAACTCCTGTAGCATAGCTGAGATAAAGATGAAGGAGCAAGAAGCTAAATAAACAAGGGTGGCTTGGGACGAACAACCCAACGAAAGGCCTTTTTAGCTTGCTGTTCAGTTCGATGGCTAAGTTTTGTGAGTGTTCAACTTTGGGAGTTGTTACTAATTTCCTTTTGCCTCTTTCCAATTTCTGGAAGGTTCTCCATGGTACATGCCCCTTGGTTAGGGTGTATCTGAAAAGATACAAACATAAAGGTTTGCATACACTGTGCCCAGGTTAGGATCCCACTTCATGCCTGGGTCAAGACTGAATCTAACCCAAAGAGCTATGAGCCCATGAAAGGGGTCAGGCAGGGTTGGGGAGAAGGCATTTCCCATCACCTGCTCAGCACCTCCCTTGCTTGGATCCTTAAATAAACTTCTCAGGAGGTGAGACTGATGACTATATGGTAAACTGGGGAGAAAGAACTGGTCCTCTGGGTCCTCTGTCTCTGAGACCTGACTTTCTGCAACAAGTGACGTTTGTGTCTGCTTTTGGTCACTCAGCAGGCTTAGCTCTGTAGGGGGGACAAGGATGTCAAGGATCCAAATTACTTTCTTCAATCTCATTTTTTTAAAATAATATAGATCTGTATAGATTGCAATAATATACTTTATAAAAGAAGATTTATAATATTTCTTACTAGTATGTTTATAAATCTTTTGTAGTTCTGTTTTGTTAGCCTGATCTTGGGCATGTCACCGTAGCTGCAGTGAGTTCATGGGGGCAATAGCCAAGTCATGTCCAGCAAAGAGCACGTGAGTTCTGATGTGTGGCTACTCTGTGGGGAACAGATGGCCAGATGTCATATGTGTGGACAGGGGACATGGAAACCAGTGCATTTGGTGGCTAGGATAAACATAGTAGAAAGGGACCTGAGGTTAGTTTGTTTCTTCATCATGTGCCGGTATGCACATGTGAGTACAGGAACATTCAGCGGCTCAGGCTCTTTGTAGGCAAATTCCCTGAAGCTGGAGTTACAGGCAGTTGTGAACTACCGAACCTAGGTGCTGGTAACTGCACTTGGGTACTCAGCAAGAGCGGAGCACACTCTTAACCACTCCACTGAGTCATCTCTCCAGACCCTTCTCTTCAGTCTAAGTCACCCTAAAGATGCACTTGTCCCTACCTAGATAAAATGTCTTTGACTGGAAATCATCTGTTACAAAAATACTTAAAAATTTTTTTATTTATTATACAATATTCTACCTGCATGTGTGCCTGCATGCTAGGAGGAGGCACCAGATCTCACTATAGATGATTATCCATCACCATGTGGTTGCTGGGAATTGAACTCAGGACCTTTGAAAGAACGGCCTATGCTCTTAATCTCTGAGCCATCTCTCCAGCCCACAAAAATGCTTCTTAAGAATACCCATATATATATATGTATGTATGTATGTATGTATACACACACACACACACACACACACACACACACACCACACATATATACTCTGAATTAACTAGCTGATATCTGTTAGTTTTTTTTCTAGAAAAAGAGTTGAAGAGCTTTCTAGACCTAGAGATCATTTGGGAACTCCAGATAGGTAAGTCAATATTATATGGTCCTGTTTGCAATGACTGTGCTTGCTACATCAAGGACATAAGTATTATTCTTGGTTGGCCGTTGCACATGCATCTCAGGTGCAGCCACCATCTCTTCTTACTTGGGTTCACTTTGCCAATATTGTTACCTCAGGGGATTCAACACATGGAAAAATAACTCTTGGTCAATGGTCCCCAATTTTGTCTGCACAGTAGGATAATGCAGGTATCTTTGATACCGATCAAAGACTGAATCCCACATCCAGAAATCTGATTTAATTAGTTTGGGGGTGCATCTTTGGGAGTATTTAGAAGCTCCCCAAGATGTTTCTGATAAAGTTTGAGAAACACTGCCCCAGTGGTGAGCCCACACTCCTTTGAAGCTCTACACGTGTCCTGCAAAGCTGCCTTAGCAGCCTCTTGGCATACTGCCCTTCAGCCTGTGGCCAGGACCTTTCTGCTCTCTGGGTCTCCAGCAGCCCAGACCCTAGTCTTTCATACTTGACTGTAGGACTTCCCTTTTCCTCCTTTGGCTACTCAGTAAAGCCTGGTACTTTTTGGAGACATTATAGATTTGTAGAAAAATCGAGTGTGGTTACTCCTCTCCTCCTGCCTTCCCTGCAGTTCATTGATTGCATTAATATGGTATTGTTACAATAGAGCATCCATTCCTAGGGTTTACTTTTCCATGTCCTGTGGCTCTGTGGAATTTGACAGGTGCATTGTGGCTACAGAACAGTTCACTGCCGTAAAATCCACTCCTCTCTCTCTCTCTCTCTCTCTCTCTCTCTCTCTCTCTCTCTCT
>OU015756.1:37702867-37794533 GCA_907169655.1 Acomys percivali | reverse complement strand
AAGACATTGGGAGCAGTTTTTGCTCAGCGGCTGGAAACCACAATCCAGAGTTGAGTCATCTGCCATGCCAAATCTTCTCAAAGACCTTGGGGGGTTACTGCTAGGATATAGGATTCTCTGTCATAATTATATTGTACATATATTTAATGCCACATTCAGCATATCTCTGACAAGCTTGAGGGCCAGCATATCTGTGCTCAATCCTTCTCTGGCTTTAGGCTTCTGCTCTAAACTATATCTTACATACATAAAACAGAATGTTATAATCTATAATCTGCAGGTAAGTGCTAGAGGACCACATCTGTCTAATTTTAGTATATCTGAATTGCTTGTTTATAGCTATATATTGGCTTATTATTTTAGAAAACATCTGTGATTAACTGAACTAGTATCTAACAAAACCATAAGCTTTAATTATCCTAAACAGTTTGTGATAGTAGCTTTTTAAAAAAGGAATGGAACTGCACATAGCATTTTAAAGAATTACATAGGCATAATACCTTAACAGAGTATGCTGTAATAAAAATATAACCTTAATTTTGTATCAGTATACAAAGATTTGGACAACCAAAAACCATCTACTCTACCTAGGGAATGAAGCATCATTCTCTTGGAATTGTTTTGTTTACTATCAGGCAACTGACTCACTGATATAGCTGATCATAATCTGCATCAGTTATTAATACAACTTTAAATATATTTCTGAACTAATATGAAAGCAAAACTTTTTTTTAAAGTAGAACTTTTAATCATAGATACAGTTCATTGATGGACTGGCAATCTTGATGATTCTGCCACTTTTCATCATTAAGACAGAACAGTAAAAGCTAGCTTAAAAGACAAAGGTTGCTCTTGGTGCTAAGCAAGGTAACTGAATGCTGTTGGCAGCCTTCAATAGAGAGGCTTGAGTCTTCCACAACCAAAATGGCTGCCAGTCATGTGACTCTCCTTAGCCAAGATGGTAGAGAGGCTATGGCAAGATGGCTCCCAGGTATGAGACTGCCCTTAGCCAAAATGTTGGAGAGGCAATGGCCCCACACTTTTTACCACTGAATTAAAATGGCAGCTGGCCATATGGTATTTGAGGCTGTGGCAAGCAACTTAAAAATATAGCCATATTCAGAAAATAAAGCCAAACATATTCTGAAGGCAGCGATTTCTACTATTTTGAGAATGAAGGTAGAACATAATAACCATACATTTAGAAGACAAAACCCAAAGTTTAACAGTGTAAGCAATTGAATAGCTCTAAAATTCATATTTCTAAACTTTAAGGTATCTTTTAGAATCACCCATTTCCAAAGTCTGCAATATAGCAGTCTGTTAATCTGAATCAACCTTTATAACAAGCAGAGAGCTCATTAGGACCAAGAGGCTCTAAAATTGTTGCTGTATACCATGTGGCTATCTCAAGATGGTGGAGTCACATGGCAGGCTACAGATCAATGATCCACATGGCTGCTATTTAAAAAAATCTGTGTTACAAATACATATACACACATATATGTTCTAAACAAGCATTTGAACTTAAATTTTAAACATCATACCCCATATGCAAATTATAAATCTTTAGATAAGAGTTCACAGTATAATCTTAAGCTATATAGGCTGGAAGTACAGCTTAAATACCTTATTAAAGAAACATTGTTTTAAATCCTATATTTACAAAACCTTAACTTAAAAGTACCTTTAGGGGTCGGTTAGCTTATGCCACTTGCTGCTTGGAATCGCTCCAACTCTAACTTAAAAGTTTAAGTTAACCTTTTTGTTACAGATATTAAAGATTTCTTTTTGTTAACCATCTTCAATAACCAGTAATTTATAAGCAAGGTGTACAGAACACAATAAGTTTATACATTTGAGTGAAACAAGTTAAATCAAACATATAGTGGCCACGTACATTAATACATTTTAAGATAGACAGACAAAAGTGTCTCTAGATGTAATTTCAGAGGAAAAGTACTTGTTAACCCCAATCGATACAGGCAAGAGCTGGGGCTTTCTGGGTTCTGGATCAGGGACCAGCGTACCAGACTTGGGGGCGGGAGACAGGCTTTCGATCGAACTGCAAGCTGGAAAAAGCTTTCACCAAGGCCCAAAAGCCCTGCAGTTCCTGTGTCCTCCTGGGGCTTGTTCAGCGCAAGTGGTGGACATTTTAAAAGCTAAGGAGAGAGTAGGCAGACCTTAGCAATCCTGTTTCACCCCTCTCCAAATGCTGCGTGCTCAGGTGTCTCATATCAGTAAGGATCCAATAGGTCCCATGTTTGTGATTGGGGTTCTTGGAGGGCCCCTTCCATGCTTGGGAAGGCCCCTCCACCCAGGGTTCAGCAGCAACCGAGTGTACAAGCAGGAAGCGGGAAGCACTAAGCTGAGGCCGCCATGCTTGAGGCCACGCCCGTTTCTAGAACTGAGATGGTTACAAGCAAACAGAAACACGAAATGACTACACAAACAGAAATGTACCGGTACAGCGAGAGAAAAGAACCAACATTCAGAACAGCAACTGTCCTGAGAGCCAGCGGGCTCCATCCCATTCTGCAAGAAACCAAACTCAAAGCAGCCTATCCAGTAACTGGGCTCTGCCTGAATCAGAAAACCAGACCTAGTCTGGAAATCCTACAAAAGATTCTTAGTCACAAGAGTAGCACAAAGATAAAAAAGGAAACAAAGCGCAAACCAACAAAATCTGACTTCCTGGTGCGCACAGGTAATGAGACATTGGCATCTTGCCATACCGCAGGAGCAACCCACTTTGTCTCCCAAACTTGAGGTTGTCTGTCCCGTCATTACCGTCTCAATGAACACTACATATACAAAGTCTCAGTCAACACTATACACATACACAAAACAGTTGGACACACAAACATGTTCAGCCTGCTGATTTGAAAGGCAACAAATGTACCGGCTCAGCCACCCAGGAGAGCATTCAGGAGCTGGTAATAAACAGATGTGAGGCTCTAAGTCTTCCTGATGGGGGTAAGAAACCCCCTCCTGATGGGGACCAAAGCCCTCCCCCACCCCCCAATGGGATCTGGAACGTCTTCCAGACTCCTGCAGCCATAACTATACAGCACATCAGCTAAGTCACTCTTGGCTGCCACAGATACAGAAGTCTTGGGACACCTGAAAACACAGAGCTGCGACACAGACACATAGACAGTACACACACACACACCCACACACATACACACACACACTCTCTCTCTCTTACCAACTGGTGTAGTCATCAGCAACATTTTGGTGATATCAGGTTCTTCTGTCCGCGTTAGCTCAGGAATCCTTGATCCTGTTGTAACAGACAAGAATGTTCTGTTCTTGCTCCTAAGAGTTGCCACCGTTGTAAGCCCAGATGGAGCACTCCCTCAACCCTCTGCACCCGACTGAAAAGGCTGCCAAACATCTTTGGTGCTTCCCCACCTACCGCTTAGCTCCTGCTTACGCCCGAGAAAACCATGAAGTCTGCAAGTTTAATTGAGAACAGGGTGAGCAGAAAGCAACTGGAGAAAAACTTCCCGAGAGCACACAGTTGTCCCAACAACCGTGAGACACGTGACTCCCAATGCTCGCTTCACCTTGGCAAATTCTTCTGTGGTGATAGACATCCATCTGAAGTAAGGGCTCACATTTAGGTATGCAGAAAGATTTCAGCCTTGCTCCACACCGTGCGGGTACCACCTCTGCAGGGCTGAGACGGACATGGGCCAGGATACTCTCCCAGCAAGCTAGCTAGCTAAGTGAGCCTGCCTGCCTCCTTCCCTCCTTCCCTCCTTCCCTCCCTCCCTCCCTCCCTCCCTCCTCCTTTCCTTCATTCTCCCTCTTTCCTTTCTCTCCTTCTTTTCTTTTCTGAGATGGGGGTGTTTGTGTGGTTATCTTGTCCAAACTGCTCTCAAATGGAATCCTCCTGCCTCAGGCTCCTGAGCTCAGGATAACAGACGTGCATCACCACTCTTAGAAGTATTTGGTTTTTAAAACAGCTAATCTTAGCTGGGTGTCATGGCACACATCTTTAATCCCAGCACTTGGGAGGCAGAGGCAGGTGGATCTCTGTGAGTTCGAGGCCAGCCTGGTCTACAAAGTGAGTCCAGGACAGCCAAGATAACATAGAGAAACTCTGCCTCAAAAAAAACCAAAAAACCAAAAACCAAAAACCAAAACAAACAACAACAACCAAACAACCAAACAAAACAAAGGCAAAAAAATCCAAAGACATGAGAAAGAATAAACTTGATTACCTGAGTATGCCGGAAGTGCAGGTTAGTAGATTTCCAAATGAGAAGATGACAGAGACAGTTTGCTACCTGAATAGTCACCCAAAACTCTCTATTACATTGGAGCATCATCTTCAGCCTTCTGGCCCAATATAACTGACAGACATATTTGCGAGACAGGAACTATTGAGGACTTTGGCCATCAACTTTGCCAGCATCCAAGTGTGCCCTTTTTTAGGCAGAATTCTGTCTGTGGTAGAAAGGAGGACATTTTTTCCCAGTGGCTTGTTTGCCACATTTGAAGCCATCTCTATAAGGAGGTTCTTTGATGCTCATCATCCTCTTTGAGTTAGGCTAGGTGTTGCCAGGGGTTAACCTGTCTCATTGTCAGTGAATCTTTAATAAAAATATTTTATAAGATTTATTTATCATTTATACAGTACTCTGCCTGCACACCAGAAGAGGGCCCAGATTGCATTATAGATGGTTATGAGCCACCATGTGGTTGCTGAGAATTGAACTCAGGACCTTTGGAAGAACAGACAGTGCTCTTAACCTCTGAGCCATCTCTCCAGGCCCATAAAAACATTTTTAAATGCCATATTCCGCATGTCTCTGAGGTTTTTGAAGACCTATTCCTTCTCAAGCCTCTGATGGGGTTGAAGATCAGGTAGCTTAGTTTTACAATGGAGCTTAGTTGTTTAGGGGTTAAGATATTTTTAGGTCTAGATAGATGTTTTAAGTTGATAATGACAAGATGTGATGGAGACTGATTTACATTTAGAATTTTAGATGCACCAAGATAGGAAAGATGTTTTCTTCAAGGCTGTCAAATACAAGTAGCCAAAACGCCAAGAATGTAACATTTATATAATTCCTGATTGTATCATGGTTATTCTTGCTATAGGTAGTTTATTGTAGATATGTGTAATAATATAAATGTATATGTAAACAATAAAAATGCTTAAAAAGAAACAAAGACAAAAACAGCTAATCTTCTTTCAATAGTATGCCTTCTCATCTGTTTGGAAGATACACATTGTTTATTAAAGAAAACTACTTGCTTTAGAGCAAGACAATTGAAACTAACTGAGAACTTGACTGCCCCAGTAATCATCTGTAACCAGTTCTAAAACAACTTACGTCCCCCCTGTGGAGAACAGCCTAGCAGTGCATGTGTGAGTTCCCTGCCTGCTCTCCTAGGCCTGGGAACCAATGCTGGAGAATGAGGTAATAATTTGAATTCGCGTGTTACTGATTTCTTTTTCTCTTCTGCAACTTGTAGGGCTCAGTATTACTACAGCTGCGGAAGAGAGTCTGTGATTTGGGAGGTCCCTCCTACTGCACTGTTTACTCGGCCTTCTAAACGGATCCAGAAGCTGGCAAGACCCAAGAGATACAAAACTGAGTGTCCGCTCTCTTGGTAGTGTTTTAGACTCTTTAGAAATCCTGATCTAGTTTGCTTAAGTGTCACAAAACTGTAGCTCTAGCTCTAGTCTGAGAGAAAAGGCAGTTCCTTTCAAAAAACACTGGAAAAAACTGTTGACTGTCTGTAGCAGGTGTGATGGTCAGAGGATCATTGTTAACTGTTATATTTGACGGGATATGCTGGAGCTAAAATTTGCAGTAAACCTTCTCACTACCAGATAAACAAAAGGAATCTCTCAGGTGTGGTGGCTCCTGCTTGTGATCTGCAGCACCCAGAAAAATCCTTTACAAAAAGTAAAAGCTACCAACACTACCTCCTGCAAATACATACGTTCATGTATACGTGTATCCACAGCAGAATACTAGCAAGCCAAACCCAAATATACGTGCAACACTTCATATTCTTGTCAAAACCCAATTAACTATAAATGCAAACTTAGATCTGCCAGGCCTACTCCATGTACTAAGTGTGCACCATTACATACTAACACACAGTCATGGTTATCACAGTTCTGAAATTATGAATGGCCTTTGAACTTTGTTCCTCATATTCATGATCATCCTAGATTAGTCTGGGTCCTTTGTGTGAACATATGAATTTTGCTTTGTGGGTTGATGAAAATACTGCTGATCCTTTTACCTATGAAATTAATGTTGATGGTGGAACAGTGTGTGAATATTACAGAAACCATTTGTAATTTTGTTTCGTATTTACAAGCATATTTACACACTCTGTGGCACATAAAATGTGTCTCATACTGTGGACTAATGAATGAGAAACAGCAATGTGGTCAAAGAAACATATGTGTGGGAAACAGTGACGCTGCTAACAGAGCATGCGCATAGCTGCAAGGTGCTTGCAGCTACAAGCTGTTAGTGTTCTTCCAGCTGAAAATCATACTTTGTTTCCATTTGCGTATCACCCCCTCAGCGATGACATAGCACCGGAGACCGTTCGCTTCTCTGATCCTTCTCCCCGGATCCTGCGACTCTCCATAGCCAAAGGCACAGACCCCAACTACGTTCCTCCAAAGAGTGTAAGTGGCGACTGACTGTACCATGCAGCACTCTCTGCGCCAGTTACTTCTTGTTGTGTGGCCAAATACATTACGAGGCAAACTGAAGGAAGAAGGTTTTACTTCAGCTCACAGTCCGCTATGGAGGGGAAGGCATGGCCACTGGTGGCTCTACCGTGGCAGGAGTGTGTAGGTGGGACATCCTCACGCCCTCACATCCTGTCACAACAGAAAGCAGCCAGCTCGTGGGTGCAGGAATCTGAACCCAGGTCTAAATGAAATTACTTTTTTTAATGTTCTAAGAATAAACACACAATTTTTACTTACTGTCACAATTTAAGCTTAGTTCCTCAGTTATACACATAACAGACCAAATTCTCTTAAATAGTCACACTTAAGTATACACACATATTTTGCTTTTCTTCTTCTTCTTCCTTTTTTTTTTTTTTTTTTTTTTTGGCTTTTTGAAAAGGGTTTCTCTGTGTATCCTCGGCTGTCCAGGACTCCCTTTGTAGACCAGGTTGGCCTAGAACTCAGAGATCCACCTGCCTCTGTCCCCATGAGTGCTGGGATTACAGGTGTGGGCCACTGTGCCTAGCTCTGCATATACTTTTTATATTAAGAGTTTTTAAATGTACTACAAATCAAAATATCATTTTATTCCTTTATTGCTTCTTCCCTTCTTCATGAGTTGTGTGCACGTGTGTGTATAGTGCTTTTAGAATAACTTTTGAGAGTAAACTGTACATCTAGATGTACTCGGCCCCAAATTCTTTCTTGTTAATTTCCAAGACAACGTCTTATAAAAACAACAGAAACATTGCTATCAAGACCAGAAAACCTAAGACTAACAGTACTTCATCTGCCCTCTGATCCATGTACAAATTACATTGTTGTTGGACATATGCTCAACACAAATGGCTAATGATTAATTCTGCGGCTGATTCTTTGACAGTTGTTAATTCTTTACAGTTAGCTGTAAATGTACCTAAATGTACCATCTAGCTTAACAGCAGCTCACCTCATAATGGATAGATGAGCTAGAGCAAGCCTTCAGCTGGCTGCCATCCCGAGTCCCTTCTTACAGGGACATTGTGACAGTCTGTAAAATGTAGATGTGATTGGCCTCCTCGTGGCTCACTTAGTAGCTATCCACTGTTCTCTGTCCACTTAGCTGCATCCGTGGCTTCTGTGTAGACAACCACCCCATAGCCATACCAACCCACTTGGATTTAAACGCTAATGGCTTTTAAGGGAGTAGGTGTTGTGTGCTTGGGTTCTGCAGACCTCACATGGCGTTGTCCTACGTGCTGTCCTAATTTATAAGGTCTTAGTTCTTTTTACTCACTTGCCGCTCTGTGATGATTTTCTGAGAATAAAAACTCAAAAAGTAAAATCACTGCATAAAGGAAAGAGTGTGAGAATTTTGGAATGGTTTATATAAAATTCTAGAAAGTTGCCCAAACACCGATTTTGATGCACATATTCACTTGGATTATTTGGCTCTTTTGCATTGCACTTTACTAACATTAGATATTATTTTGCAAAATTAGTATAGCAAAACAATATTTCAATTACATTAGTTTCATTTCTTTGATATTAAAGATTTAAATAGTTCTGCACATTTATTTGCCATGTATTGTTTTCTTTGATAGAATTATCTATTAATGACTCTATTTCCTACTGGCCTGTACATTTTTATGGAATATAATGCTTATTTACATATGATGGGTATGCATCTGTCTTATATTCTGCAACTATTTTTCTGGGATTATAATTCGAAATTCTTGAATTTTAATTTCTATGAAGTGCTTAGATCCTAAGTGTACAAGTTAACGAGCTAACAAATGCGTATGTCTACCTAATAGACAGCCTACAGTTAGACTATAAAACATGGTGGCTTATGCCTATAATCCCAGCAGTTGGGAGGCTGAGACAAGAGGGTTGGTTACCACGAGCCTGAGCTAAGAGTAGACACCTGTCTCAGAGGAAACCAAACCAAACCAAAGACACAGAAGTTCTATAGGGTTCCCTCTTATTTCCTCTCAAGTCCAAGCTTCCGCCTTGCCGTAGATGTACTTACAATTTAGATTCTTAGTGCCTAGGCTAGTTTTGCCTGCTCATGACCTTGATTTAAATGGAATCACACATCATCTGTTCTGTAGAATTTGGCTTAGTTTGCTCAATATAAAAGGTCCACCTGAAGCCGGGCGTGGTGGCGCACGCCTTTAATCCCAGCACTCGGGAGGCAGAGGCAGGCAGATCGCTGTGAGTTCGAGGCCAGCCTGGACTACAAAGTGAGTCCAGGACAGTCAAGGCTACACAGAGAAACCCTGTCTCAAAAAACCAAAAAAAAAAAAAAGTCCACCTGTACTACTGAGTATACTAGTGAATTGTTCCTTCTTACTGATGTGTGTTTTTTATTTCATTGTGCAACTACATCATGATTTTATTATGCACCTTAGATGGACATGTAAGATATTTCTATGTGGACTACTATAGATTAATTTGTTACAGATATTCATGTATAGGTGTTGTTTGTGAATATATGTTTTGATTTGGTTGTTTTTTTGGGGTGAGGTTTTTCACTCTGTAGCCCAGAGTGGCTCAGGACATACTATATAGCACAGACTAGCCTCAAACTAATGACAATCCTCCTGCCTCAGCTTTCTGAATGCTGGGATTATAGATGTGAGTCACCATGTCCAGCTTTAATTTTATTATTTTTCTTGTTATTTATTTTTAAAGATAGGGTTTCTCTGTGTAGCCTTGGCTGTCCTAGAACTTACTCTGTAGACCAGGCTGGCCTCAAACTCAGAGATCCACCTGCTTCTGCCTCCCCAGTACTAGGATTAAAGGCATGTACCATCACTGATCAGCTATTAATGGCATTTTTATTAGAAAAAAGTTTTAAATTGTACTAAGTGTACCTTGCCAATTGTTTCTTTTATGATGAATATGTTTTAGTTTCCTGAGAAATATTGTTTGATCCTAGCATATATATTTTTTTCCTAGAAACTTTCTCATTTTTTACATTTGTAATAGATAATCAAATATATATGATTTACTTTGAAGTAAATTTTTTCCTTTGGCATGTATTAGGTAAAGATTGAGGTTTCTCTTTGTTCCATACAGATATTCATTCAATTTGATTATTCTTTTTCTCAGTTCAATTATCTTGGGTCCATTTGTGGACTCTGAAATGTTATGATTACCAACTTGTCTCCTTTTACATGATCACTAGACTGTATGGGTTATTATGGTTTTAGAATAAATGCTTGTTATAAACTAGAATGTGACGACATAAGAACTCTAATTTTGCTCCCATTTTCACTTGTTTTGGTTGTTGTAGGCCTTCTACACACTGAGCTGAGACTCCATCACATTTTTCTTTGTTGTGTTGTACTTTATATAATGACTAATGAATGATTGTTTTACTCCCCCTTTGACTGAAAGGCTTAATTAAAGGCAACAGTTGACATATTCCTTCAGTTTGCCTACAGCCCTGAAGCAGACAAAGCCTCACTCATAAGAAACGCTTTAAATGCTTAATTAGTTCTTCATGGTGTTGAGACATGCACAGTCCTCAGTTTGAATCCCAACTTTGCCATTTCCTAACTATATAAAGTTACACTATTGAGCCCTCGGTGCCTTGGTGCTTCCATCAGTGAAGTAGGAATGGAAATAACAACCCAGGCGAGGAATAAAGTATTGGATGCAACTGATGACTCAGCATTCTCATCTTAATCAGCCCAAGAGCAAATTTGGAAAACAACTTAACTATTTTTCTGCCTGCAATTAGCATCCTATTTTGTTCTCAGTCATTGCTACATCCCCCTACAAACTCTTATTTATTTATTTATTTTTAGATTTATTTCATTTCACGTGCATGGGAATTTTGCTTGCATGTCTGTGTGTGCACCACTTGCATGTCTGATGCCAGAAGAGGACAGAAAAGGACAACAGATCTCCTAGAACTGGAGTTACACGTGGTTGTGAAACACACGTGGGTGCCGGGAGTGAACCCTGGTCCTTTATAAGAACAGCAAGTGCTTTTAGGCTTGGAACAAGCTCCCCAGCCCCACCACCTTCAAATGCAAACACAAGCAGTGTCAGTAGAAGAGCGCAGGATTTGAGCAAATGTTCAATTAAGATACTGATAAGTGACTCCCAGGTCTGTTGGAGGCAGTGTCAGGGTCCTTTAGTTCCTGGTCCCTGTGATCGCTCATTTAAGAGTTCAGGCAAGACACACAGACTATAGTGTGGGAGACAGGCTAGGCTTATAAAATAAACTATACTTTTGGGAGCTGGAGAGAGCTCAATGGTTAAGTTGTTCTTGTAGCAGACCCAGGTTTGATTCCTACTGTCTGTATAAGAACAAATCCAGAGGATCTGACACCCTCCTCTGGCCTCCTGGGGCATCAGGAACACACAGGGTACACGGACATGCATGCAGACAAAATAATCATACACATAAAATAATTCTAAAGAAAATCCTTTAAAAAAATAAAATAAGAAAATGTACTACACTTTCAAGGGACGAGCATAGACAAAGGTCAAAGAGACCACTGTCTCATCTACATCTTACGTGGGCTGCCTAACGTTTTCTACAGTCTTTCGAACCAGCAGCTTTTTCTGAGAGACACTGTCCTGCCGAAGTGACAGGCAAGCCTGTGTCACAGCAGCAATCACAGTCTGTCTTTGCTCGTCATCAGTGAGACCCTTGTGAGGTATTAATCCTGTGAGGGTTATGGCTCCCAGACTCAGGACTTTGGTTATTCATTAATAGCCTTCTGGGCAGTGCTGGGCATTATGCCTCTTCAGGGAAGAAATAGGACTCAGATCAATTCCTCCCACCCCAACGTTTTGTTTTCTTCTGTCTTGTCTTATAGCCTGTGGACTATGAGGGAGGGGTCCTACCTCTAAAGTCTCACAAACCTGCTAAAATCTTAACTAGCTGCCTAGCAGATATGTGGGCTTCTGCTTTTTTCTTGGCTTTCACTACTTTTTTTTTTTACTTGTTCCAATTAGAAGAAGGATGCTTCAGTAAATGCTCTTCACTGTGGCATCTGTGACACTGAGAGATCCTTCCCCTAAAGGGTTAAGAGCACAGTCTTCTCTTTGGAGTGCACTCATACAGTACAGCTACACTTTATCTTGCCCAACTTCGTATTTTATTTAAAAATTTTTCTTTCTCCTCTCTGTCTCTCTTTCTGAGACACGGTTTCTCTGTGTAACAGCCTTGACTGTTTTGTAGACCAGGCTGGCCTTGAACTCACAGAGATCCATCTGCCTCTGCCTCTTGAGTCCTGGGATTAAAGGTGTGTGCCACCACCGCCCAGCCTATTTTTTAAAAAAATATTTTATTTATTCATATTACATCTCAGTGGTTATCCCATCCCTTGTATCCTCCCATTCCTCCCTCCCTCCCCCAGCCTATTTTTTAATTTTTCATCACATCTATTTATACTCGTGTGTGTATGTGTGTGTGTGTGTGTGTGTGTGTGTGTGTGTGTGTGTGTGTGTAAGTGCCTGTGTACTTGCCACAGAACGCTTTTGGAGGGGGGGCAGTCCTGTGGAGCCAGTTTTCTCCTTCTACCTTTATGTGGCTCCTGGAGACTGAACACAGGTCATCAGGCCTGCATTGCAAGGACTTTACCTGCTGAGCCATCTCACCAGGCCTCAGCTGGTGCTCTTTAGTCATTACCACTTATTTCCTCCTTAACGCGTAACATCACTGGCTGTTTCTCCCACGTCTGCCATATAAAAACTGAATCCATGAAAAGCTGGCTTGGAACATGAACAATCCAGTTTCAGTGAGATGGAAGCTAACCCTGTCGGGGCGGGGGGGGGGGGGGGTGCCATCTTTTTTTCCGTTGAGTTGTTGAGAAGCCTAGTCAAGAGCTCAGACCGTATTTCATGATGCTGAACCGGACAGGCACTTACATACTGTCTTTCTTTTTCTCTCCTAGATCGAAACCAAGATTTCCTTCTCTACCCTGAGCGCTATTGCAACTCCAAGGATTGTAGACCTTGCCCACCCAAAGATCAAGATAGAGGGCCTGTGCTATGAAAAAGAAAAGAGCGAATTGCCCATCCGACCCGTAAGCCCCCCTGCCTCACTCACCCATCGGCTAGCTTTCTGATTCCTCCAAAGATGCTGTTTTGCCTCAACAAGGCATAGTTCAAAAATCATCAGAAAAGACAGTGTTGAAGGTGGTCTGTGGAGGGCAGGGCGCCCTGCCGACATGGTAAGGAGAAAAGGAGAAGGATGAAGTGACGAGAAGAGAGGCTCTGAAGTTAGTGAGCTGCTGTGAGCTTTTGCTCTTTCTGGTGAGATCTTCACAGTGAGGACTGGATGGCTGCTATGCTGCATCCTTATTTATTTATTTATTTATTTATTTATTTATTTATTTTTTTGAGACAGGGTTTCTCTGTGTGTAACCTTGGCTGGCCTGGGCTTGCTTTGTAGACCAGGCTGGCCCTGACCTCACAGTGATCCACTTGCCTCTGCTTACCTAAGCGCTGAGATTATAGCATCCTTCTTATTTTTTACCAACAATGTAACAATAGAGAAACAATATAGAAGGCCTGCCTTTCAAAGTAACACAAGAAAAGAATAGTCAGACAGCATGTATTCGTTTGGCATCTATTGGAGTGATAGAGCCTGAACTAGCTACTGGCAAACAGTGCCCCCTGAGCAGTTCATACTGAGATGGCAAAATCAGATAATAGACTAATGAGTTTTGCTGTCGGTACGTATTATGAGGAAGATTAAATGAGCCAGGTACAGTGAGTACACAAATGTGTCATCTCAGTGCTCAGGAGCCTGTCTGAGGCAGAGTTGGGCTGTATAGCATAAGCTAGGCGCCAGGGCTTGTAAGACTGTCTCAAACAGACAAAGAAGATGATTTTTGAGTAAGTACCGTAGGGGAAGATCCGTTAGAAAGGGTGGTCTGTTTCCACAGGTCACGAACCCCGCCCCACCCTCACCCCAAGAGTCTGGTGTCTGAACCTACAGACAAATGAGGAAAATGTGTCTCAACCAAGACTGAGGAGAGTTGCCTCTAGCAGAACTAGCAAGTGAAGAGGTCTTGGGGCAGAGAGGGCCAAAACAGAGGCGGCCAAAGGTCACAGTGTTGCTGATTGGGGGCGGGGGTGGGGGTGGGGTGGGTGGGTGGCGGGAGGGGGAGGAGGTCAGAAGATTGGAGTGGCGATCAGGCTTTACTGGGCTTCTGCAGATACAGGAGGGAACCTACAAAAAACGAGAGCGCGCCTCGGAATGGGCTCGCGCCTGAGGGCGAGGTGTTCCAATTTAGCGTTAGAAAGTATGTGCCTGGGAGGGTGTTGTTTAGATGAAACGGCAATGTTGGTGGCAAGTCACTCAGAGCCATTTAGTCTTCAGTAGCCATCAGAGGGAGGAAGGAGATCAGCAGGGAGGAACCTCAGTTTACTGCGGGGGAGAAATGCGAGGGAGAAGGGGACACACGCACTTACACACGCACGCATGCATGGGGAATTCTAGAGTGGAGATGTGTGTCTCTGTTTTCACTGCAGGTGAACCCTGCTGCACTGCTTGCCATACCCAGCGACCGAACGGTAATTCTAGCGAAGTCCAAGCCGGTGCATGAAGATTATCTCCCTGTCCGAGATGCCCGATGGCCTGTATCGTATGCTGCTGCGCATTCTCGGGTGTCTGCCAGAATCCAGGAGCTAGCTGTTCCAAACACAAGGTATGGCGATTTAAGGTTCAAGTGGAACGGGAAGGGCTAGGGGCATGGAGAAAGGGGGGGGGGGCGGTTAATCTAAAGTTTTTTGTTTTTTGTTTTTTAGTTTTTTGAGACAGGGTCTCCCTATGTAGCCTTGGCTGTCCTGGACTCGCTTTGTAGACCAGGCTGGCCTCGAACACACAGCGATCCGCCTGCCTCTGCCTCTTGAGTGCTGGGATTAAAGGCGTGCGCTACCACGCCCGGCTGTTTTTTGTTTTTTAAAAAAGGCAATAACTTTTTTGTGTTGGGAAAAGAGCAAAGCCTTTGGAATCTGGCAGCTCCTAGATGATGCTTGCTGCCGCTGTGCGCCTTCGTTTCCTCACCTGTGTAATGGAGGCCTTGAAATCCCAATGGGGCGCGCGGGGGGAGGGGGGAAAGAGGGAGGGGGAGGGGCGGGGGAGGGCTGGAGGGATGGCTCAGAGGTTAAGAGCACTGGCTGCTCTCTTTCAAAGGTCCTGAGTTCAATTCCCAGAAAACACATGGTGGCTCACAACCATCTATAATGAAATCTGGTGCCGCCTTCTGGTGTACATGCAGGCAAAATACTGTGTTATATGATAAATAAATGAATCTTAAAAAAAAAAAAAAGAAAAGAAAAAAGAAATCCCAATGGGACAACAGTACCCTGGGATTGGTAACGTGGGGGTGGAGTCATGCCTGGGGCACATCAGTTTCCTATTTCAGGTTGTGTCTTTGTCTCCTATTCCAGGGGTTCAGTGAATATTGTGTTTTACGACCCGGATGCCTTTAAAGTTAAACCTTCTGCTTTGAAAGCATATTGTTCTGCCAGGATCAAGGAGCTGGCAGAACCCATTGTGCGTTAACGACAGCAAGCGACCCCAGGCAGACATCTGGAACATGTGGCAGATGACTT
Source organism: Acomys percivali (assembly GCA_907169655.1). Classification (NCBI taxonomy): domain Eukaryota; kingdom Metazoa; phylum Chordata; class Mammalia; order Rodentia; family Muridae; genus Acomys; species Acomys percivali. The sequence goes on along the minus strand of OU015756.1, from coordinate 37,779,238 downwards.
CATTCCCTGCGCTGACATTTACTTCTTACCAAACACCTCCCAAATATGAGACTTCCAGGGAACACCACCGTGAGCCTCAGAGAGGCACTGTCTGAGGTCTTGTCTTTAGCAAGTTAGGGCACTCCCTCCACCCTGCAATAAAGGAGAGAGCAATGCTTGCCTCATTATCCCTCCTGCTCACACAAGCATCTCAGCAGCCCCCTTGCTGTGTTGATGCTGGTGCTGGTGCTGATGCTGGTGCTGATGCTGCTGATCCTTTCTCATGTTTGTACACTTTGCTCCCTACCACCTACTGAAATCTGTCTCCAGCCCTTCTCTACCAACTCCTGGGAATTGAGGGCATTCTTAGTGTCGCCTAGTCGATCTCCCTTCAGCACCTCTGGATGAGATGAAATGGTTTTCGTAGCCTCTGTCAGGAAGCAGTAGAACTTTAGCTCCTTCAGCAGTCTCTCCTGCCTCACTCCATGCTCACAGCCACTCACCATGAACGAGAGAAAACAGATGCCCACAAGGTGTAGCACATGCCACTTCACAAGGCAAGTGAGGGATGATCGCCTGAGCCCAAGAGCTCAGGAGCAGTGGGCAGCAACAATGACAGTCAATCTCCAAAGGATAAATAAGTTTTTAAAAGACAAGTCTAGGTGGCTTGGTACATGTCTGTAATCTCAGAATCTGGGAGGCAGAGGCAAAAGGCACTGGCACAAAAAGACCTTGCCTTGGTGCAGGGGTCAAAATAATGTTATTAAGAGCAAACATGAAATTCTTTATCAAATTGTATCTGCTTAGATTTTTTTTAAATTTAGTTCTCTCAATGCATCACTTATTTCAAAATTTTAATTTTTATGGGGCATGCCTAGATTTGCATGGAGATGAACTTACTTGAAATTTTATTTTACTATGAAAGAGCTAGATATAAGAGATGCTGAAAGGCAGTGTTATATAGTAGGTTTTTTTTTTTTTTTTTTTTTTTTCTTCCTACTGTGAATTTGGAATTAGGGTTTGTATCTCTCCTGGGCCACTTTCTGGGCATTGGAACTTAAACCAGTTTCTTCACTCCCCTGTTTTAGTTTCCTTATATGTAAGTTAGGCTCTTCCCACAATGTTGCGACTATTAAACGGAAAAACGGATATAATAAAGCATGAATTTAAATTGAAATTTGTTTTTAAAATTTACTGTTTGCTGGGAGGGAGGGATGGCACAATTTATACCAAGGGGGGAATGTAGCCTTATTTTCCATCAAGAGAATGTTTGTTGACTGCTTTTTGAGGCGGGAGGTACAGCACAGGGAGCCAATCAGATGCCAGCTTTGTTCTCACGGCCTGTGGGAAATAGCCGTAGTAATAATGTTATGAGGTCGTGTGACGTAACAGAATGAAGAGCTTCGGCCCCTTAGGAGAGTGAAGGAGGTTTTCTTTAATGGAGAGGCAGCTGGGCTGGAACCTGAGCATTGGGTAGAACTAAGTGCATAGGGGACAGCGAGGCCTTCCGGAGGCTGCGTTTCAGTTTCCGGTCATCCCGCAACGGCTCTTCTTCCCTTTGGAGAGCATTTCCACATTCCTTTCAAGAAGTTACCGTCTGCTCAAGCTTTACACAGGAGGATGAGCACACAGTGTGGCTTTGGGGGGCAACGCTTGCCCCCCATGTTCAAGGCCCTGGGGACACCCCCTCAGTATCTACAATGCAAACAAAATAAATGAGGGCGGGGCTGGAGCGATTGCTCCATGGTTAAGAGCACTTGCTATCCTTTGCGGAGGACGCAGATCCATTGCCGGCCTCTCACACAGGCAGCTCCAGATGGCCTGTAATTCCAGTTCTGGGCTCTCTGAGACCCTCTTCTGGCCTCCTCTAGGAATGCATGCACACGGTGTGGTTACATATATACTGGCAATGAATTCACACATTTCAAATAAAAGTAAATCTTCAGGGGGCTGGAGAGATGGGTCAGAGGTTAAGAGCACGGGCGGCTTTTCCAAAGGTCCTGAGTTCAATTCTCAGCAACCACATGGTGGCACAACCATCTATAATGAGATCATGGTGCCCTCTTCTGGCCTGCAGGCACAACACTGTGTACATAATAAAGAAATCTTTTTTTTTTAAAAAAGTAATCTTTAAAAGAAAAACAACAAAGTTTTATGGGGCTGAATGTGTCGGGACACGCATTTAATTCCAATACTTGGGAGACAGAGGCAGGAAGATCCCTATGAGTTTGTGGCCAACCTGGTTTAAATATTAAGTTCCAGTTTACCAAGGTTATACAAGAGACTTTCAAAAAAAAAAAAAAAAAAAAAAAAAAAAAAAAAAAAGTGACTGTTCTTCGAGGTGGCCTAGTGAAAAGGTGAACATGTGACCAAGCTTCCCAGGCCTGGTGGCCATTGTCTGAAACTTTAGGTCTTGAGGAGAGAGACACAAGGATGGGAGGCAGCGTTCCGATGCGCCCCCACCTGCCACGCTGCAGCATCTCCTAGTCTCCTGGCTCTTGACTATTCCTCTGATTCAGGAACACTCCATAGCCTTCTAGTAAATCCTTCGTAGCACATGGGAGAGGAGATTATAGGCTAAAAGGATGTTGGTGTGGCTCCGAAAGAAAGGTCTGTAAGAGGCCAAAAGAAGCTGAGGAAGGGAGCCAAGGGCGCGGGGCACTGGATGTCAAGTTGGACATTTCAGTCCAACTAAAGACAATGGAAAGGTACTGAATTAAGTTAATTAGAAAATGGGACAGAACCTATAATCCCAGCACTTGGGAGAGAGGCAGGTGGATAGTTGTGAGTTCGAGGCCAGCCTGGTCTATAAAGGGAGTCCAGGACAGCCAAGGCTACACAGAAACTCTGTCATGAAAAATGGGGGGTGGGGGGGAAGAAAAGAAGAAAAAGAAAGAAAAAAAAGAAAATGGGACGGAACATCTTGTTACTGAAGTAACCCCCCATTGCCCTTGGCTGATCTGTTCCAGTGCTCTGTGGACATTTGAAACTGAGGAAAGTACCAAACCATTTACATATAACCTTCTATACATGAGTAGATATGAGAACATTTAATTTACTATCATTATTATTTTGGCACTTTCTTTTTTTTTTTTTTTTTTTTGAGACAGGGTCTCCCTATGGAACCCTGACTGTCCTGGAACTCAGTCTGTAGATAAATGGCCCCGAATCCTCAAATCCACAGAGCTCTACCTGCCTCTGCTTTTTGGGTGCTGGGACTGAAGGTGTATTAAAGTAGACACGATAAGAAACTAACAACCACTAGCATTACTGCAGAGCATTGTAATGCAAACTTGCCAGTGTGAGTCCCCTCCTCAAATACCCTCGTGTGTACTCACCTTTCTTGTGGCGATGTGAGATGGGCCAAGGCCTCCCTCCACGTCAAGATGAAACTGTGGGAATGACAGGCAAGTGGCATAGCTCAAGGCTACCACTGACCTTCTGATTGTCAGAAAGGCATCGACTGACTACTTTAGGTCATCCTGTATGCAAATTTTTTCTTATTTAGTTAGAAACATTTACAGCTGGGCGGTGGCGGCGCACGCCTTCGATCCCAGCACTCGGGAGGCAGAGGCGGGCGGATCGCTGTGAGTTCGAGGCCAGCCTGATCTACAAAGTGAGTCCAGGACAGCCAAGGCTACACAGAGAGACCCTGTCTCGAAAAAACAAAAACAAAAGAAAGAAACATTTGCCTTTTGCTTAAAGGAAGCACATCACATATTCTCCTTTCGTGCATTTAAATTACCTATGCCACTCTTTTTGTACTTTGGGGACATGATTAAGTAAAATAAGAATTACTTGAAGGAAGGCAAATACTCCGATACCACAAGGACAATTTGGTGGCCAAGATGGCATTAAGTGACTTATGGATGTGTAGCATATATGATGTGGATACACTGGAAACGAAAGTCAATCACGCCCCGGGTTGGAGAAGCGAGGGGCAGAGGATGCTGTGAGAGGTCATTTCGATGTTCAGAATTACAGACAATAAGAAGCCCACCAATTGTAAGCCTCAGGGACTCTCTATTTATTGGTTTCAAAATATGGCTGAATGCAGGTAAATGAAACGTTATGAAATGAAATCACAGAGTATGGAGCTAGAATAAGCTAATGAAAAGAAAAGCCTGCAGATCGGCCACGGCTCGTGAAATGGGGAAACTGGCGTGGGTGTTGCAGCTGTTGGCTGCTTACCATAGGCTTGTGGACTTCGTTTTACGGAGAAAAAGCAAAGAGCAGGTGACACTCCTTCATTCGGCCTTCTGTCGGCTTTCACAGGCTCGCTCACCAGTTGGCCAGTACGAACTTGCATGATTTGAGGAGTGTTGCGCACAGCTGGTCTAACTCTCCCACCTGAGCTGACTCTCCTTTCCTGCTTCAGAAGGCTGTGAGTTCTAAAGGGCCAGTCTGAGGCGGTCCTGGCCCCTGCCAGCTCTGGCAACAGCTATAAGGAAAGGTCCTGGAGACACTTGTTCTTTCAGACCTCTTTCCCGTGTGGGTGGTGTTTCCAGATGAAAGCACGTTTCTGCTCACAGTAGCATGCTTCTGCCTGCTTGTCTGGTTCCTACCTATGGCCAAGGTGTGTCCTGCTAGGACTTCCAGGATGATGAGCACCCTGAGACGGATTGCAAGATAGGGTGGGTGGGATGAGGAAAAGTGGCTGCCGGGGATGGAGATCAGGAAGTATCGGCCTTCAGGGTTAGTGGGCCACACACCCATATGCCGGGAGCACAGTGGCCGGAAGTCCACAGCTTCGTGGAATGAACTGTGACGTCTAAGCTTTCAGGTCCTTCTTGGGTCCTGAAGAATTTGAAAAGTACCACATTTCCTGGCTTCGGTAGACTTAAAACATGGCTTATACCAGGCTTCTCCGGGATTATTACCACATGGTTGGCTATTTGTAGATTAAGATGTAAACAGCTGTATGGTGTAACTTCAAGTGTTAGAGGGAAGCAGAATAGATATGTGGCTACAACTGTACATTATGGGCACTGTGTCTTTAACCTCTCTGGGTCCTCATTTTATCACGAATAAAATGGCAGCAGGAATAGTACCGCTGTTACATTCTAGCTCCCGAAGACTATCACGTAGCCTTGGAACGAAGCAAGGCTGAGCCAAGAGTTTGCTGAGGCACAATGCACCAAAGCCAATGAAAGAGCACAGAGATTTTTCCCTCTTGGAGTAGTTTAGACCAAGGGTGAGCTCAAATTTGAGCTCTCCACTTCTTCCGCTGTGTCTTTTGTCTGTCCTGTTGTCTGTTTCCTGTGGTCTGTCTGCTGATGTGTGCTTGGTGTCAGTGTTGTCTGTCCCAAACAAAAGGCTTTGCTCCGTATTTAACAGCACTGAAAACATAATGTGGGAAAAGAATACAGAATACTGTCTTAGTCAGGGCTCTATTGCTGTGAAGAGGCACCATGACCACAGCAACTCTTATAGAGGAAAACATTTCATCAGGGCTGGCTTACAGTTCAGAGGTGTAGTCCGTTATCGTCATGGTGGAAGCATGGCGGAGTGCAGCCAGACATGGTGCTGGAGAGGGAGCTGAGAGTTCTACATCTGACTCTGGCAGGCAGCAGGGAGAGTGACAATGTGCCTTGAGCTTCTGAACCTCAAAGCCCACCCCTGGTGGCACACTTCCTCCACCAAGACCACATCTACTCCAACAAGGTCACAACCCCAATAATGCCTTGCCCTATTGGTTTATTGGGGCCATTTTCATTCAAACCACCACAGCTACTTTTTGCTGTTTTGTTATTTGGGACACTGGGTCTCTTTCTATGTAGCTCTATCTGGCCTGGAATTCACCAGGCCAGACAAGGCTGGCCTTGAATTTAGAGATCTATTTTCTGCCTCCTGAGTACTGGGATTAAAGATGTACACTGCCAAGCTCAGAAAGGGATACTATTTTGCAGAACTCTTAGCAGAGTTTTACAGGGAAAACATTGATTTACTGACCCCAACTGACTCAAAATAACACAAGCTATTAAAGAGGCTGAGTCCCAGTAGGAAAACAGATTGAGTAGTTTTAAATAGTCTCAAGGCAAATTATCAATGTCACAAGGCTGGGCAAAAGTACATCTTTCTGAAGGCAAGACATTTCCAGAAAAAGTTAATCTCAAAATACAACAGCTTGGCTTTTGTAGCATCTGGGGTGGGGAGTGGGGGGAAGAACAGTATGTGATAGTTGATACTTGAGGGGTCTAGCCTAAGGTAGACCTTTCAGGAGGCATGCCTGATTAAGATTAGACAGAAGGGTGACAAGTGCTGCAAAGCAGTAACTACCAAGGAGCCCGGGAGAGCCGACAAGGCTACCAAGATATTTTAGGACAGTAACAAAGGTTATTGACAGTTTCATCTTTGTGGGCAAGCTCCCCGGAGTCATATCCCTGAAGGCAGAAGTGGAAACCACGCTCACAGAGACAGTGAGCTGTGTGGGTGGAGGTGTTTTGAGCTCTCCCCCTCTCCGTTGACTTTCAGCTTTACTGCAAAGATAAAGCGAGACAAGAAATGAGGTGCTCTGGGCCCAATGTTTGCGCAAGGTAAATCCCCATTGGTTGCTTCCTTTCATATTGCTATGGTCCTACCCAACTTCCATCTTTCTTACCAGTTTGTTGATATCTTAAACACCACCTCCAGAATTACTTTCCCATGACCTAAGGATTTATTTCTTTTAAGAGTGTAAGCACATTCAGGAAAAGATGCCTTATTATATGTTAAAAGCATTTACACCTCATCAGGGTGATGGAAAGTCTAAAAGCTTAGAATACAAGCCTTCCTAAGCCATTAGGAAAAACAGCACCATAAATCCTCAAGCTATCCTGCAGGAGCCTGGTCCATGCCCACTTCCAGGCAAGACAGAAGGACAGCGGCACCAGATGCACAGCCTCTGACTCGTAGTTCTTTAAGATTTATTTTTATTGGGGCTGGAGAGTTGGCTAAGCAGTTAAGAGCACTTGTTGCTCTTTCAGAGGGCTCACGTTCACTTACCAGCACTCTCAGTTCCCATGCCAGCTCACAACCCTCTGTAAGTTCAGTTCTAGAAGATCCAACATCCTCTTCTGGCTTCCACAGGCACTGCTCATATAGAGTGTGCAGAAACACACACAGACAAAATACCCATACACATAAAATAAAAATAAACACATCTTAACAATGTTTAAGAACTCTTTTCTGAGGAATAGGGGAGGAGGAGGGAGGAAGAGGCAAGGAGGCTGGAAAGAAAGGAGGGAAAGGGCTATGACTGGGATGTAAAATGCATAAATAAATTAATTTTTTAAAATGTTTAAGATTTGTTTTTATTACTTTTACTGATGTGATGTATTCTGTATGTGTATAGACCTGCCGTGGATTGAATAAGAATAGGTTCATCAGGGAGTAGCACTATTTGAGAAGGATTAGGAGGGTTAGGAGGTGTGGCCTTGTTGGAGTAGGTGTGTTCCTGGGGGTGAGCTTTGAGATTTCAAAAGCCCATGACAGACCCAGTCTCTCTCTCTACCTGCAGGTCAGGATGCAGCTCTTTCTCCAGCACCATGTTCCCTGCCTTGATGAGAAAGGACGAAGCCTCTGGAACTGTAAGCAAGCCCCCAGTTAAATGCTTTCCTTTCTAAGAGTTGCTGTGGTCACGGTGTCTCTTCACCACAGTAGAACACTGACTAAGATATGACCCATGCATGCAGTTATCTGGAGACTAGAAGTGGGAATCAGAATTCCTGGAGCTGGGTGTATAGGGGGGTGCGAGGTGCCTGATATGAATGTTGGGAAGAGAACTCTGTCCTCTGCAAGAACAGCAAATGCTCTTAGCCACAGAGCCATTTCTCTACCCCTGAGCCTGTGACTCTTAGTGTGGTGGGTCAGGTTTTCTTAGTCACTCAGATGTGTCCAAGCCCTTGGTATGTGGGTGTCTCCTGTCTCAGAAGGGAACTAGACATGAAGGGATGTTCTGTCATTTCTGGAGAATAAATAAGGGTTATTCTTCAATGCATACTATCAAAAAATTACTTAGTTTGCGAGGTAACATCCTGCCTCAGTTTCCCCCACATCAGCAAACTCTAGATTAGGCATGGATCTCAACCCTGGCTGCACCTTGAAGGCAGCGGGAGACCTTTCAAATAACACTGAAGCTGGACTCACTCTTGCAACCCTCCAGCTTGCAACACTTAGCCAATCAGAACATCAAGATGGAGCTAGGGGACACTTGTTTTCAGGAGCGACCCCAGCCCGTGGCCAACTGAGAAGCTGTGCCCTGATGAGTCAGCTTTGTCCAAACTCCGCAAAGGAACTGTTAACACAGATTCGGGGCTCTCTGCTCCCAGAGATGCTGGCCACACAGACCTAGGCTAAGGCTTGAGAGTAAGGACATCAAAGACGATCCCTCAGGATGATGCACAGATGATGACTTAGTGCACCAGGCTGTCACTGCACCATGGATGTGGGTGGAGGTGTCACCAGCAACCTTATGTGGCTCACAGCTCTGGAGGCTGCAGGTTCTTAGGTCCAGGTGCTGCTGTAGCTGGTCTTCTGGGTGTCTGTGTGCTCGTGTGGTCCACCATTTGAGCTCACCTGAGTCTTTACTTTTATTTTTCCTCCATGGACATCAGTCAGTTTCAATTAGGGTCCATATTAACGACCTCATTTTAACTTAGTAATAACTTTCTGATGTACAGTGAGGTTGTTTCTGTATCTTGGCTATATGATATCAAAACCACAGGCAACAAAACCAGAGAACAAACCAAGAAAACTACATTAAATTTAAACCGTTTGTGCAAAAAGGAGACAATCAACAAGGTTAAAAAGAGACCTGCCAATGGGAGACACTGTTCTTAAGTAGTGGTTCTAGACTTCCCCCACCCTCCCTGTGGGTACCAAAACCCACAGATGCTGAAGTTCCTTAAATAAAGTGGTATGGTGTTTGCATGCGTTCTGTGCAACTCTCAAAAACTTTAAATTATTACTAGATCATGTACAATGCAAAACACAGCGTGAATACTGAATGAATGGCTTTCCTCTATGTCATTTAGGGAATCATGAAACCCGCACATCTTCAGGAAAGATACTTTTATTTTTCCTTGAAAATATTTTCTGTCTGTGGTTGGTTGAATGGCTATGGGATCTGGGATAATGGGGACTGACTGTATTTGCAAGCCATGTAAGGCGACAACCTCTAAACTATGCAAGGAACTGCTATAACTCACTTGTAAAACCAACAGGGCCAGTCTCATAGCCTTGGTATCTAGGAAGTGGCTGCTGCAGGAGTCTAATGAGGGAAATTGTTTACAGTCCTAGCGGATGTGATCAATGTTCGCAGCTCAGACAGGATGACTGGACTTCGGCAGCATCTCCAGCTTTCCACTCTTGGCTGGCTGTATACGGGGAGTGGCTGGCCAGGGCCTCAGCATTGCTAACCATCTATGCAAAGACAAACCTCCCAGACAAGGAAATGGGGACCTGAGAATCAGGCTGATTCTTGCAAGGCTCAGAGGAAGCCCCCTTTAGTTGATGGCTGTGGCCCAACTCAGTGGGCCTTTCCTCAGGGGTCGGGGAGAGGAAACTTCAAGCTTACATTCCAAAGGAGATTTTAAAAAAATCATTATTATAAGATAACGCAAACTGTAGAGTAAAGGAACAAAACATCATTGCAATTTAAAAAAAATATTTTTATTTATTAATTACTATGAATACAGTGCTCTGTCTGCATGTACACCTGCAGGCCAGAAGAGGACATTAAATCACATTATAGATGGGTTGTGAGCCATCATGTGGTTGCTGGGAATTGAACTCAGGATCTCTGGAAGGGCAGTCAGTGCTCTTAACTTCTGAGCCATCTCTCCAGCCCTATCCTCACAGTTTTTAAGGTGTGTGCAGTTCAGCGGTTCTGTCCGGGGCCTTCCATCCGCTGTGTAAACATATTCTAAGCAAATATGACTTGCTCATTGAAAGTAGTGTGGCATAAAGCCATCGTCTGGCAGTCCAGGCTCCTACTCACTCCTGCTGGCGCCCAAGGGTCCCTTTAGCTTGCAAACTGTGACACTCTTCATGCTCCAGCTTGGGAGTCTGAGATCTGAAAATGCCTGAAATTGTCTTAGTTCGGTGTTCGCCGCTTTGTCATTCTATTACTATTACTCAGTTGGAAGGATCATATAAACCCTAGAAAAATAACATCCAAGTGATGATGTTGACAAAACTTTTGAAGAAAAATGGAACTGTGAATGAAAAAAGAATTCCAGAGTTTAAAAAAAAACAATCCTGATGTAATAAAATGTTCTGTGCAAGGCAAAACTAATACCGTGCCCGTGACTCAGGAGACAGCCCTGTGAAAAAGGTTTAAATGTGCTTAAAACACACACACACACACACACACACACACACACACGAGAACTGAAGCACAAGAAATGGTCAAAATCTTGTTCATTTAATAGAATATGCCTCTTTGAGAAGGTGGACCAAATTGTGTTTTAGTGTTTGTTGCATCTGTTGACGAGCTAGGTCGATTCGGTTCTGTCAGGATTCGTTGTTACACACAGTGGAAGAGCGCATGTGCAGACTCTGCTCGAACCTGGAAATAGGGCTCAGATGAGACGATGATTGAAAGCCACTAGAAAGTGAAGTAGCAAGCATGGCTGTGGAAATGCAGACCCTTGGCTGCTCATAAAGACTAGAGAATGATTGAAAGTGGAACAATGAAAGACTGGGGTGTGGCTCAGGGGTAGAGCCTGGCTCCCCAGTATCACTAAATAGATGAAAATGATAAATTATGTTTGTATTCATTGGACTTTCATAATCTCTGGAGTGGCGTGATTAATAAAACCATATTGGATGTTTCTGGGGCTGAAGGGATGAGGGGGGAAGGGATGACCAGGGGAGCATGGAAGACTCTCAGGATGATGACCATGCTCCACAATTCTGATAGACACTTGCCACTGCACAGCCGACCAAGCTCACAAAATGATCAGCAACAAGAGTTAACCCAGCATGAACGATGAACTTTAGTTAAGAATAGCCCACTGGCCGGGTGGTGGTGGCACATGTCTTTAATCCCAGCACTCCGGAGGCAGAGGCAGGTGGATCGCTGTGAGTTTGAAGCCAGCCTGGTCTACAAAGTGAGTCCAGGACAGCCAAGGCTACACAGAAAAACCCTGTCTCAGAAAACCATAAAACGAAAAAAAAAAAAAAAGAGTAACCCACCCAATTTGGATCATCAGGTCTTATCAACTGTACCCCACTAATGTAAGATGATGTAAGCTTTTGCCCAGCTATTTTTTTCCTGTAAACTTCAAACTTCTCCAAAAGACAAATCTAGATTTCTTTTTTCCTTTTCTTTTTAAGCAAATGGGTGGCAGAGAACACTGGCATGAGTTACGTTCCTGGGGAAACCCTGAATCATCCAATCAGGCTGAAACAAGCTTACTTGCAAGGCATGAAGATTAAGAACCAGATGAGAAATAAGAAAGAGACCTTGTATCCGCTGCCAAAATAAACTTTCTCCTTTAGGTGACTCCCATGAGTAGCCCCTCCTAGTACTCAAGATGAATCAATTTTACCTTTTAGGAAAAGTTCCAAATCTCCCTCAGCTCATTGGTTAAGTAAGCACTGCATCTTAGCAAGTCTCACCATAGGGTCCATCCCACCAACAAGTACAGATGGAAGTGCCTAAGAAGCTGCTTTAAGCCATGGCAACTGTAAGGTGACTCATGCTTGCCGAACGCAATGGCAAGATTAGCAGTGAGACGCGTGCATCTCTTTGATCTGGAGCAACACGTTGCTTTGCTGGCATATAAACACGCACAGCTTTTGCTTAGGCAGAGACATGACTAAGTCTCTATGTACTTCTCTGTGGCAGTAGTTTGGTCAGTGGAGGAGACGTCAGACTGGCTCTCCACAGTCAGATGCCAAGCCTCCTCCAGCCCCAGGATCACCTGCAGCATCACCTCGTGCCATAGCCAACTCCTGGACAGTGAAATCTGACCTCAAACTCAGACCTATGAAAAACAGGACTTTATAATTCTCCTTGCTTTCTGACTTTGAGCTTTTCTCCCACCCAGCTAGTGGGAAAACAGCTTCATATTTTTCTGGGGTTCCAGAAGTCTCCTCAATACAAAAATGTGTGAAGAGACTTGGGGACAGGCTATGAAATCAGGAAGACCTCTGGGTCCTGGTCCACGCTGGTGGCTGCTGAGATGTGCAATCCCTTTCCTAGGTTCTTGTCTTGTTGCCCTCTAGCTTTCTAGAACTTTCTGCCCTGCCCGCTTTGTGGGATGTGTGCCAGGCTGCTGCCAATCCTACTGGCCAACACACATCTGCTTCTCTCTAGGGTTTTCTTTCCTTCCCGCTGACTGTGTTGCCAAGCCAGACACCATCATTTTTGTTTTTAAAACTCGCAACTTCCCAGATTCTGCTTATATTCTAAATAGTGATGTCTCTCCCCAGTCTGGAGATGATACACGTTATCTTGTTTTAATCTCCTTCACAACACCCCAACCCTAGAATACTCTAAATATCTCAACTTCTGGAATCAAAAGCAAAACCCACCTCCCAGCTGGATCCATTTTCTCTTGCCACATTCTTTTCCCTGAGGCAGTGAGGCAGGAGCCTCGTGGGAATAGATGGAATGGAAAAAGAGATCCTCCAGGGAAAAAAAGGGAGAGGCTTATCTTTCAAAGTATCAATTGGTTGTATATCTTATATCTGGCCCTTCTGTGCCTATAGATTCTGTAACTACAATTTCAACCAAAGCAGATAAAATCATGCAGTGAAACCTGTAAGATGTTTGCATATCCAACATCTGCGCCTGCACTGGACATCTACAGATGCCTTTGTGTGATTATTCCCTAAGCAACCAATATAGCATTTGCATTGTATTAAGTATTGTAAGTAATCTAAAGGGGATTTTAAGAATATGGGAGGATGTGCATAGGTTTTGTGCAAATATCTCGAGCATCCTTTGGCTTAGACATCCACATGGGTCTTTGAAACCAAGCCCCTATGGACATTGAGGGGCAATTGTATCTATCTGGAGGTCTTTTCTCCCCTGCTATATTTTAAGCTATCTAATAGTAGTGTTTTTGTTGATTTTTTTTCAGCAGGGTTGAGTCTGAGGTATATCCTCTGACAGACTTGGTGTGTCTCTCCCTGAAGCCTTGGTCAATTCTGAGGAAAGTCTGGGATTATCCTGTGGGTCCCAACAGCCACACACCTGCTGCTAAGTCATAAGACTTTCCATCCCCATCTCTGCCAGCGATTGCATTCTGGTCACCTTTGGAGACACTGGGAACGTTGGAACAAAAGTTCACCAGACTGGATGGAATTTTTAAATTGTTTTTTTCATGAAACAAGAGAGATTCTAGCCCAAGCCATTAAAAAAGAATTACAGATATTTTAAAAAGTCACAGTGCTGCAGGAGGGAATTCCAGAATTCACATGGCATGCAGTGCTGAGCACAGGTACCAAACACTCAACTCAAAGTCTAAGTGCTGATGGCCTTGTGTGAACTGGGGGTTGCTAAGCAAGTGAAAACCTCTTAAAGAATGAGACTCGAAGTAGGTAAGTGTTGATGCGGGGAGGTGGGAAGCAGGTAAGTGTTGATGGGGGGGGGAGAGGTGAGAATGTGGGAGGAAAAGACCATCGACTCCCAGCGGGGCAGGAATGGGCTATGATTCTCAGGAACTCATCCTGAAGTTCAACTTTGCCCAGCTCAGCTTCTGCAAAAAGGCAATGCTCTGGAAGCCACTGCATTCTTTTTTGAGAGTTGTCCCATGAGAGCATTAGTCATTCTGTGCTCAGCGGGGCATGGAGCCCAAGGCTGCACATTTATCCTGGCATGCAGGCCCCTGGGGTTTCTGCTCACTCCGTGGGACAGAATCTCATGGTCTTGGCTGTGGCCCGTAACTGGGAGGAAAGACCGTCTGCTTTTTGCAGCGTCTCTCCACTACTCCCCACCTAGGGCTACTGATGTTCTCCAGGCCTGTAGCACTAAGCCTTTGAAAGCCATTAATGCTTCCCCCTCAAAACCTTCTAGCACCTTCTGAGGGAAGCATGATACATAATCTTAACTTTACCTGGACAAACTTTTGCTGCCTACTGAAAATGGGAAACTGGGGTGCAGAGAGCTGTGCCACAGCCGTGGACCCTGCATCTCCTACTTTTAAGGGGTGCTGCACTGTGGTGAGAACTGCTAGGAGACTGTGCAGGGACATCCCAACATAAGTGAGCTGATGCTTTTCTATCCTTATACCTTCCAGCAAAACAGGCTAAGGAGCCAACTCAAGCGCTCTACATTTCTGCGTGGTCTTTAACCTTTGTTCCTTCCTGACGGTGCATGCAGACCCAGGGAGCAATTGTTCCATCCGAGGGGGAGAATGAGGCCGGTGTGCTCAGCTTCAGTGCAAAGGCTAGCTGCTGGGTGAGTTTATCCAGTGAAAGCCTCCATCAGCCCTACATGCCAGTGCCTAGCTCTGAGTCGGCCACCTTGAAGCCATTCTGTCAACGTTGACTGTAATGAAAAGAAGCTGCATTCAATCTATGTGTGGCCTTCGGGTCTGACTTACAATAACTTCAAATAAGTCTCAGGCTCCAAAGAGACAAACTAGTGTTATTAAACGATATAGCAGTCCCCAGTGTTCTGTGGTCGGATTCCTTCTGTTTTCTCTTTTCGAAGGGCACATAAGAGTGCAGAGAGCTAAAGAGTAGAAGTTAGAGGGAAACGCCCTTAATGTCAGTTGCTCATGTGCCTTTTACGGGATAACTACTCAGTACCAGAACTAGACAACACAGAGGGTTCCTCATGAGAGAGGACGAAGAGAAGACAGTGTGTGCCTGAGCAGGAATGGCTAAGAGATGCTTCATTCCCTCAGCCAGCTGCTCAGGTCGCCGCAGTGAGGCAGCGCTTCATCAGGGTTGTGTTAGTCCATCCCTGCTGTGGCCTTTTCTCTAGGGGTCTGAGGCAGGTGTCCTTGATTAGAGTCTGCTGGTGTTTCTGAACTCTCTTTGGAGACAATCTATGACTTCTTTAACCAATGGCAGAGTCTCAAGCTATGCCTGGAGTTTTCGTTCACCAATGCCCATGCTCCAATTGTTGACATATGGCAAAAGACATAATGATGACACGTTTAATTTGAATACTTCTTTTGGTTGTTGTTGTTGTTGTGAAGTGTATCAGTCTCCAAACAGAAACACGTGTCTTACAGCCGCCAAGCAGAGCCTGGTCTGCCTAAGTCAACCAATAGGGAAGTCCCCTCTTCTTTCAATTTTGCATGAGAAACAAGGGCTTGAGAGGGCAGGGGCTCAGAAAGGGGACGGGGAATAAGAGGCCAGTATGTTTGGGTATCAAAATTTCTATGCCATCAGATATACAAGCTACTAAAGGAGAAATAGTTTTACTAACATTAAAGACTTTCGTGCTTCTAAGGGCAGTATCAAAAATGTGGTTCTGGCTAGAGTGATGGCTCAGCAGTTAAGAGTACTTACTGGCTGCCTTTCCAGAGGAGCTCAAGTCCCAGCAGCCACTTGGTGGCTCACAAGCACCCATCACTACAGTTCCAGAGGAATGAATGTCTTCTTCTGGCCTCCACAAGCCCAAGGCATGCATGCGGTACACCGACACACAGGTAGGTAAAATACTCATGCACATAAAATAAAATAATACTTTTTGCTGCCGAGAATGGGAAACATATTTGCACATGATACATGTGATGAAGATCTACTATGCAAAATATATAAGGAAACAGATAAATAACCCAACTTTTAAAATGAGCAAATAGCCTCGCAGTGGTGGCGCACGCCTTTAATCCCAGCACTTGGGAGACCGAGGCGGGTGGAGCTCTGAGTTCGAGGCCAGCCTGTTCTACAGAGTGAGTTCCAGGATAGCCAAGGCTACACAGAAAAACCCTGTCTTGAACAAAAAGAGCAAATAAAACTCCTGGCTAGGTGAAGTACATTTGGGATTCCAGAGTTTGTGTAGATGAATTCAAGACCAACCTGGGCTACTCTAATAAAAAATCCTTTCTCAAAAATTAAAGGAAAGGGGGAAAGGGCATTTAAATCACTATTTTTTTCTCCAAAGAAAGTATGTAAATGGCCAACAAGCAATGGCCAATCCGTGAGTGTCACATTACACCTACCAGGATGGCCTTGATTTATTTTTTCAAGCTGAAAATGTTGACATTCTCCAGGTACAGAGTGATGCAGCCGAATATAGCTGGCCTGCTCCTCAGAAAGTTGCATAGGGCTACTCTGCTTGTGTATCAAAGAGAGGCAAATGTACATTCAGAAAATAAAGCACTTGGATGCCGAAGTTCGCCAGTGTCATTCACAGCAGTGGAAGAGTGCAAGCAACCTGGGAGGCTTTCAGCTGGTGAGCAGGTAAGACACTACAGAGGCACATGACGGAGTATTGTTTAATCATACAAGGAAATGGGTTTTAATTTTGGTTGGTTTGTCTTACTGATTTATTTAGGATTTTGTCCTTGGGTTTTTTTATTATTGCTTTTGTTTTTGACACAGGGTTTTACTGTGCAAAACCAGCAGTCTTCAAACTTATACTCCTTTTGTCTCAGCCTCCCAAAGTGCTGGGATTATAGATGTATCCACCCCATCCTGACCATCCCCAGAATAAAGACCTGATCTATGCTACAACAGAAAGGAACCTTAATAACATAAGCCGGAAAGAGAAAAGGCCTCACAACACAGTATCCCATGTATTTAAGATGTCCAGAGAGGGTTTGGCACAGTGGCTCACATTTCTGCCTAGCTCTCAAGAGGTTGAAGCAGACAAGCCCCGGCAGCTCCTGAGGCCAACTCCACAGCCTCTGGATAGCCACGTGGTCCCCAGTGGCTCCCCTGAGCTGGGACAGTCTGGGGTCTTCCTTCAATGATTTTCAGACCCTTACAGTGGTAATGTGAGCTATGGCCATGGACTCCAAACCCTGCCACTGCAAAGCCATGGACCTCCTCAGCAGCAGCTCAGGCTAGGACCTCACCATGGCCCCAGCCAGTGAGCTTAAAAAAAAAAAAAAAAAAAAATCCCTGATGCTGACTGGACCTATGATCAGTGAAGCCTGAGTCTCTACAGTAGAGTCAGACCAAAAATGTCTTTGAAAACATTCTGTGATTCTGTCTTGCAGCAAGGTGGAGAGTCATGGGCCTGCAGCATCACAGCCTGCAGGTGTCATCATCCATTATGGAAGAGATTTCTCGGTTTTTGTCTGTGACTATTTTAGACAGGGTCTCATTATGTAGCCAGAGCTGGTCTGAACCTTCCTGCACAGGCCAGGCTGGGCTCGAATGAGTGCCGCCGTTACAGGCGTGCACTACTGTGTCTGGTGATGGGATCACTCTTACTTCCTGTCCTCTCTCAGCATTGCATGGACACAGATAGATTGGTCCTTTCATCCTCCTTATTCATCTTTCACATTTCCTGGGGACTTGGGATGCTCACTGTTTTAGGTCTTCTCTTTGCTGTTTTGATTCAGTTACTGTGATCCAACCCTGGGCCAACACGCGTTTGTTCCAGGCCAGAGCAAAAGTTGGAATCCGTCCAAGTGGGCTGGAACCCTCTGCTCTGCAAGCCCTAGATTTTATAGTGTGTGAATTCTAGGCAGAAACCCAACATCTAAAGAGCCAGGAACACGCAAGTCCCTGCAAACGCAGGCCTGTGCACCCACGATAATGAACTGACTCAGACACCCTGGTTTGTTTTAGCAAGATCTAGCCCTGGCCTCTGCAGTCTTGGCCCCCAATGCGCAATGTCCTCCTTGCTAGCTTCTCACCAAGCCTCTTGGCTGCCGTGTCCATAGTTTGGCAAACGTGTCTGGATGATGTTCCAAACCACGGGGGCCCTATCAAATCCACTCATCAAAGAAGAAACTCTTTTTTGTTGTTGTTTGTTTGTTTTTTGAGACAGGGTTTCTCTGTGTAGCCTTGGCTGTCCTGGACTCGCTGTGTAGACCAGGCTGGCCTTGAACTCACAGTGATCCGCCTGCCTCTGCCTCCCGGGTGCTGGGATTAAAGGGGTGTGCCACCACACCCGGCGGTGAAGGAACTCTTCTTATTCATCCTTCTGCAGTTGCTGGAGCTAGCTGGCAGAAAGACATTGGAAAGGCAAGGGACAGCCTGGGGAGCAGATTGGGGGCGGCTTCCACTTTGAGACGGTTTTTCACTCTTCCAGGAAGCTGTGTTTACCCATGCCAGAGGACTGTTGTAACAAAACACTCGATTCTCAATGGCTTAACCACGGAATAGCATATTGTTCATGCATTTCATCGCAGGTAGGTTTGGACTGGTGAGGGGACAGATGCTCTGTTCATGTGATCACGCTGGGTGCCAGGCTCCTTCTGCAGTCTTCTAGATCCACGGCTTTCTCCATTTAGCTGGCAGACTGAAGACAGCCAGGAGATAGCATGGGTGGTCTCTATCTGCAGGAGTAGGAAGCAGGGTTTAGTGAGCCCTCTGTCACTGGGATGAATAAGCAAGAATGCATAAGCGGCCAGCATGGTAAATACTGTAATACTTGAAGGGTTCACCTGATAATACACAGGAATGATGTCTACCCCACATAGATGGACAATTCTGAAGATATGGATGCCTTTGGGCTAGAGAGATGGCTCAGAGGTTAATTGCATTGACTGCTCTTCCAGAGGTCCAGAGTTCAATTCCCAGAAACCACAAGGTGGCTCACAACCATCTATAATGTGATCTGATGCCCTCTTCTGGCCTGCAGCGGTACATGCAAGCAGAGCATAGTATACATAATAAGCAGAACACCTTGGTTACATTAATTAAAGTGAGATGATACCCTTCACTTTGGGTGGCACCATCCCCTAGGCAGGGGATCGGGGCTTGTGTGAGAACTGAGCTGAGTAGCAGAAGCCATGGATTCATTCTGTCTCTGCTCTTTACACATGAGCAGCTGCTTCAAATTGCTGCCTTGACTTTACTGAAATGAACTGTAACTTGGAATTGTGATCGAATAAACATTTCTTCCTAAAGTTGCTTTTGTGAGAGTCAAGTACAAATGCCTACTTGCCCTGAACATTATTACATGGTTGATCCAGAAGAATTTCATGTCTGCCAGTTTCTCATGTAACTAGTTGTTTTGACTAACAGCTGCCATTTAAGGGGTAAGTATTATCAAGTGAAAATATATGACAGATACAACTGAAAACAATTTAAGAAAATGACTTTACAATGATATAGAGACTATTCAGGGAAACCAACAAGGGCTGGTATAACATCAGGATTGACAACGGTCATCATTTCTAGGCTTAGAATGGGCCCAGAAAGGAAATGTTGCTGGAAGATAAAGAGATGGAGCAATGACAATGGTCCCTCTTGGGCAGAAGAACTCAGTGACTGTCAAATCACAATTGTGGGTGTACAGAACCTGGTGGCATCCCTGGTGTTTCCTGGGATGCTTCTGTGACCTCCTACTAGTGTCCCTCATTGGCCTAACCTAATGTCAGAGGCAAGGGATGCTGACTGAGGTCATCTGTAAGTGTCACCTTCCTTGTCCACAGAGTAGGGTAGGGAAAATGGCTAGTAGATCTGGAAAGGCAAATAGGCACTATCCAATTAGGCACCTGGTCTTTCCTGGTCAATGACTTTAGAATCAGTTAAGCTCCATTTTGTCCATTCTTTGGTAGCTATATGCTTTTTATTGCTTAGGACACAGGCTGGAGTCAATATGAGAGCTATCCAAACACTAAAACATGACCAAGATACACATTTATTTCTTGTCCCGGTACTTTACTGCATTAGAGTCTGGGTCTGAAGAGTTGACTTGATGATATATTGAGTTTCTTAAAACCTATTTGTGCTGCTGAAGAAGTATTTCCAGTCCACCCTGCTCCCCCATCTTGAAATGAGAGTGTTGTACACCTCTGCCCCCTTAGGGGTAGATATGACGTCTGTGCACCTCACTGTGGCCAATGAGATGAGACCAGTGTGTGTATGTCACAGAAGCGACAAGTTGCCAATGCAGGCCTGTCATTTTCTCCCTTCCAGGGAACTTTGTGTAATACTTCCATGTGAAGGAAAGCTCTACCAAAAATTATTAAAAAGGGTGAAGGATTTGTGGGAGCATGGACTATAGCACTGCGTTTAAGCCACTAAAGAACCTCGGTTGATGAGCTGGGTGTCATGGCAGATTCCTTTAATCCCAGCAGTCGGGGATGCAGAGTCCAACTGAGGCCAGCCTGGTTTACAACATGAGTTTAGGACAGCCAAGGCTACACAGAGAAACCCTGTAGAAGAAGAAGAAGAAGAAGAAGAAGAAGAAGAAGAAGAAGAAGAAGAAGAAGAAGAAGAAGAAGAAGAAGAAGAGAGGTTGAGTGTTAGTGCAGCTAACCCTGATGTTTCCTGATTAATACAGAACCTGAGCCTGAGCTCTTCCAGCCTGGTTATCCTTGAACCCTATGTTGCTGTCATCCATGTGCTCTAAGATGACTCATTTTGACTTAGAATGGCCGTATTCTAGCTTAGAATGTGGGAAGGAAGCAAGAGTGAATTCTCAACCCAGTGTGGGAGCAGTAGCCCTGCAACTCCAGCACCTGAGAGGCTAAGGCTCCCTTATTACAGGCCAATCTGGGCTACTTGGGAGGAACGTGGTTGAGATCCCAAAGTGGCACGCATTACTTCCTTGACATGTTGGTTGGTTATTTATCGCCTCATACAATAGAACATTATTCCGAAGCTTAGCGTGGTAAAACAACAAACTTTAATTAGATCAAACAGTTGCAAGAGTGGCCTTGGTAAGTAGTAGCCATTAAAAGGCTGCCATGATCTGACAGCAGCAGGAAGCTGCCGCTCTGAGAGCAGGAGGGTGCCTCACCAAGCTCACACACACAGCTGTTGGCAAGCTTCCTCATGGCTGCTGGCTGCTGTATCTGGAGGCCTCTGCTACTTGCTAGCTGGCCCCCTTCTGAGAGCTCTTCAATAGCACGGCCATATTTCCTAGAGCAAGGAATCAAAGAAGAGCTGTCTTCTAGAACCTAGCCAGGAGTGACTCCTTCCATAATCTTTGCCGTGTTTTCTGAGCCACACACACTCCTGTGGGATGTTGTCTCTGAAACTTATGAGCCGCTGGGCTGCTGGCTGGGGTGACGTTTGGAGGTGGGGTCTTTAAGAGGGGCTTGGGTTAGCAAGGGAGATTAGTGTCCTCTTTGGGGGAGTGGGATGGGACTAGGGGCCTAAGGGTGGATTTTATAAGCAGGGTAGCTCCCATATTAGCCTTCTATCGTCACACCTGGTCCTTTTTTTACTTTTGACTTCCTCCATGTTTTGAAGGAACATTACAGATGTGAAGAGGCCCTTCCAGATGTGGCTGCTGAAGCTTGAACTTCTCACCTTCCAGAAGCATAAGCCTAAGTGAGCTCCCTGCACTTAGAGGTTACTCAGGCCCAACTCTTTACCATAGAAATGGCAAGAAGACTGTGGCATGGAGGAAGATGGGGCCTCTTTGGCTTCTCTGTTTTTGTGATGAAATACTGACCCAAACCAACATGGGGAATAAAGGGCTCGTTCCATCTTACAGAGCACAGTCCACCATCAAGGCCGAATCTCAAGGCAGGATCCTGGCACTGGGAACCGAAGCAGAGACACACTGTGGAGGAAAGCTGCTTACGGGCCTTCTTTCTTATAAATCGAGGACCACCTGCCCAGGAGTGCCTTGCCCGCGGTGGGCGGGGCCCTGCTGGGTGGGGCCCTCCCACCCTCCCACATCAATCATCAGACATGCCCAGAGCACAGCCTGATGGTGCCACTTTCTAAACGGAGGTTTCCTCTTCCCAGATGACTATAGTTTGTGTCAAGTTGATAACAACAACAAAAGCAAACAAACAAATGAAAACAAAACAAAACAAAACAAAACAAAACAAAAACCCCCTAACCATTAGGCCCGGTATGATTTGAGAAGCAACTCAACCAAAGTGTGACTATCAGAAGGCAGATGTCATGAGAAGTGTCCCGGGGTTGCTAAACCCTCTAATGAGAGTATGAACAGGTAATCTGCAGCTGGGAGACCAACTCCTAGGCAAAGCTCAAGATGGAGAAGGGCCAAGGGGATGCCGGCTCTCTCTGCCTCAGCTCTCTCTGCTGGGCACAAATACTTCTCACACATGATGTATTCTGATTTCTGGATCACCATACCTGTACCCCCAAGGACTCTTCTTCCTAGAAACAATGTCAGATTCCCATACAGAAAGCTTTAAAAAGGGGGTGGGGGCAGAAAGGGAGCTTCCATCTGGAAGAAGAAGAAAGAAAGTCTTTCTGCCTTGCAGCTCTGGGCTGTGTGGATGATTCACACAAAGATGAGTCAACGAGCTCGTCGCCGTTTGACGCACTTAGACGTGTTAGTTAGGGTGAGATTCACAGCTATGCTCTGTATGTTTTTCTAAGCTTAGGCAAAAGGCTCCTACAGGGAGCTCAGGTGACGGAGCCTAGAACAGCAACCTCTTCAGGCAGCGCCTCTGCGTTTGGTGCAACCCAGATGATGAGAGGAAGGAAGCGGGTCTTGGGAACTGGCTTTGTTGTCTGAACACTTATTTATAGAGAGCAACACACCTCGGTTCTAGGCATTGTCACACCCATCTGGACTACATAAGCAGTGGTTGCTCTCCTAAAATCCTGGTCTGACATGTGCCTAGGCCATTCCTCTTAGCACTTCTGTCACAAAGAAAACACAAAGTTTCCCAGGTTTTTTTTGTTTTTGTTTTTTGTTTTTTTGTGTTTTTTTTTTTTATCACTCTCATGGTTGCTCATCATTTGGGCATTGAGTTTAGGTAGGAGTACATGTGGAGCAGTTAGTATGAGGGTTGTTTTGTTTTGTTTTGTTTTTTTATTTTTTAAAGATTTGTTTAAACCCTAGGAGCATATACAGGGGGAGGAGGTCCCCCTCAGTCACAGTCATAGGGGAGGGGAGTAGGGGGAAAGCAGGAGGGAGGGAGGAATGGGAGGATACAAGAGGGGATAATAATTTAGATGTAATATGAATAAATTAATAAAATATATTTTAAAAAATTGAAGACACAGGGAAAAAAAGATTTGTTTATTCACCTTTGTTTATGTGTGTATGTGTGCCTGCATGAGTTGTGGAGGCCACATGCATGCAAGTGCCCTTGGAGGCCAGAGGGCATTGGATCTCCTGAAACTGGAGTTACAGCAAGGTGCGAGACACTTGATATGGGTGTTGGGAATCGAATCTTGGTCCTCTGGAGGAGGATGTATATACATGTGTGTGTGTGTGTGTGTGTGTGTGTGTGTGTGTATTCCTGAATATATAAATATAACTTGCTTAGTCCATATAACGTTACTTGTTTGTGTATGATTTCAGAGTTGACCACTTGATGTTGAATAGTGAATTGTGGGCATCTCTTCCTTGGGGAAGACTATTTCTCCAGCTCGTAGCCTTCCTTAGTTGCCTGTAGTTCTCTGTCAAGGGTTGAGACCCCATGGGCTTTCCTCTTGCCATGTTAGCTCGTCTATTGCTGCCTTCCTTGTTCAGGACTTCTTTAGGCAACCATGTAGTTGACACTTCTTGGGTCTTGGCTTCCCTAATATCTCTCCAAGACACAATCTCACAGCAGGTTTCCTGTTCCTGGCATTTACAATCTTTCTGCACCCACTTCCTTGACCTTATGTGTTCCCTGTGCCTTTAGGTGCAAGAGTCAGGTTAAGATGGGTCAGCCGGGACTCTAACAAGAAGTCTTGAGGTAAGAGGAGTTTTCAAAGTCTAATGGATGCTGACACCAAAGGGAGCAGAGAGAAGCTGTGAGAAGTCCCTAAACCCAACACTCCAGGTTCACTCTGGCTCCCTTCCAGAGCAGCTGAGAAGTTGATGTAGTGAGCGTTCCCTCACTTCCAACTCTTGTCCTTCTTAAAATGCCCAAGTAGACCCCCCTCTAAAGTTCCCGGGACCAACACTATATCACCCTGGCTACCTCCTTCTCTCTTGTATCCCCTCTTCACCCCTTTCTCCTCCCCACAGTTCCCCAAGTACATCAAGATGTTTTCCTAAATATGAGCCATTTCCCACCTTGGGAGGAGTCTCGTCATTCTCTGAGGACAAGAGTTTGAACTACATAACTTTTAGTATGGTTCCATGTGTGTTATTACCCCTGATATAGTACATTACAACACTAAGGGTATATAGCTCTAACCTTAACACACACACACACACACACATATATATATGAACTAATGTTATTAATCTCTGGCTGGTGGGATCCTAGGGAATTTTTATAGCTTTTATTGTTTCTCTTCATTTTCATTTTTTGCTATCTTTGTTTCTGAAGTCAGTGTTACTTCCAGTCCAAGGCAAAGGCCAGTGCCTGCTCTGTGTGTGTGTATCTTTTAATTAAGAAATGTGAAATTGTTCCCTCAAGCCCTGCCCCCAGGCTTCCATACTCTGACTTTTCATTAACCAAAATAAGCCATTCTCAGTGTTCTCTAGTACTTGTAGAGATAATAGCTGTTTATTTACAAAACTTTAAAATTACTGCTGACCTTGTTTTACAGTAAAAAAAAAAAAAAAAAGGAAACCCAAATTGATTAGAACTTGTACCAAATTCATATCTGAAGGGATCTTGTTGCCTCTCAAGCGTGTGCTATTCAAGGACTATTCAAGGATGCTAGGGTCCCAGAAGTGGTTGGTGATCCTTCTACCTCATGAGACATACTTTGACTGACCTTTCTGGTCCTGACTGTTCTTGCTTGCAGCATGGCTCGCTTGTACTGGAAAGATCTCTGACATTCTGCTGGTGAGATGGCTTGGAAGGTAAAGGTGTTTGCCTCCAACCCAATGACCCCAGTTCATTCTCTGGAACCTACACGGTGGAAGGAGAGAACCAGCTTCCAGAAAGTTGTCTTCTGACAGTCACAAGAGCATGGGGAGCTCCGTACCTAAGTGCCAACTGGCTTCTGACCTGGCCTGTGACATCTCTTGACACCTCTTTCACTACCCGTGGGCAGATCTGTGCAACGTTGGCTTTTTCTACAGTCATCTTGCAGCACGTCTCTGTTCTACGTGCATAGACAGGGTCAATGAGAAGCTTTCAAAAAGGAAAATTGTCTCTATCTGCCCTGCATCGTATGCCCACGCTCCCGCTTTGTGCCCACCTTTGCCCTCCTTGCTTTCCAGAAGGATGGCAGAATTTAGCCTGGGTGCTGACGGCTGTTCAGAGCATGAGTTAGGTTACGGGGCAGTAATGCCAGACGCCTGGCCATTCTGCTTGGGCCCTGCTTCATAGTGCATTTGTTTACAGAGGAACTGTTTTAAGGTACAGGGAGAGGAAGCTGGCCAAGGATGTTTAATAGGATCTTGTAAACATTTGTATTAGTGATAATTCTTAGTGTTCTATTCATGGGCTCTATTTTGAATAAGAAGAAATGGAAAGACTGAGCCAGCATGGTGGGTAAGAGTTCAGAAGGGTGCCCAGCATCACTCTTGGATGGCTTAGCATGAATTTCCAATAGCCTTTCCAAGCTCCATCCTTTCCTACTTTCTTTGGTCATGTGACCAACTCCAGCCAATGGGATATAGGTGGAAGCTGCTAGGTAGGGGGCTACCAGAAACTTTGGGGGTGGCAAATGGAGAGTCTTCATTGTCTGACCTCTGCTCCAGTGTCCCCGCCCTTCATGAAGGGTATATGCAGTGTCTCAGAACCCGTCACCTCAAAGCCAGCCAGGCACTTAAGATAGCGCAGTGGAAGTGCCACACACCTGAAATTCCAGGCACTGATGGGGACAGGGGTAGGAGGATCTTAGTTCAAGGCCACCCTGGGCTATATAGTGAGACTCAGTCTCAAAAAAATCATTCATTCATTCAATCAGTCATAGCAAGGTGTGAAGATAGAATGACCTAAAATCCCCAATGACATTAAGGAGTCACTCAGAATTACCTACTATGAGCTGATGCCATTGGTTTGGTTGCTTTAGTTTTTTTTTGTTTTTTGTTTTGTTTTTTGTTTTGTTTTTTTTTTTTTTTGAGACAGGGTTTCTTTCTCTTTGTAGCTTTGGCTGTCCTGGAACTCACTCTGAAGACCAGGCTGGCCTCAAACTCAGAGATCCACCTGCCTCCGCCTCCAAGTGCTAGGATTAAAGGTGCGTGCCACCACCACACCGGGCTCAGCTGTTGCTTCTTAAAAACCCAAGCAAACAAACATCCCCATGTGTTTAATCCATTGTAACCAAGTTACTCTTCTGTGTGATGGGATGCACAGTTAACAGAGATTCTCTCAAGGCATTCACGTGCTGAGACAGTAAATAGACGCTAAGGGCTGAAGTCCCTTGAAACAGTGTGGCTCATCTGGGAGACCTTGTGGGAAAGGCAGACTCCGAGTCTGCAGGTCATCCCTATGGCCTGAGATTGTGCATGCCTCACAAGCTTGTGGCTAATGCTGAGGGGCTAGATCCTAAGCCACACTTGGAAAAGCAAAGATGTGGAAAGACATCCTATAGACATCATTTCTTCACAGACTTCTTATTCAGAAAAAAAAAAAAAGGACTCCATGAATTTTTCAACAATTGGTTTTTTTATTAGAATATCATTTTTGAGACAAAAAGCAGTTCGTTTCATTCAGCAAAATAAAATTTAACAAATTCATTTAAATAAAGTAAATTCCAGACTCTGTAATTTTTATTTTCTTAGCTACTTGCTTTCCTGTGCCCCTTGGAATATGGAGCTGCTAGCCTAGGGTTCTTTCCAAGGTAATACAACCATAAGAGAAGGAACTGTTACATGTAAAATTTGAATGACTCAAATACGCCCGTGTTCTCATTTAGCCACCAGTGTATTAAATAAAACAGAAGAAAAAGCACACAGGGAAGTGGACTCGGGAGGTGGTTTTCCCTGCCTCTTCTGTTATCTTTTCAGTAGAAGCTTGGCATACATGTGCACTGCTACCGGAAGATGATGGTCAAAAGCAAACAAGTTTTTCCATATCATCATCTTTCATTAAAATCCCAAGAGAATCGCAAGCCACACCCCTTCCCCAGTCAAGCCATTGCTTTACACAGAACTGCATTTAGCATCCTGTTATTTTTGTTTTTTAGTTATATACATTAAACACACACACACACACACACACACACACACACACACACACACACACTGTGTTAAATAGCAGGACAGCAAACAATGGGACATTCAACACCGCAGTGAAACATCCAAGCAGCCTGGTTACGCTGAGGCAAGGAGGGACAGGTGGAGTTCACGGAGCACGCTGCCGGTGTCCAGCTGCCTAGTCCGTGACAGATCTGCATTCTGAGGGCAAGCCTTCTGCCTGCCGCCACTGAGCCAGGCGCTGCTTAAACCATTTCTGAAAGAGAGAAATGTGAAGCATATTCTGTCACATACTGAAAAAGTCAAAATGTCTATACCACTCCTTAGGGTACTCTGTGGGGCCCAACTGGGAAGCAAAGGATGTAGGGATGGTTCTCTTACCATGACACCAAACTTCTTTGCCTCAGGAACTCTGCATATGCCATAGTCTTCATCTGACTCTCTGACACTCTCTGACACACTCTCTCTCTCCCTCTCCACCACCGTTACATCTCATCCTAATCATCCTAAACAGGACCACTCTATTCTTTTCTGTGCTGGTATTTTGCTAACTTCATAGGACTTCCACCATCTGTCGTTACTTTAATTGCTTGCATACACACTCTTCTAGATTGTAAGATCCACGAACGCACAGGCTGTCTTCATCTTCTCATAGTTGCATCTTAACCTCTTAACACAAAGTCTCAAGATGTAACCAATTAGTCAAGGTTTATGGGGTAAATAAAAGGAACTAAAATAGTTCCTCGATGTCCCTGAATTTTTCTAGTCTCTGAGTTTGATAGTTCATGATGGGTCATGACGTCAGCATGGGCTTTGTTCATTAGTAGCATCCTGGTAAATTTTTGTTCAGTAAATGGCTGGTAGCTAAGCACTAGGCAACTTTGGACCAGTGCTCCTTAAGAATCTATGTTGAGCAGAGAGAAAGAGAGAGAGATGCAGTGGGTTTACCCATGACTCAGAATTGTCCAGCTCAGGGTCACCTGAGTATGTACCCCTTACCAATGTCAACACCAATTTTGGGGAGGTCTCAATGAGATGCTTCCAGAATGATCCTAAGGGAGGATCACCCTTGGGGCTGATGGGATTAGGAGAACTGTGCCAGGGAATAAGACTAGATCTGAACCAGGTCAGCTGGAAACTGGGATTTGAAGAAACCAACTTGGAAGAGGCCCTGTTGAGGAAACAGAAGTAGCAAGCTCCTCTCCTCCAGGAAGAGCTGCTGAGACCTTGAGCCTGGCATCCCAGGGGTCACAGAGTACATCAATAACAGTCAGATTACACAGATCTGGTCTAGTTGGTCAAGTTGCTAGGGTAGGTGACAGTGCAGGCACAGCTAATAGTCATCTCTACTGTCATTGACTAGCTGCAAGAAGCTCCCTATGAATATTGCCAGTCACTCAGCTCATCAGTAAGGTAAGCTTTGGCGGCCTTTAGCATCCTTTGTGAGCTTCCTAAGGTTTACCTAGTCTAGGGGTAAGGATGTGGAAGGGCAGGAAGGGTGTAGAGGCAACGGTGTTGGAATACAGCAGCACTGGGGGTCCCCTGACAGAGGTGGTCCGGTGGGATTTGGCTGTTCAGCATTCACTTTCAGCCCCACGATAAGTTGGCTGGGCCTTACTGGAGAAGAGCTGGTCTCTCCTGAGAGCTAAGGAGTCAGAGGAGAGTTGAGTGTAAGCTCAAGAAAAGAATGTGAACCACAGCTGGGCGTGGTGGCACAAGCCTTTAATCCCAGCACTCAGGAGGCAGAGGCAGGCGGATCTCTGTGAGTTCAAGGCCAGCCTGGTCTACAAAGTGAATCCAGGACAGCCAGGGCTACAGAAAGAAACCTTATCTCAAAAAGCCAAAAAAAGGAGGAGAAGGAGGAGGAAGGTGAGGAGAGGGAGAGGGAGGAGAAGGAAGAGGAGGAGGGGGAGGAGGAGGAGGGGAGAGGGAGAGGGAGGGGAGGAGGAGGAGAAGAAGGAGAAGAAGGAGAAGAAGGAGGAGGAGGAGGAGGAGGAGGAGGAGGAGAAGAAGAAGAAGAAGAACCATCACAGGAGAGAAGAGCCTCTAAAAAGCGAGTGCTGGGCCAGACTGTCACTCAGGAAGATGCCTGAGGCTCCGGGACTAAGAAAGGCTCCTATCAACACTTAGTGGGTTGAGCATGGACTGTGTCAGGATTCACTCTACCCACCTGCAGAGTTTACCTGCTGAGGCTCAGCCTCACCCCAGCACCAGGAGCAGTTGTCTTTCCTCCCTTATCAGAGGTGGCAGCACAGAAAAGCAATAGGAAGCCAAGGGGTCCGAGCATCAGAGGAAAGCCTTCTCTCCGGGACTTGCAACCTAGAGTCCTCATTTCACTCTTGGGAATCACCATTCTTTTTTCCCCTTTCTTACCCTGTTATTGCTTTTGAAACAGGCCCATGTAGCACAGGCTAGCCTTGACCTCATTATGCATCTGGAGACCTTGAACCTTTGGTCCTCCTGCTTCTATATCCCAAACAATGGTGTTAAAGGGGTTCGTGGTGCCTGGTTTATCTGACCCTGGAACCCATGGCTTGTGCATGCTAGGCAAGCACCCTACTGAATGGGCCCCATCCCCATGGGCATCACTAATGTCAAGAAGAGGGTGCTCATGTGACAGGATTGTGAAGAGTGGGCACATTTTCTTCTTTTAATCTGTGTGTGTGTGTTCAGTCAAGCCTGGGTCTGGTTAGAGAGCAGCATGTGTCAGCTTCATTAATGAGCTAACCGTGGGGGGTTTTCGAAGCTGCAAGTGCTGATTAAATAGGATTTCCAGAGACTAGAGATTGAATACATGGCAGCATTTGAAAGACTAATTAAAACAGGAGAGAGAGAGAGAGAAAAAAAACCCTCGCTTTCTATGAGGACTCATTTAAGACAAAGTGGTTCAGCTGGCCTCATTCAAAAGCGCCACCCGCATCTTCGAGTGCAGAACGCTGTCTGCCCTCAACATCATTACCCCAAATAGCTTTGACCTGGACCATATTTGGGAATTTGCAAGGTACACTCCAAACGCTTAACAAATGGAGGCCTGGTACTGAGGGATGGGAAGAGGTGCAAAAAAAGCTCGCTGCTTTCTGAAGGTATATTTCTTATCAATAGAGAAAATACATCGTAATTCAGCCCACCGGCTGCTGCTAACGAAGTGCACTCTTGCTAGTTTCTTTCCCGTCTAGCCCTGGGTCTTGTAGCCACTGACTCCTGTAAATCCTAATTTTCTACCTGGCTTTGTATGTGTGTCTCTCTCTCCCCTTTGTTGCAGCCATCCCCTGGGAAAGATATCTACCCCCTGCTGACTCATGAATGGGTGCTCTCATTACCCCTGCTCGCTAATGGACATTTCTTTACTCTGAGTGGACAGATGATGATTGGACCCTGGGGTTGGGAGGGGTTGGGGCCAAACATTGTCCTTGCCCTCTTTCCTAACAACTAGCATTTCATCCTCTTCAGAGGGAGGCCCCCAGAGGTCTTATCCCACCGATAAACGTGCAACAACTGAAAGCACTGGATTCTGGGAACAAGTCCAGAACAGCAAAAAGAGATTAAAACAAAACAAAAAAACACTGGGAACTTCTTCAAGAAGCACTACCAACTACACTGTACATAAGTGTGTGTGTGTGTGTGTGTGCAAGAGAGGGTGTGTGAAGAGTACTGTATTATCATCTCGGCCTCTCAGGGTGAAAACAAAGGAGTGTTCCCAGCCCCCTTCACATCGACTTTCAGACCATAAAAGACGCAGGGAGTGGGATTCTGTGGGGGTTTTCTTTAACTTAAATTTCACTTAACTTAAATACACACAGCACTAGTAATGAGGAAAAACTCTTTAAGGATCCCAACAAGTGCAATTTAAGAAGTTCTCTGACTCAGAGGCTCTCTCACTGCCCACTGAGTTCCTGCAGGTACCTTCCCATAGCAGAGAATTTGGTTTGATAGTGAGGCTGCTACGAGGAGGTCTGCAGTTGCATTTGTGACTCACAAACATGATGACTGGCTTTTCACACCATTTACTGAGATGTGCCTCCATCAAACCTTACTAGGATGTTGGTATTTTACCCATTTCGTGTAGAGTGAGGGGGAGAAAAGAAAAACAGGTCTATAAAAGTCCCCGGCCAGACTGCTTCTGACTCTAGTCTTTGTCACCTTTGCCAAGTGTCAATAGTGTGAA
This sequence comes from Acomys percivali, assembly GCA_907169655.1. NCBI lineage: Eukaryota > Metazoa > Chordata > Mammalia > Rodentia > Muridae > Acomys > Acomys percivali. Next base: position 37,748,051 of record OU015756.1, on the reverse strand, counting down.
TAGGCAACTCCCTCTCTCAAGTGTGCATTGTGTGTATTTCTTTTTTTACTTACACAATACTTGTTTTAGGGAGGAATGTGATGCTGGGTGTTGTGATGCCTCAACAGCTAGCGGGCTGAGCAAGAGGATTGTTGAGTTCATGGCCAGCTTGGACTGACATAGGAAATACTGTCTACCTCACACTCTGAAAGGGGGCAAGGGGCATGATTCTATCTCTGGAGGTGGCTGATGTCAGGGTGGATTCTAGCCTACGTGATGAATATCATTTTGGCTGGGAAAGGACCACACTAGTAAAGAAGAGAGGCAGGGCTGTGCTGACAGCAGACATCACACATGGCTGAGAACCAGCAACCAGAGTTCTATTAAGCATCCTGAAAGATCCGATGAACGCAAATGTCTTATGTTTGCAATCTCATCACTGGACTCAGTATCTGCCAAAGGCATGTTTCCTTTAGTAGAAGACATCTTTTAAACTGTAAACATCAAAGAAGAGTATGAATCACTTTCATATGTGCCAGTGCACATGAAGGTGGTGTGTGGAGCGGGAAGATGATGGGGGATGGGCCTCAGGCCAACAAGAAATGACAGGGCAAGCAGAAGCCTGGGTCCTGAAACTCGCTATGCTCTGGGTTCTAGGTACTTCTCTGCAGGCCTAGACAGGAAGATAAGAGGGTAAGCTGAGCTGCAGCAGGCCTCTGGAGGAAAAAGGTGTTGGCCCACGGCAGGAAGAGGAAGCCAGGCCCTCCCATGAGGCTGACTCACCCACACCACCTCTTGTCAGGCCCACCACACCATTTCTCCATTTGAGGATGGCAGAAGAGGCGAGACCGAAGAACTACCCTGGGCAGATACCCCTGCGGCGCAGATTTCTGCATTGGATGATCTCTAAAAGGCAAATGCCCTTTTCCCCAGCCCCCACTAGATTTCACTGACATTCTCTAATAGAAGGTAAGATTAGCAACCGACAGAAGGACCATTGCTTAATTCACGAGTAAACGGATCTTTCTGTCCTTTCTCCCCCTACTGCCCCCTACAGCTGTTTCCAGCCTCTGTGCAGGAATAGCTAGAGGCTAGCATTGAAACAAGGATAGAGACCCGGAGTCTACAACACGGAACCAGACTGCTCTGGCTGGAGTTTGGGCCACTTAAGCCTTCTGTGCATCAGTTCCTTTGCTGTGCTTTCTCTCTTAAGACAGTGACAGAGTAAGTGGCGGTACACTCAGCCAGTACCCAAAACAATACATGGCAAGTATCTATCACTCCAAAGGTCAGCATGGGGCTGGTGGCATAGCTCAGTGGTACAGCGTTGCTTAGCGTGGTCAAGACCCTCCTAGCTTTGATCTCCGGCACCACACGTTCACACATGATGGTGAGTGACAGAGACAAACAAGACTCTTCTGTCTCACAGGTTGAAGAGACTTGGAGGCTGAAAGAGGGTTAGATCCCTGGTTGGTACTGTGTCCTCAATATATATTTAGCCCAGTTCTTAAAACATGAGACATCTTTATGATCCTTAAATGTAGCGTGGGTTTTAAAATGCTAATACTCCCAACAGCTTGCCTTTTCATGTGTTGCAAGAAATAGGAGTTGGGTTACAATAGATCATCTTCTGTTGGGTTCGGATTCTGGTTAGATAGCCTTTCTGTTTGATCTGGGCCAGAGAGGATTATCTCGGAGTAAATTCTCCAAGTTATCCCGGTTTAGTAAGGATCATCTGGGACTTAGGGCTCAGGACCCCAGAGAGCACTCATTACAAGCTTTTAAGCTTCAGCTGAGCAGGGTGAAGAGAGGACAAAGCCCCTCCCCCTCCAGTCTATTAACTGGGAGCGATAAGAACATCCCAGGTTCAGAGTAGAGAGGTGCAAGGTGCTTTGAAAGAGGCAGGATCGGCTCCCCAATAGTTTATCATGAAGAACAAATCTCATCTTTCCGTGACCAAAGGGACCAAAGGGAAGTCAGAGTTTAGACCGGATTAGAGGGAAAGTTAGCCAAAGGCTCCAACACTGCACCAGGCGGTACTTCGAGCTCTACCCTAAGCAATTTTCAGGATAATGGGATAAGGAGAGAGCCTTTTACAAATAGACAATTATCATCGTTCTAGGGAGTCGTATGCTACAGCCCTGGCTCTTGGAAAACTCCAGAGAAAGACTCTAAGCCTCAGAATTAGAGGATTTTAGTAAAACAACAACAAAACCCGAACCACAGGACGGCAAAGTGCCCGTTAGGTGCATCATCACGAAGTGGCGGGAAGAGCTTCTTAATGACCCTGGTAGGTCCAGTCCCCGGTCTTCGAACGTCCTCCACACCCCTAGCCCCATCCCATCCCACCCCCGGCCGAATAGAAAGCTGATCGCGCCAAAGTCCCCGCAAACTGTGACACCCTGGATGTGAGTAAGCCTTCCTGAAGCTCTCCAACGCAGAGGGAAGAGTTACTGAGCTGGGAAACCGAAAGGAGTGCGGACGAGATGCTCCCACCACCGAAGGAGAAAGCATGAACCCAGCTCCGGGAGGCAGAGGAAAGCCAGAAGGAGGGTGCCAGTGGGATAGTTGGGGTGGAGGCAGACTGGGCGCCCAGAGAACTGCGGAGTGATGCAGGGACTGGGGTCCATATGATGGAGGCCGGCAGGAGGCACGGGGACTCCTCACCAGTCCCCGAGAATGCTCTAGGATTGGGGACTCACCTGCGTCTCCTCCTCCGTGAGGCCCGCCTCGGCTGCGATGAGGCACAGCGTGGTGGGGTCCGGGTGCTTGTTGACCTTGTTGAAGTTGTACTCCAGGATCTCCACCTGGTCCTCCGTGGGGCCACTCGCAGTCTCCGCCGACATGGTTTGGGTGCGTCTGCGAAGGAAGCAAAAACCCCCGGTGAGCGAGTCCGCCTGTCCCCTCCCGCCCGCGCTGCGGGCTGCGGAGCTCGCGGGCGCCCTCCCTGGAACCGTCCCCAACCTGGCCTAGGACGGAGAAGAGGAAGAAGACACCTCGTGGCTGCCACTACGAAGGGACAGCAGAGGAAGCACCTCAAAAGCTGCCTCCGGTGATCTAGTGCTGCCCGGGGAACTGAGGACACACGCGGGGCTGGGCTTCTGGGCCGTGGGCACGCCTCCGGGGCCGCCGCCACACCCCTCCTCGGCTGCGGACTAGGACGTGCGTGCGGGCCTCACTAGGGAGCGCTGGGCACTCGCACACTTTCAGGGAAGAGATGCCCACGGCACAAATTGGGGACTAGAGGCCACACTTCTTTAAAAAAAAAAAAAAAGAGTAACACTTTTTTCCAGATCACAAAATAACACGTACCGTAGAAAGTCTGAAGCACATTAAAACCACAGAGGGAAATTCAAATTGCCCACAAAGTCACAAATAATATCTATACAATTTTAGATGACACGTTAAGGCTCTTTCCAATGTACAGAGATGGAAATGGAAGGACAGAGATAACTGGGTAACAGAGTGGAGGAGGCTGAGCCACTTGCAATGCCGGAGGTGGGGCAGGGAGGTGGGGGGTTAGGGCTGTCGCTGAACCCCAGATTTGCTATCTATTGCCCGCCCTCCATCCCAAGAGGCCACCTCACTGTGTTCTCCTGTTTGGGAGTGATGCCTCCCCAAACCTACCCAACTAAGCAGGAGCGAAATCAACTGTCATAGGAGTCTAGGTCTCTTGCAGGTCAACTAAAGTTGCTCTGACCTTCCTGCCGCGTTCCCGTCACACCTATGCAGCTTCAGACTTGGGGCTAAGAAAACTAGCAGCAGTGCTCCCCTTCCTCCTACGCCCCCCAGTTAAGACTGTGGAGGTAGAGAAAGTTGGTCTTCGAGATATTCTTGGCTGTAGATTCCTCACAGGCTTGCTGATGTAAGAGCCAAGCAGAAGTACGGGGAATCACCCTGGTTTGTTGCCTTAAGAAACAATTGCAAAAATCCCAAGCAGATTCCTGAGCAGGTTTGATGTGGGTTGTGCCTGGGGGTGAGCTACCTGGATAAGGCGCTCACTGCTCACAACCTTTTCACCTGTGACTTACACTTCCTACTTGCTAAGTAAGTATCTTTACCTCTCCTCCAGTTCCCTTGAAGAGACCAGAAGCTTTTCAACTATGTGAGACTGGGGCTCTAATCATTTGCCAAGTCACGTCAAATAACTTTCAGGGAACTAGATGTTTCTTAAGTTAAAACCTGTACCAAGGATCCCTGTCTCTGTACCAAGGCAACAGGGGCCCACCAGGGCAGAAAAACCTTTTCTGATAGCACCCGTCCTCCCTCTTTATGACACACACACTCTCTGGAGAAGTCATCACAGCCAGGGACACTGACTGAGTCAAAGGACCCAGAGCTTTGCTGGAACTTTATGGTGCAAATACTGAGCACTGGCTCCAGGCCGGGGCTCTGCTAGCCCCCTTTTGGCAAGCCAGTTTAGTGGGAGAAACTTAGGAGGGCTAACAGTGTGGATACAGGGAGGAGCTTGTTGCCATTTTAAATGAGTATGTTTCCAGTCACAGGCTAATCCCAGCCTAAGCTGCCCCACTGTCCAAGCTGTCAACTTACAGAATTACAGCAGTGGTGATGGCTGCCTCTGGTTTTATTTCTTGCCCTGGAGAGGTTTCCGCCCAGCCCACTTGATAAGACCATGCTGGTTCTTCCACCAGAACCTCAGGCCTTGAAAAATATCACACTGCAGAACCTGAGTCAGACATGCTTTCCTGTCTTTTTGTAACTACTGTTATATAACTGATTGGCTGATGTTGCTTTGTGGAATCAAGCGCGTTTTGTTTTATTAGATTTCTGTGGCTTTCTGTTACTAAACTGTGTGGGGTTATACAGGGGAGGTCCTGGTTGACTTTAAAGGACTCCTAGGGTGAGTTGGCCAAGGACCATCGGCCTTGGTTAGCTGCTAAGGAGATTGTGGGAGGGCCCTTTGACAGCACCTAGCTCCCCAAGGTACACTAAGCAAGTGCACTTGGCTTCTAGCTACGGGGATGAAACCATTAGATTTGTTTGTTGCCGCTGTGCAGAGCTCAGGCTCTAGTATTTCAACCCTCCCTGGTTGGCAAACATTTGCTGTTAGCCTTGTTTCTCTCTCTCTCTCTCTCTCTCTCTCTCTCTCTCTCTCTCTCTCTCTGTATAAATCAAACTGCCCTGGTATTGTTGACCTTGTAAAGGTTCTCACCTGTTTCCAGTCAGGAAATAAGGAAACTGTTGAGAAGTTTCTCTAAAGATAGTCTAAACAATTTCAGATACCAAAAAACTAAGAACTATTTTGAAGCCATTTAAACTTGAGTCTTGACCCCAGCTTTTACTGTTGCGGTTGTTCACATATTATGAAACACTTTGAAGAGTAGTCTGTCCTGTCACTGTATTTTTCTTTTGTGGTTGGGGAAGCCACATTGCACAAGCCTTTTCGAGAGGTTAAATGAAAACAGCTGGCTTTTTTTTTTTTTTTTTTCTATATCAGTGGCTCAAACGGCTTTATATCCCATGGTCCTTTGCTTTGAGTCTATCTACCTATATTCACTAGCTCACTCTAAGTGCTACGAATTCATAAGCATTGGATACCTTATTAAACATCCTCTTCCTCTCCCAGAACCATGACTTCTCTGTAATGCCACTAATACCCAATCAAGAGAGAAAGAATTTCCCATCAACCTACTCCAGTGGTAGATTCTTTTTCTTTCTTTCTTTCTTTCTTTCTTTCTTTCTTTCTTTCTTTCTTTCTTTCTTCTTCCTAAAGCAGGGTCTCAGACTTGCTATATAGTTGCTAATGATTTTGAATTTCTGAGCCTCCTGTTTCTACCTTGCACTATGTCTAGGCCTACTCCGCACCTCTGGAATGAGACATGGAGAGGAGTGTTTCAACTATTGTCATATCTTGCAATTTAATTACCGAAATTAACTGTGAGCCGTTAGAAATTCCTGTGACGTATCTACCTGTTCTTGGCTGTGTATCATCTCAACATTTAAGTAGATGGTAAGCTGAGATGAATTTAGGGAAATAAGTTAGAAAGATAAGTTTTAATTTTTAAAGATAATTTTATTTCTTCGGCGGTGCCAGGAGTTGCACACACACTCTCATGCCCACCTTCTGAAGCCCCATGAAGTGAGTTCTTTAGAGCGATTATGAGGTCTGGACCAGCATGCTGGCTTGCAGGATGTGCAACTGTTTCTCTTTACAGGGTAAAAGCAACATCTTCTCCCAAAGTTCTCCAGTAAAACTCCCCTTTGAGTTGCAACAATGTCCCACCTCTCTGCCACCTCACCACCACGTGCACTGTCAACCTTAATTTTTGCCAGAAGCTGTGAGCTCTTGTTGTCCTTGAGTACTATCTAAACCTTTTTGAGCTATTTTCATCCCCAGCTTTGTGTGACCTCGTAGGTTTAAAGGCCCATCTGATTACTACTTACTGTGTAAAAGTATTTCCTGTTCCAGCCCGGAATGGGATTTGAAGTATTTTCTTTTTTTAGGGTTTGGACTTTGTCTCCAAGCTAGCTGAGTCGCTTTCACTGGTGACCAGAAGAATGATGAAAAATGGCTGGAAAGCTAGTTACGAGGGACTCTTCTCTGTAGCATATATGACTAAAAGTAAGACTTCCAGAGCTCTTGGAAGTCAGGACTTGACTTTGCACTTACAAAATGAGTTAGTAAATTACCGCATGCACAGCCCCACTGCAATGAGCAAAGATCAGGCCCCAGATGGACACTAAGGGACACGTGGGAAGGGGAAGGACAGAAAGTGGGGGGAGACTATTAGCCTGGACTGCAGGATGGTCATCATGTGCTGAGCCCTGGTTTTTCTCTGTCATTAGTTTTACTCAAAACTCTCTTTCTGAAGCCATAGCGGGATTGGTTTTGTTTTGCAGTCAAGAAACTGTAACTTGTCTAACTGGCTTGTCTGCAGGGTCAGGAGAGGGGGTGGGCTGAAAACTTTGCCTTTTATTTAGCTAGATGGAGAAACATCAGCTTATCATTTTGTGAGCATCAAGGTTAATGTATGCCCCCATATTACGCTGTATGGATGTCACAAATTCCAGGCTAGCACTGAATCATGCATCTGCCTCTTTGGCAGTAACATAGTCTTCCGCCACCTTTGGTGAAGAATTGGTGTCCTAAGGACTGAAGATGCTTGCCAACATGGCTTGGGCCATTGCTGACCTGCTGTGGTTGCCCCAGCCTCATTCCCTTGGCCTTTGGGTGACACTCATGCAGACTTCTCTTTTTAAAACCCTGTGTTTACTTGACATTAACCAACAAAGGCAACAGAATGCACCCCTTTAAAACTTCGTACTGGCACCATTTGACAGATGAAGAAGTTGAAGTTCAGGTCACTTGGGGATCTTGTCCAAGTATACCCTGTAAGATTGGAGATCTTCATTCTTGACCAGTGTGACAGCTACAACACAGGCAGAACCGCTAACTCACACTGACAGGCACGTATGTACACTATTCTAGAACATGCTTCCTATGACTCAAGACTGAGAGACTGAAATGCCTACTTCGTCTGAATCCGTGCTATTCTAGATGGTTGCTAGTGACCACACCAAGAGCCTCGTCCCTGCAAGGTATGCCAGACAGAGGTGACAGTGTGCTGGGGATCTGATATTTTGAACTTGCCACAGAGTTGCCACAGAGTTTAAGACCCAGGTCTTAAAAATATAAGGCTGCCTTTTTCTTTCTTAGTTCTGCATTTTCCGAGCTTTCATAAAGGCCCTGTGCTCTTCCTGATTCAGCTTGCTGCTTTCCAATATTTCTTAATTTATATTTCCTTTCTTCTTGCCTTAGAAATCCTGCTGCTCTAAGAAATATAGCAGAATTGAGAACAAAATAAGAAGATGACTCTGGTGGGAAAGTGCCTGCTGCCAAGTGTGAGGACTTGAATTCAAATCCCCAGAATCCATGTAAAAAGCCAGATGTTGTGGTACATACTTGTAATCCTGGCAACAGTAAGATGGGGGGGCATGGTGTGGAAACAGGCAGAACCCCATAGGCTTGCTCTCCAGATAGTCCACTCTACTTGCTGAAGTTCTAGGCCTTTGAGTACACCATCTCAAAGACTAGATGGGAATTACCCAAAGAATATAACCTGAGATTGTCCTCTGACCCCCACATGTGTGTATGAGGGCACACATTCTTGTACTCACACATGAACATGCACATACACATCTGTGCAGATGTACACACACACACACACACACACACATACACATACACACACTGGAGTTAATATAGTAAAAAAAAAAATTAAATACTTTGAAATCTTAAGTTCTAAGCACTGGAAAGCTTGCCTTGCTTACTCCTGTAAAGAGGAGATACAGCGGTACATACCTCACCCGACTCAGTGTTGCGCTAACCTCCCATGCTGTGTTCAAATGCATTGCGCACAACTCTACAGTGCTTCCTGTGTGGTATGCCACCACTCTCTAACTGGATGGGAACTCAGGGTTCAGCAAGCTATCCAGCTCCTGCTCGGATACCTGGGAAGAACTGTTTCTACGGTTCACTTTCTCTGGTTTACGGTCTCTCTTCTTCAGTCTTTCTGGAATGGTAAAGTCCAGTGGTGAAAATGAGAGCCTTCCTTCAAAAATCAAATGTTGTTGGTGTAGCTTCATTGTGAGGAGCTGTTGATGGAAGATCTGGACACTGTCAAGTGGGGTGAGGACCCCTCACATTCTGTTGGTTTCACATTGGTTTGTCTTTTGGTGTTGATATTTTTACTTTTTAAAAAACTTCAGCTCATTCCTCCCCACTGTTCCCTTGCTTTCTTTTTCTTCCCTTTTACTAATGAGGCTGTATGCATAGGATGGAAGCGGGGTGTTGGGGGCCAGATAAAAGTACCTATTGACCCAAGTTCTATCCTGCAACTCCATTGCGTTGACATGCATCTGTAATTCCAACAGTTCTATGGCAAGATGCTAAACCGGGACAGAGCATCACCTGCACTTCAAATTGCAAGTCTCTTAAGTGACAGAGTGGAGCCTCGAACCCAGAAAGCTGGGCTTCTCCATCCACACTAACCTCTGTTTGTTTTTGTTTTTGTTTTCCAAGTCAAGGTTTCTCCAAGTAGCCTTGGCTGTCCTGGACTCACTTTGTAGACCAGGCTGGCCTGGACCTCACAGCAGTCAGCCTACCTCTGCTTCCCGAGTGCTGGGATTAAAGGCCTGTGCTACCACACCCAGCCACAATCTACACTAATCTTAACTACCACACCACATGCCCTCAGTGCCGAGCAGCCGAGTGAACAGATGACCCTTGTTGGGTGGTTGTGTAGAAGGCATAGTAGGACTGAGTGAGGCTGCAGGACCCAGAGGGAGGAAATGCCCTGTCTGCCTCTGGCATGTTTCTTAACTTTGGCAACCAGACACAGCTTTGACCCAGCCCAGTGGATAAGCAGGGAAAATCGGCTCACACCACCAGCTAGGTTGGCTCTTCTACCTCACGTGCGCCTCTCTCTTTGGTGCAGACATAGCTGAAAGATGCCACTGGTGAAGAACATGGCATACAAATGGGAACAAGTTGCTGCGGTCAACAGAACGGAGCGCACCCTTTACCTTTGGTGAGAGGGGCTCGGCTTTGTTGCTGCCACTTCATCCCTAGGTCGTACGTTCTTATCCAATCGATAGAGGAAGTTTCTGACGTTTATGTTGCAATGGTTTAGATTTGTCTTTATCCTCTTCAGGAAACAGGAAGATGTTATGAAACACTGCCGGAGCGGTGGGTGTCTGGGAATGACTTCCAGCCGCTAGCCCGTCTTTAGCTGACCCTTAACATACAGTTCTTCTCACAGACACCGAGTTCTTTCCATTGAGAGCCTGCTGCCTGCCTAGCTGTTTCCATCTTGTATGTGAAGCACGGAAGGATAGTGAAAAATCATAATAAAGCTTTAGGCTCCTCTGAGAGTGCTGTGAAACATGTGGTGAGTTCAGCCCATCTTTTTGTCTTTTTGGAACTAAATAGGCAGAGGAGAGAGAGAGAGAGAGAGAGAGAGAGAGAGAGAGAGAGGGAGGGAGGGAGGGAGGGAGAGGGAGATCTGCACATGTAAGCAGTCTGCCTTTTACAACAATGTTCATGAACTCAGAAAAGTTTTCTCGGGAAGGACTATGAGCTGAGGGTAGACTCCCAGGCTGACTCCCAACAGGGGGCAGAGCTTTAAAAAAAAAAAAAAAGGCCGGGTGTGGTGGCGCACGCCTTTAATCCCAGCACTCGGGAGGCAGAGGCAGGTGGATCGCTGTGAGTTCGAGGCCAGCCTGGTCTACAGAGTGAGTCCAGGACAGCCAAGGCTACATAGGGAGACCCTGTCTCAAAAAAAAAACCAAAAAAAAAAAAAAGTGCTGTATGGTTGCAACTATCAAAGAAAATTAGCCTGTTGATCTGCTCCTAGTGACGCCATTCACTTGTTTGGAAAAGCAAATGCTTTTCTAAAAGTCCATTTGAATTAAAAGCAGGCTTGGGAAATGAGGTTTTGGTAGAGATATTGATGGGACTTGCAAGAAACTTTTGAAGATTTGGGGGTTTATAGCACAATTCTCATGAGACTAGTAGCTAGACTTGGCCCCGGGAACGTTGCCCTGTGTTTTGTGGATTCTGATTGGAATTTGTTTTCGCTTCAAGAAGTATCCCTTCCCTTCCTCCTGACATAGAAAAATAGCCATTAAAGCTGTGCTGCGTCATGAGTGGGATAAGGAGGAACAGAGGAGGAAGAGCGTGGCTACAGGCTGCCTGAGACATGGCTAATTATGCTATTAATAGTAGGTGCTAATGAAAAGGCCAGGGCTCTTTGTATTTTCCTCTTCTTCTCATCCTATCCAAGACATCCAAGAGACGGGCACAAGTTACAGCTCTGTGTCACATTCTCTTAGCAAGCCCCCAAGTGGCACTATCAGATAAGGACAAGTTAGCCTCAGTGAGGGTTCATGGCAGCTCGAGAAAAGCAGACACCAGGGCTTTTGATTCTGCAGCACTCATTACAGAGAGATGCATCTAGATTGGAGAGATTGTAGAAGACACATTTAAATCCTTCTTACCGAGTGAAAAGAGTAACTAGTAAGGAACAGTGGGCAGGACACTGGCAGGGAGCCAGAGATGATTCCATGGCAAACTCCACTGCCCACCTCCCCACCCCCCAGGTCCTCATAGGACGTTGGGCTATGTCCTTTAACTTATTTGAAACTTGGATCTCTTCACAGTACAGTGCGTCTGAAAACTCTGCTCCTTGCCTGTCTGCTCTAGCTGTGGCCAGTGATGATGATTCTTGTGAGACAGTTCGGAAGAGTGGAAGACGGCACACATTTCTACAGGACTATAATTATGTCTTCATCCACAAAAGCAAGGCTTGGGGCCAGGGGCTTCTGAGATGCTCTCTCTTCTGGGTTCCCGGTGATCTGAGTGGTATAGATTGCCAACGACCACAGTCTTTCTTAATGTTAGTTTACTATTGGAGCCAGTGATGGGAGAAAGAGACCCAGTCCGAGGCCTACAGAGGCTTTGATTGGATGACTACATTGCACCAAACTTCTTCTCCAAAGGACTGCTGTGTGGCCCATGAAACACTCTAACACCAGGTATCTTTTTTAATATTCAGGCTGTGAAATTAAGGCAGCTGTATAATTTGCCTTCTAAGCTAGAATACTTATGTGTAAAAGGGATATTTTTAATAAGCACACCTCTACAATAGGTCACAGTGGACACATCCCAAGCCAACTAGGGCATCTGGTCCTCTTAGTAGCTATTGGATGTGTCCCTTAGGTATGGGGCCAGAGCTCCTATGGAGCTGTTTTTTTGGATTAGCAAGATGCAGGAAGTGTAAGACTGAAGATCTGCGGCTAAAGGTAAGTTGATGTTCCATGGCTTCACATCTCCTGAGTGTTTGCTTCTTTTGGAGTTGACAGATATTTGTCCGGGAGGAAGAAGAAGGCTGGCTCAGGGTCTCTGCTTGCTGTGGGACTGAAAGCACTGTGTGCTAACACTTAGTAAGTACAAATATCCATTACATCAAAGAGAGTTAGTCCTGCCTCCAAATATAAACAAAGGGCCCAAAAACATTTCATCCTGGAGGATCATACAGGCATCCTCAGGGAATTTCAGACCAGAGAATAAAAGAAGGGTGATATTTGTAAAATATGCAAAACGATCAAATCTCATCTTTACAAATATTTGATATTGAACTCACCAGTTAGAGATTGTCACAAAAAAAAAATCTCATATTTCCTAAAGAGAACCATTAAAGCAAATATATATATAATCAAGGTCAGAAACAAATAAACCAATCAACTTTCTGTAGTTTGTAACGAAAAAAAAAAAAACTTTCCAAATACAACAAAATGTAAGCTAATGAATTTCTTTATATGTTTTCAAGTATGTTACTGAATTTGGTTGCTCATTTAATTCTCAAATTAAATTTGTTTATAAAATTATTAATTATCTTCATTAGATCAACAGCTTGCAATGTATTTGTCACATGAAAGTATAAAGATGATCAAACCGTAAAAGTGGTTGACAGAAATCATCTGGTAATTAAAAGATATAATAAAGGTAAGTTACACATGGACTATGGAGAATGAAATCGATAAGCCTGTCTTGTGTTCTGAAGCCATTTGGTCACTATCAACTATTAAAAATTAGAGTGTCTTTCGGAAAACATTCTCAGTCTCATTGCTTGATGCTGGAAGTTGTTCTGCAATTTGTAATTCTGGGGACATGATGCCGTGATTTATTGACTTATTCTGAGAATCTATGCTGGTTCCATGGTATTTTCACTCAAGCCAAAATTACATGGTAAGAATCAGTAGCTAGGGGCCCGGGGTGTTGCAGACGGAAGGATAAGTGGTTGGGCTCAGCCTGCACTCCCTTAGGCCATTGCACTCTGCCTAAAGAGAGCAAGGATGCTTCTCCAGATAGTTTGTACATTTTGAAAAATCCAGGGAAGACTCTTTGGCAAGTGGAGTTATACCTTTGCCCAAGCACACTTTAATTAATTATTACTTTTTACGATCCAACTACTATCCTTATTTTATGACCATGGTTACGTAACAAAGAAAGCAGCACACCACTGGCACCTTGTACAATGCCGAATTATGCCGAAGTCCACCTATCCAAGCTGCCTGTTGCCAGGATACTCAGTTATATGGGTCTTACTCCCCCACCCCCCGACAATCGAGCTGTTTTTATGAACAGGTGTTCAGCTAGTCATATATATAGTCTATATATAGAAGATATAAAACCAATTTAGCCTAGTCATTGACATCACAAAGGAACCTAAGAGGACAGATACACTAGAAAGTTCTGCCTGGGTCAGAAGAGCATTTCTCTGGCCTTCAGACATGTAGCAGAAAGATGCTGGCTGGTGCTTCAAGAGGTCTTTAAGCTCTGTGACTTAATCTCCATTTGACTTTGGGCAGCTCACACTTGGTATGACCCTCCATATGTGGATCTGCCATTACTGTCACGCTACCTCAGCTATCCCATGACGTTTTGCAGGGTTCAACGGGATATCTATGAACTACAAACTGCGAACACTATATAAAGGAGTTTGTGTGCATGAGTCAATGAGGTTTTATTTTGGTTTGTGTGTATGGATGCTTTGCCTGCATGTCTCTCTGTGCACCGTGTGTGGACCTGGGGCCCAAAGAGGCCCCAAAAAAGAATTGGATCCTCTGGAACTAGAGTTATAGACACTTGCAAGCCACCATGTGGGTGCTGGTGGGAATTGAACCTGTGTCCTTTGGAAGAGCAGCCAGTGCCCTTAACCGCTAAGCCGCCTCTCCAGCCCGTAGTTAATGAATGTTAATAGAAGATAAGGCCAAATTAAATGAACAAATGAACAAACACATAACAATTGAAAGACTACTGGTGGTCAGTCTATTTTCTAGAACTTACCTGTGTATCTCCTTTGCGTACTGGGGGATACTTCATGGCATGCAATGTTCACTGCACAGTGGCCCACAACCATCCCTGACCTTGGACTTTTTTCCTTGAAGGCCAAAGTGGGCAGCTAGCCACTGGACCCCGTGCCTCCCAGGAGCATAATTAAATGAAGTTTAGTCTTCTCTTAGCCAACTTAAATAGCAGCAGGTCCTCTTGCAGCTTCCTAACAGCTCTGGCCCTGAGGCTGTCCGGTCATCCGGAAGCTCTTTTGAATCTGAACTCTGAACCTGATTGAGTGAGCAAGTGACAGGGAGCCTCTTGCCCTCTCCATTCCTGCTTCATAAGTACCAGCATCCTCAAGCTACCCTCCTCCCTTCGCAAAGGATGAAGAGTGAGAAGAATGCCTAATGGAGTGATAGGCGCTCCCAGCATCACTCCCAGCAGCTGGTACACTAGGAAGTTGGACAGTGTGGAGGGAGGCCATTTATGTAAATCTCCTTAGAAGCCACACAGGCAGGAAATGGAAACACATCAACAAAGTCTACACTATGTAAGCAGATCTGTGATGAGCTTAAGAATTCCAGGAAATTTCCATCCAGGTCCATCTAGATCTGTCTAGATCCAGCGGCCAGAGTAACTATCATCAGTTTCCTGCTTAGCGTTCTCTAAGATTAGAATCGACTTGGAGTTTTTTGTTTGTTTCCACCATATGAGGACAGGCCAGCTCACTTGTAAACAAACTGACAGGGTTTTCATGCTTGGTCACATTTTACAAAAACTGCTGAAGCATCAGAAACATGGAGACAGGTAAACCTAACTTCTTTATCTTGGAAATCACTTCAATTGCCATGAGCTAGCAATTACCTGAAACAAACAAGAGTAACTCCACCTTGTGAGGAATAGCTCCTTAAGCCTCCTACACTTAGTCTGAACTTCTTTTTGGAAGGGTGATGTGAACAGCAGTTCTCTTTCTCTCCGTGTACGTATGGGCCTTCCTTCGGGGAACCTGAGTGCAGCGGATATAAGCTCAATGCTAAAATCCCAGGGAAAATAATTTGCTCTCTTGAACTTGCATGGGTTTTACTCAAAGATGATCACATAATGTATTGCTCCAGCCAGGTGTTTTCGACAGGAAAGAGGCAGTTACTTATAATCCCCTTTATAGGCCTTCAAGATGGCTCAGCAAGCAAGGGCACTTGCTGCCAAGCCTGACCATCTGAGTTGGGTCCTCAGAATTCCTTACAGCAGGAGAGAACCAGCTCCAAGGTGTCTTCTTACCACACCCCACTTACACACACACACACACACACACACACACACACACACACACACACACACTGTGGAATGTGCAGCCCCACCCCACAATAATATATATATGTAAGATACATTTTTAAACCCCAATTAAGACTTTTAATCTTTGGGTCTGCCTTAAAATTGCATTGCAGCTAAGAAAACAGGTCCGCCATGCCTCTCTCTTAGCTCTGTGCTCAACTCTGCAGTCTGTACTAGGGTCTGTGGGAGACTATTCAAGTCTTGCTGAAGATCAATGCAAGAACTTCCTGGGCTACTGAAAGGCATGGGCAAACTTGCACCTGCTTGGTCATATCTCACTCACTCCAAATTTCACACATGCCTGGGATTAACAACATTAGAACAGCAAACCCACAGCCCGGCGCACTGGCGCCCTCCTGTACTGGTAGTACTCTGGGAGGCAGAGGCAGGCGGATCTCTGTGACTTCGAGGCCAGCCTGGTCTACAAAATGAGTCCAGGACAGCCAAGGCTACACAGAGAGACCCTGTCTCAACAACAACAACAACAATGACAAACCTACATTGGGACTAACTGAAGTCCAAGGGCTGTGATCCAGGAGATTTTGCTGTCTGAACTAGGAGGAATCTTTCATCTGCACAATGGGGCTCATATGTCAAACCTGCTCCCTACCAGCATGCCCTGAGTAAGCAGGCAAGAAGGTAGTCCTTCCACACTGGTTTTTAACCGGATGGGCTGGTGCTCTGTGCATCCCACCAGGCCACATTTCTCCTCTCCACTGCCCCATTCACTCAGCACTTTGGAAGACCCAGGAACTCATCGGTGTTCAAAAACCTTAATCCAGGTTTACAGCACAGCCATTAAAAACAAGAGTCCAAGTGACTTTTGAAATAAGATTTTCTACACAGAGCTTAGAAATATGGTGAAGAAGATGTGTTCAAAGAAACTCTTCAGAGGAAGAAATTCTGTCACTTCTACACAGAGGTTTTGCCAGCTGTGTGTGAACCCATTGCTTGTCTAAAAGCTTTTTTTTTTTTTCATGAACTCTAAATGGCAGGAAGCACTTTGGCTTCCACCCTGATGCTCACAGCCTAGTCTATTCTGAGAGGTTATTTTCTGGGCTTCAGAGTAGAGTTTATCTTCACCTCTGTCCCTGGTCCTCCTTGAACAGAACTATCTAATTCAGAAAAGGCAATTTAGCAACACTCAGTCTTAGACAGTGCCTATAAGGTGAGACTGAAAACCTATAATCTTGGTATTCTTTTTTTTAATGTATTTTTAAAGATTTTAAAAAATATTATTATTATATATACAATGTTTGCCTGCATGTACACCTGCATGCCAGAAGAGGGCATCAGATCACATTATAGATGGTTGTGAGCCACCATATGGTTGCTGGGAATTGAACTCAAGACCTCTGGAAGAGCAGGCAGTGCTCCTAACTACTGAGCCATCTCTCCAGCCCAATCTTGATATTCATTCTCTCAGTTGTTTGGAATTAATTCTGACGAATAGGGATTATATATTTTTTTACCTGAAAGTGATTTTCCTAATTGCTTGCTTTGAAATTAAAGTGATAATTATATTTATATAGCATGCCAAAGCTGGTGTTATGGCAGCTATAATCTCAGGACTCAAGAGGTAGGGGCAAGGGATTAGGAGTTCAAGGGCAGCCCCTGCTACATATCAAAAGCTACTACACTAGACCCCGACTCAAACAAACAACAAAGCAACAACAGCAGGAGAAAAGAAAGAAAGAGAAAAACATTTCAAAGAACTCCCAGATAGGTTATCTTGTTAGAAGCTATTTAATAACCCAGGGTTCATTAAGCAATTACGTCTATTAACATCATAACTTTGACTGGTTTGCCAAAGGTGGGTAAACAAATCTCTGAGGAGAGTGAGATGTTGGAACTAGCACAGATGGACACTATCTGAAACACTGGCAGTTAGTCAGGGCAGGCTGAGTGGGGCCCTGTGGCCCCATCCCCACTCCCACCTCCACACTAACACCTGCATCCACACAGGTGTGAGGAGGAAGGGAAAGACAGTAGGAATTGCACAAGTCAGGAAGACAAGTGTCACCAGCCTCACGCTTTTGCCTGGGGCTGCCCTAACTTTATACTGATAGATAGAGCCAGCCTAATGTCTCCTAGGGGGACCGCTAGAGGAATAATGCAGGAGGATTGCTGTAAGTTTGAAGCCAGCCTGGGTTTCAAAACTACCAAAAGGAAGGGAATATATCCATCACCCCCAGATCTCATCTGTCTCTTGGTAACAGTTCCCTACCCCTCCAACACCCCCCCCCCCCCCCCCCGCATCCCATGCTCTTCTCCCAGGCCGCCTCTGACCTGCGTTATCCCACTAAAGATAAGTTCACATACAACCTATGGTTTTTGTTGTTGTTGTTTTGTTTTGTTTTGTTTTTCGAGACAGGATCTCTCTGGGTAGCCGTTGCTGGCCTTGAACTCACAGCAACCCACAGCCTCTGCCTCCCCAAGTGCTTGGATTAAAGGTGTACACCACCACTCCCGGCCTAACCTATGTGGCCACCCTTCTCATTACACGCTTGTATCTTTTCTTGCTCCCAGGTCCCAAATCTTTGCTCATAGAACCCCCTTAATCACCACTAGCTTGACTGGAACAAGACCTTTACAAACATGGGACTCAGCTTCAGTTTGGTCATTAGTGGGGGTGCCTGCTATGTTAAGCCCATCACTCCTGCCCCGCAGATCTGTTAGCTCCTTGATTAGTGGCTTTAAGCACCATAAAAACAAAAACAAACAAAACAAAACAAGGCACAACTTTGATTTAGCACTCACGGATTTCTCAGGGGTCTAGAAAATATGCTTCAAGGTGTGTGGTGGGAACTGAGTCCTCTTATTGGCAGTCTCGGGTGCACACGTGTGTGCACACACATGGACAGACAGTAATAAAGAAAAAGAGGTATCAACTTGTGGGTAAGGGAGGGAGGGACATGGGTGAGCTCAAGGGAGGGTAGTTAGGAGGGGTTAACTGGAGGGAAGAAAGGGGAAATGTGATAAAATTCTATCTCAAGTAAAAACATATTGAAAAATAAGAGAAATAAGACCTTAAAAATAAAGATGTATGTTGGAGTTAATCATAAGCCAAGTGGATCTCTGTGAGTTTCCAGGTCAGCCTAGTCTACTCGAACAGTTCCAGGCCAACCAAAGCTACACAATGGAACATGGTCCCCAAAAATGCTGCAGTGGGCATGATGGATGGGTTCATGGTGGATAGTTGGGAAAGGTCCTGGAATCGAACCACACTCTAAAGCAGGGTCTTGCTCTGAAATTCTGCTAGCCTCAAACTCAGGGCAATTCTCCTGCCTCAGCTTACGAAGTGCTGAGACTATAGGCATATGCCTTCATCACAGGACTCCTGACCTAAACATAGAAACTACGTAATTAATGTCAGTTTCCCTCCTAAGTGCCCTACATGCATTTTCTCAGCAGGATGTTTAGTCCTCCAGCCTGTGTTTCCTCCAGTACCTGCCCTGGATCAGAAACGCCATGCTGTGAGGAGCTGCATGGAATGGCTGGCATTTCTCCCCTTTTATCTAAACTATGTGATATGCTCTTGCTTCTATTTAATGATTCTTCCTCCTTGAATACTTGGACACCGCTTGAGCTCAAAAATCACAAAACTCTACTTTGTGAAAACACCAGAGTGCGGGCAGCGTTTCTTTTAATTCTAAACAGGATCGATGTTTCCATTATTGTAAATACACAGAGAACAAGACACGGTAATATGTAGTACTGCAAGTTCGAAGTCCAGACACTACTTAATCCAGATATTCATTCCCCCTTACACCAAACACAAAATACTATCTAAAACACTATTACGTTTGACTGGTAGATCCAAAGCTGAGATGGAGAACAGCAGCTATTGGTATTTAAATGATGAAATGGTGATGCAAATAGAAACAAACAGACAAAACCAGTAAAACAATAGCAAACCTCTATCTGCTTCTTCTCCGCTCCAAACTCATCACAATCTGGCACACACTTTTTGGAAAAGACCTAGTGCCCAGCCCGACTCTGATCCCATGCAAGGCGGGGCGCAAGGGGGGTAAGCATTTTCTCTTTTGTTTCCCTTTCACCTCCACTGTTTTTTTCAGCAGAAAAGCAAAGAGCAAATGTTTTTTTCATTCTAGCATTTTGAGCTCATCTCTAGACAAGTTCATTCTCCGCACTCAAGAGCGACCTTAGAAAGCTACTTACGTGGAAGACCGGGCGAGCTCTGGGACTGGGAAACAGCGGGAAGCTGGTGCCTGCCGGCTTATATAGCCTGCTGGCTGATGCGGGTGCTGATTGCACGTTTATTTACGCCTGGGAGTGCACGCTCAAGCAAGGACCTGAAAAACCTGCAGCGTGGGCAGGCGGGTACCACTGAAAGGCGTCGGACCTTACGTCTGTCCCGGTTATTCAGGTTTGCTGCTCAGGCGGTGACTTTTCAGAGTCTTGGGGAGCTTTTCATTCAGCCCTGTCCTCTTAGCCACCAAGATCGCGTGGAAGGTGCGGCTAAGGGAAGTGGAAGAGCAGCAGCAGGCCCCTGGCTCTTTCCTCAGCTTCCTTATTTGGACCAGGCTTGAGTTAGATGTTGCCGCCTCTCAAAGCTTTGGTCTGCCAGGCTGAATTCACAGCTCTGCGGGCTGAGAGCCAAACCCAAGCACCTGGACCGATGCCCAATTAAATGAAAAGCTGTTTTCTTTCAGACACAGAATGTACAAACAAGGAACCACCAAAGCAGTGGGCCAGGCCGGTATGAGACAATTTTAGGTTCCTTTAGAATACTTTTCACTTATTTATTTATTTATTTATTTATTTATTTATTTATTTATTTATTTATTATGCATTTGCTGTTTGTTAATGAAATTCCTATCCGAGGGTTGAAAGATTCCCCGCTGAAGCTCATCTTAAAAAACAGTGTGTGAGCGAGGTGAGCGTGAGTGTTCAAAGGATCCTATAACCGGTGATGGAAATGCCTGAGTGTGGATGTGGGTGTGAGGACTCCACTGCTCCAAATTTACTTTTGTTTTATTGGCTAGATAGGCCGTTGGCAGTGGCAGCGCTTAACATGTGAGGTTGTCATTTGGAGGGGAGGAAGAAAGAGACTCGGGGCTACTGAGATCATCTATGGGAGTATCTGTGTATGTAGCGCAAAGCAGAGCCCTGTGTGCCTCACCTGCCTGGAGAAAGGAAAACCCACTTGATTCACCTGGGAACTGGAGTCACTTTGGAAGAATAGCAGAGATTGCTAGACCACACAATACATGTGTAGGAGCCGGCAGAGACCCAGACAGCCTGGTTCCCAGAGGAATTCTGCTTCCTGTCTCTTGGTTACTTCACTTCTAGCTCTTCCATGACCACATCTGGATTGTTGCCTCCCAGATTTCTTCAGCAAAAGGTCGCCGGTCTTGTTGATCTCGTGGCAGCCAGCGCTTATAGTAATGGTCACGGTATCGCAATCTAGGCAGGGGAGTGGAGCTCTTGCCCAGCATGTCTAAGGCTCCACGTTTGATGCCCAGGAGGGCAAGGAAGAAACAAAACAAGGCTTCCTGCTGGATGATGTCAGAGGGGCTCTGTGCCAGGCACACAGAAACCCCACAGTTTCCTCACTTGTCAAATCCTCAGGACAACACTGTGAATTAAGTTCTTTCACTGTTTACCCTGTAGACGAGGAAACTGGTAGCCAGAAATATTAAGAACTTTTTTTTTTTTTTTTTCAGGGCCACAGCACGTGGCAGCGATGAAATCCGAATCCAGATCTGATGTCAGAGTCTAGGTTTACATGTAGGAATGATTCAGGTGGAATCTTTTCATTTATTTTCATCCGACTGCTCATGTGTCTTCCATGATCATGGTGACCTTGTTGGCTCTGTCCATTCTCGCAGCCTTAGCACCTAAGCGTTGTACCTGGCACATAGTAGGAGGGTCGTCAACAAATATGTATTACTTGCTCCATTTCTAAATTCTTTTGGGAACCATGCAACTGGACAGATAAAGGGTTGGCAGGCATGCTTGTTTGGTTCCTGTGGACTATATTGGCACCAAGCTATTTTTCTTGCTCTCACTGCACATCATGGAGGTGAACCTAGACATGGGTGACAGCACGAAGCAGTTTTTATATCATTTAAGAATTCTAAGGGCATGTGGTTTCCGTGCTCACTTATGCAGTGATCCTCCCAGGAACCCTAGATTTCTTCTCTTTCACCTTGTGGTTCCCCAGTGCAATGGTGTTGTCTCCTGTCACAGTGGTAAGGTGGTTACAGTAGCTCTGTGCATAGTGTCTGCCAGAGCCCATAGGCAGAGTTCCACTTGTGACACCTGTGTATCTAGATGGTATTTGATATTTTATAAATTCTTCTTTTTTCATCCTTTATCCCCCACCCCCACCCCCACCCCATCTACCAAGTTCACCCTCTATCACTAGACAGGAGAGAAAGAAGGAAAGAGGAGAAGAGATCCCTGGATCTCATTTCTTTCTTTTTTCTTTCTTCTTTGGGCATGACTACTAATAAACTGAAACCCACTTCCCCAAATGCTCCTCACCCCCATCCTCTTGGGGCCCTCACATTTATGTACCCTCTGAAAATTTCCCAGAATTTCCAAACATCACACAACCACAGAAATTATCTGCAGCTGGCAAAACCACGCTCCTGCTAGAGCACAGTCCCAAGCAACCCTATATCTCTACACTGTGGGATTAAAATGAAAACACTTTCTTATAATATTTCTGTGTTTTTTTGTTTGGTTGGTTTTGGTTTTGATTTTTTTGAGACAGGGTTTCTCTGTGTTAGCCTTGGCTGTCCTGGACTTGCTTTGTAGACCAGGCTGGCCGCGAACTCACAGTGATCCGCCTGCCTCTGCCTCCCGAGTGCTGGGATTAAAGGCGTGCGCCAATATTTCTGTGTTTTTAAAGAAACCAAAATTCCAAAATTCTCACTACATGCCTGGGTCAAATAGCTACCACAGCAACTAACTCCATCATGTGGAGAGAGGCAAGCAGGCAAGCTGTGACTCATGTCCTAGGTCCGAAAGAAACATCATGCTATCTAGGCATGCTGTTCTGAAAGCTTATCACAAGCAGGACTCACAATCAGGGCTAGCAGGGATTATGGCTACCAACCATTCTGTCAACCTCAGAGATGGTTTAAGGGACAATCCAATCTCTGTTCCTGCTTGGGCACCAGATCAGGCCAAGGAGAACAGTGTTCTCTCTATCTGGGATTTATTTAATTTTTTTTCTAATGAGGAAAGCTTTCGTTGCCTCCCAGCAACCTAAAACTATTTCAACAGCTCCCAGACAAGTGAAGCTTCTGGCTGCACTGGTCCTTCACGTGCACATTTGGATCTGGGTTTTGTATGAACATTGCTCCCCAGAGACCCGCACACAATTGGCCAGTGTTCTTGTCGGCCAGATGGGTGACTGGTAGTGCTGCTGGTGTGTTGGAATGGCTCCAGTACTCAACTGGTTATAAGAAGATGGGGAAGCAGGCTCTGGTGCTCTGAGATGCATCTTCCTATCCCCCCTCATCTCTTGTTTCAGGGGAATTTCAGAGACACCACTTCGCCTCTGCCTGTGGCCTTCAGCCACCACACCCGACACAGGTTCTCCTGGTTAGCAAATAGGCTGCAGGTGAACACAGGCGAGTAGGCTGTTGTTTTCCTTAGCTTTGCAGCTGTAGGCCTTCTTGCCGTGGACACTGGTCAAGGAGGAAAGGAAGAGGAGAAGAGTGTACTGAGAGTCAGGGCTCCAAAGAAGAGGAAGGACGTCTGGGAAGCAGTCGGTATTAGACGCGTGTTTGCCGAGTTACTGGGAAGGTGGTTTCTGGGAAGGAAGAAGTCAGGACTTTTGAATCACACAGATTTGAGTTCAAGTCCCACCACTTCTGTTTACCAACTGTGTGATGCAGGCAAACTTAAAAAACTCCTCTCTGTCTATTTCCTTTTATGCAAAATAAGGATGATGCTATGTATTTCATGGATTTATTATAAATACTAATATTACATATGGAAACTACTTAGTAATAATTCAAGAACGTAATATAAGAGGTGTGTCAATAACAGATATTTACGACCTGTCCATAGTTGTTTCCACGGAACTGATGCAATGTAGTTAACTGTCAATTGCCCAGGGGCCACACCAAACATGATGGCAGAGCCACCTGGGAAACAAGGAAACAGCTTCCCTCGTTTTGCCAGAAGCTTGCGGACACTGATTGTCAAGAATCCGGTTGATAAATGGAGAGCCTATAGAACCAAGCAGAGGGCATAGTGTTAGTTAGTTAGTTAGTTAGTTAGTTAGTTAGTTAGTTAGTTAGTTCTTGGGGGAACAGTTCACACAGCTCAGTAAGGGATGCAACCCTCTAGAAGCCCAGTATTGACCTATGACCTACACTAGGAAGCATCTCTGTCCAGGGATGGAAGAGCACACCCTCAGGGTTGCACCTCCAAGCTGTAAACTTGAGCATGGAACGGCTGGCGACTCTGCTGCTGTGTGTCCATCTGACCTGAAGGCCCGTCTGCATCTAACCTGGCTGGGATTTGAACAGTGTTAAGATCAGAAGGGGAACTGGCAGTTGACATGGTACCGGGACAAAGAGGATGGAAACTGGCCAAGGAGGAAATATTCTCATCGGCTTCTGGAAGAAAATTTTCCCACTTGGTTCCCTGGCGCAAGGAAGGGGAGTTCTAGCAGAGCCCCATGTTGACTACTGTGGCTTGTGGCAGACCAAGGACAGTAAGTATCCTTTCTATGGGCAGCATGTGCTCCATCCCAGGCTTGGGTTCCATCATCTTAACCCTACTTGTGACCTCCTTGTTGTCCAAAGTGTCCTAAGTCAGCTGATGCCTGGGTGTTAGACCTGACAGCCCACACAGGGTCACACAGTATGGTAGGAGAGGCTGTTCCACCCAGGGTGGCCTATGGTGTGTTCGTTTTTCCAGGTAAGAACTGGAGTTCCGCCGATTCCTGCCCCCCAGTGTTCAGTGCATGAGGAAGTCTTTATCATATTATTCATGTCGCTGGTTGGAGGTAGCAATGAATGCGGGGGGGCATCACCCCATTGGTGGGGAAGGCACAGAGAGGCCTCGCTCTGCACGGCCAAAGCCCAGCTCTTCTCCTCGGTGCCAAGGTTGCCAGCTGCCGGCAGAAGCTGCTCAAGAAGCAGCCTGGTGACATTCTCCAGAGGGGTAGGGGTGGTGCCTCACCTGGAGACCTCTTTCTCCATGAATGATGGGAGGATACAGCAGGTTGGGGCCGCCCAGCCTGACTGTGATCTCCAGATGCCAGAGAGAGTATCCCCCCACCCACTTTCGAAGTGTCAGGGATGGGACTTTCTCAGAAAGCAGTGGGCTGCGAGCCAAGGAGAAGACACACTGGGCACCTAACCTGGGTGCTCTGGTTCCACTGCCTGGCCCAGCCAGAGAAGCCACTTGTGTGTCTTACAGTGTCCAGGCTAGAGAGACAGAGCCCAGGATGCCCCTGGCACCAAGCTGTACCTAGTTAAGACATTTGATGTCTGTGAATGGTTTTATTTGGTGACAGAGAGGAAAAGAAAGAGAACTGAACTAACAAAAACACCAAGTTTGGAGATCGAGCTAAAAGAAAACTAAAATGCTCGAAGCAGTAGAGAAAGGTGGAAAATTGTTTGAGTTCAAATTGTAGATGAACTGAACAAAGAAGGGTCCTGATTCAACGTCCTGGAGGCTTTTGTGTCATCTTTTCTGTCAACCCCAGGGGCACTAAGGTAGACTCTGCTGTGACTGCCAGAGACCTTCACCTGCCCTTTGCACTTTGGGATCTTTGTCTTACATTCCTATCCTCTGAAGATGGTGAGCTTGTCAGGGATGAATAAGTATGGAAGAGGATCTGGCTCTCCCACAGGGGAAGAACTGAGCTGGAACAGGACTGAGAAGATGGCTCCCCAGCTCAGGGCAGAGGAGAAACGACCAGTGGGCAGGTGCAGCCTTGCCCCCTATCTATAATCTCCTAGCAGGCTCCTGGGAGGAACTGCTCCCAACCCCCTGGTTCTCCCAACAACCTGGCCTTCCTGTGGGGCTTCCCATAGCTCCTAGGCTCCAGCAATAGAGGGTACCGCCTGGATGAGAGAAAGACCTGGGGGAGCCTCTTAAACAGGACTCTATCCCAACCGCATCCTCCAATCATGAGTTTTGTTAGTATCTGGTTTCCCACTGGATCCAAAGATACATCCTGAAAGAGGGAGGAAACCTTGTGGTAAGGAAGAGGAGAAGGAAGCTGGAGAGAAAGGAAGGTAGGAAGGTAAATTATTCTTGGAGTCTGATTTCCGGTTTGGACAGGGTATGTTTGGTCAGACTACACTATGGTCAGATTTTGTTCACTAACTCAGTGCAATTCTTCTGCTCCATCCGTTACAGCAGAAGGTTGCCTCCTCTGCACTCATCTCTGAGTCTCTGGCACCAGCATTGCTGTGGGTAAGGACTTATAGTCTCCTTTAGGATGGCTTTCCAATGTGACGTGTTACATAAGTGGTGATGCATGCTAATACACCGAACTCCCACATCTCTTAAGAGTCAGCTTCTAGACTAGCCTTTCTGGTGAGCTCTGAGAAACCAGCAAGAGGGCTTGCTACCCTGAGCTGATCTTGGAAAGCTGACACGCCTGGCTTTGCCCTCGGACTCAGAGACAATGGACTCCCCATTCTCCAGCATGCTCCAGTGGATGCCCCTTCTATCCCTGAGCGATTTAGGGAGGTGCAGGGATTGCAGGAAAGGGTTCGAAAATAATGGTTTTCAGTTAAGCCTAGAGTGACCACATCCTGGCTTTCCTACACTTCCCCTACAGCTTCTCCTGATTCCAGCACTGTAAGTCCTGTGTCAAGAGAGCCCTCACCCAGCAACGCAACTCTTTGAGCCTTAGTTTGATCATCTGTGAAATGAATATATTGATAACCTTAATGTTTGGAGACTGTGTTCGCTAGAATAACGGGACTTATAGGATGAATATACATATAAAGAGAATTTATTAGAATGACTTACAGGCCACCGCTCCCCTAATGCAACAATGTCTGGCTATGAATAAAAATCCAAGAATTTAGTAGTTGCTCACTCCACTAAGCTCCGCTGGTCCTCAGTGTATGCTGGAATCCTGAAGAAGCAGGCTGTAATGCCAGTGAGGGAATGGACTTGCTAGCAACGTGAGGGCAAGAAGGCAAGGAACAAACACTTCCTTCGTCCGTGTTCTTCTACGGGCTTCCAGCAGAAGCCCAGATGGGAGGTTTGTGTTCCCTGTTGGAAATCTGGATTAAAGCCATGTCTTTTCCCAGGTCAAAAGATCTGGATCAAAGGACTGTCTTCCTGACTCAGAGATCCAGATTAGAAGCGGATCTTCCTACTTCAAATAAAGCAAAAACCCTCACAGCTGTGGCTGCCATTTTAAATTCCAGATGTAGTCAAGAATAGTTGGCCCATCACAAGTGCACCCCTTGTCAATGTGACACGCAGTCGCATCTCTTTATGTCATGACTCATTTCCAAATGAAAACAATAACCAGGTCATAATAATGCCTAAATATGATATAACTGTATAACTGCAAACACATATTTTACCAGGTTATAACTACACCTAACGTGATATAATTATCCCTCATACAACCACAAATATAAACTTAGAATAGGTGACAATGTCTCTTAAGGGACATTCTTTTAGTATCTCAAATATCAACCATTGATATTACCTTAGTTGATTTTAGATCCTGTGATTAAAAGTTGAGAAAAGAAAACAGAAATATAGGTACAAATGTATTCTTAACAAAATACAACAGAAACACCCGTGTCAATTATAATCCTTGGTTCTGTAACTGGTCACATGACCTTAGTTGGTGTTCATAGCTACCCTCCTCTACTACTCACTCTGTATTTTCCCTGCCCTCGGCAAGAACTTTAGCAGGTCTTGGCTCTTTCCCTGGAGAAGTGATCCACACTTGTATTCCTGACAGGGCTGTGTCCTTTATCATTGTGGTGGTTTGAATAGGAATAGACTCTGTAGACTAGTGTGTTTGAATGCTTGGCTCTTAAGGAGTGGCACCTAAGAAGTCCATTAGGAGGTGTAGCCTCGTCGGAGAAAGTATGTCACTGTCTGAGGTCCATAGGCTCAAGTTAGACCTACTGTGGCAGTCTCCTGCTACCTGCTGATCAAAATGTAGAACTCTCAGCTCCATCTCCAGCACCATGTCTGCCTGCATGCCACGATGCTTCCTGCCATGAGGATAATAGCCTAAACCCCTGAACCTGTAAGCCAGCCCCAATTACATGTTTTCCTTTATAAGAGCCGCAGTAGTCAAGGTGTCTCTTCACAGCAATAGAGGCCCTAAGACAGCTGTCTTGCCTGGATTAGGCTATTAGAGTTCCCTGTTGACTTTAATCACAGAACGTCGTAGCACCAAGAGACACCTGGATCGCCTGCACTCGAGACATGAGCTTTCTTACTCCTGTTGTGGAGAAGCAATCCGAGTTCCCCATGGTAATCTGGACCAATCTGGGGATCAGAAGCCCAGAGTGGCCAGGGGGAAGTCTGAGCTTCCAGTTGAAGAGAATTGTTGTTGTGGCTCCTGGCAGGAGCACTCCCCACTCTGGAATCAAACCTTCTAGGCCAGCAGAACTTAAGGTCACAGAAACAGGAAACAAAAAATTTCCCTAGTGGGTCAACTAGGGCTTCTAGGGAATGGGACTATTCCCTTTTCCATGTCTTGCCGATTGGATTCATGGCTCCTGGCCATGGAGGAAATCATACCACATACTGGATGCTGATTCAAAGCAATACCACCCTTCTGGAGAACCCTCCCCCAGCCTTGCAGGCTGCTGCCACCTAATTTGTGATGTAACTGCCTATAAAAGGCCATCCCACCTTTCCATCAGGCCAGCTGCTTCAGAACGGTGGGGAGGACACTAAGGCCAGCAGATCCTGTGATCGCGGGCCCACCATCACACTTCTCTGCCTGTGAAGTGAGTTCCTTGGTCACAAGCAATACTGTGTGGACTACCATGATGATGAGGTAAGGCATCCTGTAAGACCACAGATGGTGGCTTTAGCAGAAACGTTATGTACAAAAAAGGCAAATCCATAGCCAGAATAAGTATCTGCTCCAGTAAGGACCAAGTATTTCCCTTTCCACAAGAAAGTGGTCCAATGTAGTCAACCTGCCAGCAGGTCACTGGCTGGTCACCCTGGGAATGGTGCCATGTCTAACTCAGTGTTGGTGTCTGCTGTTGGCAGATCTGGCACTCAGCAGTAGCTGTGGCCAGGTCAGCTTTGGTGAGTGGAAGTCCATGGTGTTAAGCCCACTCATAACCACATCTCTGCCACCATGGCTACTTGGTTCACAGGACCATTGGGAAGTGACAGGAGTGGCTGCAGAAAAATGCTAACTGCTCATATAATGGGGCATCCTGTCTGTCTACTTGATTACTGAACTCCTCCTCGGCTCAAGTCAACTTTTGATGAGCATTTACATGAGACACGAATATCTTTCATCCTTTCCCCGTTTGGGGAGATTCTACATACAGACTTCTTTCCCAGACATCTTTCTCACTAATTTCCAGTCATGTTCTTTCCAAGTCTCTGACCATCCAGCCAATCCACTGGCTACAGCTTATGAATCAGTGAATACTTGCATATCTGGCTTTTTCTCCTTCAAAGCAAACCGAATGACCCTGTGTTCTCCCCGAAAGTCCTAACCACTGTGA
Organism: Acomys percivali; assembly: GCA_907169655.1. Lineage (NCBI taxonomy): Eukaryota > Metazoa > Chordata > Mammalia > Rodentia > Muridae > Acomys > Acomys percivali. Next base: position 37,719,194 of record OU015756.1, on the reverse strand, counting down.
CTATTTCCCTTCACCGGTGTCTTTGAAGGTTGTCCCAGAAAAGGGGTTGTAATGCTGCAGCTGTCCACTTCTGGCCTGTGTAACATAAAGAACCATCAGCAAACCAAGCCAGACTCTTCTTTTCCTCAGACAATCATCATAGGAAGCACCCCATGAGGCTATTAGTGCATACTTGGCAGCAGACAACATTGTGACAGGAGAGGAAAGCAGGCTTTTGGGCAACTTCATGCAATGTGCTTGTGTCTTCAGGCCTGATCAGTACATAGCACTTCCATCTGATAATAGGTTGTTACTGTGCATCTCCTACTTTATGACCCGGTGGGTCAGCTAGCACCCAGCTCATGATGGGCAACTCAAGTTGAATAGTAAGTTAGTCGTCCATTGTCAAATGTTCAGTTTCCACTAAGGCCCAATAGCAGGCCAAGACCTGTCTCTCAAAGGGAGAAGAGTTGTCTGCAGATGATGGTAGAGCCTTGCTCCAATATCCTAAAGACATCTTCTTGACTCACCTATAGGGGCCTGACAAAGGCTCCAAACAGCATCCCTGTCTGCCACTGGCAGCTCAAGTACCATGGAGTCTGCTGGATCATATGGTCCAAAAGGTGGAGCAGCTTACGCAGCACCCTGGACCTGTTGAAGAGCCTTCTCCTGTCCCAGGCCCCACACAGAGCTAGCAGCTTTCCCAGTCACTTGGTATAAGGGCCAGAGCAACGCACCCAAGTGAGGAATGTCCTCTCTCCAGAATCCAAATAAGCCCACTAAACATTGTTCTTCTCTCTTGGGAGGGACCAGGTGCAATAACTTATCCTTTCCCTTTGAAGGAATATCTCTGTATACCCCATACCACTGGACTCCTACGAATTTCACTGAGATAGAAGGCCCTTGAATTTTGACTGGATTTATTTCCCATCTTGTGATGCATATATGTGTTACCAATGAGTTCAGAGTGGTTGCTACTCCTGCTCACTTGGTCCAATCAGCACAGTGACATCAATATAATGCACCAATGTAATATTTTGTGGAAGAGACAGACAAGAACCCTTTAAGTTATGACCCAGGGCTGAAGAGTTAATATCTCCCCCAAGCCAAACTGTACAGGCATACTGCTGGCCTTGCCAACTCAAAGCAAGTTGCTTCTGGTGGTACTTACGAACATGGACGAGAAAAGACAGGTGCTAGATCAACAGCTGCATCCCATGCAGCAGGAGATGTATTCATCTGCTCAAATAAGACAGCACATCTGGCACAGCAGCTGCAGTTGGAGTCACTACCTGATTGAGTTTTGGACAGTCAACTGTCATTCTCCATGACCCATCATTTTCTGCACTAGCCAGATAGGAGAGTTAAAGGGAGTTGTGGTAGGAACCACCACTTCTGCTTCTTTGAAGTCTTTGATGGTGGCCTAAATTCTGCAGTTCCTCCAGGGATGCAATGCTGGGTTTTGTTCACTGTTTTCTTTGGCAGAGGCAACTCTAAAGGCTTCCGTTTAGCCTTTCCAACCATAATAGCCCTCACTCCACAGGTCAGGGAACCAGTGGGAGAATTCTGCCAACTTCTAAGTATATCTATCCCAATTATACCATCTGGAACTGGGGAAATAACCTCGGGATGAGTTCAGGGACCCATTAGACCTACTGTATGTCAGACTTCAGCCCAAACCCCACTAACCACCTGACCTCCATAAGACCCTGGAGGACTCCAGTGTTTCTTGGAATCTTCCAGAATCAGCATTAATTCAGACCTGGTCTCCAGTAGACCCTGGAAAGCTTGATTGTTTCCTTTGCCCAGTGCACTGTTACCCTTGTGAAAGGCCATAGGTCCTTCAGGGAGGGGCTGGGGAAAGGCTAATAGTAAGACTTTTAGGTATTTTTATCAAGGTCATTCCTCAGGGGAATGTTGCCATGCCTTCATTCAAAGGGTTCTGGGTCTGCACACTGGGTCAAGTCTGGAAATTGATTCATGGGCTGAGAGTCCCTTTTGCCATGATCCAATATTGCCTTTCTTCCATTTGTTTGAGGGTTTTTGTTTTTTTTCCCAAACAAAAACCACAGTAGGTTTCTTATCTATTTCATGCCTGGAAAGACCATGATTGATTAGCCAATACTAAAGGTCCATGAGTCACGCCACCATAAAATTCACTTGGCCTGTGTTAGGTCCTGTTGCAGAGCGTGGCTGGCATGGCTTGTGCTCTACCCAGGGGTGGTGCTTCCCCTCCCCCACAGATGCACTGAATAAACCAGACATTTTGGTTGCATGGATCCCCTTTTCCCCACCTCCCTACCCTCTCTTCTTCCCTCCTCCCCATCCCCAGTGTGTGCTCCCCCTTCCCCTTCCCCATCCCCAATGTGTGCTCTCCCTTCCTCTTCCCCCATCCCCTGTGTGTGCTCCCCCTTCCTCTTCCCATGCTGCTTCTAATAAACCTGCATTTATATATTATAGCTGAACCACCAATTATCTCATTCTGTTTATTTAATCAATCAGCCTGTGCTGACCTTTACAGGGTTGGCCATTCTGTTGCTATGTCTATGCTGTGCATTATTATAATTCCAATCACCTTGCTTTGTCCATTCACTGCTGCTACTAGCCCCTGCAACCTCAAGGCCGGATTAAACTCATTGCATTTCATTCCTCCAGCTGAGCAGTGGCATCTCCAATCCTAAAGTCGGGCACAAGAAAAAGAATGAGAACAAAGTTCTTCAGATGTGCTGGTGACCCTCTTACCATTTTGCATCTTATAAGATTAGTGAAGAGCATGTCTTCTGGGCCTTCCCATTGCTTGGATTCTGCTTCCGTCTGCTTACTTGTGATGGCTTACCTGCCATGAGGGCATGGCCCTGCCCAGGGCCATATAAAAGGACAAATTGTCCACATGCCCTCCCTTCTCTACCCTCTCTCTACTCCCTCTTACTCTCTCTCTTCTTCCTGTCTCTGTCTCTGTCTCTCTCTGGGGTGCCCCTCCCCCCTCTCCTTCTCTCCCCATACTCATTTAATAAACCTCATATAATATAATATCTGGTACCTTGTATCTATCATTATCTTATTTTTATATATAAAGCCCATTGTGCAGGATTAGGTGTATGCGCACTCTAGCATTGCAATTTCCCTGCGCCTTAATCCCATTTCATCAATACTAAGCCAAGCGATAGCAGGCTGTGGTCCAGCTAATCCAACAATGGTTGACTATGAATGGAAAGTCCAAGAATACAGAAGTTGCTCCGTCCACAAGACTGGATGTCTCAGCTGGTCTTCGGCAGACACTGGAATCCTGAAGAAGTAGATTCTAAGGCCAGTGGACAAATGGACTTGCTAGCAAGGTGAGGGCAAGCAGGCAGAGATGCGAAGAGGTGAGGACTCCAGCTGTTCATTCCTGCCACCATGGTGCTTGCTGCCCCTTCCTTGTACTTGTGTAGGCTTCCGGTAGAAAAGATGGCCAAGAATAACCATCACAGGGACTAAGGTTGTTATGTCACCAGATCGTTAAGGAAGGAAATGGAGGGTCACAAACAAACAAAACAAAACAAAAGCCTTTCTTTCTGTCTCTATTGGGAGGACTCAGGTCGCCTATCCCTAGTGCATTTTTACTTTTCCAAGTGGAGGTGTGTGGAAAGCCATGGAGGATTCTGGAAGCACTTCAGACAGCCTCAAAGGCCCCAGCTAATGCAGAAGAGTGGATTAAGGCCCTGTGATTATCTGATTAAGTGTTAATGGCAGAAGCAGCTGCCTGTTAGCAGAAGTCACTTCTAACAGCGACAACTAAGGAGCCACAAATAAGAGATTATGAAGCCTTTTCTTTTCGGCTTTTTGTTGCCCCTCAGCTGTTGTCCACAGAGATTTTTAGCAAATAGCCCCATTCTAAATGACTGTTTCCCAGTAACTACTGTTTAGTGGCTGAACAAGAAAAAGAAGTCAGTGTTTTCTAAGAACTCCCTCACAGGACATTTGCCGCACAAGGGTGGATTTCACAGGCATCTTAATTCCTGGCTGGAAACGCTGGGAGCTAGCTGTCCTGGAGACCATAAACACTGGGCAAGAACTCGGTAAACAAAGGAGGAGCAAGAGGATTATTTATTCAAATGTCCTGATAGAAGGAGGCCTAATCAAAGATGCCATGGAAAACAAGCTGCAGGCTGCAAGGGAGTGTGTCAAAGGGATCCGGGCCTTTTCTAACTGGGAAGGAAATGACCCAGGGTGTGGGGGTGAGGGGACACTGGTCTTCAGTTATTGAGCAGCGTCAAGTCCGAGCTGTACGCCAAGGGCTGGAGAATTATTCAAATTGCCAGCACCTTTACCATCATAGCCCTCCCACCCCATCACGAATCATTAGAGTTAGTGCCAGACCCCATTCAAACTGGGAGCCTTTGAAAGTTGGGAAACTGAATATCCAAGATGCTGGCGCCTCCGCCGATAATGAACTTGTTCATGTCTGTGACGCCTGATGACATAGTTTTGCATAATTAGAACACCTTTGGAAAGAGCCAAAGGAACGGGACTCTCTCATTTATGCAAATTTGCTGATTTACATAGACATTAATGTGGTTCAGGGGCTTTCACTCCTGAGGTGCCCCATTGATGGTTGCATTTGAAATGAACCCTGTGGCTGAAGGCCAATGGGCGTAACGCCCGACAGCCTTTGCCGTCACAAATTTGCTCACCAGACTCTGGGGAAATCTACAAAAATAGATGTTTCTAAGTTACCAAATCACCTATTTTTTTTTTCTTGTGCTTCTTTCTCACCCTTTCCCAGGGAAAATCAAATTCTCAAACAGTTGATTTAAACGTCAAGAAATTTAATTATCAGAGCAGCACATTATGGAGTACCTTGGTGCTGGCTCCTGCCAAAGAAGCTACCCCAACCTCAGAGACTTCAGTGAACAGTGGTCATTTTGTTGCCTCCGTTGGTCTCTGTGGGTGAAGAATTTAGAGAGGACTCAGTAGGAAGACTTGGGCTCTGGGGTCTCCAAAATGGCTGCAGTGAGACACTGGCTAGAGACGGACTGCAGAGGCGTGCAGCCTTGCTCTAGATCTTCCTCTGCGCCTACCTCCCAAGGCTTTTCCATGAGGGTTCCCTTAGACTTCCTTTGAGCTTCTTCACACTGTGGCTGTTATTAGGAATGAGATGCCGCTCAATCCATATAATATGGAGAGATTTATTTGGGGAACGGAAGGGGAGAGGAGTTAGGGCCTAAGTGGGCCATGAGGATAGAGAGAGGCAGAGACAGAGAGACAGTGGGTGGGGGGCGGCGGAGACTGGAAGGGGCACCCCTTAGAGAGCGCACAGAAGAGAGAGGTAAGAGAGAGATGAGGTGGCAGGTTTGTCCTTTTATAGCTGGTGCCTCTGGTGCACACCTAGTGGTGGGCGGCAGATGATGATGTCAGAAGTTGCTAAGCAATCTAGTGGCAGATCAGATCTGTTAGCGGGTTAGCAGATTGGCTTGTGAACTAAACAGTGGTGACCTCAGGCAATTAAATGTTCCAGTGCTTAAACGCTCCTGGGTCCATCCAGGCGGCAGGTGCAACAACACTTAGGGCCAGGCCTTAGAAACCATCTGGCATCACTTCTGCCACATTCTGTTGCTTACCAGCCGTGCCCATGTTACCTACCAACAAAAAGATGGTTCTAGAAGGGCAGTTCCAAAAAAGAATGCAAACTGTTGTAGCCCTCTCTGGAAAAATGCAATATTGCCATCGGTGTGAATAAACAGAACTTTCTCAGGAAATATTTGTATTTGGAGAAATTGTGTCAACGTAGTAAATGAAAAGGCATGTGTGGGAAAACCTGTGTCCACCGCTTTCAACTCCTTCTTGTCTGAGTTAGCTCTGGCTCTTTGGTGCAGAGTGGCTAGGCACAGGGTGCTGTGTCAGCCTCCTAAGGCTGCTGTACTGAAGTGTTTGTTATACATCATCTGCTGAGGCAGCAGTAGAGCATCCTGCTGCATAGGTCTACTGGTTGGAGGTGTGAGATTCAGGTGTCTGTGTCAGCAGGATTGGCCGTTTCTGAGGCCTGTGAGGCTGACTCTGTTCTGTGCCTCTACTCTGGCTGCTGCTGATTTGCTTGTGGGTATCAGAGCTCTGGGGTTGTAACCGAATCACTTGACCTCGGCCGTCATCTTCATATGTCATAGTCCTTGGTATGTGTGTGCATGCATTTGCATGCGTGTGCTTGTGTCTGTGTGTGTGTGTGTGTGTGTATGCACGCATGTATGAGTGCACACACACACATGCATGCACATGTATAGTTTCCATTTTTGTAAGGAGAGTAGCCATAATGGTTAAGGATCCTAGCCTACTTCACTATGGCTATACCTTAACCAATTACATACACAATGATCCTATTTCCAAATAAGGTAACATCCTTATTTGGTTCTAAGTGTTAGGAATTCAACCTATGGATGGGCAGGGGTGCAGTAAGGCCCAGGCTGTGCCTCTTATGATTTGAGAATGTGAATGGAGGAGCCAGGATCAATCTCGTGTGAACATCTGGAATTTCCGTCTGCTTTTTCCTTCCATGCGGTCTGACCCCCTCCAACCTCTTTGAAATGTAAGTAAATGTTTTTGTTGGCCATGTAATGGTTAATCCTCATTGTCAACTTGACAGACAACACTTTGGGTATGTTACCAGAGGTTGAGCAGAAGAAAGAAGAGCCACCCAGAGCATGCACAGAACTATCCTGTCTGTGGGCTATGTATTCTCTCTCTCTCTCTCTCCATTTTATTTATTTTTCTTTTGAAGCAAAGATAGAGTTAACTAAGAAAAGGTTCTAATACAAAGTTAAGTCTGAGCATTAAGAGAGAAAGATGTTAAAGAAAATGATAGTTGGTCAGGTGTGATGGCATACACCTTTGATCCCAGCACTTAGGAGGCAGGAGCAGGCAGCTCTCTGAGTTCAAGGACAGCCTGGTCTACATAGTGAGTTCCAAGGATACATAGAAAGACCCTGTCTTGGAGAGAGAGACAGAGACAGAGACAGAGACAGAGAGAGATAGAGAGAAAGAAACTCAGACCCAACCCCAACTCCTGTGGGCATGAGCTTCTCAAAAGAGTGAAAGAATTGCCCAGGTGTTGTAGAATTCATTTTCTTTTAATATTCAGAGTGAAAAGGAGAAAAGTCAGCACATCCAGCTACCTTCTTAGGGAAGCCACAAATCTTTGGTTTTCCTGTCCCAGCACTTGTGCTTGACAATTTCAAATTACCATCCAACCAGCAAACAGTCAGTTCCTGTTACATCTCATGAGATATGAGAATTCTTGCCATTTTTAGCAAAGACAAATAAAGCAAAAAAAGCATCAAGGTGACTCTGTGTGAGGTGGAGAGCAGGGGCAGATCTAAGTGACAGGCACTTAGTGGACCGAAGTTGTCCTAGGACAGGCTGTCATGGCCACTTCCTCCTTCCTCTAGAAGCCACATGTTTATGTCCTTCTTTGCTTATGTCCTGAAGGAGCAGAAACGCAAGGGACGTGTCCCACGGAGGGACGGAGGGACGTGGTCTCACAGACAGCCCAGGGAGCAGGGTGTCAGTGCGCTGGCACCCTAGAGAGTCCCAGAGCCTTCAGGGGGGACCCCTGCAGTTCAGGCTCTGAGTCAGCAGATGGGCATTCCAGTCTATGTGGAGGTGCTGAGATCTGGGCATGAGGTCACAGGCACAGCAAAGAGAGGCAGAAGTCATTGCTTCTAGTACATTAGAAACAAGCTGCCTGGCAGTCTCTGTCTTTGTCTTAATAGGCGTTAACAGTGAACTTTCCAGACTGTTCTTGGTGTTGCAAGGTGCTTGAGGAAAAAAAAATTCCCAGACTATGTATGTGGCTGCCTCTCCCCAAAAAGCTGGAAGGCCCCACAACCCTCTTTAGTACTTACAAAGTGATTTGGTTTTGTCTGAGAAGCTCTAATTGCCACATTCTTTGGCTTCTTGAGTGCAGGGAAGTCAGTGGCGTGCAAACTATGCTAGCTAAAGTGCCTAACCAAGACCAGCATTGTACACTTAGGCAGGTCCTTGAAGCAAAAGGCATGCTCCAAAACATATTCCCCTCCTTTGAGGCCATGCTCGCACCTCTTCCTGCTTTCCTCTGTCAGTCGAAGCCGATTGGCTTTCCACTCTGCAGAAGCAAGCCAGAGAGGTGTTTTTCCCTTTGATTGTAGGATGCTCCTGTGGAGTGGCACAGGAGGCCAACCTTTTTCTGAAGAAGAACACCTGTTGGTTTTATATCAAAATGCCATCTTATCCTCCCACTTAAACTATAAATATAGGGATTTAAGAATTTTGGTCACTTATAGAAACTAATTAAAGCTTGGGGATCATTTCAGAAGAGGGGTCACAAAAAGTATAAGAGAAACAGGGTGTCTGCTGTGAGATTATATCTTCTAGAAATGCCAGAACCCATGAAACCTGCGTTTCATGGATGCCTAAATATGACCTGAACAAGGGCATCAGTAGACATGTCAACATGGCAATGGGGGAAGAGGGGCTTATGGGGCCTCAACCCTAGACAATGGAGCTGGCCTGCCTCCATCTTAGATTTAAAGGCCATCTTACAGTAAAGACAAACTAGGTACGTTCCTGCTTATGATTACATTTCTGTCTCTGTCTGTCTGTCTATCTGTCTGTCTGTCTGTCTCTCTCTCTCTCTCTCTCTCTCTCTCTCTCTCTCTCTCTCTCTCTCTCTCTCGCTCTCTTTCTCTGGTTTTGAGACAGAGTTTCTCTATGTAACAGCCCTGGCCATGCCTGGCTATTGAACCTCTGTTTCTCCTTAACTACAAGTTGTTCTATACTGCCTGTTTCAAAAAGTTGTTTATAACCATCTTGCAATCTTACATTTGTTTCAAAGGGTTGCTATTAATACCTACTGTTATGACCACCTTGCAATCATGTCTTTGACTCAGGAGGTAATTATGACTAGCTTGTTACGCTTATGTCCTGCTCCAGTAACCCTGACAAAACCCCCATTTGAAAACTCCCTGTTCCTGAGCTATAAAAACCTTGTCTTCCTCACATACAAGGCTGACCTCTTGAATCCCGCCTTAGGGGGAAACAGTATATATGAATTAAAAAAAAAAAAGCTTGTTTTAATTAATTGCTTGCTTTAATTAATTTGGCCACGATTTGGGCTAGTGTTTTTTCTCCTCACATCTTTGGCATTAACGAACTACTGGCAACTAAGAAATGCTGAAAACAGGAGAAATAGTCTTCCCTCTGTATGTGTACATGTGTGTATGTACAACATACATGTCAACAATTAGAATATTTTAAAAGGCCATAAATTTGTAAAGAGGACAAAGTGGGACACGTGGGAGGGTTTGGATGGAGGAAAGGGAAAGGGAAAATGATACAATCTCACAAAGTAAAAATTATTTTAAAAATACTTTTTTGAAGAATTTAGATTAGACTTCATAATCAACATAAGGAAACTCACCCTATTTCTCATTTTATCTTGGACAGTAGGAGACTTAGAGTCAAATTTGCAGCTCAGATTTGCTGTCACTCAGTTTAGCTTTTCAAATATAAAACTGTCTTACCTGGTTCCAGATTTCTTAAAAGAATTCTGTAGGCAAACAACAAACACATTTCTCTCAGCCTGGAGGCTGGAAAATCCAATTCAAGGTTCTGGGGGATGTAAAGGGAGAGTTCGTGGACGTTTCTTCTGTTATGCTCCTGATGGCAAAGGAGGGTTGAGAGTTCTCCAGGGTCTCCATAACGATGAACCCCCTTAAGACTGCATCACCATCTGAAGGCCGCATCTTCAGCACCAGCACACTGGAGGCTAGGATTTTAGCAGAGGAATTTTACATAGATACAAAATATCCAGGGCATCACAAACACTTGTATACATGCAACATTGTGACTTACCTATATCTTCTCTCTCTCTCTCTCTCTCTCTCTCTCTCTCTCTCTCTCTCTCTCTCTCTCTCTCCCTCTCTCTCTCTCTCTCTCCCTCAGTGTGTGTGTGTGTTGTATGTGTGTGTTGTTTTACTGGGGACCAAACCCAAGGCCTTATTCCTTCCAGGCAAACACTCCATCCACTGAGCTGGATCCCCAGCCCTAGTTTCCCATATCTTAATTCTTTTATTTTTAAAGAACTTATTACTTAAGCTGCCTCAAAAAAATTTTTAAACAACTTAAGCATAATTTTTATAATAACATATAACTATAAGCCTACGTATCTTGGGCAACCTAAGAATGTCCTTAATAGTCTCCGGTTTGTTTTTCCCCAAGGCTGTCCAGAGAACACTGATAAGTAGTGTTGTTATTTAGTAAGAACACGCTGTATCTCCATGCTCAAAGTTAAGATAACAAAACAATTTTTTATTGATTGTTGAAAGCCACTCATCTGGGCCTCCGGAACACTCCCTGTATACCCACTTCACCCCACCTGGCTCCTGGAACTACTCTTTCCTACACTCCTCCCAGGATCCAACAACCAAAAAGGATGAAGACGACCAGCCCCAGGCTGGGGGCTTGAGGTCATAGCCATTCTCAAAAATGGCACTTTAGCTGCTCTGGTTAAGAATGCTGAACCATGGTGGTGCACGTCTTTAAGCTCAGCAGCAGATCTCCGAGTTTGGGGCTAACCTGGTCTACAGAGGACACTCTTCCCTACTTCCCTATGGGCACCGACACTAGCTTTGCTTGTTGATGTAGGTGCAGGGTAGTGGTAGACAGTGCTGACTGTGATGATGGATAGCCTGGGATCATCCTCAGCTCAGCCTTATGTGCACCCTGTGACCTTAGCAAGCTCTGTATCTACAGTATGCCTCATTTCTTCTTGAGGTAAGAATGGCATTCTTATGGGGTGGTCATGAGGAATTAATTAATTAATTAATATAGTAGACCTCTGTATCCTTAGAGTCTACATCTTCAAACAACTAATAACAAATAAAATATTTTATTTTATAGCACATGTAGATACAGATACATATAGACATGTATCTGTCTCTGCCTCTTGTCTCTGTCTTTCTCTGTGTCTGTTCTCTCTCTCTCTCTCTCTCTCTCTCTCTCTCTCTCTCTCTCTCTCTCTCTCTCCCCTCCCTTCTTTCTTTCTCTCTGTGCCCTTGAATATATGTGAGGGACAGAGAACAACTTACAGCAGTTGGTTCTCTTTTCACCCTGTGGGTCCTGAAATCCAACTCAGATTTTCAGGCGGCAACACATTTACCCACAGAATCATCTCCCCTGACCTCAAAATATTTTTGGTTCTATCTCCCCTGAACATGCATATTTTCCTTGTCATTATGCCCTAAATAAATACAGCAACCATTTACAGAGCGTTCACATTATGTTAGGTAGTACAACTAATGCAGAGGTGGTTTAAAATGTTCAGAATGGTAGCCCATGGTATATTCAAGTACAGTGCCACTTTACATTGGAGATGTGAGTGCACTCAGATTTTGGTACCTGTGAAGGTCTTAGCACCCCCCACCCCCACCCCCGCCCACCACAGATAGTCGGGGCAGCGGTGTATGGAAATCACTTAGAGAGCTGTGTATAGTGAACACAACTTGTTAGTCCTCATTTTTGAGCATGCTATGTGTGTCAGACGCAGTGTCAAATGCCCCCACCAAGTAGGTTGCACTTAAATTGGAGAAACAAAAAGCGTCCTTGGCTACAGTGCTAGTTATGGGCAGAGCAGATTTCATTTGATTTAGACAGAAACTGTGCTTTTCCCTTTACACGAGGCTTCTCCAGTAGAGGCAGCGCTTTGCATCAGGGAAGTAGGTGAGGCTGCCCAGTGGTTTGCAGGTACCTCTGGAGGATGCTTAGGGGATCCATGGTTACAGAGACCTTCCAGAGGATTGGGGCAAATGGAGGTCCCCTCCGGCAGACTCCTACTGCCCAGGCTTACTAACATCCTGGCAGCCATCCTTAGTGACTCTTGGCTCCCATGACGTCTCTCACATCCCTGTCATTCCATTGGCACCTTGTGCTAATGCTTCACTTTGGATTCTTATTACCTCATGTCTAGATCATGCCAACAGCCGTAAACTAGTCTCCTGCCTGCCACACCTCTTGGAACCACGGCTTTATTGCTTGCTTGCCTGCTTGCTTGCTTTTTTTTTTCTTTTGTTTTTTTGTTTTGTTCTGTTTTGTTTGTTTGTTTGTTCGTTTTTCAAGACAGGGTTTCTCTGTGTAGCCTTGGCTGTCCTAGACTTACTTTGTAGACCAGGCTGGCCTCGAACTCACAGCGATCCACCTGCCTCTGCCTCCCGAGTGCTGGGATTAAAGGCGTGTGCCACCACACCCGGCTCAGAGCTTTATTTCTAAAGAAACTGCCTGCATTTGGTGAGTTCACTGCTCAAAGCCTCCAAGAGACTCCCAGTGTCAGCTGAACACACTGCAGTGTCTCATACACACGTTCAGGTTCCGTCTTCATCTGAGATCATTTCAAGCTGTTCTCTCAGGGTTCCCCTGTGAACGTCCCATAACTGACTTAGCTTGTTGTTTCTTAACCACCCAGCTTCTTTTCCTCACCCACTCTACTCCCCGTGCCTGGCACATTGCCCTGCCCCCCCCACCCCCCAACCCCCCACCCCCCACCCCCGTCTTCTAAATCTGCCCCTCTATTGTCACCCTGAGTGGCCCCATCCCCACTTGTGAACTCCGAGGATGTGGAAAATGTCCTTATCTAAGCGAAGCAAGCGTGTCACCTTCCCCGTTGCCTTGTATCATCAATGAGCCTCTTGTTCAAGCATGCACTAGGCTTTCCTGTTACTCCCCGAAGGCCTCGTGGCCAGGGTATTGAAGAGACAGATGGCTCAAGGGCTCTGACAAGGAGAGGTGTGGGGACAGCCTGACTTTGGGGCTCAAAAATCAGACGGGCTGTATTTTAACCACCATTTCTGTGAACTGATGAGATCCATGACCTTTCCATGACCCAGAAAATGGGGGCAATGACCAAGCCCCCCTTACAGGGCAGTTACGAGGACTAAGAATTGGTATGCAGAGACTGGCACACACATAAAGTTCACTTAATATAATTATTGCTTTTATTATCAAGCAAGGCGGGAGGGTTTGTCATGGGCTAGATACCACAGGCAAAATGGGACCCTGCTCACTGTAGAGATGAGAAATCTGAAGTTTGGAGGAGTTGGGTCACATGGCTGGTAATTAGCTCATCCTTGGCGCCTGTGAGTTCTTCATCCTACAACAGGACAATCCTGACATATCCTTCAGGGTCTCATAAGGCACTCAAAGCACCTTTGTTGCTGAATGACTGAGAGAGTTCTGAGAACACCAGACCCCCAACACTTGGGAGGCAGAGGCAGGCGGATCTCTGAGTTCAAGGCCAGCCTGGTCTACAAAACTAGTCCAGGACAGCCAAGGCTGTTAAACAGAGAAACCTTGTCTTGGGGGAAAAAACAAAAAACAAAAAAAACAAAAAACACCAGACCAGCGATCCCTTTATGCTCCTGTTGTGTTGAGAGCGCTATTTACCCATCATGGATTTCCTTTAGCACCCTTTCAGACCTCCAGTGTTTAACTAGGAAGCCAGCCACTGGCAGCAAAGGTCATAACTGAGTGGGGTGGCACAAGCCTAGAATCCCAGGACTCAGGAGGTAGGGGCAGGAAGACTGTGGCCATCTGGAGAACACACTGACATTGTGTCAAACAAAAACCAGAACAGAGGTCGGCCAACTTTTCCAGAAACGCCAGAGAGAGAGAGCACATTTTAAGTTTGGCATATGGCCACGTTATACTTACTCCACTGTGCCATGGCAGTGTCTAAGCAGCCGAGGACAACGTGTGTGAACGAGGGTGGCTGTGTTCCCAGAACAGGAAGCTGGTCAGATTGCCTGTGGGCTGCAGGTTGCTGCCACTTGTCCTAATATGAAACGAGCCATTGGCTGACTTGAATAGAGGATGCAATGATGGTTAACTTTGTGCAATAATGGGCCAAGATATTTGGCCAAATATTATTCTAGGAATTTCCATGCTGATGTTTTTCAATGAGACTGAACACCAGACCAGCGAGCTTGGTTTAGCTGACTTTGAACAAAGCAGGAAGGCCTCCTTACCTCATCTGATCCGATGAAAGCTTGCTTGGCCAAAAAGACTGTCTTTGTAGATAGGGAGAGAACTTTCCAGTCGACTATCTTTAGATTAGTCTGCCTGTGCAGTCTTCAGGTTTGGACCTAACAACTGTTGTAACCACGGGAGCCAGTTTCTGTACACACACACACACACACACACACACACACACACACACTAGTTTTGTTGCTGTGGAGAAATCTGAATCATATGATGTCATATTCCATCTTCCTTGGTAGCAAGATGTGCCAGGGAGATTAAGGTCTGGCCAATGGAATGTAAGACACGCTGCTCTGGGGAAGCTTCCAGAAAATGGTGGCCTTTGCCCTTTGACCTGTCATCTCTCTTTTACTCTTCCTGAGGATGTGATGGCTGAAAAGCCACTGTGGCCTACAATATAACAAATATCCAAAGCGGTCTGGGGTTCCGGGACTGTGAAGCCCTCCGTTGAGCCCCAGAACCTTTAAGTCCTCATGTTAGGACAGGAGGGGCTCACGAGGCCCCGGCTGGACTTGAAGTTCACATGTAGCCAAGGATGACCTTGAATTTCACATTCTCCTGTTTCCGTATCACAGGTGTGTACTGCTTAGCTTCCTGTCACGGCTTTTGTATGAGATAAAAATACAGTCCGATCTGGTTTAAGCAATATTTAGTGTCCCTGCCCAGCTGACATGAGCCCTGATGGACACAATGTCATCGCTCTGGAGCTAGGATATAGTTAGCCTTCTCTCTGATGACCTTGAGCAGCTTTGGCGCCAGTAGTTCCCAAAACTTCTTTTGATAAGGAAGTACCACTTGGAGAAAGCTCTTTTCATACAAAACAGAGTGAAATGAGGTTTAAGAGTAAGAGAGAAATAGATTCCTCCTGAGTGGATGTGAGGGAGAGCCACCAGAGCCAGATTTGAGGACTGTGGGCTGACTGCAATGATCACGCCCTGGGGATGCTGGACAGGATGCTGGGCTGCGCCCCACACAGCCTCCAGGGGATTATGTATTCTGCATCGGGAGCGGATGTTTCCAGCTGTGCAGACCTGAAGCCCAGCCTCGGATTAGAAACACATCTGGAGCTGGCTGTTGGTGTCTTTTGTCATGGCTCAGCAATTTGTTTTTTTGTTTTTTTTTTTAATTTAATTAATTTATTCTTGTTACATCTCAATGGTTATCCCATCCCTTGTATCCTCCCATTCTTCCCTCCCTCCCATTTTCCCCTTATTCCCCTCTCCTATTTGTATCCAGTCCTGACCTTGACCGGCTTTTTGCCCATCCACAGTTTACAGGGGAGGAAATGAGACTGGAAGGCTGGTAAAATGGCTTAGCAGGTGCCTTTGTTACCTTTCTCCTGTTGTGCTAAAACACCATGACCAAGGCAAGTTATAAAAGAAAGCGCTTATGTGGTTTCAGGATGTCAGAGTACAGAAACACTGTTAATCCCACTGGTTAAGAAGAAGACCATGGAGCCGGGTGCAGTGGTACACATTTGTAACCCTAGCACTCGAGGATGCAGAGGCAGGTGGATCACTGTGACTGCGAGGCCAGCCTGGTCTACAAAGTTAGTCCAGGATATCCAGGGATACACAGAGAAACCCTGCCTCAAAAACAAACAAACAAACAAAAAATAGTAAGCGCACAATCACAGTTTTTGAGCCAAATTTGAAGCAAGCTTTATTAAACACTGGCTAAGATCAGGGATGTGGCTAGGTGCATGCCTGGGATTCCCAGAGTGTGGCACCATATTGCATTAGTCAGGGCCTCATAAAGGCAAAGCCCTCCAGGCTTCCCACCTTTGTCCAATTAAGGACGAGCATACATTCTGATGTACTTCCTGCCTACGTGTAATCAAGCACACATCCTGTGCAGCTGGTGCAACCAAGCCTGTTTACAGAAGTGAAACCACTCGGGTTGTTAACTTACATGAACAGCCTCCAGCATCCCAGGAAGTTTATCTGTCCTTAGGCAAGCGGGGCTTACGGGCTAGAGGCTTACAGGAATTTTTGTCTTACAGATCTTGCCTTGAGGTCATAAACACGAGTCTTGATTTTTGTCTCATTGACCAATAAGGTCTGCTGAGTGTCTTATGGCAAAATCTCTCACTAGTTAAATCTTTACATATGAGCCCGGAAGTACTGTGGCCATCTTGTTTGTTGAGAGTGTCGTGGTTAATACAAGGTAGAGGCAGGTGGATCTCTATGAGTTTGAGAGCAGCCTGGACTGCTCAGTGTGTTCCAGGTCAGCCATCTCTGCTGTGAGAAATCCCTGATTACAAATCTCTCTCTCTCTCTCTCTCTCTCTCTCTCTCTCTCTCTCTCTCTCT
>OU015756.1:37686794-37697903 GCA_907169655.1 Acomys percivali | reverse complement strand
CAGGGGAGCATAGGAAAGTACGCAGGAGAGACTTTCCCACTGGATTGCTGAAGGCAGAACTCCCTGAAGAACAGCAGTAAATTTTAGTGTATCTGCTTGCAGAAACATTAGTTCATAATCAAGCTTAGTTTTTCTTCTCCCTGAGGGGAGCCACTGCGTTCTCTTAGATTAATGGGCAGATGTGGGCTGGCTCTGTGCTCGCTTTTCTAGGAATTAGTTAAAATGCTGTTTCCACTGAAACTCCAGGAATCCCGTGCAGCTTGTCTGGCGAGGCCCTGTCTTTGCAATGTTGGACTTAGCAATCCCTAGAAATTTTGTTCTCTTCAAGTTGCCCCCCAACCATTAAAAGTTCAAGTTCAATTCTGCCTGTCTCTTTCTGTGTGTGTGTGTGTGTGTGTGTGTGTGTGTGTCCCTTTCTCCTTCCCTCTCAATAAAGAAATTCTAATAAAGACACTATAAAAAGTCAGTAATATTTTGTATTGTAGAGGCTCTTGTTCCTCCTACTTAAGAAGAGCTGGCGAGAGAGACTGTGTGTGTTCCTGTGAGAGGTTATTGAAGACACAAAAACTTGTGCACAGATTCACTAAACAACTGCCAGACCATGCAGTGGTTCCTCCCCCTGGTGTTAAAAAGCAGGTCCTGTCTCAGAAAAACTTAAAAAAAAAAAAAGCGGGTCTCCAAGTCTTTAGTTCCATAGAAGGGAAGGCAGTCCAACAGTGGGCATCTTGGATCAGATCCCAGAACAAAAACAAACAAACAAACAAAAGGGATACTGACAGAAAGATGATAGAATATGAATGGCCTGGAGTGTGGTGAGCGATGGCGACGTAATTTCTGCATCTTGACTAACGCGGTCGTGAGAGATGCCAACATTAAGGGATTCTCAGACATTCCCATTTTAGCTGCAGTTTTTGCGGAGGCTTAAACTTGCTGAGCTGGAAAAATGGCTCAGCAATTAAGAACTCCGACTGTTCTGCAGAGGACCCTGGTTCATTCACAGCAACCACATGGCCGTTCCAACGTGTCTATAACCCCAGTTCTAGGAAATCGAAAGCCCTCTTCTGTCACCCGAGGCCACCAGGCATAAACATGGTACACACACATGCAGGCAAAAGTTTGTACACAAAAAATGAAAGTAAATAAATCTTTCATTAAAAAAAAATGTTACAGCTAAAAAACAGACTTTAGTTCCTAAGTGGAAAGGAAAGTAGAAACAGCAGCTATCATGGGAGTCAGAAAAAATTGGAGTCCAACTTGGAAAACCTTGGCTTCCCTTCCACGTTTGCTGTTTCTAGCTATGCAGCTCTGGCCAGGACACTTCACTTCTCTGAGTCCATGTTCCCTTAGGAGTCCATGGTGCTATACGGGGTGAGGGGGGGTGGGGGGTGGGGGGGAATGGGGGTGGCAGAGAGGGACACTGACTAGGATGCTGTGGGTAATGAGCCAGGAAGGTGGTATAGATGGGAGGGGGAGCCAATCCTGCCTGTGCACTGGACCTTGAGTAAGCAGTTCACAGCATATGACTGATAACTTTAAAATAAAAATATATGTGTTTGCACACATATATGTGTGTGAAGGTCAGAGCTGGTGTTGGGTGTCTTTATCGTCCTCCATAGAGTTTCATGTTATTTTTTGAGATAAAGTGTCTTATTGAACCTAGTTCTCACCAAACCATTGAGTGTCATACTTCCTCCAGCAAGCCCACACCTCCTAAACCTACCCAAACATCACCGTCAACTGGGGACCTAGAATTCAAATATCTAAGTTTAGGGGGACAGTCTCATCCAACCACCACGATCTTCAATAGTTGCAAGGAAAAAATATTTCACCTGTGGACATGTCTTATTTAACAATTCTTACATTGAGTGACATTGGCTAATTGCAATTTGTTCCATTAATAGAAAATTACATAGAATCCTGGTGATATATGTCAGTGGCAGAGCAGTGACTAGCGTGAGCAAGGTCTCAAGTTTCATCTCTGGCACCACTGCAAAAAAGAAAATGACTCTGAAGTATGAACTATATAAATTACCATTCATTTTTAACAGTGTCCCTGAGCTTTGCAGTGTTAATAATGGGACAAAAGATGTGAGTGCGTGTCACTAGCTGTTCCCCTGCAGTGGGGACATCCACCGCTGAGCTGAGTCCCTAACACTTCCCATTTTTTGCTTTGGGATGGGATCTTGCTTTGTCGCTATGTGTTCACCTGGATCCAGGATGGCTCCTGAAAGGCCTCAGTAACAGGTCCGGTTTGCATTCTCGTTTTATAGTCTAAAACCACGAGGTGAGGTGAACAAGCAAGCAAGCCTTTCCAGAAGTGGGTTGTCAAGGGCAACCACCCATTGTTCTAGCTGTTTCCTCAGGTCATCCTGCTCCAGGTAACAAGTGACGTCATGCTTGGCAACTAAGCAGAGCAAGCAGCGTTTTAAGGGAATCTCTGCATCAGTGTCTAGGAACTGCTCTTGTCTGCCGTGTTCTATTGCAGAAGCGTTTTCCGGGCAGATGTGGGTAGACTCATCTGTGTGAACCCATGACTCTAAGAATCAGGCCCTTTCATGCCTGAGTTTCTGTCTTGTGTCTGAGGAGGGTCCTGCCCTCTGCATGAAAGACATGAGAACTTCCTTCTCCTTCACTCGAGACCGGGACAAGAAGGAGGTGACACACCCCTTCATGGGACACCAATATTCTATTTTTGTTAAACACGTCTCAAATACAGCGAGAGACGCAGGTCGTGTTCACCTGTGTGGCACAGGTGTGGCATAAACAAAATCCCCGCTCCTGAAAGGCTACAGTATCAGGACTGAAATTTTAAATTGGGCTATTCTGTCTCAAAAAAAAAAACATTGTACCTCTAATTATTTGTGAAAAGAAACATCTTTCTATATGCTTATTCTATTATTATATTTGCACTTTTATTTCTGCCTTTCAGTGGGTTTCCCATTTGCAGTCTTTTTCTTCTGAATTTGTGTGGACCTTTTAAATGTTAACTTTGTAACCTCTTATTGCCTATCTGATGAATATTTTCTGCAATCTTTTGCTTTTTTTGGGGGGGGGCTTTGTTTTCATTATTGGCTTGTGGGTCACAGTCATGTTAGCAAACATGATTTCATAGTGAATAGGAACAGTATGTTTTAACCAAGATCTTCTTTCATGCATCCCAGCTCCATTTCCTTTTCTTGAGGACTTTGCAGAGAGCTGGAGAGGCGTGCTCACCATCACCATGATGTCATCTTCCTCATGAGGAAGCGCCTTTACCTTTAGCTGGAAGTCCACACAGGACATAGCTTTCAGGCTCCCAGCCCTGAGGTCAGGCTCCCAGCCCTGAGGTCAGGCTCACACAGGGCTTCTGACAGGAGCTCAAGTCTGCGGGCAACTCTGCGGCTGATTCTAGCTGTCGCTGTCCATGTCAACCACACATCACTTCCCCTCAGCTCTCCTGTACAAGCCTGAGCCTTGGGGCCTCTGGAGGCCTAAGTAGGTTCCTCCCATTCGTCGATCATTTTCCAAGGAAGTGATAAGGTTCTGTCTAGGTGACTGACTTAGGGAGACAAATACTTTTCTTGGTCGGGTAGAGTCAGTGGGAGTGAAAAGTGAGGAAAGCCCCAAGAACAGTGGCTGCCATGGGCAGAGAGAGTGAGTGAACTGAATGCATCTGCCCCAAGGGCCCCTGTCTCCTCCTTGGAGAGCTCTGACTGGGAGCCCCTTACAGCTATCCTGAGTGGGGGACAATGGGGTGAGGCTTTGTGTTTTCACAGTGACAATCCTTTCTACTGGCTGTCTCCAGGAAAGGAAGAGAGTCTTGGTAGAACCCCGCCCATGAGAAAGACTTGGGCAAAACTCATCAGCAGAGAGACACTCCCAGAAGAACAACCAAGGGCTGAACAGAGTCCAGAGCACCCAGCACTGTGGTCTCCTCACCTCTGGGCTGCCTTTTTGCTCCTCAGGCCACAGATTCTTTATCTAGTCAGGAGATTGGCCTGGTTTTTAGTCTCTCTCCTAATTCATTGTATGTGTCCTGGGCCTGGGATTATTAGGCTTAATAAGCCTTCTTTGTCATCTACATTCTGCAGTGTCATCCCGTTCCAGAAACAATGAAACAAAATGCCTTGCTGCCTAAATGTGGGACAGAGCGGGCAACAGGGAACAGAAGAAAGCTTCCACACACTGCCCTCTGTGGAAGCCACAGACAGTGGAGAATGCCCATGTGATGCCAACTAACCAATGGGCACAGAATCTTCCTGCATGGTGGGGACACAGGCAGGAGAGAGTGAGTCTCAAAAGGACACCAAACCACACATTGAGAGCTGCCAGAGAATGAGGTCAAGTCTTTATATCTAGCAAAAGAGAGTATGGATTTCATGGATGGAATTTGGTCTCCTTTCTTGCCATGTGGGGACACATTATTTATCCCTCTTTTTCACTTCTGTACTATTCATCACCTGAGGGCACCTGGATGCACTACCCATAAGGAACAGGGCATTGGCATGCACAGATCGTGACAGTTGTATGATTTTAAAGCTTATTTGATATATATATATTTACCAAGTCTTGGGTCTTTTGTTAAAAGAGCTCAAACAAACCAAGGTAAGTCTTGGCTCCAAATAAGGTCAGGGTGTAAGTTTCTGAAGAACATGAATTTGGAGGATATTGTGATTTAAATGACAATGGCTCACCGGGCGTGGTGGCACACACCTGTAATCCCAGTATTTGGGAGGCAGAGCCTGGCGGATCACTGTGAGTTCGAGGCCAGCCTGGTCCTCAAAGTGAGTCCAGAACAGCCAAGGCTAACACAGAGAGACCCTGTCTCAAAAAAAAAAAAAGACAATGGCTCCCACAGGCTCATATGTTTGAATACTTGGTCTCCAGTTGCTGGAACTGTTTGAGAAGGATTAGAGGGTGTGGTCTTGTATGAGGTGTCTCACTGAGGTTCAAAAGACTCATGATATTCCCAGTTGCTCTCAATCTGCCTCATGGTTGTAGATCAAGATGTGAGCTCTCAGTTGTTCCTTTGCTCATCATCATAGACTCTATTCCTCTGAAACCGTAAGCCTGAATAAACACTTTTTCTTTTTATAAGTTGCCTTGGTCATGGTGTTTTATCACAGCAAAAAAAAAAAAAAAAAAAAGTAACCAAAACAAGGGCAACACTATTCAACTATGTACCTTTGTTTGTCTTTCTGATCAGTGGATCCAAGTCCAATTTTCATTTGTTTTTGCTTATTAATTTGTTTGGCTGACATCACCCTGAGAGGTGAACAAGCAAGGAAGTGTTGATGTTTGGCTGGTGTCTTCATTACTTTGCTCAATGATGTGATAAAATAGCTAATCAAAAGCAAATTAAGAAGAAAAGGCTGGGGCTGGAGAGATGGCTCAGAGGTTAAGAGCTCTGCTTCCTCTTCCAGAGGTCCTGAGTTCAATTCCCAGCAACCATATGGTGGCTCACAGCCATCTATAATAAGATCTGGTGCCTTCTTCTGGTGGACATGCAAAGTACTGTGTACATAATAAATAAAATCTTTAAAGAAGAAGGAGAAGAAGGAGGAGGAGGAGGGGGAGAAGAAGAAAAAGAAGAAGAAGAAGAAGAAGAAGAAGAAGAAGAAGAAGAAGAAGAAGAAGAAGAAGAAGAAGAAGAAGAAGAAGAAGAAAGGGTTATTTTGGATCATAACTGGAGGGCTTAGTCCCCGTGGAGGGGAAGGCAAGGCCAGGGGCAGCAAGCACCATGGTGGCAGGAATAAACAGCTGGAGTCCTCACCTCTTCGCATCTTAGTGGAACAGGACGTAGAGAGAACATACAGGAAATGGAGTCAGGCTATAAAACCTCCAAGTCTGCCCCTAGTGAGCCACTTCCTCTCATGAGGCCCCACTGCTCAAAGGGTCCACAACCTTCCAAAGCAACACCAGCAGCTAGGACCAGGAGTTCATACACTTCCCTGTGGGCACATTTCACATTGAAATGACAGTAGCAGGGAAGAAAGTAAAGACGGAAGATGGAATGGTAGGATGGAGCCCAGGCTTGCACGTATGCCAGGCATGCACTCTACCAACATGCTACATGCCCAGCCCTCAACAGAGATATCTCTAGAAAAGCAATGACAGTAAATCTGGGTGGCAGATCTTGAGAAAGATCTGCAGGTTGAGCATGCTTAATTTGAAAATCTGAAATCCCAAATGTTCCAAAGCCTGAAATCTTTTTAGTGCCAACATGATAACATGACACGATGTCAGCTTCTAGAATTCTCAATTTATTCTAGTTATACAGACTCAGCCTTGCACTATTTGTCCATTCATGTTTCTCCTCGTTCATTTACTCATTCAGCAAACTTTCCCTGAATGCATAGTAATAAACAACTACTGGAACCAAAGATGGGTCTAAGCCCATCATGGTGACTTATGTCTGTAATTCCAACATACAACAGGCTGAGGCAGGAGACTGCCACAAGACCACATAATGAATTGTAGGGCTGCACATTCACCAACGTGGACCCTTTCCACGGGGCAGTGGGAGGCAGGGGTACCCAGTCAGCATTTGAGAAATGTCACCTGTCTCAGATGCGAGGTCAGGTGCTGAGGTTGAAAAAGTCAGCCCTAGGACTGCCAAGTCAGACGCAAGGTCATTGTATCGCCTGGTAGAAGAAAACAGATGCTTGAGACACGGTAGGGGTACCGATTGGCGCGCAGAGAGCCGGTCTGTAAGACTTGGTGAGGTATGAGAAGTCAAGGAAGCCAGGAGGGAGGAACAAAGAAGGCTGCCACATCCCATCTGGGCAGATGATGCTCTCGTGACTTGGAAGAGCAGACTGTGGTCATCACTACCCAGGTCAGCCTGGGACACACAGCAAGACCCTGTCTCAAAACAACAGCCTGTATATGAAACCAGTATATGGGGGTGGGGAATATGGGAAAAACAGTTTTGGAAAGGCAGAGAGAAGGGGTAGAGGAAGTGAGTTTACTCTTGGTGATTGGGAACTTTATATATAGATAGATAGATAGATAGATAGATAGATAGATAGATAGAGAGAGAGAGAGAGAGAGAGATTTCACCTTATCGGTGGTGACAAAGGGACCACTAAGCCTGAAACCGCTCAGGGGAACAAGGGATGTGCCGTGAATGCAAGCCTTCAAGGGATGTGTGGTGAAAGTTACCCCAGTCAAGAAGTTAGAGAAGCGATCAAAAAGCTAACAGTGAAATCAAAATACATTTTTAAGGTATCAGCGTATCATCGGTATCCCCCCCACACACACTGCAGGTTGAGCATGCTTAATTTGAAAATCTGAAACCCCAAATGTTCCAAAGTCTGAAACCATTTTAGTGGTCAACATGATCACAGGACATGATGTTTCCTATACAAATTGCTAAAAAACAAATATTATATAAAATTACCTTCAGAGTGTCTATACAGCATATGTGAAGCTAAGGAACAGCATGCCTAGAGTTGAATTCTAACCCCCTAACCATCTTGTTGGCTACGCAAATATTCCAAAATATGTAGAATAATAAATCTAAAAACACGTCTGGCCGTAGGCATTCCGAACAAGAGACACTCAACATGTACGCAGAAGTGCCTGGCTCCTACTTGTTCCGTGAATGAGTAAACAGAGCCAGGGATAAGTATCACAGAGATAAGCAGGCATTTCCAGAAGGTACACATTGGCACCCTGTGAGGAGGCCAGGGGTGTATGGAGAGAACTGAGTGTTCCAGGCCAACCCACACCAGGACAGGAAGAACCAGAGCAGCCTCTGCTGTCACGTCCTAGTCACCAGCCTCCTGGCACAGACCTGGGCTTTCTCCATCGCCAAGCAGAGGAAGTGTCTTGCAGAGTGGCTCTCAGCTGTAGCCCTCCCCACCTTCACCCCATTCTCATGTCATCCTTAGGGGGGCTTGGCTATAGTGGTCATCTACTGCTTCTAGTGGGTGGGTTAAAACAATGCACATTTAGTGTACAGTCAGGACTGTGGGCATGACTCAGCTGGAATCTCTCTTTCCAACTCTTGCAAAGCTTAGATCAAGTGGTGCCCTCATTTGCTTTCTGTCAAAAGCAACCTGGGAAAGGAAGCGTTTATTTCCACTTAGAATTGCAGTCAGTTATGCCGAGAAGTTAAAGTGGAATCAGTGTAGGAGCCCAGAGGTATACATTAAAACAGAGGCTGTGGACAAACACTGCTTACCAACTTGGCACCAGGAGAGACCAGGAGACGCCATTGGTGAAGGCGCAGCCTAGTTGGCAGTGGAGGCCACAGGATAGGAGATGCTAGGAATGAGGGATGGTTGTCAAAGATGGTGCCAGAGAGCTGGGCTGAGCCTAGGAGACGCACTGTGTGTGCTGCGGATGGCACAGCCATCAAAGAGGGCAGCCCAGGCTCTTTAGAGTGCAGAGAGTCAGGAGTCTACACCAAGCATTGAACTTTTAGGATTTATTTATTTTATGTGTATGAATGCTCTGTCTTCATGCACACCAGAAGAGGGCATCAGATTCCATTACAGATGGCTGTGAGCCACCCTGTGGTTGCTGGGAATTGAACTCAGGACCTCTGGAAGAGCAGCCAGTACTGTTAACCTCTGAGTCATCTCTTCAGCCCCTTAAGTATTTTTTGTAAATAATGATATGATTACACCATTCTCCCTTCTCTTTCCTCCCTTTAGCCACCCCATGTACTCCCTACGTTGCTTGTACTCAAATTCATGTTCTTTTCTTTTTCTTAAACACATACTCACACACATACATACATACACACACACACATACATACTCATAAATATATAAATATAACCCCTCGCTATATATAATGTTACTTGTTTGTATATGATTTCAGAGCTGGCCACTCGGTGTTGGGTAACCAACTGGGAGCTCTTCCTTCTGCTCTCAACACTCCTCGCCGCTCTCTGTAGTTCTTCGCCTGGGGTTAGGTCTCACTCCAATCCCCACTACCTCACTAGCATGTCTATGGTCATCATTTAAGCATCTATGTTGATGAGCCTTTGTGGGCGTGGCTTCTTTAATATTTCTGAGAGACAGTCTCACAGCAAAGGTCCGGTTTCTCGGGCTCTTGCAATCCTCTTCCACGATGACCCCTGAGCCTTTCTTGCAGGAGTTGTGTCTTAGATGTCCTATCTCTGCGTTTTGATTGGTTGTGGGTTTCTGTGATGGTCTCTGTTTGCTGTAAAGGTAATTTTCTCTGATGAAGGTGAGAACTATACTTATCTGTGGGTACAAGAACAAATATTTAGGATGTACTTAGGGATTAAACTGACAGTTGTAGCCCCTCCTCCAAGATCCATGATTTCTCCAGTCCTGGGTGGCAGGCAAGGTTTCTAGTACCAGGCGTGATTTCTCTCTTGTGGAGCAGGCCTTACGTCCAATCAGAGAGCTGGATTTCCTGTCATTTACTACACAGTTAGGGCTATTATCACACCATGCTGGTAGTTGCTGTGGTTCCTAGGTGTCATAGCTTGGCAGAACTATTGGTTGCTTCTCTCCCTTGGAAGCTTGCATTGTGTCCTCTGGCCCCATGAAAGCTAGACCTCAGAGAAGGGACATTAAGCCAAATTCATCTCAGGCCCTCTGAGTCCCTGTGTCTGAAGCATGAGGTGTCCTCAGCAAAGAGCACTGCACTTTCAAAGTGTTGAACACCTTAAAGACTGTGAGCTCTTTAACGTTATATTTTTATATGCACTACTAATATGGGGTCTTGGAAAGAAACAGAGAGGAAATGTTATGGTTTAATAATGATGTCGAGTTGTGTGTCGAGTTGACAAGGAGTCAGTTGTGATAGCTAGGGTTTGTTTTTGTTTTTGTTCTGTTTTTGCTTTTTTTGTCAAGTTGATGTGGGGGACGGTCATTTTAAGACCCCCGAGCTCATAAACTAGCTTTTCCAGTAAGACTACTGGTAAAATCAGATAAAGGCCAGCTGCCCGCAAGCAGCAGTTCCGGGAACTTTTTCCTGACTAACCAGATCTTTTTACAACTTCCCTCTCTCTCTCTGGAATTTCTCCTCCTTCTGTGATTATATCAGGTGTAAAAGTAGACACCTGCTGGAGCATCTCACAGTTAGGTAGCCATAGAAACCCTGGCTTACGCAAATACCCATGCCCCCATGCCTATAAAAACCCTGTGAAATTTTTCAATGAACAAAGTTTGATCAGAATCCAGACTTGCCTCCTGTTTCTTGTGTCTCCTGCCCTTTCTCACTCCCGCACCTCTTCCTAGGTTCAGTTTGAAAACCCCGTGGGCCGGGGCAAGGTGACACAAGACAGGGTCTTTGGGAAGAGGAAACTTCAATAAGGTCCCCCATCAGATCAGTCTGAAGGTAAGTCTGTGGGGGAATTTTCCTGATTAATAATAGACGTGGGAGGGCCCAGCCCACTGGGGCAATGCCACCCCTGGGCAGGTGGTCCTGGGCTGTATATGAAAGCAGGTTGGTCAATCAAATAAAGAGCATTTCTTCCTGGTCTCTGCTCCAGTTCCTACCCCGACTTCCTCAGTGATAAGGAACTACCTGGAACAGTAAAATAAAATAACCCTCCCGCCCCAGTTGCCTTTGGTTGTTGAGGTGGTTGGAATAAGAAAGATCCCTCATAGATTCATATGTTTAAGTGCTTGGTTCCCTAGTTGGTAGAACTGCTTTTGGGAGGATTAGGAGGTGTGACCTCGTTGGAAGAGGTGTGGCCTTGTTGGAGGAGGTGCATCATGGAGTAGGCTTTGAGGTCCCAAAACCTTATTCCAGGCCCAGTTTCTTTCTTTCTCCCTCGTCATGCCTGCCTGCCTACCACCATGCTTCTCAACAGGATGATTATGAATTAACCCTCGGAAACTGCAAGGTTTAAATGAGATGTTTTCCTCCCATAAATTTCCTTGGTTAAGGTTTCTCGTCACAGCAATAGAACAGTCAGTAGAACAGTTGTGTTGTGGTCTTTATCACAGCAATAGAAACGAAACTCCAACAGATGGGATTGCTTTCTACTAAGTGGAAGGACTCAGTTCCTCACTGAGGGCTGTGGTGAGCCACTGGCCTCAAGCTATCTTTAGTTCTTTGACAGGTGGGTCCCTTCTAACATGGCAGTAATGAGAGAGAGAGAGAGAGAGAGAGAGAGAGAGAGAGAGAGAGAGAGAG
>OU015756.1:37670139-37686784 GCA_907169655.1 Acomys percivali | reverse complement strand
GAGAGAGAGAGAGAGAGAGAGAGAGAGAGAGAGAGAGAGAGAGAGAGCACTAACAGGGCTGAGAGCATCACCTCTTGTCACTTGTTGAAGGGGCATTCTATCTATATGACAAGTGTAACTCATGTTCAGCGAGGAAGGTTCATATAGATGCATGTGTCCCGAGGTGGTGATTGCCTCTCGCCACATCACAGGACCGCATTTCCGGCCTCAGAGCCCTTCATCTGATGCTCACTCTCCCCTACAAATAGTACCAGAAACCTAGCTCAGGACATTTTTTTCTTCTCTCTTGGTTCCTTCTTAGCTTCTATTATGTGGCCTGATTTTGTCTTTTGGCCTCACTCTGTACTGTGGTACCGTTTAGCTCATTGCCTGAGTTTAAGACACAAAGGAGTAATCCTGGAATTACCCTAAGCAATTGAGAAATATTTACATTTTAGCTATTATTACCGTGGTGGTGGTGGTGGTGGCGGGGCACTTACAAGCCACAGCGTGCACGTGAAAGTCAGAGGACAACTTAATGGAGGCTCCAGGGATTGAACTCAGGTCACTAAACTTATCGACAAGCGCTTTTACCCACTAAGCCACTTTGCTGGCCCTAATCAAGAGCTTTACTGCTTTTCTCCCCACCTCTATCTCATTAGAAAAACACTGAAGCAGCAGAGCCAGAATCCTCTCTGATGAGTCAAAGAGTAGGAGAGGGTGAGTGGACAGAGAAATCCTCTGTGTCGGTGCTGAAGGTGGAGTACGGGGGATCAGAAGGAGAGCTGGCATGAAGCCAATGGCCCTTGTCTTTATCATGTTCCAGAAGATTCGTGATGGAGGTGCTACATGCCATCATGCACAAGTCTGCCAAGCAGAGTGCAGCTGCCCCGTCCCCACCCCCACAGAGCTGGGGTCCAGGGGACCTTCCTTTGCCATCCATCTCATCTGGGTCTTTCTTCTGAAACAGTAAGTTAGGGTTGAGCACTTGAGGACCAGTGAGGAAGAGAGATGCTCCCAGCTCTCTACGCCCAAACACCAACTCAAGCTCCTCCCTTTGCCTCCCAACCTAGAGCCGTCTAAGTCCCATGGTAAGTGCTTCCCTCAGCCTCCTGTCCATCCCTGCGCCCAGCACTCTCCTGTATAAACCCTGCCCTGTTCCACTTCAACTGTGCCTTTTTTTGCCCCCAACTTCTGCTCTTCTCCCACCTTCGGCCTTTTCACAAGCCATTAACAGAATACCATCCAAATTGTCCATCTTTTGGGGTCAAATCTGGGCTTTGGTAGCCCTTACAAGTCAGGCTTTGAGACCCGTCTTCAATATGCCAGTTAAAGGGATGGGTGGTGGTGGAAAATAAAGAAAAGAGTTATGTTCGGTGTGGCCACCTAGAAAGAGAAACAGGGATTCAGTGACCTCCCCAAGTCCATCTTTGAGGTCCTAACTTGAGGTCTAGGTTTAGCTGAGGGCACGAGGTCAGCCTGGCTAAACGCTCCTCATCAGGGTGTGGCCCCACTTATCACTGATCCTGGAAGGTGGTTTAAGTCATCAGAGCTGTGAGAACTTTTCTTAGAAGCTAAATCTTTTCCCGAGAAACAAGCTCCCAATCTAGCAGCAGCCCCACCTCCCACCCGCTACCACCACTGCCAAGGAGACGCATAAGAAATAAGTTCCAGGGGCTGGAGAGATGGCTCAGAGATTAAGAGCACTGACTGCTCTTCCAAGGGTCCTGAGTTCAACTCCCAGCAACCACATGGTGGCTCACAACCATCTATAATGTGATATGACGCCCTCTTCTGGTCTGCAGGTGTACATGCAGGCACAACACTGTATACATAATAAATAAATAAATAAATGAATAAATACATAAATAAATCTTTTTAAGAAAGGAAGGAAGGCAGGAAGGAAGGAAGGAAGGAAGAAGTTCCAGTTCCTTGAGGTCCATTTATTTAGTTGAGACAGATGAAAAAGAGAGGCATACATGTTCCTCGTCAGAGTATGTTCGTCCCTTCCAGGTTGGTCATACAACCATGAGCCTAAGCACAACATGTTCCTGCTCACAGGTCCTCATTTGCTTTCCCTGGGAGTTTCTCACTTGGCCCTCAAGACCCCCAAGTGTGCTCTCTAGACATTCCTGTCCTCTCAGTGTCACCCATCTCCAACTGGTGACTCCCTGACCCCCGAGCACCTCTGCTCCTCTCTCCCCCCTTCACACCTACTTCTGTCAGCCATCCTTCCTCTGCCCCCCAAGCCTTCCACACCCTCCTGCTTGCCTCTGCCACTCTCACCTGCTAAGTTCAAAGTCCACAAGATAAAGCAGCCCCCCCACACCCCCACTCCTCCACCTGAGGGCGGATGAATATGACCTCTCCGGTGCCCCATCACATCTCTCACCCAGTCTCTCAGTGCAGCATTTTCCCTGCACCCAGATATCCATGGACCACACATTTGCTTAGAAAATATGATCTCTGAGAGTTTGCTTAAAAATATGATCTTTGAGAGGGAAGATGTTTACTTGTTCAACTCTGGTTTTCCAGTGTCCGCCAAAGAGCCTTGAACTTGTATACATTCAACAGTCAATAAAGAGTCGCTGATTTGAAATGAACTTTGCAGAGTTCGTGTTGCTCATGCTGCAATTTATCTTTTTTTTTTTTTTTCTGTTCGCTTTTTGGGCTTTTTCTTTATTTTATCAGTTCAGTACACGATACTAGCTATTTTACTGTTTTTCTTTTCTTTTTCTTTTTTAATTTTCAACGGACATT
This sequence comes from Acomys percivali, assembly GCA_907169655.1. Taxonomy (NCBI): domain Eukaryota; kingdom Metazoa; phylum Chordata; class Mammalia; order Rodentia; family Muridae; genus Acomys; species Acomys percivali. The sequence goes on along the minus strand of OU015756.1, from coordinate 37,684,045 downwards.
AAAAAAGTCAAAATTGTGTACATCAGTGGGCTACTATGAGACGTTCAATACATGTTTATGTCGTACAACCGTTAAACTAAGTTAAAGATGCCTACCCCTGAGCGACTTTATCATTTCCTTGTGAGAAATGATCCCAAATCTTTCCTTCTTGGCTTGGTGAGCTGCACAGACCATGTGTGGTCAATCTCCACGTTATGCAGTAACGCCCAGAGCTTCCTGCTCCTAACTGTAACTTGGCGGTCCTTGCCTACATCTCCCATCCCTTCCCCAGCACGCCACACCTTTTTCTGGAATAGGAAGAAGTGCTGTGGGACATTCCTTTGTAGAGAGGAGACAAGAGGGAAGCCTGGGAGAGGCTCTCGGCCTGGGCAGCCATGGTCAGGTGCGTTCCACAGCTTGAGTTTCACTGGGCTCTTGAGTACACAGTCTCCGGGTGTTCCCTAGTGAGCAACGCCTTCAACCAGCCTGACCTCACGCTTCTCAACTTTGTCACCCATCGCCATGAGAGAGAGAGAGAGTGTGGCACAGGGCATCTCCGACAGGAAATACAGTTATGTAATCCAAGTGGAAAATATACCTAACCTACTAGGAGCGAGGCAGTAGGCTGGAGGCTGGGCATACAGAGAGGAGACAGATATGGCCTGGACACCTCCAAAAGAATTCCAGAAAGAGCAACTGGTAGAACACTAACCAGGACCCAGATTAAGCCTCTTAGGCTCACTAGTCATTTAGTCCTCACTATAGTTTCTACCATGGCCCTTATTGTACAGATGAAAAACAAAGAGTTCATGCACGGAGCTAGGGCTTAAACCTAGGGTTTGTGACTTGAGTCCGTTCTGAGCTACAGACTCTGCCTTCCCAGCAGGCTTCTTTTTCTGATCAATGTAGAGTCTTATTTCTTTTCTTGTTCCCATAGGGAGACTCTAGGTGAAGGTGCATATGACATAAGCAATCTCACCCTCCTCTGTTGCTGGAGATTGCATACATGAATGGAGTAAGTAATTGCCTCAGCACTCCTCCACCCGCAACACTCACAGAGCCCGTGGGCAGAGGCCGTGTCGGATTGCACTGTGCATGGAGTCATCTCCCCTGCCTTCCCCCAGCATCTCTCCACCTGCAGCCCTCACAGGCGGGAAGAGCCTGTAGGCAGAGGCTGGCTCAGTCTGCTGATGTGTCTTACAGGCATCCTCCATACCTCCCCTGCCTGATACTCTGACTGTATGCCTAGTGCTCTATCGTGAGCTATCACAAGCCTCTTCAGTTCTTCTACAGAAGAGGCAAAGCATACGCAATTAAGCCTGTCGTGAGCCTATCGGGCCTCATCTGTCTTAGAGAAGATCGCATCCTGCTTTCATTTTGTCGCACAGATGCTTGCTGGGCATCAGTCCCCTAATGTCACTGGAATTAGGCCCTCCTATTTCTTTCCAAAATTCAGATTTCCTCTACAGAATAAAGTCTCTTACTAATGGAAGTTCAATATCTCATTGGAACCCTTGTGTATTGCTGACAAAATACGAAGTGATGTAGACACTGGAGAAATGGAATGTGGCTCCTTAAGAAGTCAACAGCACTGAGTGCTGGTGGCATGTGACTTTAATCCCAACACTCAGGAGGCATAGTTGGATCTCTGTGAGTTCAAGGCCAGCCTGGTCTATACAGTGGGGTCCAGGATAGCCAGGACTACACAGCGAGACCCTGTCCCAGACAACAAAATTAAAAAGTTGAATAGGGAGCCAGACGTGGTGGTGCATGTTTGTAATTACAGAACTTAAAAGGCTGGGACAGGAGGATCACAAGTTTGATTCCAGACTGGACGATGTAGCAAGACTTTGTCTTTGAAAAAAATTATTATATTTATTTGTTTGTTTATTGTGTGATGTGAGTGTGTGAGCACATTTCAGGGACGTGTGTGGACGTCAGAAGACAGCTGGCAGTCGTCAGTTCTCTGCTGCTCTGTGGGTCCCAAGAACTGAACTCAGGTCTTCAGGGTTTGGTGACAAGTACTCCCACCCACTGAGCCATCTTGCTGCTGCCCTGATTACTAACACTTTACAATTCGTGGAACTAGAGTGTGAGTTTCAAGCTGAAGTGGCTGGTCCAAGGTTGCTCAGCAACGTGAGGAGAGCAGAAGGATTCTGATTATCCTTTGTGGGATGTGCCGAAATCCTTGCCCTCCAGAAACAGGTTACACAGTGACTCTTTTTATTTTATTTTATTTTATTTTATTTTATTTATATTAATGTTCTATGTGCATGTATACCTGCACGGCAGAGGAGGGCATTAAAGGGTATAGGTGGTTGTGAGGCACCAGTGGTGGCTGGGAATTGAACTCAGGACCTCTGGAAGAACAGACAGTGCTCTTAACCGCTGAGCTATCTCTCCAGCCCCTACACAGTGACTCTTGGCACTTGCCTGATGCTTTGCCATCTTCACTCCATCTTTCCCTCCTGACTTGAACACTTTCTCATTTTGTCTCCTTCTTTTGATATGGGATCCTGTTTTGCAGTCCAGATTGACCTAGAAGTCCCTATCTGCCGGCCTCACTTCCAAGTGCTGGGCACATGGGCAAGCACCTTCCCCACCCCTCGCCCCGCCTACCTGAATTTTCTCATGGTCAAAGCAGGCAACATCTTCATGGCAAAGTTCCAGTGGCACGCAAACCGCAGTGGAGAAGGCTCCAGTGGGAAATGCACCCTCTCCAGTGTGGATGGGAATTTTTTTTTCTGTCTCCAATTCTCTTGGCTCTTAAATTCTGGGGGTTTCATTCAAAGTATAATTCCCAGCCCTGGGTTGGCTCCTCACATGAGAGTGCTGTCCCTCCCCCCACCAAGCCAAGCCCTCCCCACCACACCCCCCGCAGGGAAACATATGTCCCCCTTACGTTTGCTGTTTGTTGCCATTGGATGTTTCTGGCTGCTCTCCACCCAAGGCTCTGCCTGTCTAGCTTGAACACTACTTCCATTATAGAAGAAGCATGCCCCAGCAAGCTACAGAGGCATGTCCTGACCGACCCGAAAGAGGGCACACCCTGGGAAACAGGTGGTTTCTCCAGCTGCAGAAATGCCTGCTCCCTCAACGTGCTCAGGAGAGACGCAAGTCAAACCCTTCCTTTACCGACTCTTCCCATACTGCTGGACAGAGCTCAGCTTGCTCAGAAAATAGAGAAAGGTGCTGAGCTCCGGGGAAGCCCTCAGACAGCTCAGAAGACCTTCTGGAACTGAAGCAGAAGGTGTCCTTTGGAGAAAAAACACTTTCCGTCATATTACCTTCAGAGATCTACGGAAGCATGGGGGCGGTGGACATGAGAGTAACACGTAGGGTGAATGTGTTCAAAACACATTTTGTGTACATATAAAAATGCCATAATGCTCATGTGTATTTGTTTGTTTGTTTTAGACAGGGTCTCTCTGTGTAGCCCTGGAACTCTCTTTGTAGACCAGGCTGGCCTCGAACTTACAAAGATCCGCCTGCCTCTGCCTCCCGAGTGCTGAGATTAAAGGTGAGCACTACCAAGCTTGACCATTATTGTATATAATTAATTAGTATATAATAATAAATTTCAGAAATTAAATCAAACCCTTAAAATTGCAATAAGGCAAGACAAATATAAAAAGAGAAACTACATTCATGTCTATTTTCTTTGAGACCCATTCTCTTGTGCAATGAGTATATGCTAATAAAATATTTTATCCACCTGATAAAATAATGACCCCCTCCCTGACCACCTGCTCCAGGACAGAAGCTGGGTTGCCAGACACCCTTGAGAGGGTTATACGTCATCGTGCCCTGTCCCTTGTCTGTTTGCCAAGCTGGATCTGGAAATCACATCCTTCTCCATCCGAGGCGGCAGCCCAGAGGAGAAACCCAAGAGACTTCATCTCACATCTGCAGCAAACATCAGCCAGGGCACCTTTAAGCTAAAAGCCAGACTTCCTCTCCTGCCTCTTCCCACCAAACAGAGTGAGGCAGCCGGGAGATAGACACTCTTAAGAAACCTCTCGGTGCAATTTCCTTCATTTGCCAAAGCTGTCAATTAACCTAATTAAGGCTCATCCAATCCACTCTCCGTTGCCCAACCCCCACCTCCAGCTGAAAACCCAGATCACTGGCTCAGAAAACTAAAAACTTTTATGAGAACCCCAGGACTTCTAGCCCTGTGTGGAGTTACCACCTTTTATACCAGATTAGGCCACTGGCAAGGAAAATGGGACTTCTGCAGGAAATGCTATGTGTCCCGGCAGGCAGGGCGGAGTTCTGGCCCCTCTCCCTCACTGAAGGACTAAACATCGTCCTGGCTCTGGTTCCATTTCTTTCCGTTGCTCCATGATACTTATTGAGAACTTAGCATTTTCCGTGCAAGCGTTTCTCTGATGCTTTCCTGGAGAGGCAGGGTAGGGACAGCTTGGATACTGAAGACAGACAGCCTCAGTTTTTAAGCCAAAAGCTTTCTCTGGCTTGGAGCAAATTGTTTTGCTTTTCCCAAACGTTGGCATCTGATGACCTGTTGGCTGCTCTCTTAAGGATCTAATGTGATAAGGACAGAGTTTTGAGGACTGTATTGACACCCTGGGTGTTTGAGGACAGTACATCCGGTTTTTTTTCCGGAGGGTCTGTGTGAGTTATTGATAAACGATGGCTGTCGATAGCTAATGGAGATGAGACTTTAAGTGCCATGTGCCTCATCAGACACCTTTCTAGAGGCCCCAGTGGTGTGGCCCTACCATTGTGTCCTGGTATCTAACTTGGAGAATAAGATATACATGGATGGCACATGGTGGCCACTGTCCTTCTCCTGCCTAGGCATCTGTTGAATGCTGACGAATTAGTAACAGGCTGTTTTCTAAGGAAAAGGTGAGTGGAGGAATTGTTGAGATCAAGCAGAGTGGTAGAATCACTTGGGTTTCCAAGTCACTTCCGTGTCCCGTTAGGTCAGCACTAGACTTTCAGGAACATGCCTAAACCTACATACCAAACCAACGGGTGTTAGAGCACAGAGGGGCAGGATGAGGAGCAGGACCAAAATCACACTGTGGTCATGGTCGGGGAGAAACGAGATTTGAAAGTACAGTTCATCTTTGGAAAGTTAATCCTAGGAAGTTATTCCCGTTCCATTAATAACAGATGAGAAAATCAGTTGTCCTTGACACCCAGGAGGAAAAGAGAGTTGGTGGTATGTTTATACAACTATTCATCATAGAAACATAATGTAATGATAACATTTCTTTTTTTTTTTTCAATAGGAAATTCACAGCATAAACTGATTAAAGACCCTCAGTTGCAGCCACCGCCCTGTTACAATATTCCCAAACAGCAAGCTTGGCTGTGGAGGTAGTGCTGAATTCTTTGCATCAGATCAGACCACATGAGCTCTTAGCATGTCAGATTGATTGGTGACAGGTATTGGATGTTGCCTCAGATGAGGAAACACAGCTGAAGAAGCAAGTACACCTGTGTGTAAACTCCTGCGCATATCCGGTGGTAAAGCAATGTAACAGTGTAGTTGTAACTTCATGACATAATTGCATCATTCGATACAAGAAGCAATTTTTAAGTTTGTTTTTGTATGTCTTAACCCTGAGTTAATTTATATATTTCCTTAGCATTACTAACTGTATGGATCCTTAAAAATAATTATTGAGGCAGCTGAAGAGTTAATGAGTACAAGATATTTTTAAAAGATTTATTATTATTAATATTATTATTGTTGTTGTTTTGTTTTTTGTTTTTGTTTTTGAGACAGAGTCTCTCTGTATAGCCTTGGCAGTCCTGGACTGGCTTTGTAGACCAGGTTGGCCTCGAACTCACAGAGATCTGCCTGCCTCTGCCTCCCGAGTGCCAGGATTAAAGGCGTGTGCCACCATGCCTGTTATTTATTTATTTATTTATTTATTTATTTATTTATTTATTTATTATGTGTACAGTGCTTTGCCTGTATGTACACCTGGATGCCAGAAGAGGGCATTAGATCACATTATAGATGGTTGTGAACCACATGTGCTTTCTAGGAACTGAACTTAGGACCTCTGGAAGAGCAGACCGTGCTCTTAATCTCTGAGCCTCTGGCATGCTCCTTCTCCCACTGACATTAAAGACACTTAAAATCTGAATAACTGGGCTGGAGAGATGGCTCAGAGGTTAAGAGCACTGACTGTTCATCCAGAGGTCCTGAGTTCAAGTCCCAGCAACCACATGGTGGCTCACAAGCATCCATAATGTGATCTGGTGGCCTCTTCTGGCCTGCAGGTATACATGCAGACAGAACACTGTATATGTAATAGTAAATAAATAAATCTCTTTAGGGGAAAAAAAATAATCTGAATAACTGCACCAGTTGACAGTCAAGCTTATACCCCAAGTTTTCAGTTGTTGCCAGTCCAGTGACATCTGATTCACCTTGTTTCAATACAACTTTACCAGCTCGCTTGCAACTACTCATTAAGTTGCTATCTGGAGGAGAGACCAACGGCTGGGTGAGTCGTCCACCTAGACCCAGAGCTGTTCACAGTGTTTGAGTGTTCAGTTCACACCCTGCCTTGTTGTGACACATCCTGGTCCCTTCTGGGATCTACTATTTCAGATAGTTCCAGCACCAGAACCTGGAACATCAGGCTTGACTCTTTCTTCGCCGTCTATTGACTGTTTCTGTCATGTTCTTAGAAGATACACAATGATTTCTTTTTTTCTTTTTCTTTTTTTTTAAAGATGTATTTATTTATATGAATGCTCTGTCTGCATGTACTCTTGAAAATTAGTAGAGGGCATCAGACCCCATTACAGATGGTTGTCAGCCACCATGTAATTGCTGGGAATTGAACTCAGGACCTCTGGAAGAGCAGCCAGTGCTCTTAACCACTGAGCCATCTCTCCAGTTTCCATGATTTCTTTCTTCTGATTCACTTTTTTTTCCTTGATAGACTAGGTCTATCACTAGGCAAGGTGGTGTACACCTATAACTCCAGAACTCGGGAGGCAGAGGCAGGTGGATCTCTGTGAGTTCGAGGCCAGCCTGGTCTGCAAAGTGAGTCCAGAAAAGCCAAGGCTACACAGAGAAACCCTGTCTCAAAAAACAAACAAAAGAGACAGGGTTGGCTTGGAATTGATGAAGCAGACTAGATTGGAGGGCAAGCAAGTCCCGAGAACTTCCTGTCTCTGCCTCCCTAGTGTGAGCGCTCTAAATGTGCTTTAAAGTGCCCAGTTAACTATGTCTCAAAAATAAATAAATAAATAAATAAATAAATAAATAAATAAAAATAAAGTGTCCAGTTGATTGGTTGATTTGATTGATGGATGGATGGATGAATGAATGGATGGATCAATTGTGGATTTTGGGATGGAATTCAGCTTTTGTGCTTTCGAGGTAAACACTGTCCTGACTGATCTATCTCCCAAGACCACTTTTTATTGTCATCATTGCTGGGTTGTTGTTATTGATGTTGCTTGATTAGTTTTGATTTTGAAATGTATAGGAAAGTCTTGTTCAGTGCACACTTGTGCCTGCAATGTGCACAATGTGCATTGTCCAGTGTGAATTCGGGTTCCTGCCAGTCTGCTCCAGGAGGACGCAAGGAACTCTTGGGAAAGGGTTCTCTGAATTAGGTAAGAACCAGACAGAACTGTGTTCCACTTAAGGGAGGCATGGCCTCAGCTGGTTCTGTGACTAAAACTCAGTTTGACTAGCATCGCAATATATTATTAGAGATGAAAAGGAACAATAATCCAAAAAAACTAACTCAAGCACTGAGTTTCCTTTGTCCGTTTTCTATTGCTACGACAGAACACCCTAGATTGTGTAACATTTTAAAGAGTAGGGGCTTATTTGTGCCCATGCTTTCAGAAGCAGGTAAGCCAAAGTTTGGGCAGCTACGTCTGGTGAAGGCCTTTGTGCTAAACTCATGGTTGAAAGTGGAGACGCAAGTTGCGTGTGGAAGAGCCAAGCCTTAGGGTGGACTTGCTTTATAACAACAGTATTCATAGTAACTCAGGCAGTGAGAGTCACAACTGGGGAAAAGCCCTGATTCTTTCATGTGGGCCCCACCCCATGACCAAACATCTCCCACTGACGCCACCTCCCAGCACCGCCACATTGACAACTGAAGCTACATCATGGACTTTGGTGGCAACAAGCTATATTCACACCATAACAAGAATAACAACAATTAAACACAATTAAAAACAACAACAACAACAACAAATAAACAAGCCAGACCTGGTGGTACAAGCCTGTAAACTTAGTGCTCTGAAGGCTTAAGAGTTTAAGACCAGCTTGGGCAGTATGACAAGACCCTGTCTCCAAATAATAATTGGATAAAGAAACCCTTCAGAGCACAAGGGGACTCACGCTGTGCATCTTATGTGCATTCCCGGAGGATGCTGTAACACGTGAGTGCAAACTGGGTGGCTCAGCACAGAAGTGAGTGGTCTCAAAGCTCAGGAGGCCAGAGACCCAAAGTCAAGGCACCAACACAGTGCTCTCAGATGCCCTCGTACACAAGCCATGCTTGCCTCTTCACCTTCTCGTGCTTGGCCAGACCTTTCTGGTCTTGGGTCCATGTGCCTTTAACACTGTTCTCATACAGCCTTCTCCTCTGTCTGTGGGGACCTTCTGCATGTCTATCTCATAAAGATACATTTAGAGCCGGGCGTGGTGATGCATGCCTTTAATTCCAGCACTCAGGAGGCAGAGGCGGGCGGATTGCTGTGAGTTCGAGGCCAGCCTGGTCTACAGAGCAAGTCCAGGACTAACCAGAGAGACCCTGTCTTGGAAGAAAAAAAAAAAAAGGATACATTTAGATTCCCCCTGAACAGCATAGCCCAAGTTCTTCCTGTCCCATCTGCCAAGGCTTTTCTTCTTTCTTGATAATGTCACGTGCACAGATTCTGTGATTTGTGTGTGTGTGTGTGTGTGTGTGTGTGTGTGTGTGTGGCCTTTCTTGGCCTACTGCACTGTTCTTAGAACCTATTGACAGAGTAAAGCTGAAAAGGAACGGTGACATATTCTCACCACAGCTCTGCCCTGTGTTTCTGCAACACGGAGTGACCACAGAGCCCAGTGACATTGTAACTGAGCTGATTTAACTACGTAGATGTAAGAGATGGGCTGGCGAGATGGTTCCATAGTTAAGAGCTCACACTGCTCTTCAGATGACCCAGGTTTGGGTACCAGCACCCACATCCAGCTCCAGAACTGACATCTCTGGTCTAGCACCCACTCCAGCTGTTATAGTACCTGTACTCACGTTCACATAGTCCTACACACACACACACACACACAAACAGTGAAAAATAGGATATAAATCTGTCTGTCTGTTTGTTTAAGATGCAAGAAAAACTCCTTTGAGCATCTAGAAAGATTTAAGATGAGTAAGAGGTGTCTACAAAGGGCTATGTTGCTGTCATTTGGAAGGAGTAGAAAGAGTTTTCCAGAATCCTCTGGTTGTGGCTGTGAATCCAATGGTTCAGCATAATTCAGGAACCTCAGCTCCCAGCAGCTCAGGGTACATTGTGCTGTGCCTCCCAGGGAAGAGCCGGAGTAGTGTCTGCCAAGGCTGCACAGCCCAACCCCAGGTGGATAAGAAGGGCCTGTTCCTGCTCGGGGCCTGTACCAGTTTCAAAGCCAACCAACCCTGCAGAATCACAAACTAACTTGGGCTCTGGAAATATAAGACAGAAATGGGAGAAAACAAAACAAAGCTGCTCGTGCCAGGCCTGAGCAGGCGCACCAGCAGCAGTTCTTGGGTAGGTTAACCCTGAGGTGTGACCCACCAAGACCACTGGCCTGCCGGAAGCACTACCACAGGCAGGCAAAGGAACCGGGCAGGGCACGACCGGTTTGAGGCATTGTTGACAAAGCTGAGAATCTGTAGTCAACTGCTGAGGTCTCTAAGCAGAATCTGAGTTTTGGTTTTGGCGTGGCCCAAGGGTGGAGGTGGTGGGGTGTGGGCAAGGCTGAAAGCACAAGTACAAATTACTACAGCTGCTTTTCCCTGCCTGGTTGGCCTTACTAATCTGCTATTGGATCTGTTTGTACCTCCCACCTAGCACCAAGGTGGTTCCTGCCTCCCTAAAGGCTGTCTTGTGGGACTCTCTTACCCTGACTGGCTTAGAGTCAGCCCCTGGGGAGGGTGGAGTGAGGTTGTCTCTTTGCAGCTTTCCGGTTTCCCCATGAAGGAGGCTGGGCTCTTGGGATCCAGTAGCTGAGGCACTGTGATGGGAGGTACTGCACCAAACTGCCCTCTTTTTTCTCTTCCCTTCTCTTCCCTTCTCTTCCCTTCTCTTCCCTTCTCTTCTCTTCTCTTCTCTTCTCTTCTCTTCTCTTCTCTCTCTCTCTCTCTCTCTCTCTCTCTCTCTCTCTCTCTCTCTCTTTTAATGTGTGTGTGTTTAGGGTTAGGGGGGCGGTATTTATTTGGGGATCCAATTTCCTGCTATTGCAGTTTCTGTCAGACCATTTTGTTTAAAAAGCACTTTAAATTAATGCCAGCAGACAGGACGAAAGTAAAATAGTGGCATTAAAAAAAAAAAGTTTTGTTTTGTTTTTTTTTTTTTTTTGCTTGAGTTTTACTTCCTACTGGAGAGTTAAATAAGTCCTCCTCTGAAAGTTTGTGGTGTGGGGCACTGGGATAGCTCGGTGGGTGAAGGTGCCTGCTGCCAACCCTGAGTTCAATCCCCAGGACTCATAAGGTAAGAGGGCAGAACCTACTCTTGAGAGTTGTCCTCCACACAAGCACTGTGGCACAGGATGGACATCCAAGCAAGCAAGCACATGAGTGGGCACGCGCGTGCGCATGCACACACACACACACACACACACACACACTCACTCACTTACACACACACATGCTAAATAAACAACTAATGCATCAATGTAAAAGCAAAGTAAAAGGAGACGAAGAAGAGTGTCTGTGATTGAGTGAAGGCCTCCAAAGCAGAGGAGCCTCAGGCTAGAGTCTGAAATTGTATGAAAAGTTTTTTTTTAAAACTGATTCCCTATTCAAAACAGTTTAAGTGCTGCGCATGGTGGTCCATGCCTTTAATCCCAGCACGGGGAAAGCCGAGGCAGAGAAAGCTCTGTGAGTTCGAGTTCAGTCTGGTTTACATGATGAGTTCCAGGCAAGCCAAAGCTACATAGTGAGACCTTGTCTCAAAAAACAAACAATAGCAAATGGCAGCAAGTAGCCTTACCAAAGAACCATTACCACAATGTTCTGTAAATCTGGGCCTGTGCAGTTTGAGGCTAGGATGAGAAATGTAAGGAGATAGTGTTTGAGGCTCAAGGTTGAACAATATTTTAAATTATTTATTTATTTTAATTTTTGTTTTGTTTTGTTTTGTTTTGTTTGTTTTGGTTTTTCAAGACAGGGTTTCTCTATAATATCTTGGCCGTCCTGGACTTGCTTTGTAGACCAGGCTGGCCTCGAACTCACAGTGACCCTCCTGCCTCTGCCTCCCAAGTGCTGGGATTAAAGTGTGCGCTACCACGCCCAGCAAAATATTTTATTTTTAATTAGATATATATCTGTGTGTCTGCCTGTGGGCATGTGTGAGTGCAGGTGTCCTCAGAGGCCAGAAGGGGGCGTCTGATGCATGAGAACTGATGTTACAGATGACTGTGAGCCACAAGGCGTGGGTGCTAGGAACCAAACTCAGGGGCTCCGCAAGAGCAGTACGTGTGACATACACATAGCCGTTGAGCCATCTCTCCAGCCCCTAAATAGTATTTTAACAAACTAAAATTAGTTTTTTTAAATCCACCATGAACAAAGTATTAAAATTCTCAATAAAGACAGAACCTTATGCTGGCCCATTTTTTGGCATCTGCCATTGTTTCCAGCTGGGATATGGCTACTTCTCTATGGGAAACAGAAAATTGCAGGTAAAAATTTCCAGAAGGCCCTTACTAAAACACTGAATACTGCCTTGCTAAAAATGACCTCATGCTCTGCCTGCAGTGCGTGTAAACACGACGATGTTTACTCAGTATCCAATGACTGTGGGTGGATTTTTATAGCTTGTTCTTAATATCACTTATCAATACTGTCTTGCTGAACCTCAAAGCCAATGCGACACGGTTTCAGCAGACATGCAGCTGGAGGGAGGCTACGGTCACCAGCACCCTGACCAGCGCCAGAGAAACGGAACTGTTTTCTGATCAAAGAATCATTGTGTTGTAGGAGCAGGATGAGTCCCAGGGAGCTCAGTGCAGAAAGAAAAACAGGAAATTAATCTACTTTGGCCATAGATGTGAGGTCGGGTGACCTTCTTAAGAAGCACTTTGACATATTTTCTTTCTTCTTTGTTTCTTTGCCCAGAGAGAAGGAAGTCCCCACCTGGGCCCACTCTGCTCCCTGAGGAACCAGGCATGCAGTGGCTCGCGGTGGGACTCTTCTGCTTTGTCCCAGCAGATCCACATTCCGCCCCCACTTTGGCAGGCTGGACTCTATGATCTGTCAGCCAGCGTCCTGTGTGCCCTGTGTTGAGGTTGCACTAGGAAAACGGAGGAAACAGCAGTTAGGGAGATAGAGTAGACCATCCTTGGCTCCCTTCTGTATTAGGAAGATGTCCTGACTTGGGAGGTGTTTCAGGATCCCTCCGGGGCTTCCATCAACCCCGCCCACACACCTTTATAAACAGACTTGATACCCTATGAGCATATACAGGGGGAGGAGGTCCCACTCAGTCACAGTCATAGGGGAAGGGAGTAAGGGGAAAATGGAAGGGAGGGAGGAATGGGAGGATACAAGGGATGGGATAACAATTGAGATGTAATATGAATAAATTAATAAACTATATTTTAAAAAAAGAAATGAAAATCTAACATTTGAAAGCATATCTATGCATTTATATGGCTTATTTTATAAATTACATTATTTTACATTAGAAAAAAAAAAAAACAGCCTTTCACTCAAGCTTCCTCTTTACCTAACCCTGAAGGTGTGATATCTCTTGCCAGGGCTCTGACACTGCATTTGCAAGTGCCTGTCACAGGGTGAAGGGTCTGACAGTTGTTTTTCTACTGTGAAACTAAAGCAGCTCTCCCTGGACCGCCTGCTCTTCTTGTATGTAGACACTGTGCACCTGGGAGTCCACGCAGCAGGAAGTTTGAATCAGTCATTTCCATCTGCATTGTGTCCACCTCTTACAGTTTTAAATATTTACTCCAGAAAGAGAAACGTGAGCTCATTCCTAAGACTGTCCAATCATCATCGGCTGCCAAAAGGAGACCAATGAATACAGGTCTGGCCATCGCACTAGCGTTCCAAATCACTGAAAAGAGCAGGGATTTAGGGGCCAAGCGGAGCATCACAGCTGCGCCCAGTTTGCTGCAGCGGTGTGATAAGGAGATTCAAGCCAACACCGGAAGACAATAGACTCAAATGGTTTGTGTGAAGGCCAGAGTGCAGTCAGTGCTGGGCCCCAGGAGCTGCCTCATCAGCTAACCACGACCTGAAAGGTAGCAAGTGAAGAAAAATCCTACAGCAAGAGGACATGGGGTCTATGGCGTTGTGCGCCTAAGACGTCCTCTATTTATAACCAGTGGTTATAAATCGTTTGGTGTAATGTAGATCTTATACATACTATGAGCTAAATGCACAGGTCAAAGCCTGCTACCTCCGGAAACTACAGTAACACCACTTGCGGACTGTATTAGTCTTCAGCAGGGTTGCCTTATTCCTGGAAACGCCTGGAAAAAACCGCTTACTTAATTTCAAAACCTATCCCAGCTATCCCTCCTCAGCAAAGTCCATCATATTTTTTAGTGTTTTCTTTTAATTATATATAATTACAACATTTCTTCCTTCTCTTTCCTCCCTCAAAATGCTCACATATTCCCTTCCCAGGCCTCTTTCAAATTCCTGGACTCGTGTGTGTGTGTGTGTGTGTGTGTGTGTGTGTGTGTGTGTGTGTGTGT
>OU015756.1:37651461-37664770 GCA_907169655.1 Acomys percivali | reverse complement strand
CAAAAGAAAAGAGCAAAAATTACACTCCGGTAAGAAAGAAGTCCAAGAAGAGTTTCTTATTGATCAAGGGTTAGGAATATGTGATGATACATTCCAGAACACCATTTATAAATAATACAGTGCACTTGAAAACTAAGTGGACTTCCCAGTAACAGAAACAAAGCAAGCAAGGGCAAGCCATCCATGCAGTGTAATAGCAGTTGCTCTAAAATGCCTACTGATATAGTAATAAAACCTGGGTGTGAAATGAGGAGAAAGAGCTACATTCACACGTGTCCCTGTCTTGTTCCTGAGCACTTCTCAGAATTTTCCTCACAAGGTCATTAGATGGCCATAGCTCCATGACTTGGACAGTGGACAAACTCCATTAGGTTGACCTACTAAATTATCCAGTAGGCCTGGGCATACAATAAAACTACTAAATATTTCATCAGTATCAAGAAAAGCATTTTGAATGTGTAGCATTTTTTTCCTTAAAAAAATGGATGGATTCTAAAAGCTTCAGGCTTTGAAAGAAAACCAATATTTAGAAAATAGTGTATGTTTTTGACCATTTAGTATGTGAGAGTTAACTTCATATTTACCAGTGTTTGGCTGTCTCTCTTCTCATGTGCAAAACCATGAGAATGCCCTGACGAGAAATTTAAGACCTAGTTTTATTTTTCAGTACCAAGTGAAGTTCACAAATGCTGAAAGCTATTAATTTTAGAGATAATGGAAGGGCATTAAGAAAGAAAAAGAATTCCCCATGTCCCCATGGCTTCAAAGATTTCTATTGACATAACTGCATCTAAGAAAACAACACGACTAATGATATCCTTACACATTATATGTAATTATATTATTACACATAATAAACTGACTTCTCTGTTGCCTGTTTTATGAGAAGGGAATTCAGGCCTTGGGAGAATTATGGAAAAGTGGATAAACCAGAAAGGAGCTCTGGGATGTTCTGTTTGGCTCGGTTTATACCTCCCGTGGAATTTGAGATAAATTTTCCTCTTACTGTAATTGATTCGGGCATCTGTGAGCTCCTGCGTGGCAGGAGTGTATCTTTTTCTTCTTTTCCCATTCCCACGTCTGTCTTGATTTCCTTCCATCTCTCTGAACACCACCCAGTCGTCATGCACCATTCCGTCCACTCGAGACCTCTTAAGTTTAGCCGGCCCTCTTTGACCAACCACATGACGCTGTTGCTCCTGTGCCTTCACCTGCCAGCCCCATGCAGATGAGCTGTCCCTTCAGTGATTTCTGATATCAACCTTTCTCCGGAACTACAGGCCTATGCAACTAACTGCCTACTGGGCATCCCTAAATGAGAGTGTGTGAGCACCTTGAGTTCAGGACAGCCAAAGCTGAGCTCTTTATCTGCCCTCGGAGATCTAGTCCTCCATGCCAAGCAGAACTTTTCCAGCGCTGACAAGTACCCTGTCCAGGATACCGTGATATATGTACATGGACTGTCTAGAGAACATACTAAAAGCAATGGGGAAGCAGCTGTGGAAAATTCCAGTAGGCATCCTTGGCTAGTCATCACTGAGGAGTATAAGGTTGTACAGCCACAGATAAATCCTTTCTCGGCTGAGCAACTAGCATAGGATATAATCCGTGCCCCCAACCAAGTTAGGAATTTTTTTGACCCGAGTCTGAAGACTGAGCTGGTTTTAACAGTGGTGACTTTTTTTCCATTGTTTCCATGGTGTAGTCTTAGAGACCCAAGCCACTCCCCGCTGACCTTCCTCATTTTCTGCCCCATCTATTTCTTTAATCTGGGGTTGAATTCCTTGTGAAAATGGAAACATAGGGAAAAAAAATATGTTGAGTTGCCACTGTCCTTTTTTTCTTCCTTGGAGTGACCAACAAGCTCAAGAGATTTTTCAAACAACAAGTAGACGGATGGAGAGGTTGAGAGCAGCATGTTCCTGCAGATTGGGAAGTGAGCTGCCTGGATTCAGACTCCTCATGGACTTGGCAGGTCTGCGTGGGCCTTCTGAGTGCGGGCGAGAACAGGATGTGCATCTCTGGATGTGGGAACGAGTCGAGAAAGAGAACAGAGCACCACTACCCACCCACCCACTCCAGCCATCACCACCCCCCCCCCCATTTACACATGAGTCACTGTGCTGTGGGATTGTCCCAGCTTGTTTGACAGCCGTCTTCTAGACCTGACGAGTTGGTGTCTTTTTGAAGGAAGAAGAAAGTTGAAATGGGCCAGAGCAGAATCAAGCCTGGGGCGTGAACCAACTCCCCAGAGGGTTTCCCTGGCCTGTGATGCAGAGAAACTATGTAATTATGAAGCTGTAATTCATCTAAGTTGGCTTGAAGAAATTAGACACATAAGCCTGGCTGCCAGGAGCTGCCAGGAGCAATGAGATAAGCCTGGTCTGTCGGAGCCAAACGGTGTGTGGTGGCAAGCAACTTGGAGGCTTGAGAGTCTGATGGGAAGACACTGCCGAGCTGAAGCTAATTATGGCAGCAGAGAGAAGCTGGAAGGGCTCTGCCAAGCTGTGGCAAGCCGCGTCTGAAGGAGTGGCTGGGAAGCTTCTGGATAGTGAGCAAGCCCTTCTTACGCAGTCAAGTCCACCCCTGTGGGATAAACAGAGTCTGTTTCAGACTGTTCCCATCGCTTGTCTTTTCTGTGTGCATCCAAGTTGCTGATGAAGTCGTAGACGTGATTGTATGGCCTAGAAACAAGCATATTTAGTCATGCTTTACTCCGTTCAGAGAGCTATGACAAGGTCACAAACTGAGCAGCTCAGAACCAACAGAATTTTAGTCCTCACATCTCTGGAAGTTGAGGAGTTCGGTTATGGTGAATTTGGGTCTACCGTTAGTTCATAACCCTGAAAGCTGGCTGCTTTTTGTGTCCCTGCATGGGGGAAGGGATCAGCTAGCTCCCTGGGATTTCTCTCTCCCTCTCCCACCCCTCCCTCCCTCCCTTTCTCTCTCTCTTTTGGTTTTTCCAGACAGGGTTTCTCTGTGTAGCCTTGGCTGTCCTGGTCTGGGATCTCTCTTTATGAGAGCTTTGCACCCACAATCTCATAATCTCCAAAAACCCCACCTCCTAATCCCATCTCCTGGAGGTTAGGATTTGAACATCTGAATTGGAGGTGAGAGGGAAACAGACATTCTGATTTTAGTGGTCACTAACTACAACCTAGTTAGTTGTCTTTGGAAACTTAGTTTTTTTTTTTAATGGAATGGACTCAGGAAAAAAGCAATGTAGCTTCCTACTTTCTCTTCCTCTTGGTCTTCGTCCTTCTGGCCCATGGCTCTACCAACTCGTCACGGTGAAGTGAGCCTACGCCAAGAGCCTCTGACATGCAAGTTGGTGCATATCAGAACAAAACATCACTCATTAGCATCTCAATCTAGAGTTAGCAGGACCCTACCACTACAGCTTAAAAAGCAGTGAATAAATATGTCCCTAGTGAGAAGCAGGCTGCAGTGAAATGTCCATTTGTTGTTCCTGTCCAGATGTCAAGAAACATCTGCAGGTACAAGCATAAATCGGAGGGGGAAGATGGATCTACATTTTATGTCTAAACTGAACAATACTGAGAAGAAATGAGACACTCAAATGCTGAGCATGGTGAGCAGGCCTGAATCTGCACAGGAGGCTGAGGCTACCAGAGCTTGAATTGAAGGCCAGCCTGGGCTACATAGAGAGACCCTACCTCAAAATGAAAAGGCCATTTGTAGTCTTGTAATTGGCATCCAAGAATCAAGATAAGTAAAAATAGCAGCAACTGGGCAGCAATTGCAACATTTAAATGTGTCCTGGGCATATTTCTGCACACACCCATATCCAACAAGAAGTTGTTCATTATTTAGTACTGGTACTTTGAATTTTTAGCAGTTTCCTTCCTCATTTGAAGTACTGCAGCTTACGGAGTATTCACTAGAAACTTATTATCTTAAATTTTAAATTTAATTTATAAATACGTTTCTTTAAACAAGAAGAAAGAAATGTTTTGGGGTGAAGGCAAGATATCTCTACAATGAAGGTAGAAAGAAAGTGAAATATAGACAAAGTCTCCCACTTCACGTACAGCCCATGATCACAAGTTTTCCATCCATCCTTGCCTATTTCTGTTCCTTTCTTGGTTATAATTAAACCAAGGTTGACTTGTCACACTCCCTCCAGTGAGAAAGAGCTCCTGCAATGAGGGTGTGTCCCCATGTGGTCATTCCTTTTAGTCTCCACTCCTGAGGAATGTGTACAGGAGGGATGAGGCCAGGCACCCCTTTTCCAGTCTTCCTCTGCTCGCCTCTGCCCTTGCTTGCATAGGTACCCCAGAGACACAGGATAGGACCAGCCTGTCCCTTCCTCATTCCTGCAAGTGACAGGGATAGCTAGATATCTATTCAAAGTTATTTCCACTCCAACTTTCTCCGAAACTCCAAGTATTGCCATCTTAATCCTTCTTGTGAATGTATCTGAAGCTAAGTAGTTAGGAAGTAATTAAGGTCACATGATGCTAAGAGGGTGGGGGCTTTAGTAATGGAATTTATACCCTTCTAAAAAGAGGCTCATACACAGGTTTGTTTTCTGTGTTCTTTACCATATGAAAATGCTACAAACAACAACAAACAAACAAAAACAAAAGCTGCCATCTGCCAGCAAGGACGTGGCCCTCACTGGAGTCCAAATCTGCCATGACCTTAAAGTTGGGCTTCCCAACCTCTAAAATGTAACCATTCTCCCTAATATTTTTTTTAAGATTTATTTATTATGTATACAGTGCTCTACCTGCATGTACACCTGCAGGCCAGAAGAGGGCATCAGATCACATTATAGACGGTTGTGAGCCACCATGTGGTTTCTGGGAATTGAACTCAGGACCTTTGGAAGAGCAGTCGACACTCTTAACCTCTGAGCCATCTCTCCAGCCCATTTGCCCTAATTATAATTTTACATAGAAGCCCATATGAGCTACAGCTTCTCACTCTAGGGCCAGAGAGCCAGTTCAGCGGTTAGGAGGACACAGTGTTCTCGCAGAGGACCTGGGTTTGATTCAAAGCACTCACATGTCCACTCACAACTCTCAAGTCCAGTCCCAGGAGATTTAACACCCTCTCCTGGCCTCCTTGGACACCGGACATAAAACTTAAAAAAAAAAAAAAAGATTTCTCCCTCTTCTGTACCAATAAAACCTTCATTTTAATGCAAATGTCATTGTGTTCAATTTAAAAAAAACAGCTTTTCTCAGTCTCTCAGATGAATAAGAGGAGGCAAGCGGCAGAAACGTCAGAAGATGGAGCAGAGGTTAGAGTAGGACCACTGGTGCCTTGTCAGATGGAGACGGGCTGCGCTGCGCATGTGTGTGTCCCCAGCCCATGAGAGACTGAGGAGAGAAGAGCAATTGAGCCAAGTGCCAAGGAGGCATAACTGTCAGGGGGAGGGGCTGGCGACAGGGGAGGGGCAGGGGCGGGGACAGGGGCGGGGACAGGGAGCGAGGACAGGGGAGGGGCAGGGGCGGGGACAGGGGCGGGGGCAGGGAGAGGGGGCAGGAGCCTCTCCTTTCCTTTCCCTGATTTCTTCTTTGTGTACATGAAAAATACATTCCATGTTCCCAGAGTTTCATCAAAGTTATCTCTCACTTAATGATGAGAATATATTTTGAGAAATGAGTCACCATATGCACACCATTGAAAGTATTTACACACATTAAGGTGGCCATATGTCCTGAGGTTACAGAATCATGTGGGGCTTCTACCACACCACGTTGGGGGTTTGTTACCGGGACAGACAACATTATGTGGTGCCCAGTAGTATTTTCTTTCTTTCTTTCTTTCTTTCTTTCTTTTTTTTTTATATATATTTTTATTCAATTTTTAAATGTATGTGCATTGTTGTGAGGGTGTCAGATCTTGGAGTTACAGACAGTTGTGAGCTGCCATGTGTGCTGGGAATTGAACCCAAGACCTTTGGAAGAGCAGACGATGCTATTAACCACTGAGCCAACTCTCCAGCCCCCCCAGTAGTATTTTCAACAGCACTAAAGAGTAGGATGTCTGCAAAGGATAGTCAATGAGAGTGCAGTTTGTGACCATAAGAAAAAGCTGACCTTTGGGGCTGACAAGATGGCGCCCTCTGTAGGTGAAAATGCTTGCTGCACAAATGTGAGTTTCGTTTCTCAGAACCCATTGTGGAGGAAAAAAATTACTCCACAAAGGAAAAGCACATTTTTAAAAAGTGGCACATACTTGCAATCACAGCATTTGAGAGGCTGAGACACGAGGATGACTTTGAATTTGAGAGCGACCTGGGCTCTCAAGCCATCCTGAGATATGAAGAAACCTGTCTCAAAGGAAGTAAGTACCTGGACTAACCAGCATGTGAGAGGTAGGGAGAAGGTACAAGGTCACCTTCTACTGAACAGCAAGTGAGTGTGAAGCTAACCTGGAGTACATGAGACTGTCTCAAAATACCAAATAAAATAAAATAAACAAAGACTGGGTGCACGCCTTTAATGCCAGCCCTCGGGAGGCAAAGGCAGGAGGATCATTGTGAGTTTGAGGCCAGCCTGATTTACAAAGTCCAGGACAGCCAGGGCTATACAGAGAAACCCTGTCTTGAAAAACCAATGAAAAATAAAATAAACAAAAAGAAAGCTTGAAAACACACACACACACACACACACACACACACACACACACACACCGTTTTTTTTTTTTTAAGAAAGGAGAGAAAGGGCACCCCCAACAGTGACTGTTGTTAAGACTATGTTCTGAATTGGACATTCTAATTCAGCTTCCCCCAGGTGTATACTGTGCCATGAAAAGCAGAGGCTGGGAGTGAGTGGAAAGGGCGGGAGGAGGAGGGAGAATGTTGGGCAAAAATGAAGCAAAGTTATTACCAACAGTCATGTGAAAGTCTGCACTATGCACATGGGGAGAATTCATCTGGCCGTAACTAACTCTTGGAACCAGGACGGCACTCCAAGCTTCAACTCTTCCAGGCTTGCTGGGTTGGCCCTCACTCCCAGGAGTTCTCAAGTGTCCACAGTGCAGCTAGCACTCGGTGGATGACTAAGATGAGCTCTCTGCTTCCGTTGCTGTCCTGGAAGGTATGAGCAAGAGCCCTGGGCCGCCCTGGGCTGCCCTGGGCCAAAGACCTGAGCAGCTCTTGGAGTTCAGGCCCAGAGCCCACATTCCTACTGTGGAATTCCGTGTTAGCTTTGGGCCCCACCCAAGCTTCAAGGTCTGGATCAGTCTGCACAACTGTCCCTTTCGGGACCCAACTTTTGGTTGGGTTCTGTTTCCCAGCAGGGGGGGATTGCTTGCTGCCTGCTTCCTCTGCACAGTTATGTAAACTTGAGCAGAAGCCAGAAGGAAGAGTATGGGAGGCAGCCCCATTAGTGACCCAAATGAGCTGGCCTCCCGTAGTATGTACTCCGACTCCTTGCATTCTCAACAGCTTAAATCAGTCTGTAGAGGTGGCCCGGCACCACTAGAGGGCTAGAAAGTCCTGGAAACTTCTACTTTTGCACAGGAAGGTGCGCTCTTAAGCCACCAAACTGTAAGAAAGCTCATTTTAGGCTGTCTGTCCACTGCCAGTCCTGTCTCAACCCTCCCACACTAGCTGTCCCCCTCTTTCCCCCACCCCTCCTCCTGCCTCACCCCCGTCAGCTTGTTGAAGGCATTGTTGCTGTTTTGTGTTTGGTTCTGGGGGTTGATGGGTTTTTTGGGGGGTATAGAAACAGGGCCTTGTTATATATTATCCAGTCTTGCCTTAAAGTTGAAGCAAGCCTCCTGCCTCAACCCCTGTGCTGGTTTGACTAGGTATGGCCCCCAGAGACTCGTGTGTTTGAATGTTTGGTCCATAGGGAGTGGCACCATTAAGAGGTGTGGCCTTATTGGAGTGGGTGTGGCCCTGTAGGAGGAAGCGTGTCACTGTTGGTGGACTTTGAAGCCTCTGATGCTCAAGGTATGCCCCGTGTGATTTACAGTCGCTTCTGCTGCCTGCAGATCGAGATGTAGAACTCTCAGCTCCTTCTCCAGCACCGTGTCTGAGCCTGCGTGCCGTCATATTTCCCACCATGATGATAATGGACTGTAAGCCAGCCTTTATTAGATGCTATCCTTTATAAGAGTTGCTGTGGTCACAGGGTCTCTTCACAGCAATAGAAACCCTAACTAAAACAGCCTTCCAAATAGAGAAGCAAGGAGCTCTTACAGACAGATGTACCACGCCACACCTCGCTCCATAGTCAGTTTTGTGGAGATTGGTTTTATAACTAGATAAGCAAAAACTAAAAGCTGTGACACTCTGTCTTAGTTACTGTCCCACTGCTGTGAGGTGACACCGTGACCAGAGCATTTCACTGGGGGCTTGCTGATCATTTTAGAGGTCTCGTCCGTTACCACCATGACATGGTGGCATGGTCCCAGAGAAGTAACTCATCTGAAGGCAGGAGGCAAAGAAAGACAGACCAGATCTGGCTTTGAAACCCCAAAGCCCACCCCTAGTGGCACACTTCCTCCAATAGGGCCACACCCATTGCAACAAGGACACACTCCCAATCCTTCTAATCCTTTCGCACAGCCCCACCCCTGGTGACTAAGCATTTAAATGTATGAGTCTATGGGGCCATTCTTAGTCAAACCACCACACTGTCTAATACTTAAGGTTTGGAAAGAGAAATACTGGGGAGGGGTAGCCTTTCTTCACACATGAGTGGTTTTCAGACATCTGCCCCATGGTGTATGAGTTTTCAGAGCAGCATTTGAACACTGCTTCTAGTGTCACCCCTTCGTCTCTGTCTCTTCTCAATATCATTGCCACAGGCAAGTGTTCCGCCACTGAGCTATACCACCAACCTTCTACCCCCTTTTGTGGTGCCAGTCAGTCCATCACTGCTCCTGGCTCTGCCTTCTGCCTTCTTCCTTCCCATCCTATGGCTGTGCCTACCATGCCATCCACCTAGAACACTTCTCTCTTCACCACTTAGTTCCCAGTTGCTCTGGTTTTTATAGGCTCCTGTAAAGTTCAACCATTTTCTAAAGTTTCCTATGATTCCCCGCCCCTGCGCCGCCCCCCCCACCCCGCCCAAGTCCTGGCGAGTGTTCCTTCTTTCCTCCGTTTCCATAGCAACCTTGCATGGAAAACTGATGTAGTCATTATCCATTTGCAACGGTTACTTTTCTGTTTCTGTGATGAGGCACCATGACCAAGGCATTCGTAGAGTTCATTTGAGCTTATGGTTCCAGAGGTTAAGAGCTCATAATGGCAGAGTGAAAGCATGGCAGCAAGTAGCAAGCATGGTGGCCAGAGTAGGGTGCCAGAGTGTACATCCTCTTCTGTAAGCAAAGAGCAGAGAGAGTGAACTTGAATTGCTGGGAGGACTTGACTCTCAAAGCCTGGCCCAGTAATATCCTCCAGCCAGTCATACTTTCTAAATTTGTTTTAAACAGCACCACCAGATAGGGACTAAGCATTCAAATGTCCAAGATTATGAGGAACATTTCTTAGCCAAACTATGACACCATTTCTTTTGTGTTTTGTTTTTCAAGACAGGGTTTCTCTGTGTAGCCTTGGCTGTCTGGGACTCACTTTGTAGACCAGCCTGGCCTTGAATTCACAGTGATCCACCAGCCTCTGCCTCCTGAGTGCTGGGATTACAGGCATGCGCCACCACGCCTAGCTCATACCATTTATCTTTCCCTAACATAAAAATATATCTTTATTTAACTTTATAGTGGTTTATTTATTCTACCCTGAATCAGACTATAGTTTATCAGGAGCAGGAACACATGTGTGTCCACTTAATAAAACAGAAAATGCCAGTGGTAGTGCACGCCTTTAATCCCAGCACGTGGGAGGCAGAGGCAGGTGGATCGCTGTGAGTTCGAGGCCAGCCTGGTCTACAAAGCAAGTCAGGACAGCCAAGGCTACACAGAGAAACCTTGTCTCAAAAACAAACAAACAAACAAGCAAATAAAACAGAAAACATCCATTGAGATGGGCCTGGTACCATTAGCCTATAATCCCAGCTACTTGATAAACTAAGGCAGCAGGATCACAAATAAATATACCAATGAAAAACACAACTCCACTTTAAAGGAAATAAAAGACAGTTTATTCTGTACCAAGTATGAGTGGTATGGCCCAGGAACACGTTGTCCCAAATATCATGTTTCAAAGTGACAAGAGTTTCACACAGCTTTTATAGTTACAGAACAAAAAGAAAATCATAAATCAAGACCCTTTGCGAACAGGCTGGTGGGAATGGAGGTAAGCGGGTGAGCTGACACAGGTCTCAGATAGTATCTGAGGACGCCCTTAGCTTCTGCCTTGGTGGATGCTAGTGTTCTGTTAACATATTCTAAAAGGTTTCCAAAAGGAAATTGGGCCAGACACAAGTGAATGATGTTAATCCCAGCACTCAGGAGGCAGAGCCAGGTGGATCGCTGTGAGTTCAAGGCCAGTCTGGTCTACAAAGCGAGTCTAGGACAACCAAGGCTACACAGCGAAACTATGTCTTCAAAATACAAAAATAAATAAATAAATAAATAAATAAATAAAAACAAGTGAATGATGAGTGATTTGGAGAGCTAAAGATAGCCCAAGGTAATTGGAGTCTGGATCTGCACCATTCCAACTTTCAACTGCAAATGTCTCACCAATCAACTGGCCTTGCAGAGTCTTTAACATGGATGTCAATTTTTGTCTGAGACCTTCAGTCCACAAAGGCCTTCCTAGGTCACAGAATGAGTTCAAGAATACCCCTGATGTGTTCCCAAGACTCTATTTCAATTTTTTTTTTCTCTATTTCAAATTTTTAAAAAGGCTTGGTACTGTAAATCAGTTGTAGAGTGTTTGCTTAGCATGTATAAAGCCTTGGGCTCAAAATCTAACATTAAAAAAAGAAAACAAACAAAAACAACTCTGGTTTCAACCTGATTAGCATTCAAACATTCTGACAGGAAGCAGCCTCGTTGTCACTGTTCAGGCTATCATCTACTATGAGCATAACTGTAGACATTTTAAACTGCTGCCCAGGACCGAGGAGCTTCCTGGGAAATGGGACCTAAGTCACATGCCAATGCCTGCCACCATGCATATGAGGTCATCAAATTCACATGCTGCCCCACCCAGAGTTTCAGACACTGGGACAGTTGCCCAATCCTATTTGCACATAATTGCTTCCCGCACCTTGTAAAGTTCAAATGGGTGGTCCTTTATACAAGTTTCACTATCACTTAAATCTGGTAGGAAAGCCTCTGAAAATCGCCCAGCTGGTAATTATACGGTACCAAACTGGAGGTTGCTGAAATAGCCTAGGATGAGGAAAGGAAAAGCGAAAACCTGTGCTTTTCTCCCTCAAGAGTGGCTCCAGGTGGAAGCCAGAGAGTCAGCTGTGCTCCATGTAGGAGGAAGGAGAGAAAGAAAGACGGAAGTGGAACAGAATGAGAGATCAGAGAAACTTTGGTCCTTTCAAGGTCACACCCTAATGACTTGAAGACACACACACACACACACACACACACACACACACACACACACACACACGGTGCCACCTCTTAAAGTTTCTACGCCATTCAATAGCACCAAGTGGGGACCAAGTTTTCACCACATGGGCCCCTTCTATTCTAACAAGATTACAGAGTAAGTAGCTTCAGTGACACCACACACATATGACAGCTATACCCCAAGGACTAAGAGTGAATGGGCGTTCTAGTCTCACATGTAATTAGGGGAGAGAGCCAATAGTTGTCCCTCAGTTTTGCTGAGTTCCAGTTACACCGCCAACAGAGGGGTGTCCTAAGACAGAGCTGATGGTGCCTTCCACCCTTCTTTCTTTTTACCTTGTGTGCCCTGCCCACCTCTTCATAGGCACCCCATTCTAAGGCACCCCTGGGTTACAGCTAGGGTAGCCAAGGCCAGCTACATCTATAACACTCAGGCCCTGCTGCGCAGTCCAGCTGGCTCTGCTGGAAGGCCTCTCAGTCACTCGGAGGGCCACACTCCACAGGCCTGTGTCTGAACTGACACTCTGGCCTGGGTTCCATTTCTTTCCTGCAAGGTCTCTAGATCTCTTGTGAAGCAAGCAGGAGGCACGCTTATATATCTGTGATTGTCAGTATCCCTGAACATGGCAGCGCAGTGTCAAACCTCTCTGTTCTCTGCAAAAGCTGACCTTCCCTGACCTTCCCTGGCCACATAGAGGGCTGCTAGAGACTGGCATTGCCTAAACTCAGATAACCTGGCCTTGAGGAGTAGACCTAAGTGCCTTCAGACCCATCAGTTAACCCAACGACCACAGGTAGAAACTGTATGAAACCACCGAACTAGACCACTCCGTGGGTAGAAAGAAAGGTTTATTGGAGATCAATCTCTTTGGGGACCAAAGAGAAGCAGGTGGATTTTTTGTGACAGTCAGCAGGGTGAGGGCATTTGAACTGATGCAAGCTGTTCAGATGGACAGGACTCCGTGCCCTTGCCTGAGGTCTTAATCTGACCTTGGTGGGGGTGGGGAGAAAAAGAGAAGGTCGTGGTAAACAGCAACCCACCTTTAGGCTTCTGCTTATGTGACCAAAGTTCTTCCATTTAGAGCGTTGTTACCAGCACTGCCATTTTCAGAGAGTTCCTTGTCAACCTTAACAACAAAAGATTGAAGGTACAATAACCATCCTTACAGAGCAGTAGTTTTCTTTTCTTTTTCTTTCTTTCTTTCTTTCTTTTTTTTTTTTTTTGGTTGTTGTTTTTTGTTTGTTTGTTTGTTTTGATTTTGTTTTTTTTTTAAGATGTATTTATTATGTATACAGTATGCATCAGATCACATTACAGATGGTTGTGAGCCACCATGTGGTTGCTGGGAATTGAACTCAGGACCTCTAGAAGAACAGTCACAGTGCTCTTAACCACTGAGCCATCTCTCCAGCCCCAATTTTGGTTTTTTTTGAGACAGGGTTTCTCTGTGTAGCCTTGACTGTCCTGGACTCACTTTGTAGACCAGGCTGGCCTCGAACTCACAGCAATCTACCTACCTCTGCCTCCTAAGTGCTGGGATTAAAAGTATGCGCCACGACCACCTGGCTCTTTTCATCTTTTAAAATTTAATTTTACTTACTTATTTATTATGTATACAGTGCTCTGCCCACATGTACACCTGCACACCAGAAGAGGGCACCAGATCTCATTGTATATGGTTGTGACTCACCATGTGGTTGCTGGGAATTGAACTCAGGGCCTTTGGAAGAACAGCCAGTGCTCTTAACCTCTGTACCATCTCTCCAGCCCTAGAGCAGTGGTTTTCAGCCTTCCTAATACCGTGAGCCTTTAATACAGTTCCTCATGTTG
>OU015756.1:37617543-37631187 GCA_907169655.1 Acomys percivali | reverse complement strand
ACCGACAGTGGCCGAGCGTGGCTGCCTGCCACCTCACAGCTGACCGATCACACGCTTCGTACTTCTTCTTCTTTCAGCTCTGACCTACAAATAGATGGTGTACGAAAACCAAAAAAAACGGAGCCGCATTGGACTCCTGCGTCTGAGAAAGGAGTCCTCCAATAATCAAAATTCAAGGAAAGGAAAGAAAATACGACTAGTGCACCACTGTGAAGCCGAGTGGCCTGGGGCTGGTGGTTAAGAGCCTGTAGCTCTTGCTGAGGACCTCAATTTGATTCCAGTCACCACCATTTGTAACCTCTGTTCCAAAGGACCCAGATCCCTCTTCTGGCCTCTGTGGAAGACATATACACACTGTGCACATTAAAACACTCATATACATAACATAATAAATCTAAAAGGTTTTTTTTTAAGATATTGGACCTGATTTTCATGCACAGAATGCATTCGTTCCCATAGGTGTTCAAATCATTTCCGCACACGGGGCTGAGGTGCCTGGGGCATGCCGGATAGTCATAATGATCACATTCTGGCTACAAAAGAGAAAGCAGAGACATAAGAGAATGACTTGAGGCACATGCATTAAAAATACCTAAGAGGGGACAGTGTCCCAACTTTCCCTAAATTTCATAGCACTATCCAACATAAATATTTATGCTTTACCATGTCCCCCCAAAATGAGTTCATAATATGAAAATCTGGGCTGGAGAGATGGCTCAGAGGTTAAGAGCACTGGATCTTCTTCCAAAGGTCATGAGTTCAATTCTCAGCAGCCACATGGTGGCTCACAACCATCTATAGTGAGATCTTGTATCTTCTTCTGGCCTGCTGGCACACGTGCAGGCAGAATACTGTATAAATAAACAAATCTTTAAATAAAACAATTAAAAAGGAACTGGCTAACTAAAAACAATAGTAACAATATAATGTGAAAATCTGATGCAATAATTCAAAATGCAATTACAAAAAGAAGAAGAAAAAAACATGACCTCAAAGCAAATATGGTTCAAATCCATAATACCAGGATGTGGGAAACTGAGGTAATACGATTGCCTCCCGTTTGAGGCCAGGCTGGGATACATAGTAACTTCTAGGCTAGGCAGAGGAATAGCACTAGACCTTCGTTGTCCACTCCAAAAAACCAAAAACTCAAAAGCCCAGCCTGGTACCATTAGACAATAATCCCAGTACTTGCAAGGCAGAAGCAAGGATGGCAGGTGTTTAAGGTCATATTTGGCTGTACATCCAGCCAGCCTGGACCTTGTCTCAGAGGGTCGGGGGAAGGCAGGAGAGGAAAAAGAAAAAGAAAAGAAATCTGACTACTCTTCTGAAACACAGTGAGAACGTGGACATTATGAAATTGCTCCCCCGCCCCCATTACTTACCTAATTCACTGGCAGTTTGGGGGCAGGGTTATTTATTTTGAAACAAGGTCTAACTATTGGTCTGGAACTTGTATGTAACCAGGATGGACTCAAAAATGTACCTGCCTCTGCCCTTTGAAGAGCTGGAAATGGAAAGTGTTCACACCACACCTAGAAGCTACAGGTTTTTGTTATGTTTTGTTTTGGTTTTGTTGTTATTGTTGTTGTTTTGTTTTTTGGGTTTTTTGTTTTGTTTTGTTTGTCTTTTGTTAGTTTGGTTTTGTTCTTTAAGCAATGCCTTTTAGCAAGTCTTTCTAACGTATTTGACAGTGTTCTCACACAAGTAATTTCACTTCATGACATGGGACCCTCAAGTATTACAAAGACTGAAACTCCATCTGGGGATTATTGGGGGATGGCCTGATGTATTTTGAAGCTAATTATAGTTTGCTGTCTCTGTGACCGAACTTTTGCTTAATAAAAAACCATCCCACCTGGGCAGGGCAGGAGATGGGTGGCGCTAGGAGAGAGAGCAGGGTTCTGAGAAAAAGGACAGCCAGCAGGAGAAAGGAGAGAGACCTGAAGTGAAGAGAGGAAGGCCGCCATGGGTTAGATGGAGGAGAAGCACATGGCCGGTGTGGATGGAGAATCCAGCCCAGATGAAGAACATGAGCAAGTATTTGGGATTATGGATGGGAGGTAGCTCGACAGAAGTTATTAGAAGCAGGTGGCATGGGATTGAGGCAGGGATCCCATGCCTGCCCCACTATGGGAGGTAGTTTAGAGGATTGATACATGCCCTGTCCCAGGTTAACTAAGGCTATTTTAAAATATAACAAATGTGTCTTAATTGATTGCTAGCTGGGCCTACAGATAACACAGATAATTTAAAAAACAATAGGGGATACACAGCCATGAGGATTCAGCCTAGAGCTGCATGCATCCCAGACAAGTGCTGAGCCTCTGGGCTATACCCCTATAGGAAATGCATTCTCAGTTTAGAAGAGTGACAGCCTTGAATTCATCAGGTCCTCAGTATCCTCACCCCCACTCCAAGCATCTAGAACCCTAAGCCTGGTGTGGTGCTGCACACCCACGATTCCACCACTCTGTCTCCAAGCATGGCAAAACCTCTCAGCCGATGGGACAGTTGAAGGTTCTATGCCATACACGTAACAGTCTCAGCCAGCCAGCAAGGCATGGCTATGCTGCGGGGACTGACAAGGAGCGGAGTATTTATCTGCAGGCTGTTTGGAGAATGGTGGTAAACATTCACATTTTCACTGTGAAATATCCAAAGGAAGCCATTATATCAGACTTGGGAGAAATCTGCTGCCAGATGCTGAGATTCACAGCCAAACTTCCCGGTGGCGTGCGAGGAGTCTTGTGGAAGAGTTGAGGGATAGAAGGACCTGGAGGGGACAGGAGCCTCACAAGGAGACCAATGGAGCCAACAGATCTGGGCCCGGGAGGTGGGAGGCAGCAGGTGGGGGGTCTGCAGAGACTAATGCACCAACGAAGGGCCCTGTATAATGTGGACCTAGGCCCTTTGCTCAGATGTAGTAATAGGCAGCACAGTCCACTTGTGGGTCCTATAACGGGGAGAAGGACTAATTCTGACATGAACTCTGACCCCCACACATTGATCACTTCCCCCTGGTGGGGCAGCCTTGCCAGGCCACAGAGGAAGAGGATGCAGGCAGTCCAGATGAGACCTGATAGGCTCGGGTCAGATGATGGGGACAAAGGCTCCCCTTTTCTGAGTACTGGGAGGCGGGGATGAGGAAGGGAAGAGGAACTGGGAGGATACAATCAGGATGCAAAGTGAAAAATTAAAAATAAAAAATCTAATAAGAAAAGAAACAACTTTGTCACTACTCTCAGCCAAGGTTACACAGAGAAACCCTGTCTCAAAAAACAAACAAACAAACAAACAAACAAAAAAACCAACAACAACAAAAACAATTACTCTTTTGGGCTGGCGAGATGGTTCAAGAGGATAGGAGTACTGGCTGCTCTTCCAAAGGTCCTGAGTTAAATTCCCAGCAACCACATGGTGGCTCACAACCATCTATAATGAGATCTGGTGTCCTCTTCTGTCTCTGGTGTGCAGGCAGAACACTGTATAGATAATAAATGACTAAATCTTTAGAAAAAAATAGAATTACTCTTTTTTGTTGGAAATGTAATAAAAGCAGAAATTCAAAGACATTTTAAAAAACATCTTCTGGGTATAATCTCTGTGTATAAGAAAATATGCTATTAACTCAGTTTATTTCTCTTTAAAAAAAAGAAACAAATACATATTTTTCTTCCCTTCCCCCCCCCCCCAAAAAAAAGATCTGCTGCCTCCAAAGCCAGTCCGGGAAGCCAAATAATCCCTTTAGCAATCAGTCCCAAGTAGCAAGGTCTTATTTTTTGAGTACTTTATTTGCATGTACACATATATACCTGAAGAGGGCATTATATCACATTACAGATGGTTGTGAGCCACCATATGGTTGCTGGGAATTGAACTCAGGACCTCTGGAAGAGCAGACAGTGGCTTTATCCACTGAGCCATCTCTCCAGCCCTCCAGGTCTTGATTAAGGAGTGTCAGATTCTCTAACTTTGGTTCTAGATTCCAAATGAGAACTAACCGAGTAAAACCAATCTTGTGGGCCGCCTGTCTTGATGACAGCTTGCACCAGGCCACACCTGGAGCCTCTTTCTCCACTCTGACACTTTCCCACATCTTTGCCAGCAAATGAGTCTCTACCAAAATGAAAATGATGGGGGCAGACTCCTTAACACAGCAATTCTCAATAAACTGTATCATTTGGTTTTCATTTATGTCCACAGAATTTAATGTGACAAAATACGTGAAATGTCTAATATTCAGAGTAACTGTCATACCTCAGAAAATTTGAATTATTAAAGGAAATATTGACGTAAACAAACCCATGGGGCCTTCCAAGACTGAACCATTCTTGACTGAAATGCATACATTTTAACTGACATGGTGGCTCATACCTGTACTCAGAACACTGAGGCAGGATTATTTTGAGAAAAGTACATATTCATTTATCTAGTGAGGAAACTGCGTGAGCAATTCATAGTTTCAGTATTGTTTTTTTGTTTTTGTTCTGTGTGTGTGTGTGTGTGTGTGTGTGTGTGTGTGTGGTGTTGTTGTTGTTGTTTCGAGACAGGGTTTTTCTGTGTAGTCCTGGTTGTCCTGGACTCGCTCACGGAGATCAGGCTGGCCTCGGACTCATAGCGATCCACCTACCTCTGCCTCCCGAGTGCTGGGATTAAAGGCGTGCGCCACCACACCCGGCTGCAATCCATGGTTTCTAAAGGGCCAAATCTGGCCTGAAAATGGCTCAACACTTCACTGTTTGAGAAGAGCCAGAACAAGGGTGTCATACTTACTGTTCTGAATTCTGAATGCTGAAGTACATGAGGATCAAAAGAGTTGTGGATGTCCCGTGGAGCTGTAAGGAGAGACACTGACGTTGTATACATGATCAAAGTAAATTTTTCATAAAAGGTCCTTAAAAACCACTTTGTGGTGGCTGGAGAGATGGCTCAGAGGTTAAGAGCACTGACTGCTCTTCCAGAGGTTCTGAGCTCAATTCCTAGCAACCACATGGTGACTCATAACCATCTATAATGTGATCTGACGCCCTCTTCTGGCCTGCAGGTGTACTTGCAGGCAGAGCACTGCATAATAAATAAATAAATCTTTTTTTTTAAGTTTGTAAATAAGATAGAGAATAACAAGGGAAAGTACCTTAAGCCAACCTCTAGTGTGCATGTGAACACACTCAGACAAGTGGATCTGTACATGTGTAAATCACTTGTGCGGGCGCGCACGTGCTCAGGCACGTACACACAGTGGGGGGGCGGCGGGAGGGGGGGTTGGAGAGGAGGTGGAAGCAGTTGCGGGCTTGGAGCCCGCTAGGTAAGTGAAGTGCTTCCGGGAACTGAGTGCTGCTCCTCAGCACCCAGGGCTGGTCATGGCAGCTTGGCCTCAACACTGAAGGGGCTGAGAGAAGTGGATGCCAACCATCACTGCCCAGCCAGCTGTTCAAGCAGAAACGGCAAGCTCCAGGTTTATTGAGAGACCCTGTCTCAAAAGGAAGGTGGAGAGCAATGGAAGACACAAACAAGGTATTAACCCCTAGCCTCCATATGCCTAACACACATACAAACTTAAAACACAAAGACCAAAACCAAAAGCAGTTTGTGGTTTATCAACACAGGACTTCCTCTCTCCATACCTCTTTAAAAAGATCTTCGGCCGGGCGTGGTGGCCCACGCCTTTAATCCCAGCACTCGGGAGGCAGAGGCAGGCGGATCGCTGTGAGTTCGAGACCAGCCTGGTCTACAAGGCGAGTCCAGGACAGCCAAGGCTACACAGAGAAACCTTGTCTCGAAAAACGAAAAATTAAAAAATAAATAAATAAAACGATCTTCCGTGCCGGCATGATAGCACATGCCTTTAATCCCAGACAGAGGCAGGCTCATCTCTGTGAGTTTGAGGCCAGCCTGGTCTACAAAAAGAGTGCCAGGGCAGCCAGGACTATTACACAGAGAAAACCTGTCTCGAAAAACAAACCAAAAACAAAGAAACAAACAAATCCATTGTTTCTTCCTATGACTTCTTTTTTTGTTTTGTTTTTCGAGACAGGGTTTCTTTGTGTAGCCTTGGCTGTCCTAGACTTGCTTTGTAGACCAGGCTGGCCTCAAACTCACAGTGATCCGCCTGCCTCTGCCTCCCGAGTGCTGGGATTAAAGGCGTGCGCCACCACGCCCGGGCTTTCTTCCTATGACTTCTAAGAAGCACAACAGGACGTTCATTTCTTTTTCTATCAAGTTTCTTGAAAATTGACTTTTAAGTTTCAAGAGTCAGAGGAGTAACTAACGGTGCAAAATATTCTTTTGTCTAAGTTCAAGATTTTTTTTTTTTTCATATAAACATAAAACTTAGATTTAACTGTTGAGACCAGGGTCCCATGCATCCCAGGCTGGTCATGAACTGGCTATGTTGCAGGAGCTGGCCTTGAAAGCATGATCCCCCTGACTGTTTCCCAAGTGCTGGGATTACAGGTGTGAGCCAGTAACACCAAGCTCAACGGACACAAAAGTTAATAGAGGTGTCAGGACCTCAACCCTGTGCTCCCACAGCTGTCAAGTCCATCCCGAGGAAGGTCTCCGGGGCATTCCCACGACCATCAGGAGTCGTGAATACAACACAACTCCCTATATGGAGTCCAGAAAATCTGTTTAAGGGAGGAAAAGCAGATGGCTGGGTGACATCTAGTAGGAGCTAGGATCGAAGCCCTATCTGGAGCTTCAGAGGATGCAGGCCTCACATTCATCTTCCATTCTCACCACTGCCGGCCCGCCCCGGCAGACCTGCCAGTAATGGCGGCTGGGCGGCGGGCGAGCATCCCAAGCATCCGTTGGCTAACCGGCCCCAGCCCAGCAGGCCAGCGCTCTCATCTCTGGGCTGGTCCGGGCTTCGCTGGTCCCTGACACTAGACCAACTTGAGTATCACCTGCGAAGTCTGTGGCCAGGAGCAACAGAGCCAGTCGCAGCACCACCAGATACATCATTCCTTTTCTGCTGGGAAGCTCTCTCCTGTGTGCAACCGATAAAGCAGCGGTCAGCGTCCCACGCGGGCACCACGCGGGAGTGCGAAAGGGAGGGGTGAGGGGCGGGCAGAAGGCTAGGTAGGTAGATGTAGAAGGGAGGAGGAACAGAAGCAGTAGGAGAGGGCATGTCGGGAAAGCGGAAGAGGGAGAGTTGGGGAACGACCAAGGGAGGCACACCACGTACCCCCACACACACAAACCTAGATTTCTAAGCAGCAAGGCTCTCCACAAAGTTCACGCAAAGCAAACCATGTCCCCAATCTTTCAGGCAGCCCCCACACAACCCCTACACTTCTCCAATGGTCCAGACACCCAACCGACCAACCAACCGCCCCCACAGCCCTCTCAGAACACCACACCTGAACTCTCCACAAACTCCATACACTCCTTCACAGCGCCCCTGCACACCTCCCGACCAAACACCTCACACACAAGCACATCACTCGGTGCGCACACACAACCTAGCCGCTCCGCACACCCCACACATCTTTACCTCCCCTCGAATGCTTCAAATACCCTATGCCAACCCGCCTCAAGCACAAAGTCTACCACAACCTGACCCCTCCTCAAAAGCCACACACCTATGCGTGGTGGCGCATGCCTTTAATCCCAGCATTCAGGAGGCAGAGGCAGGCGGATCGCTGTGAGTTCGAGGCCAGCCTGGTCTACAAACCGAGTCCAGGACAGCCAAGACTACACAGAGAAACCCTGTTTCCGAAAAACAAAAAAACAAAAACAAAAAAAAAAAAAAGCCACACACCCCAAACATGTCTCCACTACATAGCCCACCAGCCCTCTTCTCTCCCACCCACCCTCTCAATACTCCAGATATGCCACAACTCCCATATGCCCCACACTACACAACCCAACATCTCTCTTCCACATACCCCAAATGGCCCCTACCACTCCTTCAAACCACCAAACACCTATCTCCATAGACTCCACATAGACTCCACACCCACTATACAGCCCACCGTCCCTCCCCCCACCACACATGCACACCCAACCACACGTCCCACACACATGACCACCACCTCCCCCCACCACACATGCACACCCAACCACACGTCCCACACACATGACCACCACCTCCCCCCACCACACATGCACACCCATCCACACATCCCACGCACATGACCACTACCTCCCCCACCACACATACACACCCAGCCACACATCCTACATACATGACCACCACTCTCCCACACACTCCAAACACACATCACTGCCACTCCAACCCTCCAGTCCTCCACATAGCCCACCTACCACCCCACCCCAAAATTACCATCTCACCCCATGACCCACCACTCCAAACTTCCATATCCCAACACACAGCCCACCATCCGTCCACTCAAACACCCCCATGACTAAATAAGCTACCTTGTATCCTCTACACCACACACACATACTTCCTCTCTGACCCCACAAATGCCCTAACTCGATACACACCCTGCACACCCAATTACCACGCAACCCATATCCCTCTACCAAATACCCCAAATAACCCCCGCCCTTGCAACCCACCTCAGCCATGATCCACCACTCCTACACACACACTCCAACCTTCCACACACCCCACATTTCTGTACTAACCTGCAAACAGACCACCCTAAGCATACCATAGCACACTCCCTCCAACAATCCACCCTCCACATACCCCACACACCCTCACCACATACCCCATCAAATCTCCCACCTCCCATACACACCCTATCCACTCACCACTCCTTCAACCCTCTAAATCTAAAATCTTCTAAACATCCCACACAAACCCCATCACACAACCCAGCACCCCTCCACCTATCCTTCCCCTCACAATCACAACCCTTCCAAACCTCCACACCTCACACATACCTCTCACTCACCACACTACCTCTGCAGCCATCCTTACCGCCTCCTAACACACACACACACACACACACACACACACACACACACACACACAAAGTACCCACCTTCAGACGGCTGTGGTGCAGCACTCGGGAGGCAGAGGCAGGCAGACAACAAAGAGTTACACAGAGAAACCCTGTCTCAATAAAGGAAATAAAAAGCACCACACACACACACACACACACACACACACACACGCACACACACCACACAGTGCACCACCCCTCTAC
The DNA here is from genome assembly GCA_907169655.1 of Acomys percivali. Lineage (NCBI taxonomy): Eukaryota > Metazoa > Chordata > Mammalia > Rodentia > Muridae > Acomys > Acomys percivali. The sequence goes on along the minus strand of OU015756.1, from coordinate 37,622,062 downwards.
CCTTCCACAACCCCCAGAATTTCTCATGAACGTACACCCCACAAGTAGACCATATACAGAACCCCCACCCTAACCTTCCACACAGCCCACATGACCCCACAAGCTTTCCGGTGCTCCAGTCACTCTGTCCCTTTCCAGACCTTCAGCTCCCACCATACAACCCTTTACCTCTGCACATACCTCACTCACAGCTGTCACCCTTCCAAATCCCCAACACCCTAGACACCCTACCTTACCCCTATTCCTCTGTGTGGCACCCAGGCACACCACCTGTCCAGACCCTCAGAGACCCAGCCTCTGCACACATCACACGTACCCCACACCCCACCATATCTCCAGCCCTCCAAACACCCTCTGCAGACCCTGCACCCACCATACAGTCCACACTCCCACCAACCAAACCCCATCCCCAGATATCTATTTAGGGGGGATTATGTCAAGCCCCCCAAAGGCCAGGTCTGGTGGCACATGCCTTTAACTCCAGTTCTCAGGAGGCAGAAACAGACAGCTCTGAGTTCCAGGCCACCCCAATCTCATATATAGTTCCGGGCCAGGCAAGGTCACATAACGAGATCCCATCCCAGTTAACAATGACAACAAAAACAAGCCTAAAATGGCCAAGTAAAATAGCATGTTCCTGTGCTCATCACACTTGGGAGGTCAAGACAGGAAGATTGTAAATTTAGGTCATCCTCAGCTACATGGGATGCTTGAGGCCAGAATGAATCATATGACAGCCTGTCTCAGAGTGTACACAACAAAAGTTCTGGACTATTAAATGAAGTGGCCAAGAAGAGACTTGATACCCTGTGAGCATATACAGGGGGAGGAAGACCCCTCAGTCACAGTCATAGGGGAGGGGAGTAAGGGGAAAATGGGAGGGAGGGAGGAATGGGAGGATACAAGGGATGGGATAACCATTGAGATGTAACAAGAATAAATTAATAAAAAAATTATTTTGAAAAAAATTAAAATGCAATAAATAAATAAATAAATAAATAAATAAATAAAGTGGGAAAACGAAAACACAGCCTTGTTGCCTCCAGAGTTTCACAGTCCCCTCCCACTCCCATAACTGCCCCATCTCGCTGGCTCCCCCAGACCTACTTTAGGGCATGTGCTTATACCCATGTTTCTTTTTTGTTTATTTGTTTCATTTTGTTTGTTTTTTGAGATAAGTTTTCTCTGGGTAGCCCTGGCTGTTCCGGACTCAGACTCGCTTAGCTTCAAGCTGTTCCAGCTGGCTTCGGACTCTACCTCCTGGCCTGACACTGATGTTTCTACCCAGACGTCTGCATAAGATTCCTTACGACAGGAGCCGGGCGTGGGGACGCACGTCTTTAATCCCAGCACTCGAGAGGCAGAGGCAGACGGATCGCTGTGAGTTCGAGGCCAGCCTGGTCTACAAAGGGAGTCCAGAACGGCCAAGACTACCCAGAGAGACCTTGTCTCAAAAAAAAAAAAAAAAGATTCCTTACCACCTATCTCTATGCTCGCATGTCCCCAGATGGTCATGTTTTTATTATGTACCCAGTCCTACTATGTCCCTGATCTTCAGGGTCCCATCCCCCTCCCACAGGACTCACCACCACTTGACCTTCTAACTGTAAAGTGCTCTTATGAGGCACACTCTACTTGTGTAAGCTTCCAAAGCAGAGCACCCAGGCTGTATGCTCAGCTGCTGGAAGATTCTTCCCCCGCTCAGTGAGTATTTGAGCCGGACCTGTAGCTCAGTGGTAAAGTGCCTGCCTGCCCAGCCTGTGCAAGGCCCTAGTGGGGGTTCAATCCCCACCTCCACAACTACAGTAATGACAAATTCCAACAAGTCTCACTGAATAAGGGACTTCTAGGGGTCCAACATTAAGTTACCTAGAAGGAAAAGTCTGGGCCACAAACTAAAACCACCTGAAGCCAACTCTTTCTGTCACTCAGAGACTGGAGTGTTGCTGCCGATTCAATGCCAGCATGGTCTACAGCACCAGTTTAGGGCTAGCCAGAGCTACATGGTATGAATCTGAATAGCATAGGTATTCACTTAAGCAAAATGGTTTTGAGAGAGCCTTCATCTCTGGCTTTCTGTGTGTCACATAACAAACCTCAATACAGTGTGGCATGGCTGTACAACTAGTTTATGAACACTCACTCTGCAAGGTAATCCACAGACTGGAACTTTCTATTTTTCTTTTGGTTTTTCAAAACAAGGTCTCTCTCTGTGTAACCCTGGCTGTCCTAAACTCACTTTGTAGACCAGGCTGGCCTCAAACTCTTATAGACTGGAACTTTCTTTCTTTTTTTTCTTTCTTTTTTTTTTTTGTTTTTTGTTTTTTGTTTTTTGTTTTTCGAGACAGGGTTTCTCTGTGTAGCCTTGGCTGTCCTGGACCCGCTTTGTAGACCAGGCTGGCCTCGAACTCACAGCGATCCGCCTGCCTCTGCCTCCCGAGTGCTGGGATTATAGGCGTGCGCCACCACGCCCGGCTGCTCTGTGGATCTTACTATGTCCTTAAGTTACTATAAAATCGCACAATAATCACAGGAGCAGACACTGCCAGGAAGATGGACCCACTACATGGGCAGCAGTGGGGTGACTTTTACAGAGTAACTAACCACTGTCTGATAGGATCTTAGTTCCACTACACAGGAGGGAGTTCCTGCCTGGTACTGTAAACCCAGCCAAAAAGTCATGGATGAGGAGTCCCTAGGCCCCAGAGGGGAGGCTACTACTGCCGTTTTGTTAAATGGACAGGCTAATATACTGCCTTCTAAATCTTCTTGTTTATTCTTTTAGATTAATGTTGCTTTCCACTTTGATCAGAGAAGTCCTCCCCCCCTTTTTTTTCTTGGCAAGGAGCAAAAATTAATATACAATTCATAACTCATCAAAGTTCTAAGAAAGTTAACTCAAGTTCTCAGCCCCAATCAAGACATCTATGTCACCTGTACCCACAAGGCTTAGGGAATCTTATACCAGAGGAGGCAGGTGGAGACTGGAGAGATCACTCAGAGGTTTAGAGCACTGGCTGCTCTTCCAATGACTCTGAGTTCAATTCCCAGCAGCCACATGGTGACTCACAACCATCTATAATGAGATCTGGTGACCTCTTCTGCAGGCAAAACATTGTATACACAATAAATAAATCTTAAAAAAAAAATAGAGTAGGCAGATGGATATCAAACCTAGAACTGAGGAGGTGATCAATAGTTAAGGGCACTCACTGCTTTTCCAGGAGACCTGGGTTCAATCCCTATCACCCCTATGGCACCTCACACAACTATTTGTACCCACAGTTTCAGGGTATCTGGTGCCTTCTTCTGGCCACTCTGGCACCAAGCACATATATGATGCATATGCGAAATGTAGGCAAAATACTCATACACATGAAAGAAAAGTTAAAAAAAAAAAAGAAACAATAAAATATAATTATTAGGACTGAAGAGAAAGCTCAGCAGTTAAAAGCACTAGCTACTCTTCTGGAGGACCCAGGTTCAATTCCCAGCAACCACATAGCAGCTCACAACTGGCCGTTGTAAGCTATCTGACACTCTCACATAGGTATACATACATGGAGCCAAACAACAATGTACATAAGATAAAAAATAAATTATTTTTTTTAAATCTAAGTATAAGAAAGAAAGGAAGGAAAGGAAAGAAGAAAGAAAGAAAGAAAGAAAGAAAGAAAGAAAGAAAGAAAGAAAGAAAGAAACCTGGAAGGATGGGGAAGAGTGATGACTGGACTTGACACGGTCTTTCTGCTGATGCATGCACAACAGCTGTGACTGGCTGCACAAGTGTAGGATACACAGGAAGCCCTAGTAGAGGGAAGTCATGAGTGGATGTGTACTGCTGACATGGGTACAGTCATGACAAAGGCCAAAGTCTCAGATCCATGAGCAGTTGAAAAAGTCACTCCCCATATGGGTCAGACTCAAAGTTGGCAATGTGTCTTTCCCTCCCTGGTGTTTACAACCTGAGACTGCTGGCCTTTAGAGACCTCCTGTGGACACTAGCCAACACTCCCCTGTACTGTACTTAATGAACAAGCTGAGGTTTTGTGGTAGTAGTAGTATGTGCCATTCTGTAAGAGTGCACACACCCGAAGGGGCTGAAGAGATGGCTCAGTGGTTAAGAGCACTGTCTGTTCTTCCAGAGTTCCTGAGTTCAATTCCAAGTAAACCATTAGTGGCTCATAACCATCTATAATGAGATCTGGTGTCCTCTTCTGTGTATGCACACTATATATGTGATAAATAAACAAATCTTTAATAAAAAAAAAAAAAGAAGTGCACACATCCCACCTAGCTTAGGGCTTCAGGACCAAGCCATCAAAGACATGGCAAATAATACTTGCAAGCTTGCCGGGCATGGTGGTGCACGCCTATAATCCCAGCACTCGGGAGGCAGAGGCAGGTGGATCGCTGTGAGTTCGAGGCCAGCCTGGTCTACAAAGCGGGTCCAGGACAGCCAAGGCTACACAGAGAAACCCTGTCTCGAAAAAACCAAAAAAAAAAAAAAAAAAAAAAA
>OU015756.1:37557604-37603531 GCA_907169655.1 Acomys percivali | reverse complement strand
GGGTCTCTCTGTGTAGCCTTGGCTGACCTGGACCCGCTTTGTAGACCAGGCTGGCCTCGAACTCACAGCGATCCGCCTGCCTCTGCCTCCCGAGTGCTGGGATGAAAGGCGTGCGCCACCACGCCCGGCTAGTTAAACTCTTATATTTCTGAAATCCATCGTTCTTCCCACTCAAAGCCCTGCCGTCCAGTTTAATACTGTTTTCCTAACACTAGCATTCCCAGCTTTGCTTTAAAAAGCAGAGAAGACAACTGAAGGAGGCGGCAAACCAGCAGCTGCTTTCCAGACCTCAGCCTGGCAGAGAGGAGGGGAAAGGGTCTCAACAGCCCTCTCCTGCGGGTTCTTAACTGTCCTTGACCTACTAATCTTCCCTGCCCAAATGACAAGGGAAATTATTTTCCAGTCTTTAATGTAGTACCACAATCTGTCTTGGAATCCGTCTCCTCATCTGCTGGCTTCATCTCAACCCATGGAGATTTAACAAGCTCCACCACCTTCCCAGTCCCAGGGTTGAGCTTGATTGCTCTCAGACAGCTGCTTTGGGGAGTCTCCTTGCAGATGATTTCCATCAGGTTCAAGAAACCTCAGAGAGCTTTAAAAATGGGCTGGAACTGTCGGGTCCCAGCTTGCGGGGGGGAAAAATTGAATCAGGGTTCACCTGAAAGAGGGAGTGGGGATTGAAAGTAGGATACAGAGACACGGGAAATAACAAATCAAGTCAGGAAATTTCTGATCAAGATTCACTTTATTGCCGACTAGCAGGAACATATATAAAGCAAGGTCAATAGAATCTATTCTAATCTCACTCATCCTAGCCCCTGGGCAAGAATACAATAGCCTAAATCACTTCCTAGTTCTCTGAGTAGTTCACTGTAAGAACTTCCTTGATCCTCTGGGTGGTTCCAAGTTGGGACTTCCCTACTTCTTTCAAAGGTAAATAGTCCAAGGATAGCCTGGAACACAAGACCTCGTGAGCTGACCTTTGGATCTCGAAGGTCACAGCATGGAGCCTAAGCACAGGACTTCTGACATGGCAGAACTTGGCATGACTCAGAGGTTAAGAGCACTGTCTGCTCTTCCAGAGGTACCAGGTTCAAGTCCCAAAAACGTCATGGCTGCTCACAACCATCTATAATGTGATCTGATGCCCTCTTCTGGAGCGCAGGTGTACATGCAGGCAGAGCAGTGTATACACAATAAATAAATCTTTTTAAAAAGAAAAACAGAAGCTGGGCGTGGTGGCTCACGCCTTTAATCCCAGCACTTGGGAGGCAGAGTCAGGTGGATCGCTGTGAGTTTGAGGCCAGCCTGGTCTACAAAGTGAGTCCAGGACAGCCAAGGCTACACAGAGAAACCCTGTCTCGAAAAACCAAAAAATAAAAATAAAAAAAAATAGAGCATTGATTCTAGCCAGGCATGGTGGGACACACCTTTAATCCCAGCACACACCAGGCAGAGGCAGAGAGATCACTGTGAGTTTGAAGCCAGCCTGGTTTACAAAGCAAGTCTAGGACAGCCAGGACTATAAGAGAAACCCTGTCTTGAAAAAGAAGCCGGGGATGGTAGCACACACCTTTAATCCCAGCACTCGGGAGGCAGAGGCAGGCAGACCGCTGTGAGTTCGAGGCCAGCCTGGTCTACAAAGCGAGTGCAGGACAGCCATGGCTACACAAAGAAACCCTGTGTCAGGGGGAAAAGTATAGGCTCAATTTTCTTAACCAATATATTTTATTAACAACTTAGTAAGTGAGCACACGTCACTTATAACCTGACTAACCAAGACAATAGGAAGAGAGGATTAAGGAACACAATAACAAAACCATAAGGACATCAGCTCCAAGGAACGATTCTCCCGCGTAATCAGCAGAATTTCTTCTGCTGGAACCTGGAGTAACCAGAACCCGGAACCTCAGCAAGAGTTGGAGCCCCAAAGCATTCCCTCGAGCCGTTTTCTCTAAGAGGGTCTTGAAGTGAAGCTATGAACAGCCAAAACTATCTGAAGTCTCCAAAAGCCTCCCCCTCCCCCGCCTCCAGGTCTGGCCTCATTTATATATCTCCTCCCAGAATCTGTTGACGGGATCTTTTCAGCTGGCAACAATCAAGCTCCTGCACGAGGTAGTTAATGGATTAACCTCACCTGTTCTCTCACAAGACGGTTCCGATCCTGCACTTGGGATCCTAAAAAACAGGTTTATCCCTCCTTCAAGAGAGCACTGATTCAAAGCTCTAGCCTGATCTCTATCTGGAGTCTTCTGTCAGTGCTAGGCAGCTGGCAGCTGCCAGAGGTGTAGGGAGGATCACTGCAGTGATTTCACAGAAAAAAAAGAGAGGATGGAATTCCAGAGGTCCTTAGTGACAGTCTTTGTTCACATCCTAAGTCCATCAGACAGATGAAGTCAAGCCTTATCCAAGCTTATTCAAAGACGTAGCCTGAGCTACATATATCTTCTCAAAAGAAGGGGGAGGGGCCTGGGAAGCTGCATATAGTGCCCAAAAGTCTTAATCCCAATACTTAAAGGCAGAGGCAGCCAGTCTGGTCTACATAGCAAATTCCAGTGAGATCCTGTCTCAAAAACAAACAAAAACCAGAAAAGCACTTGGGTTATGTGACCCCAGTCTGAGATAACTAAAACTAAACCACCAGGAGGTAGAGATAAAATGATCAGGGATTTAAGGCCAACCTCTGCTACATTGTAAGTCTGAGGCCAACCTGGGCTACATCATCGAAACAAAATCACAAACACGCTAAAAGTAAAATTAACAAAGGCACAATTGTTCTGCACTGTTTAGGGAATAAAGACAAGACGGGAAGTCAGGATATGTTAAGCTAGATCCAGCTTGCTTTTAAAAAAAAATATTTTATCTTAAACTGTGTATACCTGGGCAGTGGTACACACACCTTTAATCCCAGTACTTGGGAGGCAGAGGCTGGTGAATCGCTGTGAGTTCAAGGCCAGCCTGGTCTACAAAGAGAGTCCAGGAGTGCCGGGGTTCTGTGTAACAAAGAAACCTTGTCTCAAAAAACAAAAAAAAAGCCGGGCACGGTGGCGCATGCCTTTAATCCCAGCACTCAGGAGGCAGAGGCAGGCGGATCACTGTGAGTTCGAGGCCAGCCTGGTCTACAAAGAGAGTCTAGGACAGCCAAGGCTACACAGAGAAACCTTGTCTCAAAAAACCAAAATAAATAAATAAATAAATAAAAATAAAAAACAAAAAAAAAAATTTGTGTGTAGCCGGACGGTGGTGGCAGACGTCTTTAATCCCAGCACTTGGGAGGCAGGATTGCTGTGAGTTCAAGGCCAGCCTGGTCTACAAAGCAAGTCCAAGACAGCCAGGGCTACACAGAGAAACCCTGTCTCAAAAAAACCAAAAGAAAAAGTATTATTTGTATGTGTGTGGTGGGGTATGTGCACACAGGAACAGGGCCAACAGCAGCCAGAAGAGTGTACTGGATCCTGTAGAGCTTGAGTTGTAGACAGTTGTGAACCACCCAACACAGATGCCAGGACCACACTCAAGTCCTCTACAAGAGCAATACTGCTCTTAACCCCTGAGCCACATTCCGCATCTGGAATAATTCTGAAGCGGCAGACAAAGGGGATGTCAAGGAGTCTGAGTCATCACGGAAGTCATTACCTGTATGTGTCTCTACTGGCAGCTTCCTCACCTCGCAGTGTGCCTTCTCCGAACATGTCCTCAGTGCAAAACATTCGTGGCCCTTTCTGACTTAATTTTTAAAAAAAGTCACGTGACACTGGTTCCTCAGTGAGCCAGTCAGCCTAATTCAGAGAGAGAGAGAGAGAGAGAGAGAGAGAGAGAGAGAGAGAATATTTGGGTACCAGCTTTTTTTTTTTTTTTGGTTTTTTGAGACAGGGTTTCTCTGTGTAGCCTTGGCTGTCCTGGACTCACTTTGTAGTCCAGGCTGGCCTCGAACTCACAGTGATCCTCCTGCCTCTGCCTCCCGAGTGCTGGGATTAAAGGCGTGTGCCACCTCGCCCGGCTGTGGTGCCAGCTTTTTTAATGAGAAAATAGTACCCATTCCTCAACACTTTTCCTGTTCTGTCAGTTGTGATTCTAATTATTTTCAGTTTTAGCCATAACATAGATTGAACCTAGGGACTCCAGTGTGCTAGGAAAGAGCTCTACGCTAGCTGGGCCCAGTGGTGCATGCCTGTAATCCCAGCACTCCAGAGGCAGAGGCAGAGGCAGATGGATCATTCTGTACACCAGGCTGGCCTCCAAATCACAGAGAGATATACCTGCTTCTGCCTCCTGAGTGCTGGGACTAAAGGTGTGTGTTACTACCACCATCCGTCGTTAAATCTTTTTTGTTTGTTTGTCTTATTTTTGTTTTTGGTTTCTCTGGGTAGCCCTGGCTGTCCTGGATCTGCTTTGTAGACCAGGCTGGCCTCGAACTCACAGCGATCCACCTGCCTCTGCCTCCCAAGTGCTAGGATTATAGGAGTGTGCCACCACACTCGGCTTCGTTAAATCTTTTTTTACATTTTGTTTTCTTTGGCTTTCCCTGAAGACTTATCTTATGTGCATGGTGTTTTACCTGCGTGCATGCATGCGTGTGTACCACATGTGTGACGGGTGCCCGAGGAGGTCAGAAGAGAGCACCCGCTCCCCAGGAGCTGGAGTTGCAAACGGTTGTGAGTATGAGTGCTGGCAAGTGAGTTTGGGTCCTCTACAAGAACAAGTGGGCTGAGCTGCAGAGATAATCCCTTTGCATTTTTAGTCAGTTTCTCATTAAGTTGCCCATGTAAACTTTGAACATGTGATCCTCCTGCCTCAGCCTCCCAAGTAGTTGGGATTGGCAGACCTGTACCACCACACAGAGCTCTCAGTGGGGTATATAGCTTGGAGTGTAAGGGTTGAGTCAGAATGTATAGATAGAGTCGGGTGTGGCAGCACAAGCCGTTAATCCCAGCACTCAGGAGGCAGAGGCAGGCGGATCGCTGTGAATTCGAGGCCAGCCTGGTCTACAAAGTGAGTCTAGGACAGCCAAGGCTACACAGAGAAACCCTGTCTTGAAAAACAAAACAAACAAACAAAAGAATGTATAGATAGGTGAAGATGTGGGGGTGGGGGACTTTTACATTTTTGTTTTGTTTTGTTTTGTTTTTTGAGACAGGGTCTCTCTGTGCTAGCCTTGGCTGTCCTGGACTCACTTTGTAGACCAGGCTGGCCTCGAACTCACAGCGATCCGCCCACCTCTGCCTCCCAAGTGCTGGGATTAAAGGCATGCGCCACCACGCCTGGCTTGACTTTTACATTTTTAAAGTGTGTGTGTGTGTGTGTGTGTGTGTGTGTGTGTGTGTGTGTTTGCGAATGCATGCCCTTTTGTGGCACAAGGTGGGAGCCACAGGACAGCGTGCAGGCGTGTTGGGGGGATGGCCTGATGTATTTTGATGCTAATTACAGTTTGCTGTCTCTGTGACCCAACTTTTGCTTAATAAAAAGCCATCACAAGCCGGGAGTGTGAGTTTGAGGCCAGCCTGGTCTACAAAGCGGGTCCAGGGCAGCCAAGGCTACACAGAGAAACCCTGTCTCGAAAAACCAAAAAAAAAAAAAAAAAGCCAGGAGATAGGTGGGGCTAGGAGAGAGAGAGGAATTCTGGGAAAAAGAACAGCCAGGAAGAGAAAGGAGAGAGGCCTGAAGGGAAGAGAGGAAGGCCACGATGGGTTAGCTGGAGGAGAAGCACATGGTCAGCGGCATGGGTGGAGAATCTGACCCAGATGAAGAATATGAGCAAGTATTTGGGATTATGGATGGGAGGTAGCTTGATAGAAGTTATTAGAAGCAGGTGGCATGGGATTGAGGCAGGGATCCCATGCCTGCCCCACTATGGGAGGTAGTTTAGAGGATTGAGATCTGCCCTGCCCCAGGTTAACTAAGGCTGTTTTAAAATATAACAAGTGTCTGTGTCTTAATTGATCACTAGCCGGGCCTACAGGTAATACAGATAATTTAAAAAACAATACAGAAGTCACTCTGTCCCTCCACCATGTGGATTCTAGGGATCAAATTCAGGTCTTTCCAGCTGGGCTGCAAGTGCCTTTAACCACATCGCCACCTTGCTGGCCCTAGATATGCTAAACTTTCTTTTTTTTTTTTTTTTTGGTTTTTTGAGACAGGGTCTCCCTATGTAGCCTTGGCAGTCCTGGACTCGCTTTGTAGACCAGGCTGGCCTCGAATACACAGCGATCCGCCGCCTCTGCCTCCCGAGTGCTGGGATTAAAGGCGTGCGCCACCACGCCCGGCCTGATATGCTAAACTTTCTTAAACAGCAAATACAGAATACTTTTCAAAGTGCTTGTGCCTATTATACCCTTGTAAATAGTGGGTGAAGGCTCCAGTTTCTCTACGTCCTTGTTAACAATTCATGTTGTTCATCTCATTTCAGGCATTTTGCCTAGTAAACAGTGGCATTGTGCTGCTTGCATTTCCCCGGTGACTAATGAAGCTGAGAATCATTTGAAATATTTTTAACCACTTGGAAACTGTGTGTGTGTGTGTGGTATGAAGCCCCTTTTCAGAGGGCCATATTTTTTTTTACTAATGTCTTTTTTTTTTTTTTTGGAGACAGGGTTTCTCTGTGTAGCCTTGGCTATCCTGGACTCACTTTGTAGACCAGGTTGGCCTCGAACTCACAGCGATCCACCTGCCTCTGCAGGGCAGACACACACAAGGCAACCCAGAGAAACCCTGTCTTGAAAAACCAAAAAAATCCCCAGCAAGCCCAGTGATCTGAGCTCAAGCTCGCTGCCCTTTGGTACACATCTACAATCCCATCACCCTATCATAAGATGGGCGGGGGAGGTCAAGAAAATGACCAGATACTCACAGCTGTCGAGTTGCAGTATGCTTGCTCTGCAGTGACAAACACAAGACAAGAGAGACCCTCCTTCAACAAGGTGGAAGGAGCTCCCAAAGTGGTCCTCTGACCTCCCCATGTGTTCTGTCACACAGGCAAGCCTCCACTAACACACACACACACACACACACACACACACACACACACACACCATATACATACTTGTACACACACAAAATAATAAATAAAATGAAGTTTACAAAATATTTTAAGGTCTTCCTCACCCCCTGAAAGAAAAAAGTAAGCTAGAGTTTAAAATATCAGAGTTTAGCCAGAACTGAAGCACCTAAGAAGCAGAGGTAGGTGGATCTCTGATCTCAAGGCCAGCCTGGTCTTCAGAGTGAGTTCAAGGAGAGCCGGGGCTATTAACAAAGAGAAGCCCTGTCTTGAAATACCAAAAAGAGATAAAAGAAAACATTAGAGTGTATCACACATAGACTTCTCAGTTTTCCTTCCACATGGGCCCTGCCATGTAGCCAAAATCATCCTGATACTCGCCTTTTTTTTTTCTTTCTTTATTTTTATTTTTATTTTATTTATTTATTTTTTTTTTGTTTTTCTAGACAGGGTTTCTCTGTGTAGCCCTGGCTGTCCTGGACTCACTTTGTAGACCAGACTGGCCTTGAACTCACATCGATCCACCTGCCTCTGCCTCCCAAGTGCTGGGATTAAAGGCGTGCGCCACCACACCCGGCTATTTTTATTTTTAATTTATCTATTTATTTATTTTGTAGTCCTGGCTGTCTTGGGCTTTCTTTGTAGACCAGGCTGGCCTCGAACTCACAGAGCTCCACCTGCATCTGCCTCCTGAGTGCTGGGATTAAGGGCATGTGCCACCATGCCCGGCTTTTCTTTTTCTTTTTTTCTTTCTTAATTTTTTTTTAAAGATTTATTTATTTATTTATTTATTTATTTATTATTAATTATACAGTGTTCTGCCTGCATGTACACCTATAGGCCAAGGGCATCAGATCACATTGTAGATGGTTGTGAACCACCGCGTGGCTGTTGGGAAGTAAACTCAGGACCTTTGGAAGAGCAGGTGGCACTCTTAACCACTGAACTATCTCTTCAGCTCCCTCTTTTTCTTTCTTTCTTCTTCTTCTTCTTCTTTTTTTTTTTTCTGAGACAGGGTTTCTCTGTGTAGCCTTGACTGTCCTGGATTTGCTTATGTAGACCAGGCTGGCCTAGCTCTGCCTCCCAAGTGCTGGGATTAAAGGCATGTGCCGCCACCACCCGGCATCCCTCTTTTTCTTAAGATTTCTTTATTTTTATGTGCATTGGTGTTTTGCCTGCATGTATGTCTGTGAAAATGCACATCCATTGGACTTGGAACTACGGACAGTTGTGAGCTACCATGTGGGTGCTGGGAATTGAACCTGGATCCTCTAGAAGAACAGCCAGTACTCTTAAGCACTGAATCATTTCTCCAGTTCCATTCTGATATTCTTATCAAATTATATTAGCTTATCAACAACTGTACAGCTACTTATAGTTCATGAGGTGTTTTTGTTTTTGTTTTTCTTTATACATCTTGCTTTCTTTCCTCTCCTCAATTAAGTCAAAGCCTTTACTTCAAAACCCTTTCAAGAGCTGGAGGGATGGCTCAGTGATTAAGAGCACTGGCTGCTCTTCCAGAGGTCCTGAGTTCAATTCTGTGCACCCACATGGTGTCTTCCAACCATCTGTAATGGGATCTGATGCCTTCTGATGGTGTGCATGAAGACTTCACTCATATACATAAAATAATAAATAAGTCTTTAAAAAGCCAAAACAACAGTGAGTTCGAGGCCAATCTGGTCTACAAAGCAAGTCCAGGACAGCCAAGGCTAACACAGAGAGACCCTGTCTCAAAACAAACAAACAAACAAAACCCTTTCAAATGCCTCCTGCCCAGCAAAAACAAACTTCCCTGTTCCCTGGCAGTTGCAGGATTACACTGTGCACAATCACGTATTGAGCTCATGCTAGAATTATGCTCCTGGCTCCTGCTGTGCTAAACAGAACACACAGTGCAGGCCCCCAGGCACGGTAGCAGAGTGGAGGAGGCTGGCCCAGAAGCATGTAATTACCACATGAGCTCTTCAGTATAATGACAGAGAGGGTAAAGGCCCCTCAGAGAGAGCTAGCAGGTAGGCAGCCTCCAAGGTGTTCTGAAATGACCCCTGCCACGAGTGTTCTGAAATGACCCCTGCCACGGGTGTTCTGCTGTGGGTGGGCCTCTTCCGCACTGCACTAAAGTTCACCCGTGTAAGTAATAGAACAGGATGAGCCAGGCTTCGTGACGCACGCCTTTGATCCCTGCACTCAGGAGCTGAAGGGAGGATCAGGAGTTCAAGGCCTGAGGCTGAAGAGATGGCTCAGCAGATAAGAGTACTAACTGCTCTTCCAGAGCCTTCAGGGTTCAATTCCCAGCATGGCAACTCATAACTCTCTATAACTCCAAGATCTGACCTCCTCACACAGACATGCACACAGGCACATTAAAAAAAACAAAAACAACAACAACAAAAAAATATATATATATATTAAGACCTTGCACTAAAATAAAAAAAGGTCCCATGTTTTCATTCTGTCTCAAGCCTGGTTTTCAAATTCCAAAGGCATCAGAGACACAGGGCACAGATTTTGCCATAGGGATTTCTGAGTTTCTGAACCCCCATTTGTTACTATCAAGGAGAACTCTTCAAGTGTGAAGAGCTTTATTTGGAGATGCCTTGGTCTTCTGAGACTGGGTCTGGTTGTAGCCTAGGCTGGTCTCAAATTCATTGTATAGCCAAGGATGGCCTTGAACTCCTGCTTCTCCCACCCAGGTGCTGTGTTACAGGGCGTGCGCCACCATGCCTGGCTCCGAAGAGATTGGAAATGTGTGCGCATGCCCGTGCGCGCGGATGTGTGTACATGTATATAGATGTCTTTAATGATGATATACAGGCAGAGAATAATCCGGAATTATTCTCGCTGTTTGGTGGTGGGTCTCGTTTTTTTCTTCTGATCTCTGCTTGCGACTCTGGGCTTCATTTGTTCCACGCATGAAACAAAGAAGAATGTTGGGTGCTCTGTTCCCGTGGGGTCAGATCTATAACCACATTCTTAAGAAGCTACAACTTCAGCCCCACATGGCCTAGAAACGCCATGTTTCCACCACATCTGGCCTCAAAGGAGAACTATGAGCCCAGCACAGAGCTCGTGTTCTTAGGCAGGCGGTGGGAGCTGGTGAGTAGGTGTGGGCCGTGTATCCTGTCGCCCTGTGGTTTTTAAATATTTTTGTCTGTCCATGCATCGGCCGCATTCTTCTGAATGTTTTCAAAGCTCGCTGAGTCTCCTGGGCTCTCAGATGTGGCTTAGTGGTGTCGCCCACAGTTAGCAAACACAGGGACTTAGGTTTGATCCCCAGTGTAACCCCCCAGAAATGACCTGAATCTCAGTTCAAGAAAATCTCTCCAGGTTTATTTACTTATTTGAGACACGGATTTCCCTTTGTAGTCCAGGCTGGCCTTAGACTAAATCATTACCAGAATTGTAAATGTAAGCCAACATAACCCCCCCCCCTTTTTTTTTTTTTTTTTTGCTTTGCTTTGCTTTGGTTTTAGACTCACTATGTAGCTCAGGCTATAGTCAAACTCCTAATCCTCCTGCCTCATATTCTGGAATGCTGGGATTATAGTCAGGACACCATGGCCCATCTATAAAGTACATTTTGTGAGTTCCATCCTGCCCAGGGTACTGTGTAACATCTTGTCTCAGAAAAACAAAGCAGCAGGATGGGTTGTGTTTGCGGGGGAGGTGCTCTCTCAATTCCTTGGGACCACTTAAACATCAAGTCTACTAGATTTTGTGATCAGCTAGAGGGGAATTTGATCTGCCCACCTGGAGCCAATCCTCACAAATATCATTGCCAAGGTGGTAAGTAACTCATGAGCCAGGTCCCTCATATATGTCCTCACTGCTCATCCCATCGTGGGAGGATAGTAGGGAGTGTGCAATTATCTACTACGAGCGGGCGAGAAGAAACTACAGAATGAACAGATGTGACAACTGGGGAAATGTCCCCAAATGGTGTTTGAGGTACCAGAGTGATGTGTGTTTGCAAACAGGAAGCACTCAACCCCAGGAAGCACAGACTGGTGACTTCTTCGGCCGTGAACTTCTTGTTCATAGAAAGCCCTGGCGTTTCATTTTTCACATTTTAACATAAGGAATTTATCTCCCAATGAGTTCTCAGCGACTGCCTCTGTTCACTCCCAGAAAGCTGGGTTTTTCAATAACTGCCTTTGATGTCTGCTATGCGGTGTTCCTCAGTGGCCCAACCCCTGTTGCTGTCAATTACGCAGGGAGGCTGCCCTCACAATGGAGAGTATTGCCTCAGTGACAGCAGCAGCCCCAGCTGAAGAACCTCTTAGCCAAAGCGGGCAGGCCCTGCTGAACACCACACCATGAGTTAAGGGGACTTCCCAAGGTTGGCTGACACTGAAATACAAAGATTTCCTGTCTGTTCTCTGTGCCCACTGTCACATGGTTTAAGGTGACATTTGCATCTCAGATCTTGGTCAGTTCCCCAAGCTGCCTGCCTCCACTGCAGGGAAATGAATCTTAATATTATAAAGCTGCCGCAGAGGGATTCAGAGAACAGAGGTGGGAGAGGGGAGCTGGCTGGGCGATAGTGTTGCTTTCCAGATGTCTCCCATAAGCATTTTCACCTTACACACTCAGGCTTTCCTAAAGGATTAAGACATTTCACGTGGGGCTGGAGTGATGGCTTGGTTGCTCTTCCAGAGGTCCTGGGTTCAATTCCCAGCACCCACATGACAGCTCACAACTGTCCAGCGGATCTGGCACCTTCATACATTCATGCAGGCAAAATACCAAAGCACATAAAATAAAAATAAACCTAAACAACAAACCAAATAAAAACCTAGGCATGGTGGCATAATCCTTTAGTTCTTGTACTGAGGGAGACAGAGGCAAGAGGATCACTGTGAGGCCAGCTGGTCTACAAAGCGAATTCCAGGAAAACCAGGGCTGTTACACAGAGAAACCTTGTCTCGAGGGGAAAAAAAAAAAAAACAGCACTCAGGAGGCACGCTGGTGGATCAATGTGAGTTTGAGGCCAGCGTGGTCTACAAAGTGAGTTCAGGATACCCAATGCTACACAGAGAAACCCTGCCTCAAAAAACCATAATAAGCCGGGTGTGGTGGTGCACGCCTTTAATCCGAGCACTCGGGAGGCAGAGGCAGGCGGATCGCTGTGAGTTCGAGGCTAGCCTGGTCTACAAAGTGAGTCCAGGACAGTCAAGGCTACACAGAGAGACCCTGTCTCGAAAAACCAAAAAAAAAAAAAAAAAAAACCAACCAAAATAATAATAATAATAATAATACAGTGACATCACCTTTAATCCTAGCACTTGGGAAGCAGAGGCAGATGAATCTCTGTGAGTTTGAGGCCAGCCTGGTCAACAAAAAGAGTCTAGGACAGCCAGGGCTCTGTATAACAAACAAACCTTGTCTCCAAAAACCAAAACAAACACATTATAGGCTGTTGTGCACTACCTCTTTTGTTGTTGTTGTTTTGTTTTGTTTGAGACAGGGTTTCTCTGTGTAGCCTTGGCTGTCCTGGACTTACTTTGTACACCAGGCTGGCCTCGAACTCACATCCAATGCCTGGCTCTGCCTCCCTAGTGCTGGGATTAAAGACATGTGTCACCACACCTTATTTTGTTTTGCTTTATTCCCAGCACTAGGGAGGTAGAGACAGGCAGATTTGTGTGAGTTCAAGGCCAGCCAGGTCTACAAAGAGAGTCCAGGACAGCCAGTGTAACACAGAGAAACCCTGTCTTGAAAAACACCAAAATACCAAAACCAAACCAAAGCAGAACAGAACAGAAGTGAGAAAAAGACATCATATCTCTTGAACTAAAGTCACAGCTGTGAACCATAATGCATGCTGGGAACTGAACCCTGGGTCCTATGGAAAAGCAGCCAATGCTCTCAAACCACTGAGCCATCTCTCCCATTCTCAGTTTGTATTTATCTTGAAGGGTCTCACATCACTCAAGTTGCCTTAAACATTAGACCTCTTTTCCTCTTACCTCCCCTCCCAAATGGAAAAGTTGCACGTGTTCACTACCAAGGCCAGTCTATTGCACTGAGGACCCCACTGGAACCAGTGTTAATCAGACAAGAAAAGGCGTGTGTCTTGTATAAACTGATGACATGCCTGCTCTACAGTATGGTTAGGGGGAAGGTTTTTATTATAAATATGAGGGAGAGAGAGAGAACACAGCAGAGGCATCTGAAAGAGTCCGGAGCAGAGAGAAAAGACTCCCCAGTGGCTGGAATCTCTCAGAGGACATCTATGTTGGGCTAATATCCACTTAGACTGAACATGGCCAAGCAAACTGGACCCGACCATGAGAAAAAGCGGAGCGGGAACTTAGAGCTGAAATAGCAGGGTTATAAGGAAAAAAAAAATGAGTGGCTGAGGGAAGAGAAGCCAGTGAGCTGGGAGAGTTTAGGGGAGGGGGGGAGGTGAGAACATGAACTTTGCGATGTATAGCAGGCACCTGTGAGAGAGCCTGGAGGCCAGCGTGCTCCTTGGTTTGTTAATAGGCATTACGGATACCCATCGGTCCCTTCTGCCTCTTGGGATTTGAGGAGATAGAGTCTCCTTTGGACCCCACACGTCCCATACTGTTCCCAGGATAGATCTATCTTTTTTGGTCCGTATCCCACCCTTTTCAGTCTTATCTCCATCCAACTCATCTTGGTTTTGCCATTTGGGTTCAGCTTAAGTCCCAGGTAGCTCTTTACCACTTGTCTGACTGTAGTGGGTGTAAACACGCTTTTGTTTTGATCCCAAGTGCAGCATGTGAAACAGACTTGTGTAAGGGTGTGCGGTGTTTTTCCGATGAAAACAGCCGTGTGAGAGAACAGGTGATGTTTGTCCTCTGGAAGAGGAAGTGCCTCTTGCGGGGGCATGGTCTTTGCCAACTGATACCTAGTACGGACTCTGAGAGGATATATATGTAGGAGCCCAAAACAAGAGGCAGGGCTTTTTGGTCTTGGCTATTCATCACTCCACTTCAAGATGCTCCTGGAGAGAAAACGGTTCCAGTGAATGCTTCAAGGCTGCGGGCTCTGGCTGCTGCTCTGGGTTCCTTCGGTTACAGTTAACAGTTACCTTTGCTGAATTGTTGGTTTACTGTTTAACTGGTCTATTGGAATCCGGCCGACTACACAGTGGAATCTCTCCAAGGAACTGAATATAAAAAAGGTCTATCTCTTCTGTTTCTATTAATCTCCTTTCTCTCCTATCTAGGATAAATGGGTTGAAGGGGGGGGGGGTGTGATCATTAAAGAACCCCAAATAGGGGCTGGAGAGATGGCTCCATGGTTAAGACCACTGTCTGCTCTTCTAGAGTTCAAATCCCAGCACCGGCATGGCAGTTCACAACTGTCTTGTATCTCCAGTCCCAGAGGATCCAACACCCTCTCAGACATACATGCAAGCAAAAGACCAATGCAAATAAAATAACTAATTAAAAAAGAACCCCAAATAAAGTAAGGTTTGAAAAAGTTCAAAGCCTACATCTGACCTTCATGGTCTCTATCTCTTCTGGTATGGCACTCTAGGAAGAGTCAGACACCAAACCACTCAGAAACTGTATCCAGAGGCTGCTTGGTTTCCAGGAAGACAGAGCCACCTCCTGGAACTTGCTCAATCTCCAGCTGGCAGCCGGGTCTTCTCTGAAGTGCAAACTCCTCCAGCCTGCTCTCACTCAAGCAGGCTTGTTCATTTCCTCATCTGGGTTAAACCAGGGGCCATCAAAAACCATTTTCCACTTCTGTGCCGTCTTCCTACTCCAGGCCACACTCTCCAGCCTTAGAGAAGGAGCCTGGTAAATTCCTGCCAGATAAAGATAACCTGTAGGTGCAGGGGACAGCTGGGTGGTCATGGTACACCCCTTTAATCCCTGCACTCAAGAGACAGCTTGGTCCACAGAGTTCCAGGACAACCAAGGCTACACAGAGAAACCCTGTCTCATAAAACAAACAAACAAACAAAAAGATGAAGGTTGCTGTGGTATTCACTACTAGAGAGTGTCTCTGGAGAAAATGCTTGGCCCTTGGCAAGGACTCCAAAGAGAGATAGTGGATTTGAACATTTTACTTAACTAATGCAAGGAAGAAAATAACCCCACCAAGAACTTCCTCCTTGCTGGTTTGAGACAAGGGCTGCCTACATAGCGTAACCCATACTGGCTCTGAATCCTCCATCCTTCTGCCTCAGATTCCTGGGTGCTGGAACTATAGGCATTTGTCCACAGCTCCCTAGTCAAAAATTTTTATTTTTTTCAGTTTGTTCATTTGGTTTTCCTTTCTGATCTTTTTTTTTTCCTTTGCCTTTTTTCTTTCACAGAGTCTTCTTATGTAGCGCTGGTTGGCCTAGAACTCGCATATGGACCAGGCTGTTTACCTCCAGCTCAGAGAGATCTGTGTGCCACTGCCTCCCTGGTACTCAAACTGCAGGTGACTCTGTGACTCAGGACACCACACACTTTTTACTTGAGACAGTTCCCTTTAGGCCAAGAGGGAAGGTTTGCCATGAATGTCCTATGTGTCTGAGAACGACCCTGAACTCCTTCACTTCTGTGTCCCCCAGGTGCTGAGATTACCAGAAGGAGGCACTGCCATACCTAACTTTAAGAAATTGGGGGGGGGGGGGGGGGGGGCGTGGTAGTGCATGCTTTAATCCCAGTACTCCGGAGGCAGAGGCATGTGGATCACTGTGAGTTCAAGACAGCCAGGTCTACAAAGTGAGTCCAAGCCGGGCAGTGGTGGTGCACGCCTTTAATCCCAGCACTCGGGAGGCAGAGGCAGGTGGATCGCTGTGAGTTCGAGGCCAGCCTGGTCTACAAAGTGAGTCTAGGACAGCCAAGATAACACAGAGAAACCCCGGTCTCAAAAACAAAAACAAAAACAAATAAATTTTAGGCCAGGTGTGGTGGTGGTGTACACCTGTAATCCCAGCACTCAGGGAGGCAGAGGTAGGAGGATCGCTGTGAGTTCTAGGCCAGCCTGGTTAGCTATGAGTCTTTGCATTGATGTCATCATTTAGTGGCCTTTGTTTTGTTTTGTTTTTCATTTTTCTTTTTTTCTTTTCTTTTTTGGTTTTTCGAGACAGGGTTTCTCTGTGTAACCTTGGCTGTCCTGGATTCACTCTGTAGACCAGGCTGGCCTTGAACTCTCAGTGATCGCCCTGCTTCTGCCTCCCGAGTGCTGGGGATTAAAGGCCTGTGCCGCTACACCTGGCTTTGTTTTGTCTTTGAGACAAAGTTTCATTACCTAGCTCTGGTTGCCTTAGAGCTGTCTGCATAGACCAGACTGGCCTCACACATTTTCCCCCTTGGTTTTCTTCAAGACAGGTTTTCTCTGTGCTGTCTCAGCTGTCCTGGACTCACTTTGTCGAGCAGGCCTGGCAGGCCTTCAACTCACAGTGAAGAAGGTGTGAGAGACAGTGATAAATTAGTTTGTAAAAGCCGGGCGTGGTGGCGCACTCCTTTAATCCCAGCACTCGGGAGGCAGAGGCAGGCGGATCGATGTGAGTTCGAGGCCAGCCTGGTCTATAGTGTGACTTCCAGGACAGCCAAGGCTACACAGAGAAACCCTGCCTTGTTTTTCTGTTTTTCTTTCTTTTTTCTTTTTCTTTTTTTTTTTTTTTGGTTTTTCGAGACAGGGTTTCTCTGTGTAGCCTTGGCTGTCCTAGACTCACTTTGTAGACCAGGCTGGCCTCCAACTCATAGTGATCCCCCTGCCTCCGCTTCTGGAGTGCTGGAATTAAAGGCATGTGCCACCACATCCAGGAGATACTCTGTCTTTTAAAAAGGGGGGGAGAGGGGGGCTGGAGAGATGGCTCAGTGGTTAAGAGCATTGCCTGCTCTTCCAAAGGACCCAAGTTCAATTCCCAGCACCCATATGGCAGCTCACAACTGTCTGTAACTTCAAGATCTGACACCTTCGCATAAACACACATAATTTAAAATTAAATAAAAATTTTAAATAAATAAATTGCGGGGTGGTGGCGTACACCTTTAATCCCAGCTGGAAAACTATACTTTTTTTCCCCTAAGAATTCCAGGAAATGAGTATTTTAGCATGTTTTTGTTTCCTTTTGCTGGTCACCTGACTCATGGCTGTGAGCATGCTTGGCAAGTGTTTTGTCATTGATCTGTCTTCCAGCCCAGAATTGAGCAAAGTAATTTTAAGCAAGTGTGCACTGTAAGGTCAAGGCCAGCCTGAACTATGTAGTGTGACTCTGCTTAAAGACAAACAAACAAACAAACAAACAAAATCAGCTGGGCGTGGCAGCAAACGTCTTTAAACCAAGCATTCGAGAGGCAGAAGGATCTTCGTGAGTTTGAGGCCACCCTGGTCTACCGAGTAAATCCAGGGCTATTATACAGAGGAAACCCTGTCTTGAAAAAAAAAACCAAGCCAGGCGTGGTGGCGCATGCCTTTAATCCCAGCACTCGGGAGGCAGAGGCAGGCAGATCGCTGTGAGTTCGAGGCCAGCCTGGTCTACAAAGGGAGTCCAAGACAGCCAAGACTACACAGAGAAACCCTTTCTCAAAAAACAAACAAACAAACAAACAAAAAAATACCCCATAATCATTACCATAGTACAATAAAGTATGATGATTCAGGCCCCTATCACAGCACTTGGAAGGCTGAGGCAGAAGGCCAGACTAGGCTACAAAGACACTGTTAGCCAGGCATGGTAGTGAGTGCTCTTAACCACTGAGCCATCTCTCTTTTCTTTTTCCTTTGGCTATAACTAGACGTGACAATTTGAAAACAAGTAAGGAGAAAGCACAGGTTCAGTCATGCAGGGAACACTGATTGGTAGGAACAGTACGTGGTCTAACTTTGGATGATTTGGAACACTGTCAATCTTGTGACTTTGTAAACGTGTTGGGACTTTCAACAAGTGCAGCACACACAAGACAGCTCACCTCCAGCCGCTGCTGGGGACCCAGCGCTTTGGAAAGCTTGTCTAACAAAGGCAAGGCCCTGGGTACCATCCCCTGTACAAGAAAGAAGCTGAAGGGGATGGGAATGGTGCAAAAGCGGACTTCTCATGTTAGTTTGGGAACTCACATCAGAGGCTTTGTATCTTTCTGTAAGAGGAAGGGTAAGAGTGCCGTAAACCATCTCTTTTATCAAGGCCTTCTTCATATTAAATTGATGATTAGCTTTGTAGGTTTAAATGCTAATGCTGGGGCCTCAGACATTAAGAGCACTCATTACTCTGCTTGTAGAGGACCTGGGTTCAGTTCCCAGCATCCACCTGGAGGTTTACAACCATCTGTAACTCCAGGGGGTCTCACACCCTCTTCTGACCTCATCCTGCACATACATCCATGTGCACATCCATACCTGCAGGCAAAACATCATAAAAGAACATAGAATAAATAAATCTAGGGGGCTGGAGAGATGGCTCAGAGGTTAAGAGCACTAACTGCTCTTCCAGAGCAGTCCTGCGTTCAATTCCTAGCAACCACATGGTGGCTCACAACAATCTATAATGTGATCTGATGCCCTCATGTAGGCCAAGCACTATATACATGATAAATAAATAAATCTTTAAAAAATAAATCTAGAGCTGGGTGTGGTTGTGCATGCCTTTAATCCTAGCACTTAGGAGACAGAGGTAGGGGGATTAAAAAGGCAACTGATTGAAAAAAAAAAAAAAAGGTTTTATTGGGGCTCATGGTTGCAGAGGAATAGAGTTCATGACCATCCAGCAGGGAGTATCATCACAGCAGGAGGCAGAGGGAGAGGAAGGGAGGATGAGAGAGAAGGGGTGTGGGGGAAGGGAGAGGAAGAGAGGGAAGGAGGAGAGAGTGGAGGGGGTGGGAGAGAAGGAGGGAGGTAAAGGGGAGGCAGAGGGAGAGATTTGAATAAGAATTCAGGAATCTGCACTCCCAGCACTTGGGAGGCAGAGACAGGCAGATCGTTGTGAGTTCAAGGCCAGCCTAGTCTACAAGAGGAGTTCAGGACAGCCAAGGCTGCACAGAGAAACCCTGTCTGGAAACACACACACACACACACACACACACACACACACACACACACACACACAAAGCTGGGTGTGGTGGTGCACACCTTTAATCCCAGCACTCGGGAAGCAGAGGCAGGCAGATCACTGTGGAGTTCGAGGCCAGCCTGGACTACAAAGTGAGTCCAGGACAGTCAAGACAACACAGAGAAACCCTGTCTCGAAAAACCAAAAAAAAAAAAAAAGACACACACTGTTAGTCCCAGT
Organism: Acomys percivali; assembly: GCA_907169655.1. Lineage (NCBI taxonomy): Eukaryota > Metazoa > Chordata > Mammalia > Rodentia > Muridae > Acomys > Acomys percivali. The sequence goes on along the minus strand of OU015756.1, from coordinate 37,584,326 downwards.
ACTATCTTAGGCAGAGGCAGGTTGACTTTTGAGTTCCATGCCCCTGTGATCTACTTAGTGTGGTAGTTCTCAACCTGTGAGTTGAGAGCCCTGGGGTTGAATATCAGATACTGGCAAAATTACACTTACAAAACAGCAATGATATAATTTTATAGTCAGGGGTCACCACAACATGAGGAAGTGAATTAAAGGTTCACAGCATTAGGAAGGTTGAGAACCACTGAGTTAGTGAGTTTCAGGTCAGCAAGGGGCTACAAAGGAGAGAACTGGTCTAAAAAAAAAAAAAAAAAAGGAAAGCGGGGCGGGGTGATGCAGGCCTTTAATCCCAGCACTCAGGAGGCAGAGGCAGGTATATCTCTGTGAGTTCAAGGCCAGCCTGGTCTACAAGGTCTACAAAGCAAGTCCAGGACAGCCAAGGCTACACAGAGAAACCCTGTCTCGAAAAACAAAACAAAACAAAAAAACAAAAAAAAGAATATTCAGAGTTCTTATTTCTTGCTCCTTCCCCAGGAGCTTTATGTTGGAAATTCCTTTCCAAGCAAGGATAGTTTAACTTCAGTCCTTCATTGGTGACGACAGAGGTCAGACAGAATGTCAACCTCTGAATAGAAATATTGTACTCTAAATTTTGATCTACAGAAGCCGTGAAGCAGACATAGCTTTTAAAGCAGATTATTATTATTATTATTATTATTATTATTATTATTATTATTTTTTAGACTTATTTATTATTAAGTATTCAGTGCTCCGCCTGCATGTACACCTGCAGGCCAAAAGAGGGCGTCATATCACAGTATAGATGGTTGTGAACCACCATGTGGTTGCTGGGAATTGAACTCAGAACCTCTGGAGGAGCAGACAGTGCTCTTTACCTCTGAGCCATCTTTCCAGCCCCTAAAGCAGATTATTAAACTTCAATATAACACTGAGGAGGGGTCAGTCAAGCTAAGCTCTCTTCTAAGGAAAAGATAAAAGGGCTGGCAAAGAAAAGCACATGGAAGTTCAGGAGCAATATTTGACCAAACTTTGAGACACATCTTTGGAGAAGAATATGCCTGAGAGTACAAGATAATTGAAATAAAAAAGGACTGATGGATTAAACACAGAGGAAAAACTACTTAGAACATATGTCACTCACAGACCAAAGTCTTCATCTTGTAGACCTTAAAGTTTGGAGACAGCAAAATAGATTTTAGTCTGTCAGAAAAAGACTAAATTCAAGTTTTGGGCTGGGTGTGGTGGCACATGCCTTTATTCCCAACACTTGGGAGGCAAAGGCAGGAGGATTGCTATGAGTTCGAGGCCAGCCTGGTCTACAAAGGGAGTCCAGGACAGCCAAGGATACACAGAGAAACTTTCTCTCGAAACACTACCCTCCCAAAAAAGAATTCAAGTTTATAGGACCAGTCCCCCCTCATGCTCCCTGCTTACCCCTCCCCCACCCCCAAGTCTATTGAATTGTAATTTGGCTTTGAATTTGACCTGAGGCCTGCATAATTTGGGTCATTTTGAATATTCCATTCCTTGAACAAGAACCTCTGCAACCACCTCCTGCCATTGCACTATTTGCATGGCAGTACAAGGGACTAAATTCACAATTAATAAGCCATTTCCCGTTAGCAGTCAAAGGGAAGGAAATGAAGGACATGCTTCCAGGAACTGTAAAGAGCCTGTGTCATTTGTGCCCTTTTGGACATAGAAGTAATAGCTCATGTGTAGCCTGGCATGGTGTAGAAGAAATGGTTCCTGTGTAGCGGGGCATGGTGGTGCTTGCCTTTAACCCCAGCCCTGGCTGTCCTGGACTCGCTCAGTAGACCAGCCTGCCCCTGGCTCCTGAGTACTTGGAATTAAAGGCGTGTGGCACCATGCCTGGATTGTAAATGATTGTAAATGATTTTCATGTTTATGTATTTATTGGATTTTTGTGGTTGTGGTTGTTGTTAACTGGTGACGGTGGTGGTAGTGTGTATGTGTGTGTGTGTGTGTGTGTGTGTGTGTGTGTGTGTGTGTTGAAACAGTCTCAAGTAGCCCAGGCTGGCTTTGAGCTCTATGCATAAGAGGACAAACTTGTTTGGCTCTACTGGCCCGAGAGGCATACACCAAGCAAGACACACATGCCTTTTTAGATGCTTAGCTTCTTCTAACTTGTCAGATTTTGAGGCCAGGTGTGGTGGCACTTTTCTGTAATCCCAGCCCTCAGGAAGCTGAGGCAGGAGGATCACAGGTCTTGAGCCAGTTCTAGGCTTGCCAAAGCTACTTAGTGAGACCTGATCTGTGACACAGAAAGACAGAAGACAAGGCGGGACGATGGTGCACAAACAACTTCAGTCAGGGCACTGAGGAAGCAGAGGCAGGCGGATCTCAGAGTTCAAGGCCAGCCTGGTCTATAGAAAGTTCCAGGAGAGCAAGAGCTACACAAAGAAACTTTTTTTGTTGTTGTTGTTTGGCTTTTTGGAGACAGGCTTTCTTCATGTAGTCCTGGGTCAATTTGTAGACCAGGTTGCCTTGAAATTCCGAGAGATCTGCCTGCGTCTGCCTTTAATGATTTAAATCTAAGAAAATAAGATGCCAGGCAACAGATATTAGGTGGAGAAATTTATTAAGTGAGCATGGGGAGAGAAGGAAAGGGGAGAGGGGTACCCAAAAGAGAGAGAGAAGAGACAGAGAGAGGAAGAGAAATAAAGTCAGTACGAGAGAGGAGAGGTGGTTTTGTTCTTTTATTTATTTATTTTTGGTTTTGTTCTTTTATATACTCGGCATGGCCACGCCCAACACTGCCTCCCAAATGCTGGGATTACAGGCCCTGGCCACAGCCACAGCCACCAGGCTGAGAAATCCTGTTTTGAAGAACAAACAAAAGAAAATTATTTCCGGGCTGGAGAAGTGGCTCAGCAGTTAAGAGCACTGGCTGCTCTTCCTTAGGACCCAAGCTTCATTCTTAGCACTACCATGCCTGTTTACAACTGTCTATATTTCCAGATCCGTGGCCTCTGACAGCCTCACACCTACAAAATGCCACGCTAAAATAATAAATGAACCACTGGGTTTGGTGGGGCACGCTTTTAATCCCAGCACTCTGGGAGGCAGAGGCAGGAGCATCTCTGTGAGTTTGAAACATACAGCAAACGATTGCCTGAGCTTTTTTTTTTTCAATTTATTTACTTATTATGGATACAGTAATAACAATGCCTCCATGCCAGAAGAGGGTACCAGATCTCATTATAGCGGAGCTAGCATGTGGTTGCTGGAAATTGAACTCAGGACCTTTGGAAGAACAAACAGTGCTCTTAACCTCTGAATCTCTCCAGTGAGTTCAGTACAGCCAAGGCTACACAACGAAACCTTGTCTTGAAGCCAGGTGTGGTGGCACACACCTTTAATCCCAGCATTTGGGAGGTAGAGGCAGCTGGATCTCCTTGAGTTCTAGGCCAGCCTGGATTACAAAGCGAATTCCAGGACAGCCAGAGCTGTTACACAGAGCAACCCTGTCTTGAAAAACCAAACCAAACCAAAAAAAAAATCCAACAACCAAACAAACCAAAACAACAGACAAAGAAAACCCCAACAGCAGACAAGCAAACAAAAAAATAAACAAAACAAAGAGAAAAACAAGAAAAAAATTTATCCTGAAATTAGATTTTAGTTTAAAGGGGGAAAAAAAAAGGATAGCTGGATTGGAGATAGGGGTGGCTGGGAGAGTGCTGTTTAGCATGCAGGGCTTTCCAGCACTGCAAAAATGTGGGTGTGTTGATCAAAGCCTTTAATCTTTGTGTCTGGGAGGTATAGATAGAAAGATCAAATGTTTAAGGTCATTCTAGGTCACACAGTGGGTTTGGGCCACTACGACTGGCTCTTCCTCTTTTGAGATAGGGTCTTGTGTATATATGGCATCAAACTAGCCATGTAGCTGAAAATGACTTTTAACTCTTGCCTTTTTGGCTTGAACATTCAAGTACTTGTATTACTGGCCCAAGCCACCAAATGGGTTTCTCTCTTCACCAGTTCAGTGGGAAGGAGTTATTCTGTTTGTTTGGTTTGGTTTTTTTTTTTGTTTTTTGTTTTTTGTTTTTTTGAGACAGGGTTTCTCTGTGTAGTCTTGGCTGTCCTGGACTCACTTTGTAGACCAGGCTGGCCTTGAACTCACAGTGATCCGCCTGCCTCTGCCTCCCGAGTGCTGGGATTAAAGGCGTGCGCCACCACCGCCAGACTTTTCAAATCTGATTCCATGTATATAGGGCTTGCACTGACAAGAGTTTGGTTCACAGTGTAAGATACCTGTAAGATCACCACTCCAGAGGCAGAAAGATGCTAGCTAGCCTAGGCTACACAGGGAGACTGTTTCAGGAAATAAACAAAAGTCTCTGAAATGTTTCCTGGCTAAGCACCTTAGCGCCTTCATTCTACCTCACGTCCAGTTTTGTGCCACATGGTAATATATTGCCTGGCTCTTTGGAAAGATGGATTCTACAGATGTGTGCCAGGAAAGTGAAGTCAAGGGAACTGTCAAAAGAGACGCCTGAAGGTCGTTTGCTTGTTTGTTCCTGTAAGAAGTCTCTAGATTCTCTGAGGGTCTACCTCCAGCCCCCGAGGCAGGCATCTGCGGCTACCTGTGTTGTCAGACTGATTGGTTCACACAGTCAGACCAGGTAATGGTGGCCTTGAATGCCACTAAGAGCTTCCCACTGTAATTGGTCCTCACTGCCTACAAATGAAAGGACAGCCAACGAGGCCCACGTTTTAGGAATATACTAAAGACAGGCTAAGAAGACACTCAGGTGAGAAGGGACAGGGCTTGAGACTCCCTGTCCCTATTAGCAGATGTCAGGCACTAAACTTGACTTGGCTTTGTCTTAACTCCCACAGGGACTCAATTTCCCTTCCTTAGAGTTTGACATTGAAGGGCATTGTACCGTAGAAAGCATAGAAATGACAATTAGTAAGAATAAAGATCTGTGGGTGGAGAATTAAAAGATTATTTCTTTGATCGAGGCTGCCTGGTATTTGTTTGTTTGGTTTGGTTTTGCTGGGATTAAAGGTTTGCGACATCACTGCCTGGCGGTATTTGTTATGTGGCACATTATGGCTTCAAACTCTCAGCAATCCTCCTGCCTCTGTCTACCCAGGTCTGAGACTGATTACAGGTATGAGCAATTCCCCCAATTTACCAAGTAGTAGTCAGTAACCTTGATCTCCTAAAGCCCAAACCTTTCTTTCTTTTTTCTTTTTCTTTTTTCCTGAGACAGGGTCTCTCTGTGTAGTCTTGGCTGTCCTGGACTCACTCTGTAAACCAGGCTGGCCTCGAACTCACAGCAATCTGCCTGCCTCTGCCTCCCGAGCGCTGGGATTAAAGGCCTGCGCCACCACATCTGGCTCAAACCTTTCAAGTAGGATTACAGGCATGTGCAGCTAGGCTCTATTTTCTGATTTTCAAGACAGGGTTTTTCTATGTAGCCCTGGCTGTCCTACACTCACCTTGTAGACCAGGCTGGCCTTGAACTCACAGTGATCTGCTTGCCCCTCAGCCTCCCTGAGTGCTGGGATTAAAGGCCTGAGTAACTACACCCGGTTTATCGTCTAATTAAAATAAAAAACATTTTTGGACTGGTGTCTGTAAGTAGCCCAGGCTAATCTTGAACTTTTGATCCTCCAGTGTCAACAACATCCTGAGTGCAGGGATTACCGGAGAGAGCCCACATACCAGGCCTGAACGGTATTTTCCAGTGTTTTGGACATGAGAGGCCAGTGACAATACTTCTCAAGAGGGCTGCACATTTCTTTTTTTTGAACAACCCCTATTCTCATGCACGCTCAGCAGAAGCCAGGCGTAACTTTTGCTAATCGTTTGTAAAAGAAAGAAGCAAAAAAGGAGAAGGTTCCGCCCCTTTAATGAGCCCAGGGCGGGAGTGGAGACCCGGTGGATTAGGTGAGGTTCCCCGGAGGCGCGCCCCTAACCAGGCTAGGAGTCCGCACCGAGCCCCGGGGGCCGAGGGGCGGGGCGCGCCTTAGCGGCCACGCGCGCGGGCGGGTAGGGGGCGTGTCCGCGGGCGCGCGCGGACGGCGAGGGGGCGTGTCCGGCGGGGCGGGCGGCGGCGCGGGCCGGGTGCGCGGGCGCAGCGTCCTGTGCTGGAATGTGCGGCTCCCGCGAGCTCGCGGCTCAGCAGCAGACCGAGCGCCGCCGAGGCCGCGGGCCCCAGACCCGGCCAGCGGGGACCGCTGCGACGGCAGGGCGAGAGCGGAAGGGCTGATCCCGCTCCTCGGCCGCACACCGGGTCTCGCGGGCCTCGGCGTCCAACTTTTCTCTAGCCTCCCTCCCCTCCCCCGAAAGTCCAGCAACAAAGAAAAGGAGTTGGAGCGGCAGCGACGCGGGGGAGGCAGCCCGTGGACGCGCAAGGGAAGCGGGTAGGACGACGCGGATCGGAGGCGGGGGGAGGGCGGCGGGCAGGCGCGGAGCGGCGTGAGGCGCTGTCCAGGGCTGATCTGTAGATACTGCGGCTCGGGCGGCGCGGCCGGCGGGCGGGCGGGCGGGGGCGGGATCGAGTTACGGAGCGAGTCACGGGCTGGGCCGGGGGCTGGTGCGGAGCGGCGGGGTCCACCGATCCTCAGTAGAACTCGGGGCGGCCCATCCCGTGGGGCGCTGCGATCCGGGGGTGCTGTGGAGGTCGGAGCGCCGCTGCTGGCCGCCGAGGTCCTGAAACTTCCCCTTCGCCTTCCCCTCCGCCCAGGGCCCACCGCCCCGGGGCCCCGGGGTTGTCCCAAGCTCGCCGCCCCCTCCCCCAGCCTCAGCCCGAGCCGGAAGGCAGCCGCCCCGCTTGACTCAGCCCGGGGCACGGGCGGCGCCGCCGGCGGGGCTGGACAGCGATTTCTACGGCCCGCGCTGGCTCGGCGCGGTGGGGGAGAGAAGTTCGCAAACTTCCGGGCGCGGGGGCGGCGGCGGCCCGCGTGGGGCCCCTCGGAGAGAACCGGGGCCAGCAACCTCCGGAGGGCGCCGCGGAGCCCCCGTACAGGCCAGGCCCGGACGCCGGTGGCGAGGTAACTTTCCGCCCGGTCCGGGGCTAGCGCGGGCGGCGGGGGATGGGGGGGCTCCGGGGCCGGTGGAGAGGAGCCTCTAGGGTGGTGGGCAGTGCTGGAGTGCGAGAGCCGCGGCACCGCCCGCGCGGGTAGGTGGCGGAGAGGAAGCAAGAAGGCCCAAGTTTGCAAAGAGCTGCTTTGTGTTTGGTATGTTTTGAGAAAATGGCCGAATGCCTATTTCAGTTAGGAATGCCGCCGCCGAGGCCGGCGCTGGTGGCAGCAGCACATAGGAATTCCGTGCAACACGTTGCTACTCGGGCCGTGCTTGCACAGTCTTCCCGAGAAAACGTGGAGATTTCCTTGGGAGTGTGGCAGCTGAGGTGCGTGGGCGGCTTGAAGGTGGATATTGGGGTCCGTTGTGGAAACCCGTGGGGCTGTTAAACCAAGGCAGAGAGCTATGGGTCGCTGTTTCCTGTGATGGCATTCGAGCCCAACTTTTTGTTGGGGCATGTAACTGAGAGGGAGGTTGTGCTTAGACGCTTAGCGAAACCAGGGCCTGCTTTTTGTATTTTCGGTTTAACTTTGTCTTGTAGTACTTTTTGCACATCGTGTCTCTACTAAATTGCTAGAGGTACACTTGAGTTCGAGGCTTGCACCTTTGAGGCTGGAGGTTGAGACCATTTAAAAACTCAACTTGTTTTTCAAGAAGGTGATCTGTAATGGCTTCCCTCTAGGCAAGTAGGCCAAGTCAAGCACAATGCGCGAAAGTTGCTGGTTGACGTGTTGAGTTGCACGACTATTAGGGAGTTTTGAAGTTAAAAAAAAAAAACAACCATACTTTAAACTTCCCCTTTTGTGAGAAAAGGGATCCATAAGCACCCCTTTAAATTAGTCATCAAAAATTAAGCCTGTTACTGTTTCACAGTTTATTCTTTTTGAGGGAATTCTTTTTTTTTTTTTTTTTGGTTTTTTGAGACAGGGTCTCTCTGTGTTAGCCTTGGCTGTCCTGGACTCACTTTGTAGACCAGGCTGGCCTCGAACTCACAGCGATCCGCCCACCTCTGCCTCCCGAGTGCTGGGATTAAAGGCGTGCGCCACCACGCCCGGCTTGAGGGAATTCTTAAGAAGAAATTAAATTACAGTCTTCCATATTTCTTGCTGTGCTTATTCTATGCACAGAATCGCCTGTGGATTTTTGTCTAGTTCAGACCACTGAACTGTTGAAAGGGAGAAGTGAGAAAGCAATAGTTTACTATTCAGTGCTTTGGTTATTAAAAGTAATTTTAGTTAATATTAATATTGGTAACCATCAGAAAAAGGTTGACACACTTGCATGCTAGTGTGGATGAAAGAGTTGCCTTTTTTTTTTCCTTTTTATGGTTGTAGGGGAAATAGTTATTCATTTGTATGCTTTTGTGACTTAAGTAAAGAGAATTGAAAATTAACAGTAGCCTTGTTCAAGTCTCCCTAGTGGTAGGATTACAGGCATGGGTACTCATACCAGCAAGAAAAGTATTTTAAAGTTGTTGTTAATTCATTTGAGTTTTAAAGGTTATGTTGGGAAAATGCTTGCTCTGGGTAATAAGGACTGTATTTAATTTTTGTTGTTGTTTTTGTTGTTATGCTTTATTCAGTATACAGTTATGGCCACTCAAGTGATGGGGCAGTCTTCCGGTGGAGGGAATCTGTTCACCAGTGGCAACATGGGCATGGGGCTAGGCAACGACATGTATGACTTTCATGAGCTCTCCAAAGCTGAGCTGGCGGCACCCCAGCTCATCATGCTAGCCAATGTGGCCTTGACAGGGGAAGTGAACGGCGGCGGCTGCTGCGACTACCTGGTTGGTGAAGAGAGACAGATGGCAGAATTGATGCCTGTTGGGGACAGCAACTTTTCAGATAGCGAGGAGGAAGGGCTTGAGGAGCCTGAGCTGAAAGGCCACTCCGGTGGGCTGCAGAACGTGGAGCTGAGAGGGTTGGAGCTAAGCGCTGGAGAGCCGCCGCCGCCGCCACCGCCCGTGTTCGAGGCCGCAGCCACCCCGGAAGTGTTCAGCTCTAATAAGGACCTTCCTCCAGAAGCCTTTGGGACCGAGGACAAATGCAAGAGTTCGAAGGCCAAGCCCTTTCGCTGTAAGCCATGCCAGTACGAAGCAGAATCCGAAGAGCAGTTTGTGCATCACATCAGGGTTCACAGTGCTAAAAAGTTTTTTGTGGAAGAAAGTGCAGAGAAACAGGCCAAAGCCAGGGATCCCGCCTCCTCCGTTGCAGAAGAGGGTGATTTCTCCAAGGGCCCCATCCGCTGTGATCGCTGTGGCTACAACACCAACCGCTATGATCACTACACCGCTCACCTAAAGCACCACAGCAGAGCTGGGGACAACGAGCGCGTCTACAAGTGCATCATTTGCACGTACACCACAGTCAGCGAGTATCACTGGAGGAAACACTTGAGAAACCATTTCCCGAGAAAAGTCTACACGTGTAGCAAATGCAACTATTTTTCGGACAGGAAAAATAATTATGTCCAACATGTTCGAACTCATACAGGTAAGAGAGCCTAAATTCTATTTCCCCCCAAAATGTGACTTTTTTTTTAAACTTAGAGATAATGTAAACTGAACACATCTGAGATCAACTACAGTTTTCCAAGGGGATTGAGGGTTTATAGAGAAAGCCTACTGACTAACCATTGAACAAAGCATTCAAACTTTACATCCCCATTTTTTTCTTCTACTTTTGGTTTTTGTCTTTTTGAAACGAGAGACTGTAGCCTCTGGCTGTCCTAAATCCATGGTTGCCCTCAAATTCAGATCCACCTGCCTCACTGATAGGAGTAAAGGTATGTGCCACCATACTGGGCCCCATCCCTTCTCTTTTGGAAACAGCATCTCTTGTAGTCCAGACAGACCTTGAATTTACTGCGCTGTAGCTGAGGATGTTTACTTTTGGGTCTTTCTTCTTCTGTCTTGTAAGCAGTAGGATTACAGACAAACGCCACTGTGGTTGGTTTACGAGGAGGTGGATGGAACACAGGGCTTTATGCATGCCAGGCTTGCATCCTCTTTCACTTTTCTCACTTTATTTATTTATTTTGTTTTTCAAGACAGGGTTTCTCTGTGTAGCCTTAGCTGTCCTGGACTCACTTTGTAGACCAGGCTGGCCTTGAACTCACAGTGATCCGCCTGCCTCTGCCTCCCGAGTGCTGGGATTAAAGGCGTGCGCCACCACACTTTTTCACTTTATGAGTATGCCTAGTTTGCCTGTATGTATATAACAGCCACCATATGTGTGCAGCGCCTTTTCGGGCCAGAAGAGGGCAGTGGATTTCCTGGAACCAGGCTTATGTCGAGAGGGTTATGAGTCCCTGTGGAGGCAGGAAACCCAGCCCTGGGTCTTCTACAAGAGCCGCTGTCACCAGCCCAGAGTAGAAACACTGCCCGTTGAAGCCATTTTTTCCTAAGAGAGCAAGCAAGAAAGCAAGCATACCTGTGAGAACTACTTTTCAGACAAGAAACGTTTGTTCAGCGTGTCCAGTGCGTACAGGTTGTGGGGAATGGCCCACAAGTGTAAGTCAGGGATTCTGAGAGACCAGGAGTGCAGCTCAGCAGTAAAGCATGCATCACAGTCCGTCTCCAGCACCAAAAAGAAAGTCTTTAGGGGGCTGGAGAGATGGCTCAGGGTTTAAGAGCACTGGCTGTTCTTCCACAGGACCCAAGTTCAGATCCCAACACCCACATGGCAGCTCACAACTGTCTATAACTCTAGTTCCAGGGGATCCAACACTCTTACACAGACACAACATGCAGGCAAAACACCGAGAAACAGAAAATAAAATAAAATTTAAAAATTCTTTGAAAGAAAAGAAAGTCTAAGAACAGAACTTGTTTGAGCCCAGTTGTGGCTGTGAACGCCTGGTCGGTGTTCTGGCAGTATGAAACATTTGCTAGAAGACGGCTCCGTGTGGTTAGGAGAACTTGCTGCTCTTCCAGAGGCCTTGGATTTGCTTTCAACGTCCATGTTTGATGGCTCCAAAACCTGTCATTCTAGCTCCAGGGAATCCTACCCCTTCTTTTGGCCTGTACCTGCACACATGGCATGTGCACATAAAAATAAAAAATACATGAAAAATTTTGTTCTGGCCAAGAACAAAAAAGGCCCAACAGTAACATCAGGAACGAGGGAGGGATTAAAAAGGCTCAAAATAAGAATACAGATGGTCACAGACAATTATCAAAGATTTAGTCCCAGGGTTGGTGACTTGCTCTAAATGTATGCGGGCATCACAGAGCCCCTCTGCCCATGTACGCTGACCCATTTTCCTGTTACAGAGGAGACCTGTCAGGTGGTCCAGCCAAGTATCTGGCTAATTTAGTGGAGTTTTAACTTGAAGGGAAACCTGCTTTCAAACTTTGAGGAGAGATAGAGAGTTGCCTCTGTGTTTGTTTCCAGCCACTCCTTAGAGGGAGTAAAGATTGTGAGAAGGCTCCATTCCTTGATCACGCAGGGGGTGTGTTTAGAGACCTAATTTTAGATGGATTCATTAATGAATAGGAATAAATGAGAAGGTATCAGTGGCTGAGCCTGTGTTATTTTTATTTTATTTTAACAGCTGACTCAGCTCTCTGAAGCCCAGGCTAGCTCTGGATTCCTGACAGTCCTTTTTTAGCATCTAGTCTGCTGGGGAATACAGGAGTTAGGTACAAATGATACCAATTTTTCTCCCCCAGAAAACCTCTTTGGTTATTGTGAATCCATTGTACCATTTATTCTTTGTGTATAACAGTTTTTAGTCTGTTTATAGCGGTGCTGCCACTCTTAGGCTACTTTTATAAGACATTCTTAGTATTCCAGATAAGAAATTATAGCTGGATGTGGTGGCCTACTTTTTTTTAATGCCAACACTTGGGAGACAGAGGCAAGAGGATATCTGAATTCAAGGCCAGCCTGGTCTACATATGAGTTCTACGAACTTTCAAGTTCTGAGTTTGTGACACAGCTCAGATATAGTGCTTAGAAAACATGTGAAAGGCACAGGGTTGGACACTAGTCCCCTTACCCACCAATGAGTAAAAAAACCAAAATAACAAAACCAAAAAAACAAAAAACCCAAACCAAGACAAAGAAAAAGCTAGAAGAAATGCCTAGTCCATTCCTGGAAGGACAGTACTTGGGAAGTAAAGGGCGTTCTCTGCTGTTAGAGGCAGCCTTTGGCGCCTTAAACCCAGCTCCAAGCCACTTAGCTTAGTCCTTCCTGGTTTTCCTGCATCCCTTAGTTATCTGCCTCGTTATGTGGTGACTAGGACCCAGCCTGAGTAGCCCACTGGGGGTTGTATGTATAAGTTGGCTGGCCTGATCCTCCCTGTATCATTGTGTCCCTACACTCCTTTTGTCTTTGGATCCTGGGTGCATGGGTTACAGCCTGTGGCACCGAGCCCATACTTGTTTGGTTTAGTAGTAGCTGGGCCTTGACTTGAGGACTTGCTTCAGGTTAACAGGTCTAGGATGACAGGCGTGAGCCGCAAAACCCTGGCCAGTCTTGATCTCATGGTCCTGCCTCAGACTTCGATGACCAAGACAAGAAAATACACATAACTGAGGAGGTGGATGTGCTTAGTTTTACTTGAAGAATGACATCTTGGCTGAATATTTGATGCTATAGGGCACAGAGCATCTTCAGCATTTATCGGTTGATTAATTTTTTAAAGACTCACTCAAAGCTGAGAATGTTACTTTGCATATGTATAGGTAGTGCAAAATTGTAGGAGTGTGCTTAAGGCTATTTCAGAATTGTAGGAGAGCTGGGTGTGGTGGCACACGCCTTTAATCCCAGCACTTGGGAGGCAGAGCAGGCTGATCGCTGTGAGTTCGAGGCCAGCCTGGTCTACAAAGTGAGTCCAAGACAGCCAAGGCTACACAGAGAAGCCTTGCCTTGAAAAACCAAAAACCAAAAAAACAGAAATTGTAGGAAATTGCTGTGGTCTCAAGATGAAAACCCATTTAATGATTTTTGTTTTGATTTTCTTTCTGCTTCCCGAGTACTGGGATTAAAGGCATGCACCACCACGCCAGGTTGAGCAAACATCCTTATCCTGTCCGCTGTGAAGATTTGTATTTGTTACCTACATGCTAAAGGCTTTGTATTCTGTAGTAGGACCAAACTGCTTCCATAAGACTATAGAAATTTTGTATGTATAATGAAAACACTGCAGTTCCTAACAACAGTGGTCTGCAATGTGAGCCCAGGATATTTGAGTTAGGGTTGCTGCCTGCTGCAGACACAGGAGCAGTGTGCTTTGTGCATTGAGAACCAGGGCTACAGAAGTACTGCCAGAAACACCTCAGATTTTATTTTATTTTATTTTATTTTTGGTTTTTTGAGACAGGGTTTCTCTGTGTAGCCTTGGCTGTCCTGGACCCGCTTTGTAGACCTGGCTGGCCTCGAACTCACAGCGATCCACGCCTCCCAAGTGCTGGGATTAAAGGTGTGCGCCACCACTTTATTTTTATTATTATGTAGTCCTTGATGTCCTGGAGCAATGCAAATCGGGCTGGCCTGGTGTTCACTGAAATCCACCTGCCTCCACTTTCCAGCACTAGGGTCAAAGGCTTGTGCCCCAACACCTGGCTTAGAATTTGAATTAATTTAGTTCTTCAGAAACATTTTATTGTTGCCAGCTGTTTTGAAGACCACTGTTTATGAAAGGAGAGATGCTTGGATCTTACCCCATAATGAGCAGTGCGTATCAGCCAACTGTTTTGTAATTTAGTCTTTTTTTTTTTCTCCTTTTTTTCTCTTTCTTAAAGATTTATTAAGTATAGTGTTTCACCTGCATGTGCTGCTGCCCTCCAGAAGAGGGCACCAGATCTCAGTATTGATGGTTGTGAGCCACCACGTGGTTGTTGGAGTTGAACTCGGGTCCTTTGGAAGAAGAGGCAATGTTCTTAACCTCCGAGCCATCTCTCCAGCCCCATAATTTATTCTTTAAAAAATTTTATATTCATTGGTGTTTTGCCTGCATGTGTCGGTGTGAGGGTGTCAGGTCTGGAACTGAAGTTACAGACAGTTGTGAGCTGCCATATGGGTGCTGGGAACTGAACTCAGGTCCTTTGGAAGAGCAGCCAGTACTCTTAACCACTGAGCCATCTCTCCAGCCCTGTATCAGCCAATTGTTAAACTCAACTTCATCTTTGCTATCTTATCCAGATAACATATGTACTTCATGCTTGCTTAACATCTTTTCTTAAACTTTAGAGTCTAATTTAAAATAGCTAAGTCTGGTGCTGGAGAGATGAGCTTAACATGTGCTGCTTGTGCAGAGGACCTGAGTTCAGTTCTTAGCACCCACCCAGGGCTCACAGCTGCCAGCTGGAGGGCAGTCCTGCAGTTTGGTCTGGTCTGAGCTGGCATAGCCACACACAGAGAAACCAAGTCTCTGGTGAAACGACAAAGTAAAAGCCAACAGAAGATAGGCCAGGCATGGTGAGCCAGCATGGCTTTAATCTCAGCAGAACCAGGCAGATAGCTGAGGCTGTAGCCAGCGTGGCCATTTTTTGTTTGTTTTGTTTTGTTGTTTGGTTTTTCCATAGCCTTCACTGGCCTGGAACTCACAGTGATCCCCTGCCTCAGTCTCTCCAGTGCTGGAATTAAAGGCATGCACCACCATGCCTGGCTGGCTTTTTTATAAAAAACAATACAACATAAGGTTTCTGTATGTATTTCCCTGGCTGTCCTGGAACTCCTCTGTAGACCAGGCTGTCCTGGACCTCAGAGATCCGCCTGCCTCCCCACCCCCACCCCTATCCCCAGCTGGAACCAGTGTGGTCTTAACCGTAATCTCTTTCAGGCCAGCCAGGCCTAGTAAAACCTAAAAAGCCAGCTGTGGTGGCACATTCCTGTAATCCCAGCACTCAGGGAGGCAGAGGCAGGTGGATGGCTGCGAGTTGGAGGCCATCCTGGTCTACAGATTGAGTTAGAACAGCCAGGGCTATACAGAAACCATGTCTCAAAAAACCAAAAAAAGAAAAACAAAACAAAAATGTTGAACTAAAGTCTTTAAAATCTTTGGTGTGGAGGCTGCTAGACAGACAGGCTTGGAGGCAGAGAGCTAAAAATTTGAGGCCATCTATGTCTCTGTCCTCTATCTCCCTACCTACTCACCCACATACCTACCTATCTGCCTAGTTCCAAGTTAGCCAATAATAATAACTGTAATAACCATGGTTCATTGGGACTAAATCTGGTTGGTTTATACTAACATGGACCATGATAAATAATGTGTAGAAATCTGTGAGCCCTATAATATTTCTCTGACTTAGTACTTTTATTTATTAGCCAAATATGTATTTACACCTTCAGAACTGTTGGGCTGCTGAAGAGTTTAACAGGTTGCAAAGCTACATGTGGTTTCTCTTTTCTGTAATCCCAACACTCAAGAAGCCAGGACAGCTTTAGTTCAAGGTCAGTCTAGGCTACACAATGTAGCCTTATCTCAGAACCCAGGAGGGGAGAAAAATCACTAAAGAGCTAAAGTATTTTCAATAGTAAATTTTATTTTGTTGATTGAAGAATAGTTCTAATGGGGGAAAAAGGACAAGGATTATTTTACTTTTCATTTTACATTTTATTTTTGGAGAGCGTAGTGGCCCACACATTTTTAATTCTAGCACTTGGGAGGCAGAGCCAGGCCTGGTCTATAAGGAGTTTCAGGATAGCCAGAGCTACACAGTGAGGCCCAGTTTTTGTTTCTCTGTATAACAGCTCTGGCCAGTCCTAGACTCCCTCTGTAGACCAGGCTGGCCTTGAACTCACAGAGGTCCACCTTCCTGTGCTTCCCCAGTCCTGGGATTAAAGGCGTGAGCCACCATGCCTGGCTCTTTGTTTTAAAAAATAGGACCTTGCTGTACACCTCAGACCGAACTTGAATTCCAGAGTTTCCTACTTGAGCTCCTGGATACTGAGAGTGTAATAAGCACATGTGGCTGCCTCCATTTTACATGGGGCACTGAGGTAGATAAGTCATTATATGACTTTGAGCCTTTTAGCTCCCCCCCCCCTTCTTTCTGGTGGGGGAGGTGGACTGAAAGGGGAAAGAAAGATATTAGGGCTTGGTCTTGTGACTTGTGTATTCAGATGCTGATTTGTGTGCTGGGAGGTCCTGAACATGGCCATTGTCATGATTGTTGAAGCATCTCCTGATCTGTGTCGCATAACAAAGCTCCCCAGTTATCTCAGATTGGTTAATTAAAAGCTGACCAGCCGGGCTGGAGAGATGGCTCAGTGGTTAAGAGCGCTGCCTGTTCTTCCAGAGGTCCTGAGTTCAATTCCCAGCAACCACATGGTGGCTCACAACCATCTATAATGTAATCTGATACCATCTTCTGCAGATAAAGCACTCATATGCAATAAATTAAAAATAAATAAAATTAAAAAAAAAAAAAAAAAGCTGACCAGCCAACGACCAGGCGAGGCGGAGGCTATAGGAAGATTAGACCTCCATTCCTAGTCTGGGGTTCTCAGGTAGAGGAGAGGAGGAGGTAGCCATGGGGACTCCACGACAAGGAGAGAGAGATACTGCAGAAGGCCAAGGGGAGGCAGGTGAGAGGGCGCAGGGCTGGGAGATAGCTGAGTATCTGCTGTTACAGCGCTTAGCCCTTGTTGAATAAATCTAATGGGTCAATTGTTTGGGAGCTAGGGCAGCTATCAAAAAGGGTCCCAGCTAATACCTTAATTCAACAGTCTCTAGACTGTTTTATTTCTGAATTTGGGAAAATAGCATTTTGTCTATTCACTAGTTTGAATATCCAGGTTGTTTCTGTACTTTGGGTGTCATTCCTTCCTCCCATCTTTGAGTCTTGGGGCTGGAACTCCGTTGACATGTTTGGTGGCAAAGCCGGCCAGTGCCTTCAGCAGCCCTGAGCGTTCTTTTTTTTTTTTTTGGTTTTTCGAGACAGGGTTTCTCTGTGTAGCCTTGGCTGTCCAAGACTCACTTTGAAGTCCAGGCTGGCCTCGAACTCGCAGCGATCCGCCTGCCTCTGCCTCCCGAGTGCTGGGAGCCCTGAGCGTTCTTGACATAGCTGGGCTGGCGGCAAAGGCCTGTAATTATGGATTTTGGGAAGCTGAGGCAGGCAGATCACAAGTTTGAGGCTTGTCTTGGCTGCCACTTGGGGACCGTCCTGAGATTCTCCATGCGTTTGTCACCGAAGCAGCTTCAGCCGTCCTTACTCTGTACTGCCATTTAATTGAACGCTTACAGACTGTTTTATGTTAAGTCACTATGTGGATTTTATTGTTATATACATGTCTACATATTTTAAGACAAGGTGTTAGGCTGGGCATGGTGGCTACGCCTTTTAGGCAGACCTCAGTGAGTTCCAGGCCAGCCTTGTCTGCAGAGAAACTGTCTCTTGGGGGAGAACAAAGGAAAACAGCATGAGATATATTGGCATGGTTGGTTGTATAACCCTCTGTTCAGGCAGGGACAGGAGGACTGAGTGTTTGGCTAGCCTGGAGTACCAAGGAGGACCTGTTTCAAAACAAAAATAACTGAAACCCAGCCAGACCAACTCCAAAACGAAATACCGAAAAGTCTATGGGAGGGAGTAGTTCCTTTGCTTAGAATTTTGGTTTATCGTGACATCTTCAAACGCTGTCATTCCTTTTCCAGGAGAACGCCCTTATAAATGTGAGCTCTGTCCCTACTCAAGTTCTCAGAAGACTCATCTAACCCGACACATGCGCACTCACTCAGGTTGGTAAGAAATGGGGACTCTCACCATTTCAGCAAACTGTCGTTTTTATTTATTTCACTGTTGTAAACTACCTTTAAAGGACTTCTTTTAGAACTGAAACTGAGTTGTTTATTTGTAATTTACTGTTTTTCAGGGTTTTGTTTTTGTATTTTCTTAAATGTGATCTTATTATGTAGCTACTGCTGTTCTAGAATTCAGAGTTCGGCCTGCCTCTGCCTCAGAAGTGCTAGGAGGAAAAGCAGGCGCCATCACGTCATCAGGCAGGTCCCTGCCTTAAAAAAGGGAAACCAGAATGGCAGCGGGGAGGGCAAATATGGGCCCTCAGACCAGACTCCAGAAATAAACAGATGTGAATTTCTTTGTTTGCTTTTTTTGTTTATCTTTCTGAAAAAAATTTCCCGTTCTGTTTTTCAAGACGTTTCTCTATGTAGCCCAGGCTGTCCTGGATTTGGCTGTGTAGACCAAGTTGGCTATAATCCTAACCGCTGCCTCTGCCTCCTAAGTGCTGGGATTAAAGGCGTGTGCCACCACCTCCCCGCTTATTTTTTAATTTTATATTAATTATTTTCTGAAGTTTAATTTATGAGTATTTTGTCTGGCAGTGTACTATGTGGGTGTAGTACCTGTGGTGGCCAGAAGAGGGCGTCAGATTTTTTTTCCTGGAACTGGACTTACAGATGGTTAAGAGCCACCATTGTGGGTGCTGGAAATTAAACTTGGGCCCTCTACACAAGCAGAAATTGCTCTTAGCTGCTGAGTCATCTCTCCAGCCCAAGAAGAGGTCCCTAGTATTTGTCGGAACTCAGAAGAGTTCCACACAGAGCACAGATGAGTTTTTTCCATTCTTTTTGATTGTGTGATAAACTGAGTATCGGGCTGGGTGATGTCTCATTAGTTAAGAATACCAGGGTTTGATTTCCTGTACCATATGGTGGTTTTCCTTTTTTTTTTTTTTCCGAGACAGGGTCTCTCTGTGTAGCCTTGGCTGTCCTGGACTCACTTTGTAGACCAGGCTGGCCTCGAACTCACAGCGATCCGCCTGCCTCTGCCTCCCTAGTGCTGGGATTAAAGGTGTGCGCCACCACCTTGGCCCGGCCATATGGTGGTTTTCAACTTGTCTTTAACTCTGGTTCCAGGGGATCTGATGCCCTCTTCTGGCCATTGCAGGCACTGCATGCATATGATGCACAGACAAACAAGCAGGCAAAAGACCTATACACATAAGATAAAATAAAAGATTAACCATGTAGCCTAAGCTCTCCCATTCGCCTTACCGTGTTTGTTTGTTTTGAGGTGGTCTCTTGCAGCCCAGGTTGGTTTTAGCTGAAGATGCTCTTAAACTTTTGATTCGCTCTTTTCAGTACGCAGCTGAAGATGTCTTTAAATTCCCTGCCTTCCCTTCCCAAATGCTGGAATTAGAGGCATGGACTATGGACACAGGTCAATGGCACTAAGAGGACTGACTTTCAGAATACATTCAAAGACAATGATCGCTTGATTTACAACAAAGTGCATACAGGACTATATGGTGGCTGAAATAGTCATGGCTCCCAGCCGGTCTGTGTTCTGAAGACATTTAAGTGGCCAGGTTAAAAAGTAGGTTTTGAAGCCGGGGTGCACGCTATTAATCGTAGCACTAGGAAGGCAGAGGCAAGAGGATCTCAGAGTTCAAAGCCAGCCTGGTCTACAAAGTAAGTCCAGGACAGCGAAGGCCACACAGAGAAACCCTGTCTCAAAAAGTAAAAAATAGCCAGTTCTGGTGGCACACGCCTTTAATCCCAGCACTTGGGAGGCAGAGGCAAGTGGATCACTGAGTTCAAGGCCAGCCTGGTCTACAAAGTGAGTCCAGGACAGCCAAGGCTAAACAGAAACTCTGTCTCGAACTCCCCTCTGCCCCCTAAAAAATAAAATAAAAAAGTAAGCTGGGGTGGTGGTATACCTTTAATCCCAACATGTGAGAGGCCGAGGCAGGGGGATCACTGTAAGTTCGCAGCCAGCCTGGTCTACAAAGCCAGTCCAGGACAGCCAAGGCAACACAGAGAGACCCTGTCTTTATTTACTTTGGTTTTAAGGATTAAAGGTATGTACCACCATGCCCAGTGAAATCCTGTCTTGGGAAAAAAAAATTTAAATGAAGAAGTAGGTTTTGGCTGGGCAGTGGTGTCTCATACCTTTAATCTCAGCATTGAGGAGGCAGAGACAGGCAGCACTCAGTTCGAGGCCAGCCAGGTCTATAGAGGGAGTTCTGGGACAGCCAGGGCTAAAGCAGAAAAATTCTATCTTAAAAAGGAAAAACAAAAAACAAAAAAAGCAGATTTTTGGGTGCTGGTCCTTACCGCTCTTGTAGAGGACTCGGGTTCAGTTTCCAGTACCCAGATCAGGGGACTCATAATTGCTGACAGTTAACATTTTCAGGGAACGTGATGCCTTATGGCCTGTTAGGGTACATATGTACAGAGGCCACACACACACAAAATAATACATACAACTTTGCTTGTTTTTAAAGTGTATGTTGGTGCCTTTTCCATTGCTTCACAAGCAAGGATGCTTGCCATCAAGTTCAGTCCCCAAACCCTTGTAGGGGAAGGAGAGCCAGCTCTCTTCAGGTGGGCTCTGGCATCCATCTTCACTCTGCTGTCCCCTTACACCCTAGCACGAACATACACAAAGTAAAAGGCAGATGTTCTAGTGTGCTGGTGATGTTTGTAATCCTGCCTGCTGAGAGGTCTAGTCAGGAGGAAGGTTGAAGACTTAGGCCAGCCTAAGCCATACTAGTGAATGAACTAGGCAGCATAGTGAGGTTAGCCTCAGAAAATCTGAGGGACCAAAAACAAATAAATGAATGTTAGACTGAAAGGTCTTGAATAGACAGTGCCATTCTTGGCTGTGACTGACTTGATTCTCAGTGAAGACTTCTGGACAGATTCAGAACACATACCCTGTAGGGCATGTGTGCTGAATTCTTGCTGTCGGAGAAAATCAGGAGACCACGATCTGTGATCTGTGGAGCGCAGCTGGGTGTTGGGTTTGTGGAAACGTCACTTGTTCCGATTGAGATAGACTTCATGGCTACAGGGCTGGGGATTTCCCGCCTAGCATTGTGAGGCCCTGGGCTTGATTCTTAGCACCACCGCCACAAAACAAAACTTGTAGTTCAAAAGAAAAAGTTAGCCAGGCATGGTGGCTTGTACTTGCAATCCACAGCATTTCGAGAGACCAAGACAGGGGGTTACTGTGAGTTTGAGGCCAGTCTGGGATACATAGCAAGACCAAATGGACATAACACTGGATATCAAATAGTAGGAAGAAAGGAATGTGAAATACTTTTCAAAAGAGCATCTACAGGTGCACATTTGTAATCTCAACACTTGGAAATGGAGTTTGAAGCTGATTTGGTCTTCACAGCAAGTTCTAGACCAGCCAGGGCTCCATAGCAAGATCTGTCTAAAAACCAAAACAAAACAACAGAAAACCAAAACAATCCCTCCCCCTAAATATTATTATAGAGCCATGCACGATGGCACATGGTATAATTTCTACTGAGCTTGGCCCTAGTAACAAGCAAAAAGTTTGATGTAACCCGTTATTTTTTTCCTTTATTTTTTGGTTTTTCAAGACAGAGTTTCTCGGTGTAACAGCCCTGGCTGTCCTGGATTCACCTGCCTTTGCCTCCCAAGTGCTAGGACTAAAGGTGTGTGCCACAGCCTTCCAGCCATTGTTAATTTAAAAAATATATTCAATAATTTTTTTTCCTTTCCCCAACATCTCCCAATCATTCATTCTCACATTCCTTCCAACTCATCTTTATGTTTTCTCTCTGACTTCACCTCCTAGTTTTATTTGTCACTTTTATTAGAGTATATTTGTGGTTGTGTGTGTGGTTGCACACAAGCTAGAGGTGGGTGCTGGATCAGATGGTGCTGGAGTGTTAAGTGAGTTGCTTAATGTGGGCGCTAGGATGTGAACTCTGAGCTCCAGTAGAGCCTCCAGCCCAGATTTCATCTTAGTTTTCCTTAGTCATATGGCTTTACATATATAAAATTTCTCTTGTATATATTGCTGTTTTAGGTGAGTAGTAAGAGTGAACCTTGGTTGTATTGTAAAGTGCTAGCATCTGCTAAGCATTGGCTTAGCCAGCGAGGTCACTTCCAGACACTTAGTAACACTTAGTATTCTTGTTAGGCTTCCTTTGGCTGACTCAGCACTTATTTATTCACCGTGCTCATGTTGATCAGGCTGTCCAGACCCTCCCGAGGGCTAGGACTGAAGGCTACAGTGACCAGCCTTGCCAGGTCTTCCTGATCCTGTGTGCTTACTATGTTGATGTACTTCGAGTGTCTTCCCAAGCTACTTAAACAAGAAATGTCACTGCTTTTTGGGTGCTTCCAGAGTCTCCAAGGTCAGTTAGTGCATCTTGGGAGGGATTAATGTTCTACAGAGGGCTTTACTTAGTTCTTCAATAAAACACCGAAGGGAGGCTTTTTTTTTTTTTTAAAGATCATTTATTTACTCTATGTATACAGTGCTCTATCTGCAGGTACCCCTGCAGGCCAGAAGAGGGCATCAGATCATATTATAGATGGTTGTGAGCCACCATGTGGTTGCTGGGAATTGAACTCAGGACCTCTAGAAGAGCACATAGTGCTCTTAACCACTGAGCCATCTCTTCAGCCCCTGAAGGGAGCTTTTAATCGCAGCACTTGGGAGGCAGACTGGTCTGTATAGACCCTGTCTTTAAAAAAAAAAAAACAAAAGAACAAATACAAGGGGACGAGGACAGAGCTCAGTGTAGTGTGGTTTTGCAGTGCGTGTACAAGACCTGGAGTCAATCCCTAGGGCTGGACAAAGAAAACAATAGAGCATTGTAAGGTACCTTTCTTTTGTCTTTTAATTGTAATGTGTAGTTTTAGGCATTGAAAACATGGAGCTCTATTCCTCTGTACCCTATCTCCCTTCTGGGTGTCAGGTTGCTTTCATGTTGAGACATTTAGTTTTTAGTTTTAGTTTTTGTTTTTAAATCTAAATGCTTGATATTTACCCTGCGATGTAGCTTATTTGAAGTCACATGTAGCTGACTTAGTATTTATGATGATGATCACTGGTTTAGAACGACTCCTTAAATGTATTTATTCTTTCATTGATTAAGCAGTGTTCAGATGTTTATATGTGGTGTTTTGCCCTAGTTGATCATCTTTGCCTTTTATTTGGATTTGCTAATGTTGTACTCAGAGGTATGTATCTTTTTTGTTTTTGTTTTTAATCTTCATCTCTTCATAAAACAGCATATAATTGCTGGGTGGTGGTGGTGCACCTGCCTTTAACCTGGCTCTGGAGGCAGGTGGGGGCTGGTCTCTTGAGTTTCAGGCCAGCCAAGGCTTCACAGAGAAACTCTGTCTTTGGAAAACAACCCCTCCCCCCAAACACCAAAACAACATCAAAACCCCCAAACCCATAACATACATGTTTGCTGGGAAGTATATATAAGGGCCTGTCTCAAAATAAATGGAGGGGATGAGCATGGTCCCAGCACGCAGAGGCAGGCGACTGCTGTGAGTTCGAGGCCAGCCTGGTCTACAAAGTCATGTCCAAGACAGCCAAAGCTACACAGAGAAACCCTGTCTCAGAAAACCAACCAAACAAAAACTGTTTGTTTCTCAGTTTTTCTCTTAACCTAGCTATTACACAAACAATTGAGGCTTCTTTATATCTGTTTTCTAATAAGCTGCACTACACACTGAATGAGCAGTTACTAATCTGTTCTTAACTCTCTAAGGTAATCTGATTTCCCTCCAGTGGACCTCTCAGAGATAGCAGCACTTGTAGCTTTCCCTGCTGCAGCTCCTCTCCTGATCTAGGGCTTGGTAATTTGTTTTGGAGACAGGGGCTCTAGTAGCTCAGGCTGGCCTGATGAGCTGAAAGTGATTTTGAACTCTGTAGGCAGGTAACACCAGGGCTGGCCTTCCCTGATGTTTGACAAAACTGAAAGGTACCAGCTGGTTTGAGTGAGCAATTATAGGTCATGCAGATTACATGTTTGCTTTCGTTTTTTTTTTTTTTTTTGGTTTTTTCGAGACAGGGTTTCTCTGTGTAGCCTTGACTGTCCTGGACTCACTTTGTAGACCAGGCTGGCCTCGAACTCACAGCGATCCGCCTGCCTCTGCCTCCCGAGTGCTGGGATTAAAGGCGTGCGCCACCACGCCCGGCCTTTTTGGTTTTTTGAGACAGGGTTTCTCTCTGTGTAGGCTTGGCTGTCCTGGACTCACTTTGTAGACCAGGCTGGCCTCAAACTCGCAGCAATCCACCTGCCTCTGCCTTCTGAGTACTAGGATGAAAGGCATGCGTCACCACGCCGGGCTTAGTTTGCTTTCTTTGTTGACTGCTTCACACTGATAAGATTATTGCTCACTAGACTTAGAGTGTTGTTGGTAAAGAAATTGTCATCAGTCTCAAGGTCTCAGGAGCAAGCAGTTGCAGAGTTCATTTGTTTTTCTTGACAGTCTAACTGTAGAAAGGGTTTCTAACCACTAGACCATTTATCTGCACCCTTTCTGTCTATATGTTAAGTAAATGCTTGGAAAGCATTACTGGTGAGGACACTGCAGGGCCAAGTGCAGAGGAAAGTGCTGTAGAAACCACCCAGGGCCTTGTGTTTGCCAGGCAAGCGCTTTAAAGACAGGGTTTCTTTCTTTGTAGGCCTGGCTGTCCTGGACTGCTTTCTAGACCAGGCTGGCCTCAAACTCACAGAGATCACCTGCCTCTGCCTCCAGACTGCTGGGATTATAGGCGTGCACCACCACGCCAGGCTCAACAGGCATTTCTTTCTTTCTTTTTTTTTTTTTTTAAGACAGGGTTTCTCTGTGTAACAGCTCTGAGTGTCCTGAAACTCACTCTGTAGACCAGGCTGGCTTCGAACTCACAGAGATCCACCTGCCTCTGCCTCCCAAGTGCTGGGATTAAAGGCATGTGCCACCACCACCTTGCTCAACAGACATTTCTAATGGTATATTTTCATGGTTAAGCTTGATGTCTAATTATGCTTATGGAAAGCTTGGATAATAATGAATGAGGATGTTTGAAAGATTAATTTTCATAAATGTCAATTTCCATTTCTCTATTATGCATTCCATTGGACCGGTGGGGTATGGATACCAATTGGTAATATTTACTAGAGAGTGATCTAGTTGGGTATGTATTCAGGTAGTTTTTTTTTTTTTTTTTTTTTTTTTAATGCTTTTAATTCTGGGGTGGGTGGGCTTTGGTTTTCTTTGTGTCTGGTTCTGACTGTTGCTTGTTGCACACCGTATCTATTTGTATGCCAGGGCCCGTTACCTAGTTTCCTTACCCTCCCCCCTTTAATAGAGAAGTTGAGACAGAAAAACATTCACTGTAAGCTTTCAAGTTCACTTCAGCCATATTTGTGCTTTAAAGCAGTCACTGCTCTTAGAAAAACTTGCTGAGTGAGGGGTAAAGGTTAGATTTGCCCCCTCAGGCTAAAGCAGAGCCTTAAACTGCAGACCTGCAGCCTGGGAGTCTAGCTTAAAGTTACAGAGAGTCCACTCTCAGGCTTACCTTTCAATACATGTGTTTTACTTGTGTTACATTGTACTTTTGTTTAAAGGTTCTAGAGGATGAGGAGTAAAAAATTAAAAACACTTCTCTTGGAGTGGATTTGTCCCAGAGTTAGCCTCCAGAGACTTTCAGCTGTGCCCGCAGCTCCTGTCCCGGGGAGCCTGGTCTTCAGGAGTGCCAGATAGCTGACTTAGGAAAGGGTTTTGAAGATAATGGCTGACTGAGTTGATTATTCCTCCAGTTCATTTTGAGAATCAAGCCTCCGTCCCAGATTAGTTATACAAATAAATATGGAAAATACAAGGTGCATGATCAGATCCTTCCAATAAATGGTCTTTGTGCTTGTATTTTATTTATAAGTCCTAAGGGTATTTTAATGTTGGGTTTGTCTTTTATCTGTGGTAACATCTCTTTTTTATCTGTAGGTGAGAAGCCGTTTAAATGTGATCAGTGCAGCTATGTGGCCTCTAATCAGCATGAAGTGACCCGACACGCAAGACAGGTTCACAATGGGCCTAAACCTCTTAATTGCCCCCACTGTGACTACAAAACAGCAGACAGAAGCAACTTCAAGAAACACGTAGAGCTACATGTTAATCCAAGGCAGTTCAACTGCCCCGTATGTGACTATGCAGCTTCCAAGAAGTGTAATCTACAATATCATTTCAAATCTAAGCATCCTACCTGTCCCAGCAAAACAATGGATGTCTCCAAAGTGAAATTAAAGAAAACCAAAAAGAGGGAGGCTGACTTGCATAGTAACACTATCACCAATGAAAAGACAGAGACAGAGCAAACAAAAACAAAGGGCGATGTATCTGGAAAGAAAAATGAGAAAACCATAAAAGTAGAGCGAAAAGATGTTTCAAAAGAGAAGAAGCCTTGTAGCGGTGTCTCGGTGGTCCAAGTGACTACCAGAACTCGGAAGTCAGCGACCGAGACTAAAGCAGCAGAGACGAAACATGTGGATGCACATACAGGACATACTTCAGAGAAATCCTGTAAAGCCAGGAAGAACAAAAGAAGGATGGATGCCGAGGCCCGTTCCTTGGATGTTCCTGTCAATGAGGAACCAGTGACAAAAAAGAAAAGAAAGACAGAAAGCAAACCCAAAAATACTATGGAAGGGCCAAAGGGGGACAGCAGAGTGGAGGAGAGTAAGGAAGACAATAAAAAGCAAAACGCTTCCCGTAAGAAAGGCGCAAAGAAGAAAACTCTAAAACATAAGTCCGGTAAGAAAGGCAGCAGACCTGCGCAGAAGGAGGCAGGGCAGACAGAGCCTCCTCACGCCGAGCTGGCTCAGGTGTCTGCAGCTCCCATGCTAACTCAGGTCGCTCTGACAGGATCCACTCAGACCGAGCTTCCTTCTCCCATGGATGTTGCTCAGACCGAGCTT
>OU015756.1:37532520-37557594 GCA_907169655.1 Acomys percivali | reverse complement strand
CTCAGACCGAGCTTCCTTCTCCCATGGATGTTGCTCAGACCGAGCTTCCTTCTCCCATGGATGTTGCTCAGACAGGGCCTGCTCACATGGAGGTTCCCCAGACAGGGCCTCATCAGGTGCAGCCCCTGCCTCCCTCAGAGCCTACCCAGGTGGAGCTGCCATCTCCCCTGGAGTCTCCCCCTCCCACGGAGGCTCCCCAGATGGCACCACCGCCTCCCATGCAGCTGCCTCAGGTGGCGCCTCCTCTCAAGGAGCCTGCCCAGGTGGAGCTGCCTCAGGTGGAGCCACCTTCTCCCGTGGAGCCTTGTCAGAAAGAGCTGCCTTCTATGGAGGTTGCCCAGACAGTTCCTACTCACATGGGGTCTGTTCAGAACGAGCCTCCTCCTGTCATAGAGCCACCTCCACACGCCAAGCCTGTTACCAAAAGGTCATCTCCCCGGAAAGATTCTACAAAGGAGAAGATGCGGAGTGAGATGTTGCGGCAGGAGCAGGCCCTTATTGGAGTTGGCTTAGTGCCTGTTAGAGATAGCCAGCTTCTAAAGGAAAGCAAGAGCGCACAGGAGCTGCAGGCCCCGCCGTCACCACTGCCAAAGGGAAACTCTAGAAGAGGAGAGACACCTGAGGGCCAAAACATAGTCTCTGATGGGGAAGGAAATAAAATAGCCGCCCTCACGGAAGCAGGAACAGAGGGGGCCCGTGAGGGGGAGAGTCTGGTTGATCTTGCTGCTTCCAAGGAATCCACTACCAGTGTTTCTTCTTCTGAACATGAGCCAGATGGTGAGACATTACATGCTAAGTGCCAGGCAGGCTCCACGGCGCTGTGTGAGATGGGCGTGGCCACTGAGCAGAACACAGCAGACAGTGTCCCTGTGAAAGACTCGACAGCGGAGCCAGTGTCGCCTCTTACCCCGTCAGTCGAACCCGAAGCAGCTTCTGCAGCTGTGATGGCCTCACCTCCTATCACTTTGGCTGAAAATGAGTCTCAGGAAATTGATGAAGATGAAGGCATCCACAGCCACGACGGCAGTGACCTGAGTGATAATATGTCAGAGGGCAGCGACGATTCTGGACTACACGGAGCTCGGGCAGTGCCACAAGAAGCCAGCTCCAAAAATGCAAAGGAAGGGTTGCCAGTTAAAGTATCTGAGGGAGAGTTTGTTTGTATTTTCTGTGATCGCTCCTTTAGAAAAGAAAAAGATTATAGCAAACACCTCAACCGCCATTTGGTTAATGTGTACTTCCTTGAGAAAGCAGCTGAGGGGCAGGAGTAGTGCAACTGGGAGCAGTGCACGCCCCTGCGTTAAGTTTATGACAGCAGACCAACGTAGGCTTGCTTTAATTAGCGTCCAGTGCTGAGTTTGAAGTGACATTATTCTTTTTCTTAGACTGTATGTCTGTCTAGTGATTGTTGAAAAATCTTAGCAAATCCTAGGGAGTTAATGTAAGAAAACAGACACGTAACTAAATCTGTTAGGTTGGGCGGCCAGGTGAAGGAGAAGGAGGAGATGGTAGGGAGAACAGGCTCTCTCGCTTTGTTTACCTACGCCACGTCAGTTTATTCCTGTCCTTTTCACTTTAGTTCCTATTTTTACTTCATTGTTTAGATTGATAAAAATTGGCTTAGCAAATTACTTGAAGAATTTGCCTGCTTTATATAAAGTTAGCACTTTACAGTTTCTTTAGAGATGAGAAGACATTTAAGTTGAAGAAAAATCCTCAACAGTGGACATTGTATCTCTCCAGGTAATTGCTTTCTGACTTATGATCAATATTTTGTGTTTATATGTTAATCGTATAAAAAGTGATTTGTGGTATTTGTTATTTCGGTGCTTTATTGGCCTAAGATGTTGCACATGGTTCTTGGTTTTTTTGTTTTTGTTTTTAACCTATGCAGTTAATCCCCCTACCCCTATAGCATGTGTTAAACAGTAACACTTTATACATATATATGCATGTTTTTTGGTTTTGCTTTTCCTTTTTTTGAGGGATGCTTTTAGGCGTGTTTGCAAAGGAGTTGTTTTTCTTTGCTGCAATTGTCTTTTTTTGCAGAACAATAGTATGTACAAGTTTATGAGCAATGGAACGTGCAGGTTCAATCCATTGTTTTTTGTTTTTAATTTTAATTTTCACCTCTTTTATCTATGCCGGAATTAGTTTCTTGTAAGTTATCTTGAATGGTGAGCATATGTATAATTACACAGCTCTTCATGGTTTTTGCAGTAAGCCACTAGATCGAATATTGAACAAAATTTAATCTGAAATATCAGCCACCAGAGTTTGCTTATTTCTTTAATCACTTATGATAAAGCCATTGTGCTCACGTGGATGATCTAGAGTGCAAGTGCTGAGCTGAGTTCTAGCAAATAGCTGCGGCTTCCGGAGAGTACCGGAAAAGGGCTGATGTTAATTAAGTATGGTTCAGATATTAAGAATCTTACTTTCTCAGGAATTGCCACAAATTAGTGGGTGTCCTCACTGTCCCCGTGAGACAGCCTCCGAGCAGGAGAGGCCTCTGGTGAACACCATCCTGGCGGTGTTCTCTAGGGACGCTGCATGAGAGGCTGAAAGTGTTCCAGGTCAGGCTCTCTGTTGTTGGCCTTTGCCCGTGTGTGAAAGAGTCCAGCATGCTTTTTTTTTTTTTTTTAAACTGATAGTAGCAAACTAGGCATGATCCCAATTGGGAATTGTGTGACATTTTGATGGTCATGTACTGTTTTGAAATAACCTCTGTGTATTTCACTTATTTTCTTTAACCTGGCGATCTCTGAGCAGGCTTCAGATTTTGACAGTTCATGAAAGATATGACAAGCATTAATGTATGGGTGAAAGAGCTTGGTGAAATTCTGAGTGAAGTTTTAGTTAAAGTTGGTTGAACTTGGAATTGACTGGGAGGCCAAAGATTTAAAAAGCAGAAGATCTTCTCAAGACATAAGTTGTGTAATCATAGTATGTGTTTTGCGTGTGTGCATGAGAATCTGTAAATGTTGAATTCTAGGCTCCGACAATCATTGTCAGCGCAGATCAAGCTGCAAGTATTTATGTTTCAAAACTTAAATTATAAAGCTAGTTAAGTCTTTCTAATGACTAGTTTTAATGTTCATGAGCACATGTTACCTACATTACCTTTTCAAGGCCTTGAGAAGGAAGCACCACAAGGGTTGCGCGGGTGGAGGCTGGAACTGGCTGCCTTTGAGGAAGAGGTCTTTGGTATAGCGAATGAAACAATGCCTTCTGGGAATTGAACTATTTTTAATCTAGTTTTTAAGATTAGAAATAAAAGCCCCCCACACACAAAAAATAAAGGTAATTAAGGCCTCATTAAATTTATCTTTAAAACCATTGTTGCCTGAAATCGAGTGGGACTTTTGAGACCTTTCTTCCAGAAAAGAAGGACTTGGTTGTCAGGCCTATATTAGGCCTGGCCCTTGGTGCCATCTATTTGTACTTAAATCGTTTCAATGGAAAGTGTCTTAGTGATTGAAACTTGTGGTATAATTGGGAGGTCTTCCATTTGAAAAATATATTGATTTGCATGGGATTGTTTGGGTCTTATTTGCTAATCTCTTCCCCCTTCCCCATCACCACCCTCATAGTCTAGTCTGAAGTTAGGTTTTTCTCTCAATAAAGGAACAAAAATAAGAAAAAAAAGATCTTACTTGTAAATTGGTGTCTAGTAACTAGTTGGTAAACTTGAAATGGTAGAATTCTTTACAGTTTAATCCTAGGTAGCCTTAGGAAAGTGTATTTCAATTATTTTTGAACCTGTATTCACCTTATCTTTTCAAGATTATCTTAAGTTATATTTTCTTTTTCAGAGCTGCTTATTTTGGGGCTACTTTTTAAGAAATTTTTAATTGAGGCGTAATTCATAAAAGGCTACATTGTTTTGATAAGACTTTTTGTTTTCTTTTTACAACTGTGCCTGGATGTGTTTAGTCTTCCAAGAAGGGCCATTTTGGTCTTTTAGATTTACGTTTAAAGTCATGAAGTCATCAGCTTGGGCTACGTTGCACGTAAATGCTAATGCAAAGTAAAACCCAAGCTGACTGCATGCAGTTCACTCTGGATGCTGACAGCAGAAGGCACAAACACCTTGCCTGTTAGTGTACTGGTACCTGTGAGCCAAAATGCCAGCGAAACTTCATTTTCTTTGCAAAAATCAAGGTATATTCTAGGGTTTCCTGGTTGATCTCAGCAGATGAAGTGAGCTGACAGTCTTAGTACAAAGTGATCTGAATGTGGATATAAGTCTCCTTACACTGCTGGTGAGACAGCTTCTACAGTTCTACATGTATTCCATAGGCTCCTGTTAGTTACTGAACTCTTAAAACTGGTATTGTAACATTACAACAATGTTTTGCGCCAATTTTTATAAACCTTTACAGTGCAATATGTGTTACTTTTCTGAGGCAAACCAAAGGTATATTTCTCAAGGTTCTGCTGCCTTCAGCAGCATTTGACGGAGGATCTTTTATACATTTGTAATAGGTAGAAATAAACCAGATTGCAGTTTTTGTTTTTTGTTTTTTGTTTTTTAATTGTAAACCATGTACCAAGTTTCTGGTCAAGATTGTGTAGGGTAAGTTAAACATAATTGCATTCTATTAACCAATATGAGTGTATTTCTTATGCATATAGTTACATTGAAATAAAGTTCTAAAATGTATCAGACCTCTGTTTATTGTTTGTGTATCAAAGAAGCCAAGATCACCTTTTTTTCTGTAACTAACTGTAAGTATATCAAACCTTGATTTCCTTTGTATTTCAGCTCAGAATCTTGAGCATCTTAGTCAAGGGCTCCCCTGCTGAGCTATGTCTCCAACAGTGTTCAAAATGTCAGAGTTAGCTGTCAGGATAATAGTGGGTGGGTAGCAGGATCCTGGTGGTTCTGGGGTTAAGAGTGTCACTGAAGTATTAGTGTTAGGGTATTAGTATATTTTACATTGAGAATCACCCCAAGCATGTAGAGATTAATAAAGAAAGAGTTCTTTAATGATGGTGTAAACTGGTTTTGCCTACTGACAATAAGAACGGGCTCTGAGCCGGGCATGGCAATGCACGCCTTTAATCCCAGCACCCGGGAGGTAGAGGCAGGCGATCTCTTGAGTTCGAGGCCAGCCTGGTCTACAAAGGGATTCCAGGACAGCCAAGGCTACACGGAGAAACCCTGTTTCCAAAAACAAAACAAAAAACAAACAAAAAAACTGCGAACAGAGATTACAGTTGTACGGTTGAGATATAATACTGCTGTTTTACGTGTGCTTTCATCTGCAAATCTCTTAGGCCCCAGACCCTTTGAGCAATTAGAAATGTTTTACAGAGTTTAGTTGTTTTTGGATAAGTGGGGAAATTTGCAGTGTGTGAGTACTTGTCACAGTTAGACAGGAGACAGTACAGGGCTGTATGTTCTGTTAGCCATGGTCATCCTGCCTGCGGGCCAGAAGAAGCCACCAGTTAGAAGCAAGGGGTTTGATGAGAGGTTGTCAGCCAGCACAATCTGCTAAATGCCTGGCAGAGTCATGCTCCATTTGATAAGGGGATGGAGCTTAATTGGCAGTTGTGAGCATCCAGGGTCACTGCCTTTGAACACCCTGCAGGGGCTGGGCTGCTTCAGCTGAATTCTACTTCTGTGTAGCTTACTATTGTAAGGAAACACCAATACCCTCTTTATAACATTAGTTCATTTCATGTTTCCCTTCACCAGGGGCGACTTTGCCGTGCAGCAGGTCGCATCCCAGGGCTTCTCTTCAAGTGTGCTGTCGTTGGGGAGAGACTATCAGTCATTCAGATTCACTCTGTGGTCTCTTCCCGTGCAGTTTAACAGCCGGAAGTGTGCATATCCATCTTTAGTAGCTGGGCGTGGGATAAGCAGATTTGGATTGGCCATTGGGAAAAAGTTTGCTGAAGGGAGGATGAGTCCTAAGTTTTCACTGAACCCACTTGTTGGCTCTGTTTCTTAACAATTAAACTTTATTATACAACCCAACTAGCTTACACAAGAAGGAAAAAGGTTAAAGGGACAAAAGAGTGAACCTTCCGGTATCCGTTCCTTGAGATGAGTCCCTAGGTGTCTCTCTGGCCCGCGTGATAGTCCAGCCTGTTCGCTCTCTCCACACGCGCTCCAAAACCCTGGGCTGACTCTGTTGTTTTTCTCTTCCCCACCTGCCTGAGTCACATGGGAAGGGTGGTCTCCTGTTGAGGGTCCATTAGGAAAATAGTCCAGGTGGGGTTCCCAGGTTTGTTTCTTGAATTCCAGGCCCAGGATTGCTCCACTCAGTCTGTCACAAAGTATTCATGGGGTGCCCAAGGGTAAAGCCCGCCAAGACTGCTTCCACCTGTGACAAAGCTTAATCTTTCCCACACCCACTATTTTAATATCTTACTATCCTTTATAGGGCTTGTTGTGAGATAATTATTCTAGAAGGCTTTTCTATGACCCAGCTAGTTCCCCATTAATGGAGACACAGACTTACTGATTTATTTAAACAAGCTTTAAGCACAGTGTAACTGAGCAGGTACTAGTTAAACTAATTTTCTAGGCTAGTCTGGGTACATATCTGTCCTGTCTGGGCTGGCTCTGTCCCATCGTCAAGCCATGTCTTTTCTCCATCATCTTCTCTTTGCTCTTCCTGCCTCGTCGGCTCTCCCTGAGACCCCAAGCCCTGGAACTGAAGCTCTGCCTGCTTCTCTACAGCCCAGTTACAGGCTCTCCAGCCTCTCATTTCACCAACCAGAGAATCCTGAAAGCCAGTATCAGTTGTGTCTCCAATCCATCTACAGCTGAGGCTCATGCCTTTAACACTCTAATATATTCTCTCTCCCTCTCCCTCCCTTTTCCCTTCTCTCTCTCTCTCTCTTCTGGTAGCCTAAACTGTCCTGGACTAACCTTGTAGACCTTGTAGGCCTCAAACTCAGTAATCTGCCTGCCTCTGCCTCCACCTCCCAAGTGCTGGGATTACAGGCTTGTGCCACTGTGCTCAGCACTTAAAAACAGAAAACCCCCTGTGGGATCAGAGCAGGAGAGAACCTAGTGTCAGTATCCTCCATTTTGCTCTCATCCCGGAACAGTATTTTCTTTTCTTTTGTAACTTAGCATCTCTATGGCATTAGAAGCCAAGTTTCCCATAATGCCTAGCCTTGTCCAGGCGCCACTTGAAGGAGCTACTTTTAAACTATTTTATTTGGGTTGCTTTAATGCCTCTCTCTCTTCCAGTTCCCCAGCCCTAGGTAGGAGAGAAAGAATGTTAGTGAGGAGATCAGCTGTAGACCTCTTTGCACTTAGTTCCAGCTGGTTAGGGTCTTCAGGAGCTCCAGCAGATCAGCCGCTGCTGTTCTCTGTCCCTCTCCTCCCAGTGTCCTCTCTCTGGCTCTGGTATTTAAGCCTTTTCTGAATCAGCTGGCAAAGAACACTCCCCTCCCTGAGCTATATGGGGCTGTTATCAGCTGTGGATAAATTAAAAGCATCCCTGTATCCAAATAATTGAGACAGAGACCTATTGTTTTATTTAGGCACCCTTAAGCACAATAACTGAGCAGGTATGATTTCAACTAATTTCTGAAGCTTTTCTGATTACCTCCCAGCTGCACTCTCCAAGTTACTTGGCCGAGATGTCATGCCTCAGCTGGATCTGCTCCATCAGTCCATGTTCTTTCTCTGTCCATCTTCTCCTTCCTCCTCCTGAGACTCCAATCCTGGGAACTGAAGCTCCACCTACTTCTCTCCTGCCCAGTTAACAGGCTGTCCAGCTTTTTTTTTTTTTTTTAATATTTTTTTATTTAATTTTAATTTATGTGCATTGGTGTGAGGGTGTCAGATCTTGGAGTTACAGACAGTTGTGAGCTGCCATGTGGGTGCTGGGAATTGAACCCGGGACTTTTGGAAAAGCAGACAGTGCTCTTAACCACTGAGCCAACTCTCCAGCCCTGTCCAGCTTTTCTATTTAACCAATCAGAATATTGGAGAGCAAACTATACACAAGGACAATTATATGACAGTAGCAATCTGCTTTCTATGAATTCTGATGCCAGCCTGGTCTACAGAGCAAGTTCCAGGACAGCCAGAACTATACAGAAACCCTGTCTTAAAAATAAAGGGCAGGACGAGGTGTCGCATCCCTTTAATCCCAGCACTCCGGAGAGGCAGAGGCAGGTGGATTGCTGTGAATTCGAGGTCAGCCTGGTCTACACAGCGAGTCTGGGACAGCCAAGGCTAAACAGAAACCCTGTCTCAGAAAACAAAACAACAAAAACCGGTGAGAAAGCATTCTGGAATGCAACTAGATTTTGGGGCCCAAAATTTAGCATTTGTATGCATATACTACTAGACTAACCCCCAACAAGGGCTGAAAAAGAAAATGGTTAGTGTTCATGAACCTTGTGAATGAGGGATGCTACTCCCTTAATGCAACAGTGGAGCCATATGTTAAAGAGGGCTTAGGTGGTCTCTGTAGTGTAGAGGGAAGAGAGTTGAGAAACTGTTTTTTGTAAAGCATTGACGAGAAATGGCATTTATCTCAATGCTGTCAGTAGTCTGAGACCCGACAGCATGAGAAAGAAGGAATATTTATAGATGAATTCATGACCTCCTGAATGACTTTATTAAAAAATAAAATGCAATGTTTTCTCTCTCTTTCTTGGGGGAAGTAAGATATTACAAAGGACAAGAAGCTGGTTGGGAGCTACAAATGTAGAAACAGTCATTTTAAACCAGTTAAACACAGAGTCTGGTTTCTGAGTTCCAGGTCTGTGGGGCAAGGTGGTACATGCCTGTAATCCCAGCAAGCAGCAGGGTGCATCAGGGGTGTGAAGCTGACTTGATCCTGGCTCTCTTAGTAGTGAGGTTCTGTGGTTTTTTTGCATTTCACATTTCCAGTGCATCTGATTGGATCAGGACTGTTGGGAACTCAGCTTCATGTTGTGCTCTGTCCTTGGTACTCTATAATAAGGAAGAGTTCCAGCAAACAAAGAAGAAAGCACCAGCTAATTTGAAGTCATCTAAGGTGACAAAGTCTAGGACTTGCTTAGGTGTAAAGCTGTTTTGCCTTGGGTAGAATTTTATGAGATAGCAGTTGAAAAACCAAGGAGAAAATTAAGCAGTAGTAGCAGAATTTCTAAAGGCCCCGCCACCAAGCATGGTGACCTGAGTTAAGACACTGGGACTCAACATAGTAACGGGGCTGACTTCTGCGAGTTGTCCCCCGACATCTACAGGTACACAAAAATAAAACGTGGAGGATGATGTAGGAGGATACCCAACACTGGCCTCTGGCCCTCAGGTGTGTGCAGCCACAGGCATATGCCACAGGCATAACATTAAGAGGACGGGTGCCGGAGAGATGGCGTGTCAGTTAAGAGCACTTACTCTTGCAGAAGACACAGGTTCGATGCCCACCACCCATGTGGCAAGTTCTCTTACAAACTCTGAGGTCACCAGACATGTGGTAGACACTTATAGGCAAAACACTTTTTTGTTTTTGCTTTTCGAGAAAACAGGGTTCCTTTGTGTAGCCTTGGCTGTTCTGGACTCACTTTGTAAGACCAGGTTGGCCTTGAACTTGAAATGATGCCTCTGCCTCTGCATCCCAAGTGCTGAGATTAAAGGCATGTGCTGCCACACCTGGCTTCTTTTTTTTTTTTTTTTTTTTTTGAGAGAGAGTCTATGTAGTTCTGACTGCCTTTGAGCTCTGCCTACCTCTGCCTCCATAGTGGTAGGATTAAAGATGTGCTACCGTACCCCCCACAACAAACCTTAAAATCTTTAATATTCATATACAGCGGTTAAGAACACTTGCTACTCCAGAAGATTGTCCTTTGGTCCTCAGCATTGTAGCTGGGTGACACACATCCATCACTCTAAAACCAAGGGGTCTGCTCCTTCTGTCCTCTACCGGCACTGTGTCATACACGTGCATTCACAAACACAAAGTATTACTACCAAGTAAGTGAAAAATACTTGTAATGGGTACTAGAGCTGACGTTCGGAGCTGGCTTGAGATGGGCTCCTTGGTTCCCTGCAAAGTTCCTTTCTCCTCGCTTTCTTTTCTTTTTAAGTGTAACCGTACTTATTTATTATGCCTCTTTGTTCACCTGTGCACCACCAGTATGCCTGATGCTCTCGAAGCCAGCATTGGAGTTGGAATTAAATGGCAGTGTGCCACATTGTGGGTGCTAGGAATTGAACTGAGATCCTTTGCAAGAACAGCCACGGAGCCATCTCTCAAGCCCCTCCCCTGCCCGCTTGCTTATAAGTGGGAGTAATCTACATATACATAGGTGTGTGTAAGTAATATAACATATGTAAAGCACTTTATCTGGGATTAGGCATTGCACCTTTGCAGTTTGAGACAGGCTGGCTTTGAACTTGTGATCCTCCTGCCTTTGCTTGTGAGGTGGTGGGCTGACTAACATGAATCACACTCGTGCCTGGCTTTTAACATTGCACCTTGTTGCATCTGCCAGTGAAGGCTGAATATATTCTTCCACCGGACTAACTACCCAGAAACTAAGCTCTAAGTTATTTAGGAAGTAGAAGGAAACTTTTGAGACACAGGGATCCAAGGTGTCCTGAAGAGAATGCGGCTGTATTTAGGAGTATTGACTTAGGGGGCAAGGGAGGCACATACCCGGCGGGTGTTCAAACACCATGCCCCTCTCATTCGGGGCATCCTTGGGGCAGAGCACGTGAGGAGAGACATTTAGAGCAGGCAGCTGATAAGCACGTTCAGCAAACTGGCTGGATACAAAATTAACTAAAAAATCAGTAGCCTTTGTATATCAAATGACAATCATACAGAGAAAGAAATAAGGAAATCTGTACCCTTCATGTTAGCCACAAGCAATTTAAAATATCTAGGAGTAACTCTAACCAAGCAAGTGAGAGACTTGTTTGAAAAAATCTTTAAGTCCCTCAAGAAAGAGATTGAAGATGACTTGAGAAGATGGAGGGATCTCCCTTGTTCGTGGATCGGGAGAATTAACATAGTAAAAATGGCCATTTTACGAAAAGCAATTTACAGATTCAATGCAATCCCTATCAAAATACCTACACAATTATTTTTTAAAGACATTGAAAGGTCAATTCTCAACTTTATATGGAAAGACAAAAAAAAAAAAAAAAAAAAAACAAACCAGAATAGCTAAAACAATCTTATATAATAAAGGATCCTCAGGAGGAATCTCCATACCCGATCTCAAGCTGTACTATAGAGCAATAGTAATTAAAACAGCATGGTACATTTAGAGCAGGCAGCCCTTTGTAGACCAGGCTGGCCTTGAACTCACAGAGATCCACCTGCCTCTGTCTCCCAAGTGCTGGGATTAAAGGTATGTGCCACCATGCCCAGCTCTGATGCTTTTTTATAACATAATTTAACTTGCTGGCTCATGCCTGTAATCTCAGCAGTAGAAAAAGAAAGGAGTATCAGAAATTGAGGCCAGCCAGGTCTACATGAGACCCTATCTGTAAATAAATAAAGCCTAAATTATATTTTCAGTTTTCCCTCTTTAAAAAAAGAAGAGTAAAAGGCCAGCCAGGCTGTTGCATGCTTTTAATCCCAGCACTCAGGGAGGCAGAGGCAGGAGGATCTCGGTGAGTTTGAGACCAGCTTGGCCTACAAAGTGAATTCTAGGATAGCCAGTCTCACAAAATAGAAAGCCTGTCTCACAAAAGAAAAAAAAAACTTTTTAGCTTTTTTGAAACAGGGTCTCACTGAGTAGTCTGGCTACCCTCTAGAGGTGCATTTGCAACACTGGGGGCAGTTTCTGATGGTGGCTAAGGCAAGGTTGCTCCTAGCACTGTTTCGCCAGACAAAGCATGGCAGACACACTGAAATCAGCATTACAACCAAAGAACTGCCTTCACCAAATTACAGTAGAAATCATTTGACTGAAAAGACAGGTGTGGAGGTGCATACCTGTAAAGCCAGTTCAAAAGGCCTAGACAGGAGGATCTCATCGAGGCTGGCTGGCCTTGGTTCCATGAGACCTTGTTTCAAAACCACCATCACCATCTCCTCTCCAGGTCTCAAATAAACTTGTCATTCTCCTGCCTCTGCCTTCCTAGTGCTGGGATAATAGGTGTTTGTCCCACGCTGGCTGAGAGTGTGAACTGCACTGGAGCTCCCACATGTTGGGAGCTTATCCCATGGGCATGCATCTCAGCACTAGGGTCTGGCCACATGTCATATGCATGTGAGTTATGCCTTATGATTATTGTGCATAAAAAGGTAGTCTCCATAAGTATAACTAAAGCTTTACTGACTTGTGACATAGCTTTGCATAGGCAAATGATAACAGATAGTTTGCTTTTTATCATATGCCAGGAAGAATCTAGATCCTTTAAGATGTAGTTTAGGCTGACCTCAACTCTATGTAGGCCAGGATGATCTTGGATTTAAATTTCTGATTCTGCCTTTAGTCCCAGCACTTGGGAGGCAGAGGCAGGTGGATCGCTGTGAGTTCGAGGCCAGCCTGGTCTACAAAGTGAGTCCAGGACAGCCAAGGCTACACAGAGAAACCCTGTCTCAAAAAACAAACAAACAAAACAACTGATTCTGATACTGGGATTACAAGTGTGTGGTACCATGCCTGCTTTACCTGTTGCTGGGAATGGAACCCAGGACTTCATACATGCTAGGCAAACACTACCAAATGAACTGCATTCCTAGCCCAGAGCCCATGGAGGTCTGCCAGCTGGCTTTGGCTTCCTGAGTATTAAGACTGCAGGCATGGGCTCTCATGTCCTGCTCACATACGTTTAGGTTGTACACGCACATCTTTAACTTTTGCTCCAGTATCCACTCTCCCTTGCTGAAACTGCTAGCTGTTCCATTTCCTCCTATATGCCTCAGCTCCCTCATGGGTGTGGCCATGTGACTGTGGGACGGTGGTGGCAGCTAATGTGTGGGACATCCCTTCCCCAATTTTGAATAGGGAAGTTGTCTGCTTTCCACATTGTGTTCCATTTCATGCTAGCTGGGAAAGGATGACAACTTGAGTTGCCATTAAAATCTGAAATGTTCATTTTTTAAAAAATTAAATGATTTTTTTCCCCCTTAAAATTGTGTGTATGGGTATTTTTGTCTACCTATGTCTGTGTACCACATGTGTGCCTGGTGCTTTCTGGGGCCATTGGACCTTGTAGGGAACAAAAGAAGTCCTGAGTCAATGTGTATAGTTTGGTATGGCATGGCCACGTCAAGGACCCATGGGAGTGACAAAGCCTTTGTGTGGAGGCTTGGAGAGATGGCATATCCTTCTGTGTGCAGAAAACACTAGGCACTGCAGCTTCCTCCTCCAGGATGACTGCAGCGGGAGACTGCTATCCTATGGACCTCCTACGGAGACTAGACTCTCCCCAACCCCCACCCATGCTATACATAATAAAAAAAAGGGGCCTGTGCTCCATTAGCGCAACGTAGACAAATAAGGGCTCTTCTGTACATGTATCTGTTCTTGTTTTGCATTCCTGGTTTCTAGGACCAGGTGATGAGGCAGGTCCCCTGGAAGTGGGGTTGCAGACGGTTTTGAGCTGCCATGTTGGTGCAGGGAAATGAGGCTGGATCCTCTGAATGAACAGCAAGTACTCATAACAGCTGAGCCGTCTCTCCAGCCCCCTATTTTGGCTATGAGAGGTAGAGCCAAGATGGTAGAAGGATGTTACTAGGAATAAGCCTTTGAGAGTTACAGCCAAACTTCTGGTCTGGCGCTCTAGTTCTTGGTCCTCCAAGATGTGAACGGCTGCCCTCTGGCATGTTCTGTCGGAATCGACCCTGGAGTGAAGTTTCTGGGACCAGAAGTTAATAAATCTTTCCACCTTAAAAAAAACAAACAAACCCCAAAACAAAAACAAACAAACAAAACCCAAAACAAAACAACCTTTCCTCCTATATGTAGTTTTTGTTGGCTGTTTTGATAACAGTGACTGTGAAAGGAACTAATAGAGTGAGCATGTTTTAGCAGCTTGCTAAATGGAAGGCAGCCACTGTATTCTGGAGGACGAGGTTATTTTGTTCATGTCAGTTACTAGGTTGCTTTGTCAACCATCGACTTCAAATAAAAGAAATGAAGCCTGATCTCCAGGGAAATCTAAAGCAAGTAATAAGCCTCTTATGTGCACTTGGGTCACAGATATATATATATCAGTATATATATATATATATATTAAGAAAAAGTGATTTTTATTATAAGCAATATAAGATAGCCTCAAAAGTAGTTTAAAAAGTTTACTTTTAAGATCTTTAAAAATGCTGGGTGTGGTGGTACATGCCTTTAATCGCAGCACTTGGGAGACAGAGGCAGGTGGATCGCTGAGTTGAAGGCCAGCCTGGTCTACAAAGTGAGTCTAGGACAGCAGAGGCTACACAGAGAAACCCTGTTTCGAAACAACAACAACAACAACAACAAATCTTTAAAAATAAGTGTTTGGGGGCTGGAGAGATGGCTCCGAGGTTAAGAGCACCATCTGCTCTTCCAGAGGTCCTCAGTTCAATTCCCATCAACCACATGGTGGCTCACAACCATCTATAATGTGATCTGATGTCCTCTTCTGGCCTACAGGTGTACATGCAGGCAGAGCATTCATATACATAAAATAAATACATCTTTTTAAAAAAGTGTTGGTGTGTCTTTATTATTTTGTATTTTATACATTTTCAACATATTTCAATATATTGTTACTGTCCAGTGTGAATCCAGATCTGCCTCACTTATCTATTTTTCTTCATCAGATTGTATACCAGGGACTGAGGCTTCTTGGTTCTATAGGCCACACTTTTCTTGATGCGCTGCCCTTTGATGTTAACGATATATGGCAAGACAGGGGGCTGGACAGTCAGAGCCGTTCCTTCGGGTGTGTAGCCTCGGAGATGCAGTGTGCCCTTAGAGTAAGGTGTCACTGCAACCCAACCTGAGACATTCAAGAGAACACAACACACTATTATACATCATCTTAGTCAGGAAACTGAATCAAAGCAAACAAGACTGAGGGGGCGGCTCAGTAGGTGGTGCCTGTTATATAAGCTAAAACCTTAGCTCCCCACATGACAGATCGGTTGTAGGATTAGATAGATGGCTCAGTAGTTAAGAGTGTATATTGCTCTTGAAGAGGGCCCAAACACACTGGGTGGGACACAGCAGCACAGAACTCCAGCTCCAGTGGATCTGATGCCCTCTTCTGGCATCCTTCTGGTCCCCCTGTGGGGACCTGCCTTTCATCCCAGCACTGAGAGGTAGAAGCAGGAGGCTCTCTGTGGGTTCAAAGTCAGTCTGGTCTACATAGAGAGTTTCCAGTCTAGCCAATCCAGAAATGCTTCCTGTGAAACTGCGCCTCAACAAACAACAACCTAGATAGGGCGGAACACATCTGCATCCCCCAGTACTCCTTCCAGGACATGAGGAGCAGAGAAAGGAGAATTGGCTAGAAGCTGGTGGACTAGCTGGCCTGGAATCTGAATAGAAGCCATTAAAATAAGTGATCCAGCCTCAACAAGTTGGAAGGTAAAAACCGAAACACAGTAAATAAAGTCCTTAGAAATATTACAATGAAAAGTCATACAACAGATTAGTGAAAAGTACAAAGCCAATTTCAGAACAAGGTGTACTTTATAATTAAGAGTATGCTTCTATAAACATATATTCAAGTTAGTAATCCTGTCTTAAAAAAAATACTTTTAGGTTGGGCAGTAGTGGTACATACCTTTAATCCCAGGAGGCAGAGGCAGGTAGATCTCTGTGAGTTAGACGCCAACCTGGTCAACAAAGTTGAGTCCAGAACAGCCAGGGTGACACAGAGGAACCCTGTCTTTTTTTTTTTTTTTTTTTTTGAGACAAGGTTTCTCTGTGTAGCCTTAGCTATTTTGGACTCACTTTATAGACTAGGCTGGCCTTGAACTCACAGTGATCCACCTGCCTCTGCCTCTGAGTGCTGGGATTAAAGGTGTGCACTACCTCGTTCAGCCGAGAAATCCTGTCTCCCAAAACAAACCAACAAAAAAAACCACAACTCCCCGCCCCCCACCTTTTTAATGACTGTGTGTGCATGTCAGAGAGCTGGATCTCTGGCCCTGGAGTTATAGGTGGTTGTGAGCTTCCTGATGTGGGTGCTGGAAACAAACCTAGGTCCTTTGTATGAGCAGCCAATGTTCTTTTTAATCCGCCCCCCCTCCACCGCATCAAAGGTCTGCACCAACACACCCAGCTCCCAGCTTTTCATTTGTATACTTGACATTAGGCCAAAGACAGTTTTGCTGAGCCAGAGTCTCATGTAGAGCAGCCTGGCCTTGATCTCCAGCCTCTACCCTGCAAATGCTGGGATTTAGGCACATGCATGTACACCTGCAGGCCAGAAGAGGGCATCAGATCACACTATAGATGGTTGTGAGCTTTATCATGTTTTTTGAGACAGTTTCTCTGTGTAGCCATGGCTGTCCTGGACTGACTTTGTAGACCAGGCTGGTCTTGAACTCGCAGTGATCCACCTGCCTCTGCCTCCTTATGCCCTTTTTTAAAAAGAGGACATTGCTAGGGCTGGAGAGATGGCTCAGAAGTTAAGAGCACTGTATGTTCTTCCAAAGGCCCTCAGTTCACTTCCCAGCAACCACATGGTGGCTCACAGCCATCTATAACGTGATCTGATGCCCTTTTCTGGTGTGCAGGTATACATGAAAGCAGAGCACTGTATACATAATAAATAAATAAATCTTGGGGGTAGGGGAGGAAGAGGACATTAACAGGGCTGGGCAGTGGGGATGCATCCCTTTAATCTCAGCGCTGGAAGACAAAGGCTGAGTTCAAGGCCAGCCTGGCTCTACAGAGTGAGTTCCAGGACAGCCAGGCTACACAGAGAAAACCTGTCTTGAAAACCAAAACCAAACAATAACAACAAAGTGTACAATACCTGCAGAGGAGAACTTGATATCAGCTACTGCTTCAGAGTCTCCACCTCCTTTTAATGTAATATCTTCAGCAACCAGTGGAGGAAACTGTGCCATTCGTTCTTTTCCACCCATTGGGACCTTCCAATAAATCAAGAAAGAGGTTTGGAATGTCCAATCAAATTCCCTGTAACTGGGGTTGGGAACGGTGGCTTACAGTTTGATCCCAGCACCCAGGAGGCAGAGGGAGGTGGATCTCTCTGTGAGTTCAAGGCCAGCCTGTTCTAAGTTGAGTACTAAGCCAGTCATAGGCATATAGTAAGAC
This sequence comes from Acomys percivali, assembly GCA_907169655.1. NCBI lineage: Eukaryota > Metazoa > Chordata > Mammalia > Rodentia > Muridae > Acomys > Acomys percivali. Next base: position 37,540,398 of record OU015756.1, on the reverse strand, counting down.
CCTGTCTCAAAACAAAACTAATCCCAAAGCCCATCAGTTGTAGCTGGACTTGGTGATCAAAGCTGTAACCCTCGGAGGGAGGATAGGGGAAGGAGATTATCAGGCGTTTGAGGCTAGCCTGGGGTACAGAATGAGACTTTTTCCTTTTTTGTTTTGAAACAAGATCCAATGCTATCTTCAAACTTGCTAGGCAGTCAAGGATGGTCTTAAACTTCTGATCCTATTGCCTTTGCCTTCTACGTGTCTGTGCACCATGTGGGTGCAGTGCCCAAGGGGGCCAGAAGGGGACCTCAGATCCCCTGGAACTGCAGTTACAGATGGTTGTTAGCCACCACGTGGGTGCTAGAATTGAACTCAGGCTCTCTGGAAGAGCAGCTACCACTTTTAAATGCTGAGCCATCTCTCCAGCCAAAACAAAATTTAATATACCATGTGCATTGTCTAGGGGTGCTTAAAGCCTGTCTTGCAGATGAGCTGGAAATAGACCTCAGACAACTGGGCCTGGTGAATTTCAGTGGGATGGTACGGGACGAACAGGGCTTTAGCAATGGGATGTGCGGAGCCAAGAGTAGGCTGGGCTGTAAGTAAAGGCATTGTTTAGGACATTTTGTTCATTAAGTAAAGATGAGAACAATCAAAAAATATCGTCTAGAGGAGGGAGGGGAGGAGAAAAAATAGGGAGTCTGTAAAAATGAGTGTCTGGGATTAGGAATGAGGTAGGAAAACTCTTCTGCTCAGACCAGCGATTCTCAATCACTACTGACAGTTTAGTTTTTCTGTCATCGTAAGTGGCTCACCTATCTGCTGCAAGATGGCTTAGCATTACTTGGACCCCTCACCCCATAACTAGATGCCAACAGTATCCCTCAATTGTGACAAAATCTGTAACTTCTTTTTGTTATGGAATTCAATATGTAGCCCAGGTTGGCCTCGAACTCACAGAGATCTATCTGCTTTGGCCTCCCAAATGCTGAGATTAAAGGTCTATGCTATGATTGCCTTGATTTCTCCCCAGCTTGTCCAATACAATTTTCTGCAGTAATGTTGCTATCAGGGACTAGAAAAAGTGGTCTGTGTGATTAAGGAGGCACATTTTAAATTTCATGTAATTCTTTTTTTATTTATTTTTATTTTATTTCATGTAATTCTATCTAGAGTACTACATGTGGCTTGTAGCCACCATATTGGACTATGCACTGTAGAGAAAAACACTGCTGTGGCTTTTATTGGCTCAGACCAAGTCAACACCCCTTTTCCTGTGGAGCCTATTACTGCTTTATAATTAGAATGCTCAGAGAATGAGGTGACATAAGAGCTAGCTGATGTAAACTGATGGTTCTATCCAGCAGCCTTTATCACCTGGGGTATGGAACCATCCGAGGGCACAACCACTCTCACCATGTAGCCATCAAGTTGCATTGCTTACCATCAGTAACTCGTGACCTGCGTGTTTCTCATATAGAGCATCTGCCTTGTCCAAGGAAGTAATATGAACAGGAAGGAAGTTGGAAGCCACAACTGTAAACCACGCTGACTGATCTCCCTTAAGAAATGAAGAAAGAAGTTATTTTACAGAATAGGAAAATCTACACATTGTAATGTACAATCTAAAACAGAAATAAAAGCCGGGTGTCTGGTGCATATCTTTAATCCCAGCAAGGGAGGGAGAGGCAGGAAGATTAGGAGTTCAAGACAACCTCAGCTACAACATTGAGTTTAAGGTTGACCGGAGATCCTGTCCCAAAGCAACAACAACACAAAAAAGAGGACAAAATAGAAATCAAGTCAAGTTTGCTTTCAACTGTAAGCAAATTATATATTAATGACCTAAAAAGGCATAGTAAAGAAATAAAATATTTTAATCATTCCTGGAAAATAAAAAACTAAGAGCTGGGCGTGATGGCGCATGCCTTTAATCCCTGCACTTGGGAGGCAGAGGTAAGTGGATTGCTGTGTTTTTGAGGTCAGCCTGGTCTACAGAGTGATTCCAGGACAGCCAAGGCTACACAGAGAAACCTTGTATCAAAAACCAAAACCAACCAACCCACTAACCAACCAACCAAAAAACAAAACTAAGATGTCTACACACCTGAGATTAAAAACAAAATTGAAATGCATAGTGGTAAACCTGTAGGAGACTGAGGGCAGGAGGATGCTGAATTCAAGGCCAACCTGGGCAATGTATGGAGACCCTGTCTTAAAAACCAAAGAAAGGGGCAGCTCATGGCGGGCTCGGCACATGCTGCCTATCACAAGCCTGCCATGATGGTCTGACCTGGTGAAGGACAGTCTCAGGTCTGACAGTCAAACCACCTCTGCCAAGGTGCATGAAAAGGCCAAGAGAACGGGCAAATCAGACAAAAGTGCAAATCCAAGAGAAGAGGGGAGCAAAGGGCAAACAGGCTGAAGTGGCGGATCAGCAAACTACAGATCTCTGTGCAGAAAACAGCCCGAAGAATAGTCCAGCCTTTGTAGAAGAGGAAGAAGCCAAGTCTGACCAGCCTCCTGTCGGCGGGCCCGCCTCCCTTGTACAAGGCAAAGGAATATTTGTATCAACTTTTCTAGAAATCGGTTTTTTTTTTTTTTTTTTTAGTTTCAGAAACATTTTTAAAAAGGGTGCAGGGGGGGAGGGGGAAGAGGAGCAGGGACCACAGTTCACCCCATTTTTGAAAGTGTAAACGATTTCTTAAGTGGTAGAAATTGTCTGCTTGCTGTTGGGCAGGCTGTGACTGTCTCAGCCGACAGCGCACGCCAAGGGGTGGGGCCAGTTTTATACCCTACAATGAAGAGCACCCCAAGCTGGGCCTGGGACTTTCAGTCAGGCATGCGGGTCTGGAATATGCTCATCTGGTCTCGTAGTTCTACGATTGTTCCCTACAAACCAGCCATAGGTCCTGGTCCTGTCAGGGCTGTCATCTTTGGCCATGGCAGCCCATTTTCCTAACAGCTGTGAAAATGTGCTGTGAAAGGTGCAAGTCCTGAGTGTGTACTGTTTATGGCATAAAAAAACCGGGGGTCAATGAAGTGAGGGCTGTGAGCCTCTGTTATGTGCGGTCCAAAGGACCTCCAGCCAAGTCTGACGCTGGAACGTCATTGGAATAACTGGAAAGAAACTCAAAGCATGGCTCTTCAGAGTCTTGGTAACAGTTCTAGCTGTCCTGGAATTCACTCTGAGGACCAGGCTGGCCTTGAACTCACAGAGATCTGCATGCGTCTGCCTCCCAAGTGCTGGGATTAAAAGTGTGAGCCACCACCTCCTGGCTAAATTTTCAACATAGTATGAACATAAAAGTCAATAAATATTCTTTAGCAGTGGGCTGTTGAATATATCCATGTTTCCTTTTCTTTTTTTCTTCTCCCTTTGGAAAAAATGGAGAGCAATTCCCAAAGATCTCCAAAATGTGTTCCATGTAAGTGAACACAAGTACACAAAGAAGTACAATTTTAATTTATATTAACCTTGGGCCTAAATATATGCATAATTTCCATATGAAACAGTATAGGAAGTGAACAGTATCTCATCTTAAATGCTAAGCTACAGTGCCAGCCTTGTCAACAGAGTTCCACGACAGCCAGGGCTATAAAGAGAAACCCTGCCCTGAAAAACCAAACCAAACCAAACCAAACCAAATGAAAAACCAAACCAAACCAAACCAAACCAAACCCTAGAGATAGTTTTTTAATTGTTTTTTTTTTTTTTTTTTTTTTTTTAAAAACATGGTCTCATTTTCTATATCTGGTTCGCCTTTAACTGCTAGAGATCTGCTTGATTCTGCCTCTGGAGTGCTGGGATTAAAGGTGGGTGCCACCAAGCCCTGCCTTTAAAAAAAAAAGAGGGGGTGGGGCTGGACAGACAACAGCTCAGTGGTTAAGAGCACTGGCTGCTCTTTGACCTGGGCTCAGTTCTCAGCATCCTCATGGCAGACACCCTCACACCAATACACATAAAAATAAATACAAAACAATTAGACAGGTGTGGTGTGGTATGCCTGGAATCCCAGCATCCTGGGAGGCACAGGCAGGAGGATCTCTGTGAGTTCAACTCTAGCCTGGTCCACAAAGTCCTGAGTCCAGGGCAAGTCTACACAGAAAAACAAACAAAAAAACCAACCAACCAACCAACCAACTAAACAAACAAAAAAACCAAACCCAAAACAATGAAAAGAATTATTGTTATTATTATTTTGGTTTTTCGAGACAGGGTTTCGCTGTGTAGCCTTGACCATTTTGGAACTTGCTCTGTAGACCAGGCTGGCCTCAAACTCACAGAGATTCACCTGCCTTTGCCTCCTGAGTGCTAGGATTAAAGGCGTGTGCCACCACACCTGGCTAAAAGTATTTTTTAATAATTGTTTTTTTAAGGGCCAGGCAGTGGTAAGCAGAGGCAGGTGGATCACTGTGAGTTCGAGGCCAGCCTGGTCTACAGAGTAAGTTCCAGGACAGCCAAGGCTACACAGAGAGACCCTGTCTCAAAGGGTCAGGGTGGCTCAGCAGTTAAGAGCGCCTGTTGCTCCTGTAGGGGACATGGGTTTGACTCCTGTACCCACATGTTGGCTCGCTGCCATCTGTACCTTCAGTTCCAGGGGCAATGAAGTCATCTTCTGAAATTTTTTTGGTCACTAGATATACACACGGTGCACATACATACATCCAGTAAAAAACACACATATACATAAAATAAATAAATCTTAAAACAACTTTTAGATTTATTGTTATTTTCATTGTGTGTGTATCTGTGTGGGGCTAAGTTCATATGAATGCACGTGCCCACAGGTTGCTGAATAGGTGGATGATCCCCAAGAGTTATAGCTGGAGTGGTGGTATGCTGCCCAGTGGTGCGGAGGGCTGCACTGTGATCCTTTGTCAGAGCACCAAGCACTCCTAACTGTTGAGCCATCTTCTCTGGGACCAATTTTACAGATTTTAACACAGTATTATTCTATTAGGCCTACGCCTTTCCAAGTTTTTGCTATAAAATTTTACGCACACAGCATTCCTAAAGCACACTCTAATACTTTTTCATAGTCCAATAGCATAGGTTTCCTTACCTGTAGGAAATCTATCCGAGCTATAGCACCCAGAAATAGAACCATTCCTGGCTTGAGAATAAAGGTTCTTGGGATTATGGAATGTGTTGGTAACACAATATCAACTTCTTTTTCTGTTAGAAGATTTAAAATCTGTAAAGCAAATGACAAGATTTATTTAGAAGACTACTTTAGTTCAACATATTTTGTGATTTACTTACAAAATTACATACTGAAAAAAATGTTCCGACTTTACAGTAAACCAAATTATTTCATTAGCCACATATAAAACTTATATATTATCTCTAAATTAACTGTGATTCTGCTCATTTCACAGGTATTAAACAGTGACATAATAACTTCATAGGTGTATGAGACTTTTCTATGACAGCACTGTCCCCCAAATGTCAAAATTAGTATGTACCCCAAGATACTGCTGGCTCACTAAGAATGAAAATGTATGCTCAAGGACCTCCTAGCTTTACAGAACGGACAATGCGACCGCAGAGTCCAAGGATTAAACATGGGAACATCAAATGCAAAATGGTTCCTATCTACAAACCCCAGCTCTGTCACAGTTCTAGGCTAGCCTGAACCCAAGACCCTGCCTCAAAAAATAAAAACGCCCACCCTCTTCAAATGAAGCCAAAAAGCAAAGTGGTCGCTCTAGTTTAGGAACCAGTCTATAACTTAGAAGATCTCTTTCTCCTGAAAATAGTCAGAAAACTAATATCATGCGCCTTGGCTTGAGGGGACCTGAGGTTTCTTAGATTTGTATACGCCTGTATGTGGCTGCCTGCAGAGGCCAGGAAAAGGCATTAGATCCCTTGGAACTGTACATGAGGTTATGAGCCACCTGTGGGAACTGCAAATTGGACTTGGCTCCTCTGAGAGAGCAACAATGTCTCCAACAGCAGACACAGTGAAACACCTCTCCAACCACAGGCCCAACTTTTTTTTAAGAGACTGAAGAAAAAAAAAAAGTGTCTTAGTTAGGGTTTCTATTGCTCTGGCAAAACACCAGGACCAAAAAAGCAAGGTGGGAGGAAAGGGTTTATTCAGCTTACACTTCCACATTGCTGTTCCTCACCAGAGGTCGGGGCAGGAGCCCAGGCGGGAGCTGATGCAGAGGCCACAGAGATGCTTGCTGCTTTCTGGCTTGTTCAGCCTGCTTTATGGAATCCAGGACCACCTTCCCCAGGGATCACTACTGAGAAAATGCCTTACATCTGGATCTCATAGAGGCATTTCCTCAACTGAGGCTCCTTTCTCTCTGATGACTCTAGCTGTGTCAAGCTGATATATAAAACCAGCCAGTACAGAAAGTGAGGGATTAACAGATTCTCGTAATACTTAAAAAAAAAAAAAAATCATTTAAAAATGAAATCACAGTAGCTAAAGCTGTGGAACCAACCTAAGTGTCTATCAACAGAGGAATGAATAAAGAAAATGGGTTTTATATACACCAGAAGTTTGAGTAGTCGTAACAAATTTCCTACCTTTTTTTGATAGAAAAATGGATGCAACTGGGATAAAATGTATTGAGCGAAATGCATGCACCGCACTAAGTTCCATGTGAGATGTTATAATCTGAGTAAAGGGATGGGTAACAGCAGGATAGGAGGAGGTAACCCTACTCTGAAAATACGGTCACTTGACCACCCAGAATTTAAAGTATTTCAAGAGCTGCCAGGGATATATGCCATGTTTGTTCCACAGAGCTCTGAAGAACAACCAGTACTACAAGTTCCTGGGAGACTTGCGCGCAATGAACAGAACAGGCAAACAACAGCTGAACACCCCAGGAGTTCATGTGACATTGCTCTGATAAGTTGTCATAACTCACTTCAGCTTAAAATATGTGGCATTATGATTGACATGTTTTCAAGGGAATTCCACATGTACTAAGAAGCTGGGTTGCAGTGTTTATAATCTGTAACTGAAAATACAGGAACCTAAGCCGGGCGTGGTGGCATAGGCCTTTAATCCCAGCACTTACAAAAACAAAACAAAACAAAAAAGAACCTATAATACACCTCCCTTAGGTAAGAACCACAATGCTAACTGTGGTTTGCCTATGGGAGCGTCAACCGAATGAATACAGAATTTGATGGCACATAGATTCACCATTGAACTGCTTTTAAAACGAAACCAGAATCGAGTTTTAAAATGTGGCACATCTCTTTGCTTGTTTTCTGCCAGTTAAGAAAAAAAAAAAAAACTTCTACAATTAAAAGTAAACATTTCTAAAAGAAACCAAATACATACACAACTTTTTTTTGTAATTCCGGGGGTGTCATAAAACCAGCGGGCATCTCTCACGTCCTCTGGGGTGAGCTCCACTTGTTTGGTGCAATCGCGCACAGCTACGACAGGTTCATTTTCTGTGTCAAAGGTCAGCGAGTCTGCATCAAACTGAAAGGGAACCCCGTCCTTCTGTTCTCTGGAGAACAACCATGTTCTTCCAACTCTTCCTAGAACAAATTAAACTGGGGTTATCAGACTCTCCAGTAATACACTCGTTCTGTCTGGGTCATAAGAAAAAGTTTGAGGTGGGTTTTCTGTACATAGTTCTGTTCCTTCCCCTGCCCTGCCCCCAACTCCCCCCCCCAGGGGTCTCTCTGTGTAGCCTTGGCTGTCCTGGCCTTGAACTCACAGCGATCCACCTGTTTCTGCCTCTTGAGTGATGGGATTAAAGGCGTGCGCCATCACCGCCCGGCTTCTGTACATAGTTCAAGATGGTGTTAAATTTGTGATTTTCTCCCCTCAGCTTTTAAAGTGATAGGAGACAGATCTCACACACACACACACACACACACACACACACACACACACACACACACACACACAC
>OU015756.1:37513653-37532510 GCA_907169655.1 Acomys percivali | reverse complement strand
CACACACACACACACACACACACACACACACACACACACACACACACGTATTTATTTTGGTTGTGGTTTGGATTTCAGAAAATATCTCATGTAGTCCAGGCTTACCTCAAAATCACTGTGGAACTGAGGTTTTTCTCCCAAGTGCTGTGATAACAGATATATGTACCTGATATCCCTGAAGACCCAACCCCCTCTGTGAAAGGGTCTCACTATGTAGCTTTGGCTGTTCTCTATGTAGACCAGGCTGGCCTCGAACTCACAGAGATCTACTTGCCTCTGCCTCCCAAATGCTGGGATTAAAGGAGCGCACCACTAGGCTGGGCTCTGAAGACACCTTTTTATGTCTGCCCTAAATAAGCTACTAAAATAACTATGTATGTGAACATGAGGCTGTGGCTATGATGATACTTTTGTCTTCATTAGACGATAATGTGAGTCAACTGTGTTTCAGGCTATGTATATTCAGTCAGGTGGTGTTAAAAATCCCATTATTCCCCCATTAATGAAATCAGAAGACCGTTACGAAGGAGGCAGACAACCTAGTCAAAGACCTTTACTGCCTTTGCCAGTTTGGGTTTCCAAACAATAGTAACCTTTCCTACAAAAAGCCTTTATTGCAGAATAGGGAAGGAAGTCTCTTCCTGCAAAAGTGGCTAGCCCCAGTGTCTGCGTGCACGGTCCTAAACAACAGTACCACAGAACCAGTGTGAGTCTTCCTGAGGAGGAAGGATGCATACCTACTACATAACCATGCTTTTTCAGTTGACTGAGCTGACATTTTTCCTGCTCACTGAGATCTTCTTCGGCTTTGGTTGCTTCTTCTTTAAGCCTCTTTTGTCTTCTGAACATTCTGTAAGGAGTTGGGTTGCAAATAGGAAACTTCAGGAGGTTTAATGTAGTACCTGAAATACCAAAAAAGTAAGTTTAAAAAAAAAAGCATGAGAGAGGAAAACCAAACATTTCTGATTTATTTACCTTAACCTTCATGACAACTGCTATATAATTATTCCACACCCCTTTAAAATGTAATATGCATAGTGACTGCTTCCCAGGCTAACTCAGAATCTAGATACAAAATATGCAAGTCTGTTTTACCCCTGCCTCACCATTTATCCTCTATATCAGTGGTTCGCAACCTTCCTAATGCTACAAACCTTTACTTAATACTTCCTCATGTTGCGGTGACCCCCAACCATAAAATTATTTTCGTTGCTACTTCATAATTATAATTTTGCTACTGTTATAAATCATAATGAAAGTATCTGTGTTTTCTGATGATCTTAGGCCATCCCTGTGAAAGGGTCACTTCCTTTCCCTATTTCCAAAGAGGTCGTGGCCCACAGGTTAAGAATCACTGTCACCTATAATTCCAGCATTTGGGGAGGCAGAAGCAGGTAGATATGTCTGTGAGTTCGAGGCCAGCTTGGTCTACAAATCAAGTCCAGGACAGCCAAGGAGGTATAGAGAAACCCTGTCTTTTCTTTTCTTTTTTCAAAAAGATTTAGTTCTTTATTATGTATAGTGCTGTGCCTGCATGTACCGCTGCAGGCCAGAAGAGGGCATCAGATCACATTATAGATGGTTGTGAGCCACTATGTGGTTGCTGGGAATTGAACTCAGGACCTCTGAAAGAGCAGTCAATGCTCTTAACCTCTGAGCTCTCTCCAGCCCCGAGAAACCCTGTCTTGAAAAATCAACAAAACAAAACAAAGTGACCCACTGCTTTAGTACATCCAAGGTGATATGTCCATAGGCAGTTTTTAAGTATGCAGTGCCAAAGTGCAGCTAACAGAGGGAAACTCTGCCTTCAAGGGAACAATTTTCTGTCAACCTAATTCCCAAGACTAACCGAGTACATTGGTTTCCCCCTCCTTCCTCAGTTTCTTCCTCCACACAGGCTCTTGCAGCGCAGCCTCAGGCTCTGCCTCCCCAGCAGGGTGATGACAGGCAGCATCGCCATGCCGATCTATTAGTTTCCTTAACTCAGAACACTGCCATTTCTTCTTGAGATGTCTCCACACCATACTGCATCAACTCCTTCATATGTATAGTCTAACTGCCCACGAATAAATAAATTCAAGGGGTGAAGAATAAGACTGAGGGGTGAAGGGCCTTAAGGGTAAAAAGAAAACAGGGTGTGTTTGTTTGTTTTGTATAGACAGGGGTTTATGTATCTTTCCCATGATGGCCTCCAACTATGTAGCTGAGAATGGCTTTGATCTCCTGATCCTCCTGCCTCCACCTCCCGGGTGCTGGGGATACAGGAGCTTGCCACCCACACCTAGCTTATGCAACGCTGTAGACTACCTCTGGCTTTATGCATGCTAAGCAAGCACTTTAGCAACCAAGCTTTATCCCGGGCCCCTCTAGAAACATCTCTATTAGAAAACCAAACATGCATCGAATTTGTAAACACTAACCTGTCACAAGAGGTATGACCAAAGTGGGGAGAAAAAAAAATGTCAAGAGGCAGCTCCAGGGAGCTCAAGGTGGGTATTTAAGGGAAGATGTACTAGGTGCCCGGGGGTCAAGTCTAATTTCTCAAAATGGGGCCTCACCTGGCCAGGGGGAGATGGTGGCCCTGTCGATGGCTTCAGAGCCCTTGGCGGTGCAGTAATCAGACTCCAGGAGTGTGTTAAAGAGAGTGGACTTGCCGGCGTTCGTGGTGCCCACCAGGTAGACGTCGCCGCGGTAGCGCCAGGAGCGCTGAAGTGCAGAGATCAATTCTTCAACTCCGTAGCCCGTCTTGGCGCTGATCAGCCGCACATCCTTGATCACAGTGCGGGGCCTGGCTGGCAAATTCCGATTTATTTTCTCGTCCTGTGGCTCATCTCCGGGAGGGTACTGTGGTCCTCGGTGGCCAGGGGCCACCATAAGCCCGGCGCGGATGCAGTCGTCCCACAGGCGTTTCCGCAGGCGCTGCAAGTAGCCGGGCGCGTCCTGGGGCAGCAGGTCCACTTTATTCCCCAGCACGAAGACCTGCTTAGGGCCCACCAGCTTGGGCAAGTCGGGCAGCAGGACATCCGGCAGGTCGAGCAGGTCCACCATATAGAGAACCAGAGCCGGCCCGGGCCGCCGCAGGGCGGTGCTCACTAGCTCCAGGTACTGCTCGCAGCTCACTTGCAGGCGCAGGGCACGTCGGTGGTGCACCAGCAGCCAGCAGCGTTGGCACACCGTCCGCGCCGGGCCGCCGTCGGCCTGGGCAGCGCCGTGGAACTTCTCGTCCGGCAGGTAGCCGGGCAAGCTGGGGTGTTGGCAATGCAGCTCGGCCCCGCAGCCGGAGCAGTAGATGTCGCTGGGCGGCACCGGTGTGTCTGGAAGCTCCGGGACCGGCAGCGTCCGGAGGCTCGCCCGCAGCTTCAGCTGAAGCCGCTCTTCCCGCTCCTGCAACCTCTGTCGCTCCTCCTCCTGCTGCCGCTGCTGCAACTCCCGCAGTTCCCGCAACTGTTCCTCAGGGTCCTGCTCCAGGACGTACTCCGGGAACAGAAAGCGCTCCTCCGCGTCGAAGTCTTCTTCCTCACGATCGTCGGTCGCGGTTGAGCTAGGAGGAAGCCGGCGGCCCAGGGAAGACGAGCGCTGGGAGAAGGTGGCCGCACACTCGCGTACCGGGAGCCACCGTGCTGGGCCATGGCTCGCAGCGGCTGGCGCGGGACCCCGCAGGAGCCCGCACAGCAGCCTGCAGCCCAAGCGCGCGGGCAGCATGCCGACAGCGGGGGACGAGGGCGGAGCCTTGCGTGCGCACGCGTGTTAGGTGTCCGAGAAGCTACTCATGACACCGACCAGACGCAAGGGAACTGTCCAACGGCGTTGACTAATCCTGGATTTCTCGCGATGAAAGCTCTGAGACCCGAGAATTCGCTCAGCTTGTGCAAAGGCCCGGGAGCTGGGTGGGCATGAGATGGTCGTCAGTGCTCTGCCCACGCCTGGAGCCATTCCTTTCCTAAATCTACTCCACACAAGTCAAGTGTCATTTGTGCAACACTAAAAAACACGCAGCAAGAACATTTCATCAATCGGATCCAACTTCTGGCCTAAGGAGCTGAATCTCAGCCGCAGCCACAAGCCATAATTTGCACTTGCGCAGCTCGAACCCTGTGTTTTTTTTTTTTTTTTTGGGGGGGGGGGCAGCCTTTTGCGCAGGCGCACACTGCACACCCCGCCCCCTTGTCCAGCCGCTGAGGATTCTGGGAACGCCGGAGACGGAAATAAGTGTGTCTCGCTCTCTGAGTTTGCCGCTGCGGGTCTCCTCTCTGGCTTTGTGATTTCGACTTAAGAGCTTCAGAAACCTTTGGCCAAGATGTATGACGCCGACGAGGGTAGGTGACCACGAAAGACACGCCTCGCGCTATCCGCTTAGGCGGGAAGGCGGGGGACGTGCCGGGATGAAGGATCTGCGCCAAAAAAACCCCATCGCGTCCGTGGCGCGCACTCAGCAGCCCTGTCCTTTCACCCTGGGCCGGGAACGAAGTTGCGTTTGGGAGCAGTGCAGGCACAGGGAACCCAGGGCTCACGTTCTCGGGTCAGCGTCACTGCTCCCTCCATGGCCTCGTGTTAAATCTGGTATCACCTTCCAGAACAGACATAGCGGTGCGAGCGCTTATTCACGCTGATTGACTTCCTTGATCATTCCAGTCGGCTTATTGAATAGCTCGGTATTATTATGTTTTTAAAAACAGCATAAGGGGATTGAACCCAGGGCCAGCACACACTCTACTTCTGAGTTATAGTCCTAGTCTCAGGTAGCTCAATTTTTGACCAAGTCCTTGTGTTTGGTATTGCACCCTGGAAGTGTTAGGGACACAGAATGGGTCCTGGGTTGACGTTGACACACTGTCTTTCAGTTTAAGTACATTTTAGCTTTAAAAGGTGGCCTTCAAGTGGTCTCTTCCCATGAGACGACACAGTTCTAGGGTGGAATGTATTCCATTTCACGAGGGCAACATGTCTTTTTTTCATACGCACACTTCTTAATCCTATTCATTTTATTTTCATGTTGTTGTTCATTTTTAAAGCTCCCTCTTTGTGTTCAAAAAGTATTTTATTCCAGCTCCCAACTTTGTGGCCGTCCTACATATTCCCCTCCCCCCTTTTTCTCGTGGAGACAATAGAAGCAAAAGCTTCAACTTTTAAAATTGTTTAAACGTGTCAATCCCATTCATAGTTCATTAAAATCTATTAGAATTGTTATATTCTCCTTTAAGTTACTCTTGAAGGAAATTTGGAAGCTTTAAAACCTTTATTATGTTTATTTTGTGTGTATGTGTGTGAGACATGGTTTCTCTGTGTAGCCTTGGCTGTCCTGGACTCTTCTTTGTAGACCAGCCTGGCTTTTAACTCACAGCAATCTGCCTGCCTCTGCCTCCTTGCTAAAAGATTGACGTATGCATGTATACCTGTATTCCAGAAGAGGGCATCAGATCACATAGATGGCTATGAGCCCCTATGTGGTTGCTGAGAATTGAACTCAGGATCTATGGGAGAGTGAACAGTGCTCTTAACCACTGAGCCATCTCTCCAGCCCCGCTCCTGGAGTTTGAACTCAAGTTCTCAGGCTCAATATTTCTATGGAGCATTTTTCACTCTTCAGATACTTTTAAATGGGAACATGATGCTTAAATAAAGCTTTCATGTTGGACTGGAGGTTTGTGGACCTAGTGCCTAGCGTGGGTAAGGCCCAGTGTCAGTCCTAGACACTGAGGACGAAGTTCATACTATTTGGAAAGTTGTACAGGCCGTAGTAGGCATGATTGACTCTTTTCCAAAGTATCTGAGTCAAGGGGGCTGGAGAGATGGCTTAGCAGTTAAGAGCACTTGTTCCTCTTGCAGAACACCTAGGTTTGTTTCCCAGAATCCATAGGGTGGCTTACACAAATCCAGGAGATCCAATAGGTACATATGTGGTGCAGATACATGCATGTAGGCGTAAAATTTGTATACATAAATTGAAAATAAATCTTAAGAAAGTCTGAGTCAGCTGGTAAGTGTTGCCAGGAGTGTGCTAGAGGACCCTAGGATGACCCACCTGGGATTGCTGACCAGAACACCTGTAAATGGCTCTTCATGGTTTGGGCTTAACAATAAGCTTTGGGAGAGTATTAGGAGTTTTTAGTGACTGTTCCAGGCACTTTCTGTGGAAAATATGGTCTGTACAGGCCAGGCACGTTGGCACAGGAGGCAGCGGCAGGAGGATCTCTAAGTTTAAGGCCAGTCCCTTCTACATGGTGAGTTCCAGACCAGCTAGGCTACACAGTGAGACCCTATCTCAAAAAAGAAAAAAAGTATGCACATACACACATGTATATTATACATATGTGAAATATGCATATATAAATATATGAAATGTTGCCATAATAGACCACTCCAGGCGCTGCTCAGTTATTGAAACAACTTTTTCTCTTTTTAATCCTTGCCTCATCACTGAACCCTTACTGTCAGAGGATCTTGTTCCTGCTTAGCCCTTAGTACGTGGATTTTCTAGAGCAGAGAAATTACAAATTTCACAACTTAACGGAAACTTTGTTGTAAAAACTCTGGCTATAGGAACAATATTAATGCGACAGACATAGGACGTTGAGGTTGAGGAAAGTGGGGTGCAATGCTTGCCCTTTCCTTAGCGGATTGCTAGTTTTACTTCATGGAGGTCAGTGTGAACTAGTGGCATTTCCTTGCCAGTGAGCACAGTATGTTGCTTTTGCAGATATGCAGTATGATGAAGATGATGATGAAATCACTCCAGATCTGTGGCAAGAAGCATGCTGGATCGTCATCAGGTAACATTAGACCAAGCTGAGCAGGCTTCAGTAGATACTCTTAAGATGTGAGCCATGTCTGGTTACTCCGCCCTCTCTGTGCTTGCTTATGTACTTAGCGTATGTTAGCTACTTACAGGGGGTGCTCTGTTTTTTGTTTTGTTTTGGTTTTTCGAGACAGGGTTTCTCTGTGTAGTCTTGGCTGTCCTGGACTCACTTTGTAGTCCAGGCTGGCCTCGAACTCACAGCGATCCGCCTGCCTCTGCCTCCTGAGTGCTGGGATTAAAGGCGTGCGCCACCACCCCCGGCTCGGGGGTGCTCTGTTTAATCCAGACAGCACTGTATGCAACTCTGGATCCTGTGGAACTTGCTGGAGACTGGGCTGGTTTTGCATTGCAGCTCTCATGCCTTCCGCCTTCCAAGTGCTGGGATTGTAGGAATACATCACCATGTTGGGCTGTATTTATTTATTTAAAATATTTCCACCTTAGAGAAAAGCTAAAGAATTCATTTATGTACTTCATTGGTGCCCCTAAATATTGACCTTCTACTTCTTTGATTGATTGTTTTTTGTTTTTGAGACAGGGTTTCTCCGTGTAGCCCTGGCTGTTCTGGAATCATTTTGTAGATAAGCTTGGCCTTGAACTCACAGAAAGATACCTGCCTTTGCTTCCTGAGTGCTGGGATTAAAGGCATGTGCCACCACACCTCGCCTACATTTTTAGCTCCCTGTCTTTGTGCATTTCCCCTTGGAACATTGGAGCATAGTAAGGATGTACTCTTTTTACAAAATCACAATATAGGAATTAATTCTGATAAAATAATCTATTTAACCTACAAACTCTACTTACATTTTGCTAACTCACTTATTTTTATAGCAGAACAAAAACCTTTTTTTTTCTCATTTTGGATGTAGGACTATTTACTGGAATTTATTTTGGTGAACTAGTTTTTTATTTTTATTTTTTGTTTTTGTTTTTGTTTTTTTTTTCCTTTTGTGAAATAGTTTTTTGAGACACGGTCTCATTGTGTAACTCAACCTGACGTGGAACTTGCCAGTTCTCCTGTCTCAATTCTCGAGTGTTGTACATTTTGTTGTTCTTTGTTTTTAGTTTTTTTAATTTAACTTTTTTGTTTATATGCCTGAGTGAGTTTATGTGCACCTTGTGTGCAGGTGCCCATGGAGGCCAGAAGAGGGTGCCATATTTTCTGGAACTGGAGTTACAGAAGATTGTGAGCCACCATGTGTGTGCTGGGAATTGAACTCGGCTCCTCTGGAAGAACTGCCTGCTCTTTACCAGGGAACGTTCTCTCTAGCACCAGGAATGTGAACTCTTAATTGCCAAACTATCTCTTAGCCTCATGCATTTTATTTTATGACTTTTTTTTTTCTGTTTCCTTCAATCTGAAACTATTTCTCAGCATGTCTTTTTTTTTTTTTAATTTAGTTTTATTTTATGTGTGCTAGTGTTTTACTTGCATGTATATCTGTGTTAGGGTGTCAGATCTTGGAGTTACAGACATTTGTGAGCTGCCATGTGGGTGCTAGGAATTGAACCTGGGTTCTCTGGAAGAGCAGTCAGTGCTGTTAACTGCTGAGCCATCGCTCCAGCCCTGTCTTTTCTTTTTTAAATTAAGAATGTAAGTCAGTTACTTTGTACAATACTTGTGGTTTGTCTGGCTTTCCTTGTATTTTGCTTGGATGCGTCCTTTGGCAGAAGTGTAGCACACTGTATTAGGAGGTCTCCTTACTGTATTGTTGGTGATGCTAATCTAATCCCATGTTTTAAAATTATTGTAAATGAGTAAAGTCACATATCAAAGTTGCATTTCAGTCCAAATTCCTACCCATTTCTAAGTGTAATTGAGCTGAAGTGAAACATAGGAAGAACACTCAAAAGCAAATAAGAGATAGAGTAAGTGTTACGTCATGATCACCACCTCATGGTCACATTGCATGCAGTAACACAGCAGTGGGAAGTGCTTTAGTTTGAATGAAGTTTGTTTACAAATCAAAGCTGCCTTATAGTTCTTATGTTGTATTTTACATATTTTTTTTATTTTTCTGGTTTTTCCAGACAGGGTTTCTCAGTGTATCCCTGGCTGTCCTGGACTTACTTTGAAGACCAGACTGACCTTGAACTCACAGCAATCCACCTGCCTCTGCCTCCCGAGTGCTGGGATTAAAGGCGTGTGTCACCACACCCGGTGTACTTTATTTTACGCACCTCCTTTCCCTCCCAAACATAATGTCTATTAAGAAAATACTCCTGGTCTTATGCACTGATTGACATATATTGGTTGGCATTTCATGAGTGTTGAATTGGATTAAATCAGTGGTTCTCAGTCTTTGTAACGCTGCAACCCTTTAATACGGGTCCTCATGTTGTGGTGACCCCATCCATAAAATTATTTTTGTTGCTACTACATAACTGTAATTTTGCTCCTGTTATGAATCAGATTGTAAACATTTTTAGAGATAGAAGCTTGCCAAAAGGGTCACAATACACAAGTTAAGAACTGCTGGATTAAATGAAAATGAAGAAAAATGCTAAAAAACCAAATTGAGTTGTAACTGATTATTTTTTTTTCTTCTTCTTTTTTTTTGTAACTGATTATTAATTTACTTTTTCCTAGTTCTTACTTTGATGAAAAAGGCTTGGTCAGACAACAGCTGGATTCCTTTGATGAGTTTATTCAGATGTCTGTTCAAAGAATTGTGGAAGATGCACCACCGATTGACCTGCAGGCTGAAGCTCAGCACGCTAGTGGGGAAGTTGAAGAACCGGTGAGACGCTATTTAACAGGGGAAGGAGCATCTGGGCCTGCGGCTCAGTCCTTCTCTCAGTAGCTTCTGCAGTGCCCGGTCAGCACTTTCATGTAGCTCTGGCTTCATTTTCGTTAATGAATATGTACATTTTTCAAGTGATGTAAATCCTTAATCTTTACTCAGATAGCATTAGGGATTAGGATGGACTATAGGCCTTGTGTGCACTAGGTAAAGACTCTACCCGCCAAGCTCTTATCTCATTCCTTTTTTAGTTTTTATTCATTGTTCAGGCTGGCCTTGGACTCTGTTCCTCCTGCCTGAGTCTTCCTAATAGCTGAGATTTGCATGTGTCCCCCCTCCCTCCCGTAAGTGCTTAGTAGTTGGAGAGAGAGCACTCTGTGGGTACGTGAGAAGTAGACTAGAGTGAGAATAGTTACGCTGCTTCAGATGCCCCGCTGTTTTCTTCTGCAGTCTAAGAATCATTAGAGAAACTGTTTGAAGAATATTTTCTCATTTTATGCGTTAAATTTAGGACAGAGTGTCTCTATAAGTAAGCCTGGCCTTGAACTCACAGTCCTCTTGACTGAGCCTTCTTGAGTGGTGGAATAACAGATGTGCCATCATGCCCAGACTCTTGATTTTTATTTATTGCATAGAATACATGATTACAATGAGAGACCAAAAAGGGAAATTAGGCATAATCTTTTACTTAATTTTTAATTCCTACACGTGCATTCTTGTAAAATGCTAAAAATAATATATACAGGAAATTAATATAGTAGCAATTTTCTTTTTTTTTTTTTAAAGACTTATTTATTAATATGTATACAGTTCTCTACCTGCAGGCCAGGAAAGGGCATTAGATCACATTACAGATGACTGTGAGCCACCATTTGGTTGCTGGGAATTGAACTCAGGACCTTTGGATGAGCAGGCAGCGCTCCTAACTTCTGAGCCATCTCTCAAGCCCCAGTGGCGATTTTCTTTAACCAGCTAGTTTCCCAGTGGTTGACACTGTCGAGACTATGATTTATTATTTAGCTGTAGTCACTGTCACTATGCTGGGCAGGCTCTGAGCTATTCTAATTCTACCACCCTTAGCACCCACAGAAAAGCTCGTCACTTGCCAATCTGATGACTCCTGGGTGGCTCTGCTCCACCAGTCTGTGCTCCTGGTGCACTTGCCTGGGCCTGGTGCTCCTAGTCTAACCTGCTCTCCCTCCTTTCCCTTGCCTCTCTCCTCCTTACCCCTTGTGGTCCCTTGAAAAGCCGAGCCCAGGAACTGAGCCCTGCCTACCACTCTTCTGCCCAGTCACAGGCTTCAGCAACTTTATTAACCAATTAATTTTGAGTTAGTAGAGCAAAGTTTATATAACAAAAACACATGTATTTCTCAGCACCCGGATCTTAGAGGCCAGTAATTAGCATTAGAATACATAGTACCAGACTCATCTTCAACACATGCGCTTTTTGAATTACTTATGTCATAGCAGGGGTATAATTTTACAGTCTTTAAAAAATGTTTCAAAGAAGTCCAAAATAATGACTGGCTCATGCCAGTTACAGAGTCGTTAAAAGGCAGCGGCAGGGCGTTTTGGGTTCTTGAGGACAGGGACCCTGTAAAGCAAGGTGAAGTAGGGTAGTTCAGAGAGAGAGCTAGAGAAAGGAAGGTTATTGTACCTAGCCAGGCAAGTCCTTTCTCTAGATGTATCCTGAGGCTTGTTTATTACTCTTACTCTAGTTGGAGCTGCTGCACAGAATTTTGCCTTATGAAGCAAAAGTAACCTGGGTGGTGGTGCACATGCTTGTAATCCCAGCACTTGGGAGGCAGAGGCAGGTGGATCTCTGAGTTCAAGGCCAGCTTGGTCTACAGAGTGAGTCCAGAACAGCCAGGGCTACACAGAGAAACCCTGTCTCGAAAAACAAAACAAAACACAATGAAAAAAGAAAAACAAACTCCCAAAAAACCCCAACCCCCCAGATATAGCGTGGTTATGGAAACAAGGCGTGGTGGGTCACCGTCCCTTGGTCAGTGGCGTTCCCACGGTCTCTGTCTTTACTCTAGCTTGGGACAGGCAAGGGCAGTAGTGTTCTTACATAAATGCTTAGTCTGCCGCTGAGATTTGATAATAGAGAGAAATTCTGTTTCTTTAAAGACAGTTCTTCTCACAGATTGCTTTATTAAGCAGCTTTCTTTGTGTTTTGTGGGAATCATAGATGGGTTTCATGTAGGCCAGGCAAGTGTTGTACTGTTGAGCTAAGTCCTGCCCCAGGTAAGTGTCTCACTGAAACCCTTGCCCTCCTTATCAGGCTGGGCTGTAGTCAGTCAGGCTGGAAGTCTCTTTATAGAAGGATTTGGGTTTTAAAAGTATACTTAATTGATGAGTTAGGTTTGAGTTTGTCTCCACCGCCCCTGGACACTTTGTACTTTCCATCTTCACCAATGGGAGTGTGCATGAAAGTGTGTGGCTCATTAATGAGGATTGGGTTTGATTTCTAATCTCTCTCTGCGCTTGCACGCTGCTATCATGGTGCACATAAATGTCCTGGCTGATGTTTTCAAGAACATTGACAGTGCTAAGAAGAAAGGCAAGTGTGCCAGGTCCTTATCAGGCCATATAAAGTGATACAGAGTCTAGTTTCTTTTATATTTTCTCTTTTCTTTCTTGCTTTTTCTTGAGACAAGGTTTTTCTGTGTAGCCCTGACTGTCCTGGAACTTACTCTATAAACCAGGTTGGCTTTGAACTCAGAGATCCTCCTGACTTTGCCTTCCAAGTGCTGGGATTAAAAGCATGTTCCACCACTGGCCGACCATAGTCCAGTTTCTATCTGTCATGATGAAATATGATTACATTGGTGAATTTGAAATCACTGATGATTTCAGACCTCACTGATGATTTCTGCACCTCACAGTGAGGAAAGAGATTTGAGCAGTGCTAAGATCTATAAACTCAGCAGAATAACTTGCTCCCATCCTGTCAGTTTGGTGTCATTGTACTGACAACCTCAGCTGGCATCATGGTCCCTGAAGAAGCAGGATGAAAACAGGAGAAATTTCTAGGGTTCCTTTTCTAGGAATGTAAAACATAGTAAAATGCCTCAGGGGGAGTGGTCTTTTTTTGTTTGGTTTGGTTTTTTTGGTTTTTTGAGACAGGGTTTCTCTGTGTAACAGAGCCCTGGATGTCCTGGATTCTCTTTGTAGACCAGGCTGTTTTTGAACTCACAGAGATCCACCTGCCTCTGCCTCCTATGTGTTGGGATTAAAGGTGTGCGCTACCAACGCCTGGCTGGGAATTCAGTTTTGATGTTTTGTTTTGTTTTTGTTTTTTGAGATAGGGTTTCTCTGTGTACCAGTCCTGGCTGTCCTGGAACTCACTCTATAGACCAGGCTGGCCTCAAACTCAGAAATCTGCCTGACCTGCCACCTTGAGTGCTGGGATTAAAGATGTGCACCAATGTCTGACATAAAAACTAATAATAATAATAGTAATAGTAGACAAACCACATCACTGTAATGTGGATTTTAACTTAGAGAATCTTAATGTCAGTAAAATTGAGTACTTTTTGTTAGGTTGTAGAGTTGCTTCTACTTAAAATGCTAATGTCAATGAAATGGAGTTGTTGCAACTATTTATTTAATTTTGGGTTTTTTGAGACAGGATTCTCTGTGCAGCCTTGGCTGTCCTGGAGCTCACCCTGTAGACTAGGCTGGCTTTGAACTCAAAAAGATAAACCTGCCTCCTGAGTGCTGGCATTAAAGGCATGTGCCACCCTACTCAGCTGAGTCAATATAACTTTTAATGTATATTTTAAGACAGGGTTTTGCTATGTAGCTAAGTCTGGCTTCAAACTCAGGATTCTCCCACCTTGGCCTTCTGAGTGCTGGAATTATAGACATACAGTAAGAGCCTGGCTTTCAAAACTTCTATGGGAGCTCTGTGTGGTGGCGCACGCCTGTAACCCAGCCCTCAGGAGGGAGCAACAGGTGGATAGCTGTGAGTTCGAAGCTAGCCTGGTCTACAAAGTGAGTCTAGGATAGCCAAGGCTAACATAGAGAAGAAACTGTCTCGAAAACAAAAAGCTTTTATGGGAAAAGTATTCTTTTCATGCTTTTTGTTTAATTCTAGCCAAGATATTTGCTGAAATTTGAACAAATTTACCTCTCCAAACCTACTCATTGGGAAAGAGATGGAGCCCCTTCACCAATGATGCCGAATGAAGCCAGGTTAAGAAATCTCACGTAAGATAACACCTTTTTCTTTGTTAGCACCTGATAGTAAATAAAATTAGGAAACTTAATTAAAATAAATTGAGTTATTTTAGCAAATAACTAAGGAGTTCTGACCCACTTTGATTTTGAAGGTACTCGGCCCCGCTTTATGTTGACATAACAAAGACAGTCATTAAGGAAGGTGAAGAGCAGCTGCAGACTCAGCACCAGAAGACCTTCATCGGGAAGATCCCAATCATGCTGCGCTCTACCTACTGCCTGCTGAACGGCCTCACGGACCGTGACCTGTGTGAGCTCAACGAGTGTCCTTTGGATCCCGGGGGCTATTTTATTATTAACGGATCAGAAAAGGTGCGGTGCTATTTAAACATATGCAAAGAGAGCTGTTAATGTTCATTAACATGAAAAGAAAAGATGGACACTCTCGCCTGAGACGGCTCAGGGATAAGAGCACGTGCTCCTGCCTCTTGCAGAGGGTCAGACTTTGCTTCTCAGCACCTCCACGTGGAGCGGCAGCGTCACCTGTAACTTCACTTCCAGGGCATCGATACCCTCTTCTGACCTCCATGGGGACTTCACACACACACACACACACACACACACACACACACACACACACACGGATGCACACATGCTCACTCACACACACAAATAAAAAAGAAAAATACACATTCCTGCAGATAACCTGAGAGTGACACTTGAATTATTTAAGTTGTGACAGCTAAACTTTCATAAACTAAAGCTTTATGCGGTTGTGCATAATGTGCATTAAAATCTGCCAGTTGTTGAACCTTGTATATTTCTGTGAAGTGTGAGTGTGTATGACCAAATTGAATAACTGTGCAGGCTTTGTTCTTGCTGCTTCAGTGACTTTCTGGGCTTGTTTCTCAGCTGTAACTTTCTTACTGTCTTTGTAGGTTCTGATAGCTCAAGAGAAAATGGCAACAAACACAGTGTATGTATTTGCCAAAAAGGATTCCAAGTACGCCTATACAGGAGAATGCCGGTCATGCCTGGAGAATTCTTCCCGGCCCACCAGCACTATATGGGTCAGCATGCTGGCCAGAGGAGGACAGGTAGGATGTGGCTTGGGGCGTGTGATGTTTGGGCTCCTTCCTTTGTGCTTTGCCTTGTTTGCTTCTTTTAGTGTTGAGGATTGAGCCTACAGCCTTTCTCTCACTGAGCCCAGCTCTGTTTCATTTCTTGTTTTCTAATTTTTTTTTTGTTTTTTTTTTTTGCCTTTTTTCAAGCCAGGGTTTTTCAGTGTAAGAGAGTCTAAGCTGTCCGGGAACTTACTCTGTAGACCAGGCTGGTCTCAAACTCAGAGATCTGCCCACCTCTGCCTCCCAAGTGCTGAGATTACAGTGTCTACTACCACTGCCTGGCCTTGTTTTATAATTTACCAGACTATTTTCTTTAAGGTTTTTTTTTTTAACCAGGATCTCATTATGTAACTCTGTTGTTTGGCAGCTCACCGCAGCTCACTATGTAGACCAGGCTACCCTCAAACTGCTGGAATTAAAAGGTGTATGCTACTGTGCCCAATTTTTTATATTTATCTTTAATTGTCTGTGTGTGTGTGTGTGTGTATGCGTGTATGCTTGTGAATGCAATTGCTCAAAGAGGACAGAAACATAGGATGTCCTTGGAGCTGTAGTTACAGGTCGTTATGAGTTGCCCCGTGTGGGTGCTGGGAATTGAACCTAGGTCTTCTTGTGGAACAGCCAACAGCCAGTGTTTTTACCTGCTGAGTTATCTCTTCAGCCACTAAAACCAATTTAAAAATATTTATCCTGTATGTGTGCATGATGCTGGGGCAGGGGACATGTGTCACAGCACTTAGGTGGAGGTCAGATGACAACTTTGGAGCCAGTTTTTTTCTTTCATTGTTTTTCTGCATTCTGATCACTGGACTCTAGTGTCCAGCCTAGTGTGGCAAATGTATTCACCACGTGATCTATCTCGATGATGATATTGAGTGAATTGATGTTCCGAGTCCATGTAGAAGCACCCAGAGAGCAGTTGAGAGATGACAGCTGAAGCTGTAGCTTAGCTCAAGGTGAAGATTTGAATGCAGTGTCTAAGCACGTGTTCCTGAGTAACTCCTGAGATGGAGTAAGCTTTCCATGGAAGGTGTTTGAAGTGGGAGAGCGAAGTGACTGTGGAATCATGATTGAGAGTATGAGGTCAAGGAGGAGAACGAATTTGAAGCAGAGCAGTATGGCTAAAACTGAGAAACCATCACTGCTCGCATGGTCTAGTGACTTCTTGTGGGTTTGTATGTATATAGTGTTCAAGAGGAAGAAACGAGAGAAGAGATGCTTGCGTGTGAGAGGCTGTTAATATAGAAACTGTCTAAATAGATGAGCTCTGATTTCATTTACTTTGATTCCGTGCTTAGCTTCCCTGTGTTTGCCTTTCCATACTCCTTTTCTTTTTAACCTAACCTGTCTTGAGAAAGGGTCAGTCCTGGTGGCCCAGGAACTCACAGAGATCTGTCTCTGGGGGCCTGGGATTAAAGACATTTGTGCAGTGACTGGCACCCTGTAATCTATTTCTTTTTAAGGTTTATTTTTATTTTATGTACACAGGTGTTTTGCCTGTTGCGTATGTGTGTGCACTACGTTCATTCTTAGTATTCACCGAGATCAGAGGAGGGCATTGGACATTAGAGTTGAGATTAAAGACAATTGTGAGCTGCCATGTGGGTGCTGGGAACTGAACTTGGGTCATTTGCAGGAGCAGCAAGTGCCCTTAAACTGAGCCATTTCTCCAAGTGCCACTCACAATCTTACTTTGTATTCCCCTCTTACTGTAGATAGAGAGGGCATGGTAACAGTCCTTTTTGTATTCTTTGGCAGCCAAAAGTCATTTCTACATGTTGTATTTGATAATTCTTGGAGAATCTTGGCAAGCCGATAGGAGAGAATGGACATTCTCGTAGATTTAAATGAGCAGGCTGTCCATAAATCAGTAACCCTGCTGGGTGTGTTGATGCACATCTTTAATCTCAGCACAGGCACAGAGACAGGCAGGTCACTCTGAGTTATAGGCCAGCCTGGCTACTTTGTAAGATCCTGTGTCAAATTACAAAAGAAGAACTTAGTAAGCCTGTTTCAGTGGTTGTTAGGTTTGGTTTTTTGAGACAGGGTTTCTCTGTGTAGCCTTGACTATCTTAGACTCACTTTGTAGACCAGGCTGGCTGAGATCACAGTGATCCTCCTGCCTCTGCCTCCTAAGTTCTGGGATCACAGGTGCGCGCCACTGTGCCTGGGTTGTGTCAGTGGTTTTTAAAAGAAGCTGTAGGACAGTAGAGACACGTGCTTCTTTTGAAATATACAGCGTACATGGAAAGTGCGCCATCTGATGCTTCTGTGTCCCTCTGCGCTCTCGTGTATTCACGCCCTGATACCACTCTTTCTTTTCTAGGGTGCAAAGAAGAGTGCTATTGGCCAGCGCATCGTGGCAACGTTACCTTACATCAAGCAAGAAGTTCCCATCATAATTGTGTTTAGAGCATTGGGCTTTGTGTCAGACAGAGATATATTAGAACACATCATCTATGACTTTGAGGATCCAGAGATGATGGAAATGGTAATGAGGAAGCAAAAGCGTGTTTCCTGTTATAAGACGCTTAGAGATTCTGGTTGTTGCTACCGTAAAGTAGTGGAAGTGCTCTTCAGAGCAGTTTACCTGTCACGTGCCTCAGCTCAGCCCAGGTCTCTCCCTGACAGTTCTCTGTAAAGAGACATGAAAAGTGGAAGCAGCTGGGTTCAGTGGCAGCAGTGTGAAGAAGGAGCAGTCAGGAAAACCCTGTACTTGTGCAGTCTGCTACAGTTCAGTAAAAACGGAAATTGAATAGTTGATAGCTTTTTTTTTTTTTTTAACTTTACTTGAAAGATTTTCTAGCTTTCAGGAAAATTGTAGAATAGTACTAGAACTTTCTGTAGTCTTTACTCAGATTCAATTGGGTTTGTTGCATTTTCTCTGTCTTATTTTTTTCTGGACCATTTGGGAATAAGTTGTGGATGTCATATTTCTTTAGTGCAGTGTTTATTTTCTAGGAAACAGATCATTCACTGATATACTCATAGTATAATTATTAGTGGCTCATGCCTGCAATCCCAGCACTTGAAGAGGCAGAGACAGGCAGATCGCTGTGAGTTCGAGGCCAGCCTGGTCTACAAAGTGAGTCCAGGACAGCCAAGGCTACACAGAGAAACCCTGTCTCAAAAATTTTCTCTGGCAAGATGGCTCAGCAGATAGAAGCCCTTACTACACAAACCTGAGCACCCAGATCATACATAAAGGTGGAGTAAAGCTCCAGAGAAGTCCCTCACCCCCACAGCAGGCTGTGGCGCACAAGCATCACTCATGTCAATAATAGCGACTTTAGGGCAGCAAGATGGCTCAGTGAGAAAAGGTGCCTGCCACCAAACCTGTCTCAGTGACGTAAAAGACCTGACTTCCTGACTTGCTTTAAGTATGTTGGTTTGTGAGGATTATTGTTTGTTCTTTTAGTTCTTATGAAGTATAGACTGATTTTTTTTACAGGCCTGTGAATCCAGCATTCATTCTACATTTTTAATCTTTTGAAAGTACATTTTAGTTGTTGATTCCTTCTTGAAATCCTATTAACCATAACCAAATAGTTTTGTAATAATAATAGTACCAGTTTTCCTTTAAAAATTATTACTTGACCCACCATGTATTGTGGGATTTTTATTGTTGTTTGAGGCAGGTCTCACTTTTTATCCCTGATGGTCCTAGATCTCACTGTGTACCAGGCCGGCAGTCTTCTGACTCCGTCGAGTGCTGGGATTGCAGGCATGTGCCACCACATCTGACCTTGACTAGATTATGTGGCCTTTTCCTGACCTTTGGTACCATGATTAGAATGTGGATATTTAGAACTGGATGAATGAGAGAAAACACTTAGGTCACACTCTAGAAAAGCATCCATTTGTGTGATAAGATACATGATTGGAGAGTAATTACACACACCAAGCTTCTTATTGTTACCGCTATTTATTATGCCCACTATTGTGTATAATTGGAAATTGAGAATTTTAAAATTGGAGTAGAACTCAGGAAAAAGTTTTTTTT
>OU015756.1:37503053-37513643 GCA_907169655.1 Acomys percivali | reverse complement strand
TGAGATTCCTTGATTTTCCAAAAATAGGTCAGATTTACTTTGCATGTTAATAAAATTAGTTTAGGTAAAAATATAACTCTGAAAAAACTTAATGTAGATTGTTTGCTAGGTTAAACCCTCTCTCGATGAAGCGTTTGTCATCCAAGAACAGAATGTTGCCTTAAACTTCATCGGTTCAAGAGGGGCAAAGCCTGGTGTTACTAAGGAGAAAAGAATTAAGTATGCAAAAGAAGTCTTACAGAAAGAAATGCTTCCTCATGTTGGTGTCAGTGATTTCTGTGAGACCAAAAAGGCCTATTTCTTAGGGTAAGTTATATTTTACTCTCTGACGGTCTTTGCTAAACATTACAATTGAGATAAAGTTTTTTCTTTAAGGCTAAGAATGTTACAAGTTGTGTTTTGATTGTTTTCTTTTCTAGGTATATGGTTCATAGGTTACTTCTAGCAGCTTTGGGTAGAAGAGAACTAGATGACAGAGATCACTATGGAAACAAAAGATTGGATCTCGCTGGGCCTCTGCTTGCGTTCTTATTTAGAGGGTAAGGAATTGCATACTGAGTCGTAGGGAGGACTCATTACTTCCTTTATAGATGGGTCTTCCTTAGTGCTCAGGGTGTCCCTCACAGTCAGCGTGCACACGGTGGTCAGCGTGCACATGCATTCACGCTCACGTCCTCATGCTTTCGTAGCAGGACTTCAGTGACTGACCCATTTCCTCAGTCCCTAGGTTAGTTTATCTCAGCCTTTTTTCATCATTGCCTCACTAAGGATTTTTTTCCTTTAAGCACGTTATCTTAATTGTTCTACTATATGTGTATGCAGGATATATAGACCTAAAAAAAAGTCATAATAGTTTACACTGCCATGGCCTTTTTTTGTCCTGTATTGTCTTTGTTGAAAATGCATGTTTTTGTAGAGTTTTCCATCTTTACAATAACACCATCTTATTTGACAGCATGTTTAAGAATTTGCTGAAAGAAGTACGAATCTATGCACAGAAGTTTATTGATCGTGGAAAGGACTTTAACTTGGAGCTGGCCATTAAAACAAGGATCATATCCGATGGCCTAAAATACTCTCTAGCCACTGGGAACTGGGGTGACCAGAAGAAAGCTCATCAAGCCAGAGCTGGGGTGTCTCAGGTGAGATGGCCACTGTGCTGTGCGTTCGTAGGGAACTTGCTATACAAGGTTAAAGGTGAATTTGAGTGTCTAACATTTGTGAACCTTTTGCTTCTCCCTTCCAAGTGCTAGGATTATCAACATGTTTTACTGTGCCCCTTTATGAGATACTGGAGATTGAACCCAGAGGTAGATGCGTGTTGGCAAGCACTCACCACATGAAGTACATCACCTGTTGAAAGCTTTAAAGTTCATCTTTGTTGTTGTTGTTTTCGAGACAGGGTTTCTCCATGTAGCCTTGGCTGTCCTGAACTAGCTTTGTAGACCAGGCTGGCCTCGAACTCAGCGACCCACCTGCCTCTGCTTCCCAAGGGCTGGGATTAAAGGCACACACCACCACTGCCTGGCTAAAATTCATCTTTATATATATGTGTACACACACACACACACACACACACACACATTGTTACTTTGTTTTGCTGTTTTGAAACAGGGTTTCTCTGTAGCCTTGGCTGTCCTGGACTCGCTTTGTAGACCAGGCTGGCCTCAGGCTCACAGCCATCATCTTGCCTCTGCCTCCTGAGTGCTGGGATTAAAGATGTGTGCCACCACGCCCAATTTTTAATTATATTTTAAATAGTGTGGGGGATGCAGGCACCATGACTTCTGTGGAGATCAGATGACAAGGTGTGAGATCTGTTATCTTCATTTGTGTGTGGAAGGTGCTTGCCTTTCAGCCACTGGCCCACCTAGAAAAGCGTTGTAAATAGTCACTGGGCATTAACTTTCAAAACTAAGCTAATCTTTTTTGAGATAAAGTCTCCCTACTAGGCTGGCCTGGCCTTGAACTTAGACAGTCCTTCTGTTTCTACTCCCAAATGTTAGAATTACAGGTGTGTACAACTATGCCTAGTTTACATATTTTCATATTTTTTAAAAAACTAGCCAATATCAGTATTACCTGATTGATTTGGCAGTGAGATTCCAAATTTGAGTTCCTGATTCCTAGAAACATAGATGATTTAAGAAATCCTGGGAAGGCCTGGTGGTGGCAGCACATATCTTAAATCCCAGCACTCAGGAGTCAGAGGCAGGAGGATCTCTGTGAGTTCAAGGCCAGCCTGGTCTACAAAGCGAGTCCAGGACAGCCAAGGCTACACAGAGAAACCCTGTCTTGAAAAACCAAAACCAACCAAACAAAAAGAGGCTCTGTGAGAATTATGATGTTATCTGGGAATGCTGACAAAAGACATTCATTGAGCCTAATAGGCGAACCAACTATTTTTAGTAGGTGACAGCTGAGTTCAGTGTTGAAGCACAATTTAGAAATAGTTCAAGTGAGAGAGAGGAGGGCAGAAACAGCAGCTCACAAAGAAGCTGCAGCCTCACATGTAGATTTTATGACTCTGTGTAAGTAGTATTGTGCTTAATGTCTCAGAAATATTTGCAATTGGTATTTGCGTCTGTTAGATTCAGAGGCCTCAGCCTGGAGAAAGTGCTGGGGTTAGTACTGACGGAGTGGTGTCAAAAAGGTATGAGTTGATGTCATATACTTTAACACCTATTAGTAGCTAACATAAACCAACTGCCATTCTAGGGCTAAAAGACAGCAAAGAATAAAATAATTGAGAAAGAAAATTGGGACCAGGGAGATAGCTTACTAGGTAAAAAGATTACAGACAAAGATAACTCAGTGGCTTGTAAAAAATGTAACTTCACTGTGATAATAGCATTATGGAGCTTACTCAGATTTTAAAGATTCGTTCCTTCCTTTTCTAGGTGTTAAACCGCCTGACTTTTGCATCTACTCTTTCTCACCTGCGTCGTTTAAATTCACCGATTGGTAGAGATGGCAAGCTAGCGAAGCCAAGACAGTTGCATAATACACTGTGGGGAATGGTGTGTCCTGCTGAGACTCCAGAGGTAATACATTATAGGGTAATGCTCAGCTTAAAGTGTGCTGATGAACATTTCAGTTGATGGAGGCAAGAGAGACATGTTCTTCAGTGGTGTAGCCGTAGGTAAAGCGCACATGGGTCCATTGTTCTGTAAGCAGCCCTGACAGAACTCACTCAGCGCAAAAAGGCAGGTAGCTTCACAGTTGGAAAGAAGAAGGAGTAATAGTAGTGGGGGCAGGAGTGGAGAGGGTTTGGATATGGCCAAAATTCACTTGTCGTGGCTGGGGAGATGGCTCAGCGGTTATGAACAGGCGACCTGGAGTTCTCCTCTGGCTGCTGTGAACCTTGTACTCATGTGTACCCCCTCCAAACTAAAAAAAAAAATATTTAAAACAAGAAATAGATATTTTACTTGTATGAAAATGTTATAATGAAATATATATGAGAATGTTATTGAAATGTGTAATTATAATTGATATATGCTTAGAAACTTTTTTTTTTGAATTTTGCGACAGAGTTTCTCTGTGTAGCCTTGGCTGTCCTGGAAGACCAGGCTGGCCTTGAACACAGAGATCTGCCTACCTCTGCCTCCTGAGTGCTGGGATTAAAGGTGTATACCACCACCTGGTTTCTAAGAAACTTTAAAAAAAGGTCTGCTAGTATATAGATCACAATTATCCCAAGAAATGTTTTAGTTAATTATTCATCATAGTTTCAAAATCACGTTTTTTGTTTTTTTTGTTTTTTGTTTTTTTGTTTTTGTTTTTGTTTTTTGAGACAGGGTTTCTCTGTGTAGCCTTGGCTGTCCTGGACTCCCTTTGTAGACCAGGCTGGCCTTGAACTCACAGCGATCCGCCTGCTTCTGCCTCCCGAGTGCTGGGATTAAAGGCGTGCCCATCACCGCCCAGCTCAAGGTTTTTATTTTTTAAATAGTTTTTTTTCTTAGAAAGTTATATGTATACCTTGAAGTCAAATTGAAAATAAAATGTAGAAAACAGTTTTTATAGGAACGTAAAACAGATGTTAATAATTGCATGGCTTATTTCTTAGGGCCATGCTGTAGGACTTGTGAAGAATTTAGCCCTGATGGCTTATATTTCAGTTGGATCTCAACCTTCGCCAATTTTGGAGTTTTTAGAAGAGTGGAGCATGGAAAATTTAGAAGAGATTTCTCCTGCAGCCATTGCTGAGTGTGTACAGATGAGTTTTCTCTTTAAACTGTCGTCAATTTTCAAGTTGTGGTTAGTATAGGTACCCTAAGTCCTCAATGCTTTTGGTTTTTCATATAGTGCAACCAAGATTTTTGTTAATGGCTGCTGGGTTGGGATCCACAAAGATCCGGAACAGCTGATGAACACGCTGAGGAAGCTGCGGCGCCAGATGGACATCATCGTGTCGGAGGTAAGAAGTTTCCTTCTCTTTTCTCTTTTTTTACAGTGGTGACAGTTGAATCCATAGCCGTGTTCATATTAGGCAGATGCTCCTCCACTGAAGGAAGTAAGAATCTGTAACCAGCTCAACCAGTGTGTCCCGTGAGATCTGTAGAGAAGGCATAAGACTAGTGGAGCCTGCCTCTGCATTGGCATCTCCCTGTGAACTGGACTTCGCTGAATTTTCAAGTCTGTTATCAACAGTCTGATACTTTAGGCTATTTTAAGAATTACCTGCCTTTTATATATCTTTTAAACACTTTTTAAAAGCTCCTTATGTAGCTGGGCGTGGTGGCACACGCCTTTAATCCTAGTATTTGGGAGGCAGAGGCAGTTAGATCGCTGTGAGTTCCAGGCCAGCCTGGTCTACAAAGCGAGTCCAGAACAGCCAAGGCTACACAGAGAAACCCTGTCCCAAAAAAAAAAAAAAAAAAAAGAAATATTTTATATACTTGTGTTTTGCTACTGAAAAAGTACTGACGTGTGCACTCCTGCTTCCAGGTGTTATTAATTAAGAAGGTTAGCTTAGCCCTGGGGGGCAGAGGCGGGCTATCCTGGTCTACAGAATGAGTCCAGGACAGTCAGGGATACACAGAGAAACCCTGTCTTGAAAAATCAAAGAAAATTTATTTATTCTGGTTTTTCGAGCCAGGATTTCTCTGTGTAGCCTTGCTCTGTAGACCAGGCTGGCCTTGAACTCAGAGATCTGCCTGCTCCTGCCTTCTGAGTGCTGGGATTAAAGGTGTGCTCCACTAGTTCCGGTGTATCTATTTTGTTTTGATACTTGGTTCACCTAAAATTTAGTAGTTTTTGGGCTGGAGAGATGGCTCAGAGGTTAAGAGCACCGCCTGCTCTTCCAGGGGTCCTGAGTTCAATTCCCTGCAACTGCATGGTGGCTCACAACCATCTACGATGAGATCTGGCACCCTTTTCTGGCCTGTTACATTCAGGCAAAACACTGTGTACATAATAAATAAATAAATCTTTAAAAAAAAAATTTAGTAGTTTTATTTATTTTATTTCTATTATTAAATTTATTTTATTTTAATTTTTTTTTGCATGTGTAGTTTTGAAGAGCAAACCTAAAGCCTCATATGCTAAGGCAAGCTCTTCACTGCTGCTGAACTGTGTGTGTCCTCAGCCCTTGTATTTTACATGCATGAATGTCTGTCTGTCTGCCTATCTCTTTGTCTATATGTATGTATGTGCTCCACATGTGTATCTGGTGCCTGTGGAGGTCAGAAGTGGATGCAGGATCCTCTAGACCTGGAGTGACAGATGGTTGTCAGTTACCATGTGGGTGCTGGGAGCTGAACTTGGGTTGTCCATAATAGCAGCAAAGCAGCAAGTGATACTAACAGCTGAGCAACAATGCTTGTGCTTTGTTTTGTTTTGTTTTGTTTTTTGGAGACAGGGTTTCCTTGTGTCCTGAACTTGCCTCAAACTCACAGCCATTACCTGCCTCTGCCTCCCTGGCCTTAAAGGTGTGTGCCACTATGCCCAGCTCAGTGTAATCTTACTCATTTGCCCATGCTGGTAAAAGTTCTAGAATCAACTGATCTTTTCCAGTCAGCTTCCTGAGTGATGGTGTTATAGGTGGATCCACTATGCCCAGCTAGTTTTTGTTATTGTTGTTTTTTGCTGAGTTGTCATCAGACAAACAAAAAAAAAAAAAAAGAAAAAAAGAAAAAGAAATGTGAGTTCATGAGATTGTTCTGACTTTATGTCTAGGTGTCTATGATCAGAGATATTCGGGAACGGGAGATTCGGATCTATACAGATGCAGGCCGTATTTGCAGACCACTTCTGATTGTAGAAAAACAAAAGCTTCTTTTGAAGAAGAGACACATTGACCAGTTGAAAGAGAGAGAATATAACAACTACAGGTGAGACTGTGGGTGAGAAAGAAATGCGAGTGTTCACAGAATTGAAATGGGTAGTATGTAATTTAGTGTTATCACAGGCTGTAAGCCAGTGTCATTACTCAGGTCACAATATTATCGGTGCCATGGGAGAAGCTTTTTCATCAGCAGCCGTATTTATTTTTCTTAGTTTTTGTTATTGTACAATGGATATGATGGATTTGTGTTGAACTGTGAAAGTCTTTTGATATGACTCATGAGCAGCTTAATTAGAAATAGCCTGTGTAATGCAGGCATAGTACAGACAGTGTAAGCAATATATGTTTTGGGAACATTCTTGCTATATAGGCTAGAATGACCTGAACACACAATGAAGTCCAGGCCTGACCTTGAACTTACCATGCTATTGCCTCAGCTGAGTCTGCATAAATAAGAAATATAATAAATAAAGATGAGCTTGCTTTAAAATTTTACTTCTAATAATATCATAGCTCTATTATAAAATAATAAGCATTGTAAAAAAGTGAAGACTCTCAACTCATACTAGCCTATTTTGTCATTTTTATCATAATGTCCTTTTCACTAGTAAATATGAGTAATGAATGGATATATTTTCTACCAGACCTTATTCTACGTTTTATTTACTCCACAAGCACAGATCTTTAAAACAACGTAAATTGCAAGTACTTTATAATGTAGGCTTTTTCACAGTAGCAATCATATATCTCTGTTTGAATTTCTTTTGTATTAGTAGAAACACAAATAGGGGTAGTTTTTAAGCCGCAGGCTTTGTATTAAAGTATTTCGTGAAATGGAGTGAATTTTTCAGTTGGCAGGATCTGGTGGCCAGTGGGGTAGTAGAATACATTGACACCCTGGAAGAAGAAACGGTGATGCTGGCAATGACTCCAGATGATTTGCAGGAGAAAGAAGTGGCTTATTGTTCCACGTACACCCACTGTGAGATTCACCCATCAATGATTCTTGGCGTCTGTGCATCTATTATTCCTTTTCCTGATCATAACCAGGTTGGTCGTGTTCTGTCTTCTGATTTTCAGAGAATTGAGAAAGTAATAAATTTTAGGAATTAGTATGAAATCCTGTCAAAGGGGTTGAGCTCCTACAGAATCAGCAGTTTGATGTGTGTATTGGTTACTTTTCCATTTCTGTGATAAAATACCATGACCAAAGGCAACTTAAGGATGGAGTTTATTTTGGGTTCTCCCTCCAGAGGGGATAGGAGTCCATGAGGGAGGAGCAGAGCCTGGGGACAGAAAGCCAAGAGCTCACATCCTTATTCAAAAGCAGGAAGCAGAGAGCAGAGTGGGGATAGAATGTGGCTATGAGAGCTCAAAGCCGGTCCCCAGTGATGTACTGCCAGCAAGGCTACACCTCCTAACCCTCCCGGAACAGCACCGCCACCTGGGAACCAAGAGTTCAGATGCCCAAGACTGTGGGGCATTTCCCATTAAACCGCCACAGTTTATCTGCTCTTGGCTTTAGTTAAGAGCCACAGTGGTTATTACCTGTCTTTGAGAAGAAGAGTCAGAAACTTTTAAACCAATTTATTTCTGCTTTGTTGTTAAATATTTATTGTCTTTATTTTTTGTTTTTACCATTAGTCCCCTAGAAACACATACCAGTCTGCTATGGGCAAGCAGGCGATGGGAGTTTATATCACCAACTTCCACGTGCGGATGGACACCTTGGCCCACGTTCTCTATTACCCTCAGAAACCACTTGTGACGACAAGGTCTATGGAGTATTTACGGTTTAGAGAGCTGCCAGCAGGTGTGTCCCCTTTGCTCTGTTTTTTAAGATTTTGCCATGCTTAGACACTGCAGTGGGAAGTGCCTGGGAAGACTGAACAGTGTGGGCGGGACAGGGACTGTTCTTACAGACTCTAGAATTTGGGACACATGCATGAATAAGATGGTGGGTGTGTGGAAAAGGTTTTGTTGGGGCACAGAGTCCTTTTGATACATTATCAATTGGCGCTAGAGAGATGGCTCCGAGGTTAGGAGCACTGGCTGTTCTTCCAAAGGTCCTGAGTTCAATTCCCAGCACCCACGTGGTGGCTCACAGCCATCTATAATGAGATCTGGTGCCCTCTTCTGGCACGTGGGCAGAATACTGTATAAATAAATGAATATAAATAAATCTTTAAAAAAAGAAAGAAAGAAAGAAAAATACAGTATCAAGGGGGCTGGGCGTGGTGGCACACACCTTTAATCCCAGCATTCAGGAGGCAGAGGCAGGTGGATCTCTGAGCTCGAGTTCAGCCTGATTTACAAAGTGAGTCCAGGACAGCCAAGGCTACACAGAGAAACTCTTATCTCGAAAAACAAACAAACAAACAAACAAAAAAGAAGTACAGTGTCAAAATTAATGATTGAGCAAGGGCCTTGCTTTGTGAACCCACGAGATGGAGGGCTAGGTAGTGGTCATGGCAGTGCAGTGTGGCTGGAGTGTCACTGTGTGTGGCTAGAGCTTGTTCGCGTGGTGTGGAGAGAGCCTAAGCAGTGTGAGTGTTATTTTAAAAGTGAAGGCTTGGAGTTGATGGCTCCCCAGAGAGGGAGAATCCGTTTTTTAAAGGGTGTGGCTATTGGTAGTTCTACTCCACTTCAGTGGATGACCCCACACCCTGAGCATATATACGGGCAGCAGAAATAGGACTCCATAGGTTATTAAAATATAAAATTATAATTTGAGCTTTTTGAAAAAACTCCCTAATTTTCATAGTGGTTGCAGCAGTTTGCACTCCTTTTAAAGGTGAGTAGGGGTTTCTCTTTCCCACATCCTTGTCAGCGCTTTATTGAGTGTTTTTCTTTTGACTAGCCTATTTGACTGGGGTGAGAGGGAGTCTCAAAGCAGGTCTAGTCTATATTCCCTGATGGCTGATGATGTTGAATACTTTTTTTTTTTTTTTTTTTTTTTGGTTTTTTGAGACAAGGTTTCTCTGTGTAGCCTTGGCTGTCCTGGACTCACTTTGTAGACCAGGCTGGCCTCGAACTCAGAGTTCTGCCTGCCTCTGCCTGCTGAGTGCTGGGATTAAAGGTGAGCACCACCACGCCCGGCCAGCTAGTGCTGTTTATACTCAGGGTTGCTTTGGCTGTCTAGTGTCTCTTTGCTTTCAAATGAATAATAAGATTGCTTTCTCTGTATCTGTGAAGAATGGCTGGGAATTTTGTTGGTAAGGCATTGAATGTGTAGTTTTCCCATGGCAGGATGCTATTTTCACAATATTAATTCTTTTTTTTTAAGCTTGTTTTTTTTAATTTAATTAATTTATTCAGATTACATCCCAATTGTTATCCCATCCCTTGTATCCTCCTGTTCCTCCCTCCCTCCCACTTTCCCCCTTTCCCCCTCCCCTATGTCTGTGACCAAAAGGGACCTCCTACCCCTCTATGTGGTCATGGGCTGTCAAGTCTCATCCTGATAGCCTGCTTATCCCTTCTCTGAGTGCCACCAGGTCTCCCCACCAAGGGGAAGTGGTCAAATATGGGGCACCAGAGTTCATGTCAGTATTAATTCTGATTCATGGACTTGCGAGATCTTTGTATCTTCTGTCTTCCTTTGGTGTTTTAACACTTCCTAATAATTTAGTTACTATGTTATACTGCGTTACCAATTTGTGTGTGTGTGTGTGTGTATGTGTGTGTGTGTGTGTGTGAGAGAGAGAGAGAGAGACAGAGAGAGACAGAGAGAGAGAGAGAGAGAGAGAGAGAGAGAGAGAGAGAGAGAGAGGGAAGCTGGCTCACTATGTAGCATAGGTTGATTTTCTTACATATGCCTCCTGAGTGCTGGGAATACAACTATGGGCTTCTTAATTCCTGGCTTAATTCTTACAATAAGTCATTCTCTTTTATTTATTATTATTATGTGTGAGTGCTGTGCCATGCATACAGATTGTAGGGCAGTTTTGTGGGGTCAGTTCTTCTTTTATGTAGGTTCCGGGATCAGACTCAGTTTGCCAGGCTTGCATAGCAAGAAAGTGCCTTTATCCTTTGAACACAGTGCTCGCTGGTTTGTTCTCTCTCTCTCTCTCTCTCTCTCTCTCTCTCTCTCTCTCTCTCTCTCTCTCTCTCTCTCTCTCTCTCCCCCTCTCTCTCCCCTTGTTCCCTCCCTCCCTCCCCTCCATTCTCCCCCTGTCTTCTCCTTCCCTATACTCTATAGAGATGGGATGGTCTTATGTTGCCTAGGCTGTTTTCAAATTCTTGAGCTCAAATGATTCTCCTGCCTCAGCCCTCCCCTGAGTGTCAGATGATAGGCATTT
>OU015756.1:37491760-37503043 GCA_907169655.1 Acomys percivali | reverse complement strand
TCAGTGGAGGTGCCTGAGCAGACCGAGGGTGCATTGCTCAGGCTGTTATGAGGGGACTCTGTCACTAGGAACTTAGTGACCTGGTTCCTCCTGCTCTCGCCCACGATGCCAGGTGTGCACACTTGTGAGTCCAATGCCGTGTGAAGCCCACTAGAGTGGAACACGGATCCTAGTGCATGGTGATTCTCGTCTTTGTTTTGTGGTTCATATTTTCTCCCAAATACCAGTTAAGCCCTCTTACTAAAAGAAAACAGAAATGACCTGTGGACCTCTGCTTTTAGGTCTGTGTTCTACCGATCATACAAAGAACAGGAGTCTAAAAAAGGATTTGATCAAGAAGAAGTGTTTGAGAAGCCTACACGTGAGACATGCCAGGGTAAGAGACGGTGGTATCAACTGTGGTGTGCACAGTTCACTTGCTGTGCTAGCCTGTTCAGTGTTGCCGCACTGTGCTGCCTTTCCTCTGCTGTACTGTGGAGTGTGTATCCTGAGGTTCTCTTAGTGCTCACACTATAGGGCATACTCTGAATTCAGATCTTTTGTCCTATCAGTCTGTGTGAGGAAGATATTCAGGAAAGCAAGAGAGGCCGTGTGGTCTCATGGGCCACATCTCCAGGTGCTTTCTTACTGTGCCGTTTGCTCCTGTTCTTCAGTGTCTTCCCTAAACTGTGGTGAAAGCTGTAAAATTTATTAGCTATGGCTCATGGTTCAGAGGTTAAGAGCACTGACTGCTCTTTCAGAGGTCCTGAGTTCAAGTCTCAGCAACCATCTGTAGTGTGATCTGATGCCCTCTTCTGGCATGCAGGTGTACATGCAGGCAGAGCATTATGTATAATAAATAAATCTTTAAAAAAGTATTAGCTAAAATATTGCTAAATATTTTTTAAATGATGAAAAGCTACCTAGCAGTTCTTGTTTCTTCTTGTTAATTACTCCATGGAAGTTACAGTAGAGCATCTGACTGGAGTTGCAGCCAGTTATGAGCTGCCATGTGAGTCCTCAGTTGAACCGTGGTCCTCTGGAAGAGGAGCTAGTGATGTAACTGCTGAGCCAGCTCTCCAGACTCCCTCCCACCACAGCCGCACTTTGAGACCAGGTCTTTGCTATGTAGCCTTTGGTGGCCTCACTCTCATCCTATGCCTCCTGAGTGCTGGGATTAAGGGCGTGTGTCTCCGTGCCCAGGTGTAGTGGACTTTATTTTTTCTTTATAAAGTGTGGTATCAGAGTGCAGAGTTTATAGTGTTTGGAGTAAGGACAGTAATGAACAGGATTTGTGGTGTTTATCGTGACTTTATCAAGGATTTGGAGCAGAGTTATAGATGTTTCTCATGCTTGCTGGGAGGATTATGTGGCATCTAAACACTTTCTTTAGTGTAATTTAAGAGTGTTCCCTGTCTGTTTCCTCCTAGGTATGAGGCATGCCATTTACGACAAGCTGGATGACGATGGCTTGATAGCTCCAGGGGTTCGTGTGTCAGGAGATGATGTTATCATCGGCAAAACCGTCACCTTACCTGAGAACGAGGACGAGCTGGAGAGCACCAACAGGCGCTACACCAAGAGGGACTGCAGCACTTTCCTCAGAACTAGTGAGACAGGCATTGTGGACCAGGTCATGGTAACTCTCAACCAGGAAGGATATAAATTCTGTAAAATAAGGGTGAGTATAGCTTTATATATGTAGACTGTTTTAGAAATGTACTACATTTCGGTTTCTAACCCATTTTTATGTGGAATCAGGTGCGCTCTGTTAGAATTCCGCAGATTGGAGACAAATTTGCTAGCCGGCATGGTCAGAAGGGTACCTGTGGGATTCAGTACAGGCAAGAGGTAGGTGTCTTCGGTCTTCCTCACACCTAGCCCAGAGTTATATTGAAAAATTAATTAAAATTTCCTGTTACTTCATGTTTTTTTCTTAACTTAGTATTTGTTAACCCATCGTGTTGAAGAGAAGAATTAGGACATTGAAAGATTTGCTGAGTTTGTTAGGTCTAGCTTTGTCTCTAAGAGATTCCATTATCTCTAAGTCTCTTAAACTTTTCTTTGTAGGACATGCCTTTTACTTGTGAAGGCATCACTCCTGACATCATCATCAACCCCCACGCCATCCCCTCTCGGATGACGATTGGTCACTTGATTGAATGCCTTCAAGGGAAGGTAAGATTTTTGTCCTCAAATTGATTTTTTTTTTCCAATTTTTAAATTCAGTTTTTTTCTCTCATATTTGAGCCAAGAACTTTGTTAAGAGTTGTCATGATACTTTCCTGCCTTCAGATTGGTTGTTCTACCTTTTCATCCTTTTTTATTTTTAAGAAATTTGTGGTGCTTAGGGAGATGGCTCAGTGGATAAGAGCATTTGCTGTGCCAGCATGAGGACCCGAGTTTATCCGTGTAAAAAGTCATAATACCAGGGCCTGGTAAATGACTCAGCAAGTCAGGGTGATGTTACCAACTTGACACCTTGAGTTTAGACCCAAATCAACCACGTAGTGAAAGGTTAGGACTTGTCCCTACAGACTGACCTCTGATCGCTGAGTAAATAAGTTAAATAGGGTAGGCTGTAACCCACTGTGCTTGTTGGTCAAGAGCCCAGCTCCGAGCTCAGGGAGTGAGAGACCTGTCTCAGGAATATGAGGACTGATGGACCAAGAAACCTGAGGTCTTAGTTTCTGTCTGTTGCTGTGATAAAACAACTTGAGGAAGGAAGGGTTTCATCGCACAGCTTAGTCTCGCCTGTCTTGAAGGGCACTCAAGGCAGGAACTGAAGCAGGGGCCATGGACGATTCCCGTGGCTTGCCCAGCTTGTTTTCTCGCACATCCTAGGACACCTGTTCGTGGTGGTACCACTCTTGTGGGCTGAGCCCTTCCTCATCAACTATTAGTCAAAATAGTGCCTCACAGAGCAGTCTGACGGAGGCAGCTCCTTAGACGATGCGCCCTCTTCCCAGATGACCAACACACCTAATGTTCTCTTCTGGCCTCTCCATACGCATATGCATACACCAACACATACCACATGTGTTTGTACACACACACAAATGAAAAGTATTGCCAAGAGATGATTTTTGCACAAGTGTCTTATGCTAGCTAGTTGTGCCATTGGGCTCAAGATCAATTTATTTGTAAGATACAGGACCTATAGCCTTTGTATATGTTTGTGGTTATAGCATCTAGCTCTTTCCTATAGAAGAGGTAATTCATGCATGGCTGGCTTTAGGAATATGAAAATTTTGGTTTCAGCTGTGTATACATCTTTCAGGGGAAGTTTTCTGGTTTGGGGTATCTTGTTAAGTAGAATAGTGTAGTCTAACTCATGGATGGCTTCTTTTTTTTTTTTTTTTCACTTCTGAAACAAGGTCTCTCTGTGTAGCCTCGGCTGTTCTGGGCTGGCTTTGTAGACCAGGCTGCCTCAAACTCACAGTGATCCACCTGCCTCTGTCTCCGAGTGCTGGGATTAAAGGCGTGCGCCACCATGCCCGACTTGGATGGCTTCATTTTAAGACGTTAAAATATTATTTCCTTGGAGTCCATCAGAGGTGTTTGGGAGTCTGTGTTTCTTCGTGCATGATCCCATGGATAGATTTCTCTTTGAGAGCTTTTTAGCCTTTTTTAGACAATTACTTTGTTAGAAGTATCTTAGGTAGGTATTAATAAAATGAATCTCATGATAATCACAACTTTAACCATTCTTAATTTTAA
This sequence comes from Acomys percivali, assembly GCA_907169655.1. Taxonomy (NCBI): domain Eukaryota; kingdom Metazoa; phylum Chordata; class Mammalia; order Rodentia; family Muridae; genus Acomys; species Acomys percivali. The sequence continues at coordinate 37,499,344 of OU015756.1, read as the reverse complement.
AATCTTCCCTTTTATAGACCAGATTTTTAAATGGGATATCTCTTTATGGTGTGTAACTTCTCTCACACATACTTTTATTCCAAAGGTCTCTGCTAACAAGGGTGAAATTGGTGATGCCACTCCATTTAATGATGCTGTCAACGTGCAGAAGATTTCTAATCTTTTATCTGATTATGGCTACCATCTCAGAGGCAATGAGGTATATTTGCTATCATAAAAGCACTTGAATACCTGTACGTAACAAGTGTGTTTGGTGTGGTGTACTTTTACTCTTTAAAAGAAAGCCTATAGCATGATGAGGTTCTACAAAGTAAACATACTGTGGGTCTAGCACGCACACTGAGAAAAGAAATTACCCAGAATGTTGTTATGCCTTGAAAGTCCCCTTCCAGTCACTACCCCTTTGTTATAGGCTAGTTTTGATTTTTATATAAATAGGAGTATAGAGTACATGCACCTATGTTTCTGAACTTGTTTAATATTTTTAGTTATATGCAGCAAATCTGTGTCTGATTTCAGGTACTCTACAATGGATTCACTGGTCGAAAAATCACATCACAGATTTTTATTGGCCCCACTTACTACCAGCGTTTGAAGCATATGGTGGATGACAAAATTCATTCTCGTGCTCGGGGGCCTATTCAGATCCTTAATAGACAGCCCATGGAGGGCAGGTCTCGGTAAGGGTGTGCAGCGCCACCACTTGAAAGTGTTAAGCACACATCAGTAGAGACAGTGGTATGGTGGCTGCCTGTGTTCCTGTCACCTCATTTGAGCATTTACATCTCACGGTGTTGTTTCTCTGTGCTCATTCCTCCTTCCTCACCCTAGCCTCTGATGTGAGGGTTCCTTTCCCTTTCTTCTTTAATGTCAGGGCTGTGAGCATTCTGGGCAAGTGCTCTACCAGTGATCCAGAGCCTCAGCAAATGCAGTCGTCAAATGGTTTTCCTCTGTAAACTTTAGATATAGCTATGTAAGAGTGGCCATCAAATCTTTGATTTTAGGAACCTTAGAGGACTTTACTTCCGGTGAGTTATGTCTTTTCATTATGGTAGAGATTAGACTGAAATTTAAAATTTTTATTTAAAACAGTGGCAAACCTATTATATATTAATATATGTTTAATGAAAAACCAGTATATATCTAAGTCAGCTTAGTGATAAGTGACATCAGCTTACCTTTTTTTTTTTTTTTTGCAAATTTCTTCAGTGAACTAGAAGGCGGCTGGATTCTTCTATTTCTGAATTAATTCATTGCAGTGTTTTGCCTTTCTCTCCCTCTCCCCTCATCCCATTGCTTTCTTTCCATAGCATCTCATAATAGCACAGCTGAACTCAAACTCTGTTACATTGCCGTGGCCGGTCTTCTTGCCTTCACCTCTAAACTCTTGGGGATTATAGGTGTGTGCCACCACTCAAGCTCAGTATTGTCTTTAAGAAAAACATTTTTATTACACTTGTATGTAGGTGTGTGTAAGCCATGGTCTGAGAATGGAGGTCAGAAAACAATGTGTAGGAATTTGTTTCTCTCCATTCACAATGGGTCCTGGCTTTGAACTCAGGTCATCAAGCTTGGCAGCAAGCACCTTTGCCCGCTGAGTCATCCTGCTGGCCCAGGGTTACGGTTTTCATAGTAAAAGTATTTGAGGGAGATCTGGTGTCACACAGATAGTTAGCTAGTTGATGCTACACTAAAATGAAGAGATACTTTAGTTTGTTTAAAGTTTTTTTTTTCATTTGAGCCAGTGGAATTTGTGGCTCTCCTAGCTCAACTATCTATCTATCTATCTATCTATCTATCTATCTATCTATCTATCTATAGAGAGAGGGAGGGAGGGAGAGAGGGAGAGACAGATAGGCAAGGAGGCATGCAGAGTCTGAGAGACTGATTTATTGATCCTGTAGTTTAGAATGGTCTCCAACTTAAAGCATTTTTGCCCCAGCCTCCCAAATAGTATGAATGCTGGCATGAAAAGCATATCAGGTAAATTACAGTTTCTTTCTTTCTTTTTAAAAATTACTTTAAAAGAGTATGGGAGTTTTGGTGCATGTATGCATGTGAGCTGTGTGCGTGCCTGGTGATAGCAGAGGCCAGAAGAAGGTATCGGGTCCCCTGGCACTGGAGTTACAGTTCTGAGCTGCAGGTGGATGCAGGGGACTGCGCCAGGCCCTCTGCAAGAGCAGTATGTGCTCCTAACTGTTGGGGCGTCATCTCTCCAGCTCAACTAAGTTTAGTGTATTAAAGAGTAGTTGTAATGAAAACTCTGAAGCCTCATCACTGATTTTTTTTATGTTTATTAAATTAAAATCCTTGGCTCCTGGGGGTGCATCTTGGTAGAGTACCTGGCAGGTGTGCAAGTCCTGGTTCAGTCCCTGCCTTTTCCTCCAAATTGTGTGCCACATGCAGTTTTATAGCAGCATCATTGATCATTTGGGATACAGTGATTCCCTGGATTGTACAGATATTCCACACAAAGGGAAAAAAGCCCCATACTTGTTAATATGTCACTACTGATGTCTTTAGAAAAGCCTTTAAGTGTAGGAAGCTGTGGAGTGTGAAGTGACAGACAATTTTGTAAAATTCTGATTTTTGCTTAGAGGCTCAAACCTTTTTATTTTTTTATTTTTATTTTTTTTGAGACAGGGTTTCTCTGTGTAGCCTTGGCTGTCCTGGACTCGCTTTGTAGACCAGGCTGGCCTCGAACTCACAGTGATCCACCTGCTTCTGCCTCTGCCTCCGTAGTGCTGGGATTAAAGGCGTGCACCACCACCGCCTGGCGAGGCTCAAACTTTTAAAAATATATTTTAAAAATATTTTTTGAAGATTTATTTATTTTATGTGAGTGGTATATCTGCATGTACACCTACATACCAGAAGAGGGCATGAGATCCCAGTATAGATGGTGGTGAGCCACGTGTGGTTGCTCAGAGTTGAACTCAGGACCTCTGGAAGAGCAGCCAGTGCTCTTAACCTCTGAGCCATCTCTCCAGCCCCTGACGCACAAACTTCTAATCATTTGTAGTACTTCCCTAAAATTGTTCTCCTTGGAGTAAAAGGTTGACGTTGTTCCTTTCATTCTTTGTTCTATAACAAGGTTGAAATCAGCACAACTGGTGTTACTGTTGAAGTAAAGTTGGTCGGCCTTCACGCAGGGGGGGTTATCACTGCTCAATAGAGCTCAGTGCCTCTGCCTTAGTCTGTGCCAAGACACCAGCTGTGTTATTTATTTTGTTATGATTAGTGTAGGTGTCAGCACAGTGACAGAAATAAGTAATAAGCTGTGTTATAAAAGTAGTTTGGTCTTCTTGAGACTCACAGATTGTAACTTGACAGTTCTGTCCTATGAGTTTACTGAAAAACAAATTGGGGCTGAGAGAAGGCTCAGTGGTTAAAAGCACTTAATATACATCCAAAGGCGCTTAGTTTGGATCCCAGCAGCCATGTATGGTTCCCTCTTCCAGTCTCTGACACATGTGGTGCTCATACACATTACATAAACACTCACACATACACATTAAAAGAAGAAAATCTAACCAGAACTCCTCCTAAATATGTCCAAGTATCTAGGGTTCAGATTTGCCTAGTTGCATTTTGTTAGGTTTTTGTTTGTTTGTTTTTTTGAGACAGTCTTTCTATATAGTCCTGGCTTTTCTAGAACTCGGATATATTAGACCAGGATGGCCTGCCTCCCACAGTGGTGTGTCTCTTAAGACTCTTTTAAATGTTAATTTTACTTTTCTGTGTGTGTGTGTGTGTGTGCGCATGCACACATGCATGTGGATGCTTGCACCCCACGCCTCTTACTTCCTGGTTTCTCTAAATAGATAATTGCATTTGGAGGCTCTATGAGACTTGGGGTTTGAGGTTTTAGGTAGTAGTACTTTATGGTAGCCTTCCCTTTCATGATCTTAGTAGCTGTTGGTCACCATGTAAAGTCTTTGATGAACTAGAGTACAAACTGGTGAGTCTAGTTTTTACCTGTCCTAGCGGGACAGGCATTTCTAAGGTGTGCCATCAGCTCCTACAGTAGAGGCTGGGTGAATGCTCTCTTCCTCTATTTACCGACTTCCTGTGTAGTAAGTTCCTTACGTAGCATTATGTAAAAAGCTTTTTGTGGTAAGCTCATTGGTTTTACTCAGTGTGCTTGAGTTCACAAGAGCGCATGTTACGTTAAGGTGGCCATCTGAATGCATGTCACTAGACTTGGGAAACGTGTAATCACTCATCCATTCTATTGTGCTTGTCACTGTGCATTTATCACTTCAGCCTCCGCTGCTGAGGATCCCTGACTGGGAAGCTGTTTTACTTAGATTGACTTTTAGATTCACTTTAAAGTGTAGGATTGAGTTTTAGAAAGTTAAATGATAGCACAGCGAGTCTCTGCTTTGTACTGCATTGTACTTGGTGAGGAGGTTGTGTGCTGCAGTTTCCTGTCTCCTTCATTTGGAGACCTTCTGATGTGTATTAACTGGCTGGCTGACTTTCCCCTCCTCACCAGGCTAGAGAGGCGTAAACATCAGAACTTAGTTCTGTGCTGTTGCTACTTCACTCTTGTCATTAGTCATAGCAGTGTTGATAAGAAAAGATTGGCACTGGGCTAGTGAAACGGTGCAGTGGGTAAAGGTGCTCGCTGCTGGGCCAGCTGTGTGAGTTCAGTTCCCAGGAGAGAGCTGACTTGGGTATCTGTGCTCTGACCTCCACACAAGTACAGCGACACTGACATTCACATACATGCACAATAATTAAATGAGTACAGAACAAGCCCTTGTTTCTTTATCAACAGTGATGGTGGCCTGCGCTTTGGAGAGATGGAACGAGACTGTCAGATTGCCCACGGTGCAGCACAGTTTTTAAGAGAAAGGTTGTTTGAGGCATCGGATCCGTATCAGGTTCACGTTTGCAATCTTTGTGGAATAATGGCAATCGCTAACACCAGGACGCACACGTACGAATGCCGGGGCTGCCGCAACAAAACCCAGGTGTGTGCACTGTGTTCTGTCTCATGTGCTCATGCTGTAGTCACGGCAGGGTTAGTGTGGTGGGCCAGCCTGGGATTTTCAGTTTTGATAGCAGGTCTCTAAGATTACTAGTTTTACAAGGAAACACAGTTTGGCTTTTCTAAAATAAGCTTAAAAGCAATTTCTCAAGCTGTTCATCTCTGAAATAGTAAGGTCTTGCATAAGGAATTCTAAACAATTTTTAATGTGCTTGTGGGTGTTTTGCCTGTATATATGGCTGTATACCGTGTGTGTGCAGTGCCCACAGAGGGCAGAGGAGGGCATCAGATCCCCTTGGGACTGAGGTAACAGACAGTTGTGAGTAGCTATGTGGCTGCCGAGAATCTGGAAGAGCAGCCTGTGCTCTTAACTGCTGAGCCATCTCTCCAGGCCAACCAAGAGTTTTTCTTAAGCCTTTTATGTACAACTTACCAGTTAGGAAGGGTGAATATACAATTTGTTGGCAGGAAGTAGGAATTACAAAGCCTGCTGGGACAGAGAGCCAGCATGAGGCATAGGATGAACACACACAGCCCCCTCACTCTCCTGCAGTGCCAGATCTTTACCTTGGTCTGGGTAGAGAGTGGAGTCTGTGGTGCAGGTCTGCTGACTGCTCTTTCTCTTCTCTCTGCAGATTTCTTTGGTGCGAATGCCTTACGCATGCAAGCTGCTGTTCCAGGAGCTCATGTCCATGAGTATTGCACCTCGAATGATGAGTGTTTAATTGTCAGAAGTTCACGGCGAGATAGTGCATATATCAGTATCTTGTTTCCGTGATTGTTATTTAAAAAATGACAAAATGTGCTGTTGTGATAACAATTTTATTTGTTTTGTTTAAAGCTATGCATGCTTTTTCTGTAAATAAACAATAAATTTTTGTAGATAGTCTTAAAGTGTTATTTTTGATTTCTCTGTAAAACCAGCTGGCTGTAATAAAGTGTTAGTTTATTAGGTTAAAAGAAAATTGTCAGGCAAGAATAGGGGTTGTAGTTGTCAGTTGTCTGGGAGCACTTTTAGCCTCAGAGGCTAATGTATTTTGCAGGTTTATAGCTGAGCACCTTCGCCTGTTTAAAAAAGAAACAAAAATTAGTACATATATGGACACGACTGGCAATCAATGACAATGGTAAATTATGTGGCTCTCAGGTAGGGGTGGGGCATGGTACAGTGCCTGGAGACCCAGTATTCAGGCTGAGACAGGAGGACTGTTTGCAGACAGGAGCTAAAGGTCATACCTCCTCCATCTGTCCTCTCATCCCTCATTCCTCATCTCTCGCTCTCTTTTTATTTTGGCCAAAGAAAGTTTTCTCACTAGGTAGCCCAGGTTAATCTTGAACTCATGTCTCTCTTGCCTCAGCCTCCCAAGTGCTGAGATGACGGGCATGTGCATGAGACCTCAAAGAAAACAAACAAACGGCCTAGAGAGGTAGCTCTGCAGTTAATAATAGTGGCTGTTCCGGAGAACTCAGGTTGGATTCCCAGCACCCACATGGCAGTCCTGAGGGATCTGCTGCCCTCTTCTGGCCTCATAGGGCACTGCATGCATGTGGTGTGGCCTTCACATTAAAAAGTGAGGGGGGGTGAGAGAAAAAGGAAAACAAAAATACAGGGATAAAGGATGCTAACTATATCAATGACATCTGGAGCTCCCTGTGGAATGTGAACTCCACATAGTTTTAAGTTTGAGAGCCAGTGCTGCTGTGTTGGTTATGTGTGAAAGGGGGGCTTTCCCAAGAACTGAGACAAGCGTATCTTTCAAGTTGTGATGCAGAGAGGCTAAGGACCTCTGCATCCAGCTCGCACTCAGAGCTTAAGGTGGAAGAGGAGGTCCTAGCGCTGAGATTAGACAAGCGACCAGCTCCTAGCTGTCTCACTGCTGGGCTTTACCACATGTCTTGCTGGAAAGTTTTCTGACCAAACACACCACTACTTGCTAATCCCTTCTGCTGCCCAGCTGAGTGGTCTGCCCAGTGAAGTGATGTAACAAAGGCTGACAGTAAGTTTAGCTCTTCTCAGTCTGAGGTAGTGTCTGGTCAGACATCGCCAACGGCAGTCTCCATGTAAACTAGCACTGCTGTGACACTAGGATAGATTCTTCAGGGGGATGCTTTTTAGCAGGGAAATAGGACAGAACAGTGTTTGCAAACCTGTTCTCCTTTCTAGCTTGCTTCTAAGATTTATTTTTATTTCTTATTTATGTATATATATGCATTTTATGTGAATATACGCCATACTGGTGTGGCTGCCTCTGTAGGCCAGAAGACCACATAGGAGCCCTGAAGCTGGAGTTAACAGGCAACTGTGAGCTGCCCCGCGTGGGTACTGGGAACTGAACTCACTTCCTCTGGAAGAGCAATACATGACTAACATTTCTTCTTCTTTTTTTTTTTTTTTTTTTTTGAGACAGGGTTTCTCTGTGTAGCCATTGCTGTCTTAGACTCCCTTTGTAGACCAGGATGGCCTCGATCTCACAGCGATCTGCCTGCCTCTGCTCCTGAGTGCTGGAATTAAAGGTTTGTGCCACCATGCCTGGCACATTTTTTCTTTCTTTCTTTCTTTCTTTCTTTCTTTCTTTCTTTCTTTCTTT
>OU015756.1:37453441-37491750 GCA_907169655.1 Acomys percivali | reverse complement strand
TCTTTCTTTCTTTCTTTCTTTCTTTCTTTCTTTCTTTCTTTCTTTCTGTTTTTCATGATGGGGGTCTCTCTGTGTTAGCCTTGGCTATCCTGGATTCCCTTTGTAGACCAGGCTGGCCTCGAACTCACAGCGATCCACCTGCCTCTGCCTCCCGAGTGCTAGGATTCAAGGCATGCATCACCACGGCCAGCAGGCACATTTTTTCTTAAAAGCTCAAAGTGAAGGACCGAATTGACCAGAATCACTCCCTTTTAAATGATAGTTATAACAAAGGGAAAAGGCCACGTAGAAGTGACAAGGATTCTCTGGGAATTGAGAAAGCTGAGTCTCTGGCCCTCGGCCATCCACGTGTTCTCCTGGAGGCATTTGATCTGGCTTTAATTATATACGATTGACGCCTTCCTGGATTTTGTACATGTCAAGATTTTATTAGTTTTGTATGTTGCTTTGATACTTGACTAGTAAGCAAAACCCCACCTGTTTCTAACTGGCGAGATTGGCGTACATACCTTTCTTCACTGGTACTTCATGTAGGGTATCAACCACTGTGATTTTGGCTGATGCTGAAGCCTGGCCTTGGGAATTGGATGCGTGGCACTCATATTCTCCAGCATCTTCCTTACTTAGAGGAGATACCTGTGAAAGATAAAGGCTCTTTAGGTCTCTCTTCCAGTGGCTTGCATTACACCCAGCGTCCCTATGATGAGCAGAAGGTTGGGAGTGGAGCTGCTGTTACAAGCAGTGAACTCCTGTGCCAGGAGCCTGTGGAGATGCCATATGCCAATGCCATGGGTGTCTTTGGGTTACAATGTGAAAGTTAAAATTTGGATGCGTGCACACACCTGTTGGAGCGGAAGCCTTGCTGGGTGCTATGATCAAATACCCACAGAATCAAAGGTTAAGCAACATCATATACTTGTCAGCCAACAATTATAATTAGTGCTTGAGTCATTTCTGGGTGAGACTTCTGCTTGGAACTTTGTCAAACAGAATTCTCTTAATATTTTCTTTTTCTAAAACAAAGTAATTTCAGCTCCTCCATTAGTTCCTGTGCTCACATCTTGGAAGACATGCCAGACTCCTCTGAAGAAACGGGAGAGAAATAATTTCAGGCAGGCGACCCTTACCTTTGCCAAACCTTTATGTCCACTCCTGAAAATGAAACTACTGCCGGCTCTTGGTACTTACCAGCACCCAGCCAGTTACTTCATGCTTTTCTGGACCGCCCCGGGTCTGAATGGCCAGGTTTTCCCGGTCTCCAGGCAAGAGCTCTATCCTTTGAACTCCAGAGTGATCCCTTTTTACCTGAGGAAACAAAAGGAGAGGCTCAGTTCTGTGTCAGAAAACATCAAGTTGGAAATGCCACATTCCTATAATTGCGTGAGGTGTGATTTGTAATTAGATTAAATGCAGCCATTTTCTCAGACCCTTCTTTTTCTGGATACGTAGCAAACAGAACTGTTTCTTGCCAATTTTACCTACGTAGTGTGAGTTTGTTTGTTTATTTGTTTTTGTTTTAAAATTTTGAGACAGGGTCTCACTATGTAGCCTTGGCTAGCCTGGAACTCTATATAGACCAGGAAGATGTCTGCCTCTGTCTTCCAAGTGCTGGGTTTAACGGGTACCACCACACCTGGCTTTTAAACACGTTTGAGGCTTTTTCTGGAAAACTTGTGGAGTAGGCATGGTCACCCTGCTGCAGGCTGCTTTCACTCACTAGTGCCTTTGGACAGTTTGATCCTTGGTGCTGGGCCTTTCCTTGTCTGCTGTGTCATGTTTTACTGGCAAGCTGTCGTGAAGCGCTAGTTTGATGTTTGGGACCTGGGGCGGGGGCGGGGCTCTTCCAGTAACCACCTCATCAAAGAGAAGCAGCCAGAGCCCAGCCAGAGCCGAGTCTACCACGCGCCCCCTCCTCCCTCCGCTCACCCCCTCCTCCCTCGGAGGGCTGAGGACTCCTGAGACAGTCCTGAAACCTGAGGTCACAGATGCCTGTCCTGCTGTTGCTGTGTGTTCTGTGATAAAACCTGCCTGTTCTGTTCCTACCGCAGCGGGAATCAGAAGGCTGTGGGTGAGGGGACATTCATGTCCCTTGGTTTACGGCCAATCCTTACTTCATGTCTGTCCTTCCCCCACCTATTTTAAAGGTCAAGGCATATTAGTAAGAACTTTGGAAAATATGTAAAGAACACAAGGAAAAAGCCTTTTCTGGGTTCACATTTAGTAGCTCAGCTTCAGTGCAAATATTTTTAAGGCTTGCAATTACCAAATTAAAAAAATCCCTGAAACAATTTTCTTTAATTAATTCTACCTAGGCCTCTTTAAGAGCCAAGCCAGTGTTTATTTTGATTGTCTTTGTAATGAGAAGGACTCAGTGTCAGGGCTTTCCTTCTCCTTCTACAATAAAGCAAACATTTAGCTCATTTTTTTTTCTAGGCTTTCCCCATGTTTTCCCCAATACTGAGAGAAAACCTGATATTTAGTGTCTCAAATGAAAGCCACGAAGACATGTGTAAATAGCCATTCTCCGCCCCCCCACCCAACCTCCCCTTCCTTGTGAATTTCCCAAGCAGCTGGTGAAACAGTTTATGTTAATAAAATAGGTAGTATTTTGGGAGTATTTGAGTCAAAAGCTAAAGCACTTTGGTAAGTATTCTGTGTATCACCAGAGCTTGTAATCTTAGCACAGTGTAGGCAGAGCCGGAAGATCGTTGAGGCTAGCTGGCTATCCAGCTTAGCATGTGTGTGTGTGCCTGTGCACACGTGCGCTCACACACACTGACAAGAACAGGAAGATCCTTGAGGCTAGCTGGCTATCCAGCTTAGCATGCATGTCTGTGCCTGTGCACACGTGCGCTCACACACACTGACAAAAATTATTTTTTAAAAAAAGATAGGGTTTCTCTGTGTAGCCTCACCCAGGCTGGGCTGGAACTCACAGAGCTCTGCCTGCCTCTTCCTCCCAAATACTGGGAGGAAGGTGTACACTGCCACCACCCTTCAACCAAAAAAAGAATCTTAACAAAAAAACCTTATTCCCAAGTAGTCAATTGGGAGACCAAGAAGTCATTTAGGCTTCTAGCTATTTTATTTTACTCTATTTTGAAGGATCTCTTGATATGTAGTGCAGGCTGACTTCAAGCTCACCCGCTTCCCCAGAATAGAAGCCATGACACCCAGTTCTGAGTGTACTTTGGTTATAACAGATTCTTCCAGAATGTTGTTATTGTAAATAAGGAATAAATGTGAAGAAATGCCAGAGAGGGCTCTGGATCTCCTTGAGAGGGAGGCAGAGGCAGTTGTGAGCTGCCTGACTTGGGTGCTGGGACCAAACCGATCTCAAGCCCATAGACCTCGCACTCAAAAACTCTGGCTTGTGCCCAGACTGCTGGGCTTACAGGCGTTTGCCATCACACCTGTTGACCAGACACTCTTATCCAAACACCAGTTTCTGTTCTTAAACCAAGTTTGAAAGAGCATGTGACCTTGAATCCCTCTGCATTCCTGACAGTCTGGTTGCAGGAGAGGAAACAAAGGCCTACGTAACGATCTGGGTCGGTGATTTTTCAGGTATTTTGCATGGCCCAAATAATGCGATGCTCTCTGAAAGACATTGAGATATGGGACACATGGAGGTGTGATATGATACCCTGATAAGTGGTAAATGTGATGCGTTGACACATTTTTTCTTTTAATATTTTTATTTATTTATTTATTTATTTATTTATTTATTTATTTATTTATTTTAAATTTATGTGCATTGGTGTGAGGGTATCAGACCTTGAAGTTACAGACAGTTGTGAGCTGCCATCTGGGTGCTGGGAATTGAACCTGGGACGTTTGGAAGAGCAGACGGTGCTCTTAACCACTGAGCCATCTCTCTATCCCCGACACATTTTCTTATGAAGACGCTGGAAGCAATTCTGATACTAGTTCCCAGGTCTCCTTGATGGGTTGTGGGCTGTCGTTTGAAACCCACTGCTTTAGGTCATGTGTGAGGCCACTAGGTGAAAGTATAAGAAAATCTGGAAGCAGCCCACTATGGTATTTACTCTTCGCTTTTTTTTTTTTTTAAAGACATGACCTCATGTGGCCCAGGCTGGCCTTAAACTTGTTATATAGCTGAGGATACTCTTAACTTCTTATGATCTTCCTGTCTTTATCTCTTGAGAATTGTGGGACGGCAAGTCGTGTGACACCATGTCCTGCTCATGTCGTGCTGGGAATCCAACCCAGGGCGTCATGCCTGCTAGGCAGGCATTCTACCATCTGATGATGGCTCCATCCACAGACACCACTGCCTAGAGCTCCTGCCAGCACAGGCTAGGACCTAACTCCAACCCCAGCACTGCAAAGAATAAACAACAAAGGACCCAAGAACTGAAAACCTTTTTCATTTGCTTCCCTCTTTCTGACCCCTAGCTCCCTACCCCGATGACTGTCTGGTGTTCTTAGGGAAGCCCTGGGAGGCCCCCCAAAAACCTCAAAGGCTCCTGAGGCCGACTCATTCCCCTGGGATGGCATGTGCTTTGCTGGGGTCCCACAGAGGCAGGCTTGAAGAACTTGTTTTCTATAAGCTCTGGCATTAAGGGTCCCTGAATCACTTTGTAAATTCCTTAGGGTCCCATAAAGAAGCAGCAGAGCTTCTTGCTGGGTTTCCTTGGAAACTATAGGCTACACTCCTCCCCCTCACAAGCCACTGACCTCAAATAAGCCTCAAATAAGCTGCCAGGGAGAGAGGCCTGGATAAATACACAGCCGAGCACACTGCTGCCATGGCTTGCTCCCCTTTCATGTCTCTCTCCTAAGCACAATTTACAGAGGAAAAATCCCATTATTTCCTTTATCGAAGTTTCAGCTGTACTAGAACTGGGTCACCTCTTACTACTCCACGGTCCAGACATTTCCTGGAAACCACCCTCAAGCCAGGTGGTTTCGCAGTGGCCGCATCCCTCTGGCCACACGGGGGCGCCAGAGGTTGCTGGGAGCCCTGATCTGGTCTGAGACAGAATCTCTCACTAAGCAGCTGCGAAGGCTTTGCCTCCTGTGATGTCTTTAAACTGAGACGGTAATTCTGCCCTCCGCGGAGGAAGCTTTCTGAAGGAGAAAGTGAGGCCGACAGATTGGGAACAGAGATCAAGAATTTCAGTTGTGATCACGTTTGGGTGCCTAGAGGCTCTAATTGCCTTATTTTTCTTTTCTCTTTCGTTTTGCCCCTCAGCTAGATGAACTGAATTTCTATAACCTGTTACAGAGAGACTTTTGACGTTGGGGCCAGAACCCTTCCCAGAGTCTCAGAGGTCACCCCTCTGACCAAACAACAAGGACACAAAATGAGACTATTGTCCATTTCTGAGCTTTCTGAAGAAGCAAACTAGCTATAAAAGGGGGATGTCTGATTTTGCTGTTTTTTCTTTCTTTTTTTCTTTTTTCTTTTTTTGGTTTTTCAAGACAGGGTTTCTCTGTGTAGCCCTGGCGGTCCTGGACTAGCTTTGTAGACCAGACTGGTGTCATAGCGATCTGCCTGCCTCTGCCTCCCAAGTGCTGGGATTAAAGGCATGTGCCACCACACCCGGCTTGCTGTTTTTCTTAAACTAAATTTCCTCTCTTAGCATGAGTTTGAAGATTTTTCCTCACATCACAGCCTCTGATATATGGCCCTGCCACCACGGACTAGGTGATACCACCATGCCTTCCCTGCTGTGTAGACTGTGGCCCTCGGAAACAGGAAGCCCAAACAAACCTTTCCCAGGTTGAATGTTTCTGCCAGGAATTTCTACCACAGCCATGCATGAGTAACTAACGATGTCCATCATGATTCTGTGACCTCCCCAGGCTCCCTGCTTGGACGCTGCTAACAAGATCAGGGTCGGGACTGACGGAGGCCAGGGAAGGTGCCTGGTAAAGCAGAGGTGGTATCAGCTGTCACAGGCGTCACCTCTGAGGAGGCAGGCAGTGGTACCGACAGAATTGGGCGTTCCTGCCACCTGGGGCTGTGCAGAGGGAAGCGGTCTAGGCACTGTGATGTTTTCCCGAAGCCTGTGCTACTGACCTTGTTCCAGATAAGGACAGGGGTTGGGATTCCGATGACTTCACAGCTCAAGTACACCTTGGCACCAGTGACATTCCTGATGTCCTTGGGGGGTGTCACTATAGAAGGACCTACAAGAGAAGCCAGAAAGCCAAGTCCAGTTTTAGCAGCTCAGCAGCAGCCAGTATCCTGAAGAATCATGAGGCCCTCCCTGTGTAGATTATCAAAGGCATCTCAGAGGCCAGACGAGCCGGCTTCTTCCTGTTGCCAGCCTGGTATTACACTCTTTTTAGGGAAGACAAGAATGGAAATAAGCAAACGAGCAAACACAACAACAACAACAAACACAATTAGTAGGAAAAAAATCTGCTGCAAACGAAATTGTCTTCTTTTCCCCAGCCAAGCTTAAATGAGTTTTATTTTACCAGCTGTTTTGCATTAGCTGGGATTTTTCCATTAGCAGAGAGAAATTTCGGTTCTGAGATGCTTAATGTTTCTCTTCCTTTGTTTACCAGCATCTTGACTTGGAAGATGGTGCTAACAAACACCCACTCCTTGTATAATAAGAGAAAAAAATTCTAAGAGGTTATTTGAAAATGCACTGAGAGCACCCAGGCACTCTTGTTTGTGTAAGATTCAAGATGGCTGTCCTGAGGATTGTTGGGAGGTACAGAAGAAGGGGCCTGGGCGTCAAGGCCAGTGGTAAGATGGTCTTAGAGAAAGCAGATGCTCAAAATAGTGGCTGCCTTATGTTAGGACCAAGACCCCAAAGAAGCCAGGCGTGGTGGTGCACGCCTTTAATCCCAACACTTGAGAGGCAGAGGCAGGCAGATCGCTGTGAGTTCAAGGCCAGCCTGGTTTACAAAGCAAGTTCAGGACAGCTAAGGCTAACACAGAGAGCTCCTGTCTCGGATACAAATCAAAAAAAGAAAAAAAAAAAAAAAAAAAAAAAGACCACAAAGAGAGGGTCAGAGGGGACTAGTTCTAAGGTTCTTAGTGGCTGGGTTCCCAGCAGGGAGCATTGGTAAAGGGGGACCCCTCAAGAGCATGTCTGGGGCCAGCCAAGAGAGGCCAGATGGTATCTCCAACCTCCAAGTTCTGGAACTCAGTAATTATCCTTGAGTAGAAAGGCCCTTACTCAGAATCAGCCCATGGTGGGCATCCCTTATGCTGTAACGGCCATGGTGGGCATCCCTTATACGGTAACGCCGTATGGAATTGGTGAGCTGTGGCCCATGAGCCAAACTTGGCTTCCTAGTCATGTTTGCACAGCCTCCAAGCAAAGAACAGTCAGCTCAAATGCATGGGAAACATTAAAAGCTACTGGAAGAAATTCACGTTTAATGTCCACAAATGTTACTGGGACAGCCTCATCCCCTCGTTCGCAGAGTGTCTCTAGCTGCTTTTATGTCACCCTGCCAGGATCAAAGTGGTGTGCATTCCAGACAGTGTGGCCTAAGTGTTGGTCTTTGCAGAAGAAACTTGCTGATTTCTGCTTTAATCAACGGAAGAAAGAGATGAGCAGGTAAGGAAGTTAGGAGAAAGGCCCAGAATGCCAATCTGGCACTGGTTTTCTGGATCCAGTAGAAGCAAACTCAGTAGACAGCTCTGGTTTGGCCCTGAAACTCCAACTCTTGAAGTCAACAGATATGAAAAGAGTCTTGGCTTTGTTCACTGCTTCTTCCCCCTGGGGGGCCAGCTCCCCAACACTCCAAGAAAGGCTTGCATACCTATCTTTTACTTATTATATTGCTCTAACATTTGAATATTAAAAATTACATTTATCTCCTTTTTTGGGGGCGTGTGTGCACATGTGTGAACACGTGCCCACACAAGGTAGAGGCGGGCTTGGAGTGTCTTCTGCCATTGCTCTCAGCCTTACTTTTGAGAGAGGCTCTCTTGGTGAGCCTGAAGTTCACCAACTGCTTAGACCTGTTGGCCAATGAGCTCTGGGGATTGGCCTATCCTGGATCGGCTGGTGCTAAGCCAATAGCTTCACACCACAACACCTGGCCTGTGCACAGGTGACAGAGGCCTCAATGCAGGTCCCCAAGCTCCCACGGAGCCATCTCTTCAGCCCACACACCTCCTTTTTAGTGGAGCAATTACTACCTCCCATCTGCTAACTTTGAATGCCAGGTTGCAGCCGTCATAGCCCTTCAAGAGAGACTTGGAACAGTGTACCTTGGAAGGGACACAGAGCTGGGAGCCTGGGTTCCCACAGAGGGACACCACTGCTGCTGAGCTAGGCTCCGCCCTCCTGGATGTTTTGGCCTGCTTCTGGAATGAGTAAGTTAATTATTCCCTTCATCTGGGGTCTTCAAGCCTAGTTAAATATCTAACTACAGGGTCATCCTGCCCCGGGGTCCTGGGAAAGGCACAGCCTTCGCCTCCTGGCCTGGAAAGCCTTCTTGCACAATCAGCACTCACAGGACGTGGACTCTCCCCTTCCAATATCTATTTCCAGTGCATAGTAACGTCTTGACACAGCAAGGAAATGAGCCCAGTATGCAAGATTTTCCCACTCATCTCAAGGATTAGAAGCTTAAAAAAAAAAAATCTCTTGGGATATTTTTTCCCCCTCCCTTTGTAAGAATGTACAAAACAATTACAGTTTCGAGAGCTCTACATCTATTTCACGTCTCCTTCACTACGCATCGAGGGCCCCAGTAGGAAGCATACACCTTGGCTGGGAGCGCTGGCAAAGGTAGACATGAGCTAAGCTGTGTTTATATGTATGTCTCTGGCTTTGTCTCAGACATTTCCTAGTCTGAATGCCCTGATAATAGAACTCAGGACTCGCCCTCTGTCTAGCTTCCTCTTGGCTTCTGAGACCCCCAGGGCTTGAAGGCCACACAAGCCGGATCTGGCTGGCCTTTGAACTCCTCTGTCCTACCTCTGTAAGCCCCCCCCCCCCCACAACAGGCTGGGGCAGCCTGACTGAGACCTTGAGAGATCTCAAGAGGTCGTTCTGGGAAGAATACACTAGTATGCTAAGGCTTTGAAGAGCTGGGGGGGGGGGGGAGGGGGGGGGGGGGGGAAGGGGGAGGGGGTGGGACGGGGAACAGGGTGGGGAAAGGCTGCTGCTCTTGAAGCAAAGCCTCACAGGAATACAGGAACAGTTCCATTGTGAGGATCAGAATGTCAGTTATGGAACCTGCGTTCATCTTCCCAGGGTCATACTTGGGTGCACCAGCCTCCATCAGAAGCAGGAACAGTGCCAGCAGTGCATTCTGTCTGGGGCCTCAGAGACAGGCCCCAGACCTCCCTCACAGTCTGTAAGCAGTTATTTTTTATCCTGTTTTCTTGAGACATGGTCTTCATTATGTAGTCTCAGGTTGGCCTGGAACTCATGATTGTGATCCTCCTGCCTCAGCCTGTTGGGTATTATTATTACAAGTAGGAATGCCATGCCTGAGTTTCATTTTAATATGATTCACACATGGTTTTCTTCATGCTTTTTTTTTTTTTTTTTTTTTAATTAAAGACAGGGTCTCCCTGCATAGCTCTGGCTGTCCTGGAACTCGTTATATAGACCACACTGGCTTCAACTCAGAGAGCTCCAACTGCCTCTGTCTCCTGAGTGTTGGGATTAAAGGCTTGCCCTATCACGCCTGGCCCACGCTTTAATAAACTTTGGCCTAATGCTCTAAAGAGCTCTGTTCTCTTCCACAGCCTTTGTATATAAGTCCTCTCCAAGTATGTTTTTGTTTAATCTTGAACTAATTTTTGCTTCTCTTATGATGTACAGGCCAACTCCCCAAAGGCCATCTAATCGCTTCAATCTATCCTGCCGAACCATTAGTAATGCCCCTCTGGTCTACCCATTAGCCACACATATGTGCATCTGCATCTGGACTCTCTATTCTGGTCTGTCTGTCTGTCTGTCTGTCTGTCTGTCTGTCTGTCTGTCCTCCACAGTTAGGACTACAGGCCCGCATTATAAACGTGGGCTCTTGGTAAAGGCACAATGTGGATTATAGAAAGGTGCGTGGTGTCAGTGAGAGGAAATGCTACTGCGGACCCAGGGACACCAACAGGGTAACTCCTGTGTGGAAGGAGAAGATGACGCAGAGCTGCTGGATGACATGACCCCTGTCCCACCCCTTACCCTCCAGCCCCCCACCCTCCCTGCGGGCAGAAAGGGCCTCACTGCACATATTCCACTGGGAAGCAACACTGCTGCCAACAGCCATCTTCTACTCCTTGGGTGTCCCAGAGTTCAGTTCCCAAAGGTCCCGTTCTGCTTCAGCTCAGTGTCTCTTATCTTTATCAAACAATTTCTCTTTCCATTCTTTCTTCCAAGAAAGCCAAAGAAAATTCAGGATGTATTTCTATCTCAAAGGATAAAGACATTAGGAAGAAAGGAAGGGAGGAAGGAAGGATAAAAGACAGACTTCAATTCACTCTCAGCTGATTTTTCTGATGCAAAATTCTCAAAATCAATTCTCAAGGCCAGTTCATGAGTCATGATATTGGCGCCTAAGTTATCCACTGGGTCTGGATTCCAACAAAAAAGGAAAATCCCAGTGGTTTTTTTTTTTTTCCAATGCATAGGGACAAACCCAAGATAAACTATTTGCTTCTCCATGCTCTTGCTCCACTAAGGAGTTTAGGGTGGTAAACATCTGTCTAGCAAATATCCTGTCTATAGGATGTCTGGCTGTTCACTGCCTGTCTCTTCCTTACTCACATAGGCAACGTAGAGCCAAGCTGCCACAGTGCTGCCAGGCATCGGGAAATGTCCACCGCGAGGCTCTCGCCACCTCAGGCTCATCCATAGCTCACTATCTCAGATGTCTGTGTCCTAACCAGGCCACATCTCTTTGCTCTCTCACCCACACAACTCAGTTAATTCTTACTCAATCTCTTTTGCTTCCAATACTGCATACTTATCTTTCAAGTTCATTTCCTTATTTTTAAAAACTTAACTATTGCTCCCAAATCTTTTTTGTTTGTTTGTTTTTGGTTTTGTTTTTTCGAGACAGGGTTTCTTTGTGTAGCCTTGGCTGTCCTGGAATTCACTCTGTAGTCCAGGCTGGCCTCAAACTCACAGCGATCTGCCTGCCTCTGCATCCCAAGTGCTGGGATTAAAGGTGTGCACCACCACGCCCAGCTGCCCCCAAATCTTATTATTTCTTTCTTTCTTTCTTTCTTTCTTTCTTTCTTTCTTTCTTTCTTTTCTTTCTTTCTTTCTTTTGAATCATTCTTTGAAGGTAAAGAAGAGGGAGGGATGAGGTTAGAGGACACAGAGAAGAAAGAAAAATTAAAATGAGAAAAGACAACCAGATCCCCAGTGGATCCCGGAGCGAGGAGCCATAGTCCACATTTGGAAGACAGCGAAAATGTGATTAATGAATCAGTGTCACCCTAAAAGTCCCTAAAAGCAGTTAGAAGCCTCCTGTAAATTCTCTGCTTGCATCTGCACTGTCCCCTCCAATAATGTTTCAGACAAATGACTTGGACTACCAGGTTACGATCTGAGAGTGTCCTGAGATGTCACCAAAAATAGAAAGATGGAAGAAGTACAGAGCATTGCAACTTGGTTCTGCAGAAGGGAAAGGCAGTTGTAAAAGAGAAGATGGAGTTAAAACTCTTTATCCTATTTTAAAAAAAAAGCACAGGGAGGGATAAGGCGCAAGAAGTGTGTGAACAATGCCGCGGCCTGTTATAGATCACAAGGCCCTGCCATGACTAGAGCTGTCCCCACCACACCAAGCTCTCCTGGGAATAGAACACTTGGCTCTGGATCCGTGCTCATGATTTTAGACAAGCCACCGAGCCATTTCTACAGAATAAGAAGTTAGGGGCACTTTCGGGGGTTTTGAAGTTTGTACCTATTTCTCATGAATGCTCTAGAACACAGCCGGCAACATGAAGTTGGTTATTTTGGGGGGAGAGATCTACTGTCTGGTCTTGGACAATAATGCAACGTACACAGGTCAAGTAGAGGTCTGTGTCTGCGCAAGCACACTGTGCACAGTTTGTTAACCAGTTCACTCTCCCATGGATGGAGGAGGAATGGAGCACACTGAAGTCTCACCTAATCCCTAGGCAGCAAATGTTTAAAAAAAAAAAAAAACTAAAGCGTCTTAGAAAAAGTCAGAAGTTTAGTTTTGAGGCTGGATATATAGTCTAGCTAACCTAAAGATGGTCAAAAATAAAATTCTCCCCTACAGGCTCTTCTTCCAGCATCACGTTTGGCCACGTGATTTTGGATTTCCTGCATTTCTCATTCCCTTCATCATCTGATTTTCCCCTCTAACAACTCACTCTTCCTCACTCTGCCCAGGCTCACTCTCTGTTCCCAGCAGTTACGCCCGTCCTCCATGACTTGTCTGATGTCATTCTAGAACCTTTGCTGACACTGACACATGCTCCCCTCGGGATGGCCGTCTCATCTTCTCCCTTTCTTGACGGTTTTCTCCTTGGGCATTTTCCTTTTCTTTTCTTTTTTCTTTTTTGACACAGGGTTTCTCTGTCCCAGACTCACTTTGTAGACCAGGCTGGCCTTGAACTCACAGAGATCCACCTGCCTCTGCCTCCCCAGTGAGGGATTACAGATGTGCGCCACCACGCTCGGTTTTGCCTCTTGGGTATTTTTTAAAGCTGCTGCCCCCACATACTTCTTCCCTAAAGTCCTGTTGGGTTCAGAGCTCATTCCACACAGTCTAGCATTTTGTTTTCTTCTGGAGCCTTTCCTGGCTGGACCCATGAGGATGACAGTGTCCTGATGGCATCCGAACATCCAGGAACAATGACATCAGATGCCCTCCATTGTTAACTGCAGGGAGAGAGAGCTAACACAGTGTCAATGTGTTAGCAGTCTCAGAGTCCCTGGTTAGACACACAGAGCTGAGAAGACCGACACTGTCATGAAACGTACCCCTGTGCCATCGCTACCTACCTAAGTGACGTCATGGACGCCTCTTACTAGCTGGTTGGCTACCCGTCGTGATTTTGTTTAATCTTTCACTTGACTTTCTGTTGCAGTATGCTATGCTTTTTGGCTGCTGCCCACTAACCAACCAATTGGTATAGGAGGTCACCAGGAGATAGAATTAATTTGAACATCCATCACTCAAAGCCAATTCCATGGGGGAGGAGGGCAGCTCTATTGAGGAAGAAGGCTCGTCAATCGTCCTCACATACAAAACGGAGCGTTCTGCACCCCAGTGGCTACTATTTCCACATTATGCTGCCCGATGTGTATGCTAACACGGCACACACAGCTGGGTGTAAGGACTTCTCCAAGCTGGAGTGCGAACCTAGCTTGGTTCTTTTTTTTTTTTAATTAATTTATTTTATTTTATTTTATTTTATTAATTTATTCTTGTTACATCTCAATGGTTATCCCATCCCTTGTATCCTCCCATTCTCCTCTCCCTCCCATTTTCCCGTTATTCCCTTCCTCTATGACTGTGCCTGAGGGGGATTACCTCCCCCTGTATATGCTCATAGGGTATCAAGTCTCTTCTTGGTAACCTGCTGTCCTTCCTCTGAGTGCCACCAGGTCTCCCCCTCCAGGGGACATGGTCAAATGTGAGGCACCAGAGTACGTGAGAAAGTCATATCCCACTCTCCACTCAAGTGTGGAGACTGTCCTGTCCATTGGCTAACCTCTACCTAGCTTGGTTCTTAATGATGCTGAGCCCTAGAATAGTTCACAGGGTGTGGGCACTCACACCAAATAAGGGGAAAATGGGGCTTCAGGAAGATTTTATCCTCCACACATGGAGGCGTTTCAGACAGCTTGGCAGGTGTCCCTAGATTGAGATGAGATTCCGATAACACATCCAAGGGGAAAAAATGAAACAAAAGTCCAAAATGGGAGAAGAATAGCAGGAAAGGCACTAAGGCCCGGAGGGGGAAGGGGATGAAGCAAGTAGTCGCTTCCTGATACTAAGCAGGGGGAAGCGGCAACTGTACAGCTAATTAAAGGGCAGAGCCATCTGCAAGGCAAGCTGTTTTGGGAACTTCCAGAAGTGGGGTGGTGCAGAAGCTGATCTGGGAATCTTGCACACAGTCTCAAGGGGGGTCAGCTGAGGTCAGCAACGGGAGGAGAAGACATTGCTTGATCCTAAGCAGCACAGACCTTGTGCAATTCAGAGTTTCAGTTTAAGGACAACTCGTATGGTTAAATAATAGCTCCTAGCAATCATTAACACTGTAGTATTAATGAAGTACCGATATTTCCGAGTGATGGGGCCCTGCCAAAACACTGCTTGGTGGGAAAAGTGTGTGGGAGTGCTCCCCTACACCCCTAGAAATACATTGGGGGTAGCTCAGGAGTTTAGACCATAAGCAAAACACTAGGAGTGCACGAGCAAGCACTCAAAATGAATTAGTATTAGCTGTTGCTTATGATCTCAGCATTGACAATCCGTTGCTTCTCTGAATAAGGAGTGACAGAATTCAAGTGGCCTTTCAAGGGGTAATTATGGAGGTCCTTGAAGGATGAGGACACTCTGGGGACTAAGGGTCTGCAGGGCAAAGGAAGATGCAGAACCTGCAGCGGGACCTAGTAACTGGGTAGTGGGGACAAGAAAAAGTGTTACAAGCTGGGGGCCTAAAAGGCTAGAGGAGGCCACCATTCCCAGAACTGACAAGGTGCTGGTGGCATTCTTTACCGCACTGACATGTTAAACACATGTTTTCAGTAGCCATGAACTGTCTTCATGACAGTTGCATATATGGTTATCACTGCAACTTGCTCACATGCATCCCTCATCATCCCCCACAGCTCTGCTGGATTTGGGCTCAGAATGCTTATTATTATTTTTTTTTTAATGAGTCTGAGGCATCACCAGGCAGAGAGAGGAAGCATCAGAAAGCACCAAGAATTTGGAGTGTTGAGCAGCACCCTAGGGCAAGCACCATGCTTGCCTGGGAAGGTCACGTGGGTTCCCTTCTAGGGAAGGGATCGGTTTTCATTCTCCCTCCACATGGGGAACCCCACGGCTGCTGTAGCTCACGAGGCCTGTCTTCCCCTGCCCAGATCAGACGGAGAAATGGAAGCACCCCAGCCTTGTATGTGCAGGGCTGGTCCTTTGGAGCCCACTTATGCAATACAACAAAGCCTGGTGACAGCACACCCAGACCCGGGTAATGACACTGCCTGGTTGGTGAGACACCCTGTTTTGGCTGCAGTGTTTGATGCTGAGAACTCCCTGAGTATGGTGTAGCCTATTTTCTCCACGATAGACACAGTATTCAGATGTATTTCTTTAGACTATGCATCTTAGAATAGCTCCAAATCCCTTCCCAAGGTTCTCACAGACCATGAAATGTGAACAGAAAAATTGCTTCTTCTTGTGATTTGCTGCTCATGAACAGACCACACCGATGGGATTTTCTTTTTGTCTTCCCTTTTCTTTTGTGGGTCTATCTAGCATAAGTACAAGTAGGGTACTGACAAAGGGTCTGAATTCAGAATTTGTCCCCACGCCTCCAAGCCTACTCCAGAATGTTCTAGAAGGGTCTGAGCCCCTCTCATGGATGATTCTGTCACATGTGATCTGGGGTCCTCCTTGGAGGGACCTTGCATTAAGTCAAACAAGGAATGTCCAGGTGACTGAGGTACAGGCTCTGACAGGCCTGTGCTGCAGCCAAGGCAAGTGCTGAGCTAATTTATTCAGCACAGACCCATCAAGCCGTAGCCCTTAACTACCGCTCTAACATGTGACTGACTCATGTCCACACACGTTCAGTTAGGCTGGGTTTTATTCGGTGTAGGCAGATGGAAGAGCTGACTTTACAGAGTGTGCCTGTTTGAGGTGGGAGACTCCCTAGTTCCCTAGGCATTTCTTACTCATATTAGCACAACCTTGGAAATCACAGGCCTGGCCTGCCTGGACGAATGGCTGACCATAAACCCAAGGTGTTCCGATATATGATCACTTTTTCCTATTCTGCAAGCACAGAACTGCCTAGGGGAGGTTTCCACAGGAGGGAAGTACCAAGAGCCAAGACACGCAGACACTTCCCGACTCTTGGATTTCTAGAAGCCTGGATAGTGAGCTCCCAAAACTCCGCATCTATGAGTCAATGTCAGCCCCTCCTCCACCATCCTTAGGCATCCTGGAGTCCTCTGGTACCCGAGGGACTTCCTGAATCCCACCGTGAGTGGGATGGCTCTGTGATCTGGGGGCTTGCCCATTTCAGAAGAGGCTCTGCACCGACCAGTAAAGGGCTGCACGTCGGTTACAAATACATGTCCTTGAACTCTCCTCTCTGGGGAGAAATATGCCTGGGCCTCCCAGATGGATGTCTTTCAGCAACAGCAGGGTCACAGGAGCTGAGAACAATGGGTCATCAGTAGAGGATAAAGTTCCTTGGCATCCCAGGGACTGGACCAACCATGAGAGAGACTCATACTTTAGGAACCCCTCGGTTCCCGATGATAAAAATTTGCTGTGCAGTAGAACCTGTTTCCAGAGTTTAGCCTCTGAGTGGGCTGGGCCAGCTGGGGGAGGTTCCAGCCATGTAAGTAAGGGCCCACAGGATCTTAACCAGTGGTGTGTAGGCTCAATTTCCTTAACAATTATACTTTATTATGAACTCATTAGTAGAGCGCACTTCACTTACAGCCCGACTAATCCAAACAATAGGAAAAGGAGATTAAAGAACACAATAATGAAACTTTAAGGAGATCGATTCCAAGGAACCATTCTCCTGGCATAGTCATCAGGTACTCAGCAAACCTGCAATTCAACCAAGGTTGCTGCTGGAACCTGGAACAGCAGCTGAGGCCCAGAGCCTTAGCCAGAGCCCAAAGCCTTGAAGCCTTCCCTATACTTGGGATCAACACAAAAACATGTTTCTCTCCTCTTCAGTGGTTGCTAATTCAGTTGCCCATTAGATTCTCTTCCTAGTACCTGGAAAACACGCATGGTTGGGCCACATGCCCTATTCTCCTGTGGGGTTTGGCCCTGGGAAGTTTCAGTTGAATGCTGCAAGGCAGGAAGTAGTCAGAGCAGAAGACAGGTGGGGAGCTGGAAGCGACGGGAAAGACAGGGTAGGAGAAAGAACGGTGCTGGCTCCTGCTGGGACTGAGAAGCAAGTCCCACTCAGGGGTCCAAGTGTTGAAGGTGCATGGGGACAGCCCAGTGAGCTGGCTCTGGGTGAAGGGTATGGAAATTTGATGGCGGGGCCCTGCCTACTTAACCTGTCCAGGCACAGTGGACTGCGGCTCACTGATACTGCTTGTTAGAAGCAGTGAGTTCACTGATCTTTCTGAGTCTGACCTGTTCTCCTTCTTGGCCATTTTTCATTTCTGTGAGTTAGAAGAACTGGTTCACTGGCTACCCCACCCTGCCCCATTCCTGTCCCCTTGACCTTCTGCTCTAGAGTCCGGGTCTAGACGGGGCTTCTCCCTTGTGAGCCCATGGGCATCACTCATGGTACCCCCCCCCCCCCCCCCCCCCCCCCCCCCCCCCCCCCGCTCCCTCATCCCCCTCATCCCTCTTTGCTTCCTCCTTGTCAGGTGGCCTGTTAGGGGACCTTCTGGTTTTGAGAGGACTGAGGTGTGGTGCCAAGAGGGATCAGGCTTCCGGAGGCACAGCGGTTTGCGGCCCCTGCTAAACTGGCTGCTGTTTTACCCGCCAGGCACCAGTCTCCTTCTCAGCTAGAACTTCCATGCTTACAACTGCTTGGCAGACAATCCCAGACATGAATCAGCCATGCATAACTGAGCTCTCCCTGTTCTCAGTGCTTTTCCATCCCAGCCTGTGCCCTCTGGCTATTTTCTGTGTCGTTCTGCGATGCCCACAAAAACCACAAACTCTCAGCTATTTGCCCCCAAGTCACACCCTCTGTTTTCTATTCTTTGCTTGAAGAGTTCTGGGATTTTCTCCCAGTTTCCTAGTAGGATTTAGCATTTCTTCTTCCATGTTCTGCATTGTCTACTATTGTTCCCAAGGCTTAGCCTGGGACACTAGGTCTTGCTTCTCTTTGTGGCCAACCCTTCTTGTGTAGGCCTTGGGCACGTCTCGTCTGAACTACGCTGCTGTACGTTTGCTTTGGATGTCACTGTGATCTCCCTATGTGCTTTGTCACAACTAGAAAACAGGTTTTTTGTTTTTGTTTTTGTTTTTTCTGAGTGCCTTGTGTTTAGTCTGTAGCCCAGGCTGGACTTGAACCTGCAATCTTCCTGCCTCAGCCTCCAGAGAGTGTGGGGGGTTACAGGCCTGCAGCACCAAGCCTAGGAGGATGCAGTACTTTTAGAAGGATTGAGGGGAACTGAATGCAAAGCACCAAAGGTCAGGTGTGCCTGGGTCCCTCATGGAGCCAGCCCTTTCTCGGCGGGTTCTCGTTTTGGAGCAAACACTATCACTACCCTTGGAGCGTTGGTTTAAGTAAAATCGTTTCCCCATTAGACAGGTGGGATTTCACAGGTCTCTCTTTCAGAATAGCCACACAGATAAAGAAGAGACTGCTTTATAAGCACAGGGATTCAAGTGTTCTCCAAAGTCTTGAAGTTGTAGCTTCACGTCTCTTGGATACATTCTCAGGGAATCTCTTCAGGAAACCACTTGACCCTTGTAGGAATCTAGGGTGCAATGACAATGCACAGATCCCTGAGTTCAGTTAAGCTGGGCGGCTTCAAGCATGAAGGTCACATTGGTCACAAGCTTCATCTGCAGGTGGATCTCGGAAGTCAAGGCCAGCCTGGTGCATGTAGCAAGTCTCAGAGCAGCCAGGGTTACAGAGTAAATCTTGGAGATAGGGACAGAGACATACATACATACATACATACAGGCAGACAGACACACACTCACTCACACACACACACATACACACATGCACACACACACACACACACACACACAGAGAGAGAGAGAGAGAGACAAAGAGAGAGCGACAAAGAGACAGAGAGACAGAGAGACAGGATGAAAGAGAGATGGAAAGAGAGACAGATAACATAGGGAGTGAGGGATGGAGACAGGGAAAGAGAGGGAAGGAGGGAGGGAGGGAGGAAGAGACCTGTGGGAAATGATGTAACAGTTGATGGAATGCCATGTGCTATGGTTTGGGGATGGCTGTGCCCAGGTTTATGGGTGAAGGTCCCTCATCGGTGCTGCTCTATTGGGAGAAGGAGGAGATGCTAGAAAGTGGGACCTGGTTGAAGGTGATGTGCCTTTGAAATATGTTTTTAACATCTGGCTCCTTCCTATGGAATGTGAGAGAAGAAATGCTAAGTCCTCTAAGGAAACTAGAAGAATCTTGGAGAATGCCCACCAAAGGACAAAGTCACAGGGTGCTTCCTGGCCACCATCTGGTGAATCCATTTGCTCTATCATGTCCTTGCTATATGATGTGGCCCAGAAACATGAGCCCAAACAAGTCTTTCCTCCTTTAAAACTGTGTCTTTCAGGTATTTGTCACAGCCAACGAAAAGGCTGGTTAGCACTTCAAGTAAATCAAATTTCCACACTGTATGGTCTTAGACAGGCGAGGACAAGCAGGAAGGGAGGAATTCACATAGGTGTGACACGAACTAAGTGCTGGCTGACGTGAAGGGTAGGAAGACGGAGGCATTGTGCTTTTACCTGGGATTATAATCCAGGAAGTGTGGACAGGCAAGTATACAGACAACTGTAACACAGATAGACTGTTGCTGCCTTTACAGCAGACATAAACATATTTGGCTGTGTGTGGTGGCGCATGCTAATAATCAGAGCACTCTAGGAGGCCAAACAAGCAAGGTCATGAGTTGGTGGACAACCTGGGCTCAAAACAGCAAAAACTAAACAAACAAAAATGTTCTCATTGAGTATGTGAGAACCAGATTTATTCAATGGGAAAAGAGCTTTGAAAATATATGTGTTCCTCACCCCCATCCCATAAATGAATGTTCTAAAAGTTTAAAATAGTGGATGAAGATAGATAAGGAAAATTCCAGGCAGGGGACCAGAATGTTCGAAGATGTTGGTAACTGTAATATTTTATATTGGCATTGGGTTTTACACTCGATATGAGTTATACATCCACTACTTCATCTTGATTTCCATAACAATCTTGAGGGCTAATTAAGCACTTTTATAGATAGAGAAACTGAGTTTCAATGTGTCAGGTGTCTTCTGTGTGGCCACAGAGACAGTAAATGGATATGTATCTAGCTTTTCTGAGCCCGAACAAAAATTTTTGCCACGTGGTGCTTGGTCCAGTACAGCCAAGATGTCCTGCCAAGTCTGGTTTGGTTGGAGGGCCAAAGTATTCGAGGAAGGAAATGGCCAGACTAGATGGCAGAGCTGCAGTGTTAGGTCAAGGAGGTGGGTTGTGTCTACAACCTATCAAGATGGAAAGGAAAACAAATGTATTCATATCTTGGAGAAGGTCTAAAATTACTAGAATCATAACCAGGGTGATAGCTTATCATCTACCCTTTGGCTCGAGATGACTTCACGGGTACTAGCAGACTGGGTCAGGGTAAGAAGTTTGGATTCTAAACTCCTAATAGTTGAGAAACACATCCTTATCCCTCATGCTGGGCAGATGATAACTCCACTAAATGGTTTGCTTTCTACCCATAACTTTAAAATGGCAAACTGGGGGAACCCAGCTCTTTTTCAGTGAAATGTCTTAAGTGCTTTCAATTTATGTTTAACGTAAGGGTCAGTATTTGCAAACACGCCTCTTGTTTTGTCTTGCAAATCGTTGAGGAGATGGTATAGACATAGAAATTACTGCCTGTTGCTGAAGTCCTGTGAAAACGCTGTGAACGCTCAACCTAGCAAGCCTTCCTTGGTGGAGCCCATCAATTCTCATGTTAGGGACATTATACATACACTATGTTTACACTGTCATCTCTAATGACCACTAGAAAAGGAGAAGGGTCTGTCCTACTGAACTTTACTAAATGACCAAGTACAGAACAGATCAGATCTGGCCCTAAGGACCCTCTGGGCCCTTCTTTATTGTCACCCCTCCCCCCAACTCTGAGCTCAGGCACAGTGAACTTCCTGTGGTTTCTTGTGTCTTGCTCTTCCCAGCCCCTGAATTGTGCACATTCCAGTCCCTTTCTAGAACATTCTCTCCATTTCCCCCAAATTAATTCCTACGCATCCTTTCAGTTTGACACCAAAATCTTTCTCTCCCTCCACTCCTTGAGTTTCCCACACCAACTTTGTTCAGAATGGGGGTAGGGGATGGGGCTTGGTTTCTCCTTCCTGCCCTCCACATTCATCCTTATTGAAGGCTTTGCGCAGTGTGCCTAACCCACTGGACTGGAGGCTCAGTGCTGGTAGGGGAGATGAGTTATTCTCTCTAGTTTTTTTCCTGATGCTCAGTGCTTGGCATGGAAGGGATGGATGATGAACACACTCCCAAGCCTCAGAAATGAAGTTTCTGCCAGAACACACACCCAGCTTACTATTTTCATATGATGGTTTAAACAGTAAAAGTTCAGAAGTCACTCCAAGAGGCAGCTTTTCCTTGCTGTCACTTATTAAAAATGACTGTGTAAGGCTCCTGATTATACAAACCAGCTAGGTGCGGCCATGCTAGTCTACAGTTCCTACGCAGGCATGTTTTAGCATTTGGAAAGGCTCAAGTGCAGGGATTTTGATTAATTGTGACTTGCTTATGAACTGGTCCTCAGCTGTTTGTAGGTACAATCTGTGAGTGGGCTTGCCCGGCCTGGCCTCCTGAGTCAGCTCCCAAGGACAGCCCGGAAATGGCTAGAGTTGCTGAATCTGTGTTTTTATGCTTATAGTAACAGAGGTCATCTGTTAATAAATGTGTTTTAGGAAAGTAGCAATTTCATTTTAAAATTTTAGATACAACTCGGGAGACAAGCGCTAAAGACTTTCTCTATAGCAGAACGCTTCTCTCTCTTTTTCTCTCTCTCTCTGTCTCTCTGTCTCTCTGTCTCTCTCTCTGTCTCTCTGTCTCTCTGTCTCTCTCTCTGTCTCTCTGTGTCTCTGTCTCTCTGTCTGTCTCTCTCTGTCTGTCTCTGTGTGTATCTCTCTCTGTCTTTCTCTCTGTCTCTCTGTCTCTCTGTCTCTGTCTCTCTCCCTCCCTCCTTCTCTCCCTCCCTCTCTCACTCCAGTGAAACAGCTTATGCATGTCTTTACTGGTAAAACAGCTCAAGTTCCTGTGTGTGTGTGACAGCTTATGTGTGTACATGGCCCTTTATTCCAGGGTGCACAAGTCTTTTTTTTCTCCTTTTAATTTCTTTTTAAACATTTATTTATTTATTCCTTTTACTTTCCCCTCCTTCCTCTCTTCCCAGCCCCACCCTCCCTTTCTTTTCCCTCTATCCTCCTCCCCTTCTCCTCAAAAAAGGGGAGCCTCCCCACCAACCCTGATCAGAGTGCCTGCTGAGAGAAGAGAAACTGTGGGTGAGCGGCATTTCTGTGACAAGCTGGAGACCCAGGACAGGGTAGGTTTCTGGGAGGATATGGGGGTGACTCTAGCTGAGACTCCTAGTAGCAGGAGTCATGGAGACTAAAGAGGATACCCTCTAACTAAACAGGATTCCTAGTGGAGGGAGGGGAACACCAACCCACCCACAAAAAACTTAGACCTAAAATTCACCTTGCCTATAAGATGTGCAGGCATAAAGATAGAGCAGAGACTGAAGGGATGTCCAACCAATGCCTGGCCCAACCTGAGACCCACCCCACAGGAAAGAGCCAACCCCTGACACTATTAGTGATACTCAGCTATGCTTACAGAAGGGAGGTTCCACCCAGTAGCAGATCAAAACAGATGTTGAGACTCACAGCCAAACACCGGGCAAAGTGTAGGGAGTCTTGTGGAAAAGTGGGGGGAAGGATAGAAGGACCTGGAGGGGACAGGAGCTCCACAAGAAGACCAGCAGAGGGAACCAACCAGGGCCCGGAGGGGCTTGCAGAGACCAAAACACCAATCAAGGACCACACATGAAATTAACACTCCTTTCTGAAGTCAATGTGGAAGATTTTTAACTTTGGAGGTCACTGGTTGGCCTTGTGTTAGGAGATCAGAACGGAGTCCTAAGTGTCGACTTAATAAAGTGCAGAAGTGTAAATCTGTGGTGGAAAAGAAATGCAGGAGTTATGACTAGCAAGGCAAGTTACACAACAGTGTTAACAAGATGGCAAGTTTTAGGTGAAGCCTATCCACTTACGGCCTGCCAACACCAAAAAGTCGTGGATGCCACGACACAGGAAAAGCTTTCTGAGGGAGCAGGCAGTGCTAGTGTACGAGAGAAAGCAGAGATTCTCTGCTCATGGGAAAAAGGAGTACTTCCCTATTTGTAATTTCATTCTTGTTTGTTTGTTTGGGCTTTTCGAGACAGGGTTTCTCTGCATTGCCTTGGCTGTCCTGCAACCCGCTCTGTAGACCAGGCTGGCCTCAGAGATCCACCTGCCTCTGCCTTCTGACTGCTGAGATTAAAGGAATGCACCACAATGCCTGGCTGTTTGTTTTTTAACAGTGCTGAAGATTGAACTTGGGGCTACATGTACGCAAATAAAACACTTTATCACTCAGCCACACACTAAGCTTTGTTTTTATGTTTTTAAATTTCCATGAAGCCAGGACTGGAGAGATAGGTCATCGATTAAGAGTACTTGTGCTTGCAGAGGACCTGGGTTCGACCCATACGGAGGATCACAACCATTCTCAACTCCAGTTCTAGGGGATCTGATGACCTCTTCTGAGCTCTGCCAGCAACAGGGACACACATGGTGCCCAGATACACATTAGAGCGAAACACTCATATACATGAAATAAATCAATCTGAAAAAGAAATCCTATGAAGCCAACGAACTTTCAATTTGGGGCGGGGGCGCGGGTATCTCAATTCAATCCTGCCTAAACCTTCATTTTACAGATGAGGTCCAAGGGCTCACACATTTGCCTGAGCTCATCTGCAGATGACGCAGAAGAGGAAACAATGGGCGATATGAAGTCATCTCCTGGATTTGGTTTACAACACCACAGGAACTTCATCTATCTTTACTTAGGGGCCACCAGCTACACAGCACAGGAGTGGGAGAGGAGAGAGATGCTGGGGAAAGCTGCAAAGCATCCCCAGTTGCAGTCATTTCTAGGCAGACGGTCAGCTGACAGATCCATCTTGGGAACAACTCCAGTTTGCATGAATGAAACATGGACAAATAAGATAACTTCAGGTCTGGGCAAGTAATTCCCCCAATTCTCCTGGGTTTGGAGTTGGAAAAGTGCAGCCTGCTCTGGAATTCAGGAACATCATAAACAGTACTGGGCAGAAAACTCAAGTGACCTCAGCCCACGCTTGCAGGCTTGTCACATCTCATTCCCAGGTGCTGGCTTGCCCACATACATCCGAGACAGAAAAACAAAGGGAAAAAAAAATCTTTCCAAAATACATACTAAGCAAAAATATATCTTCCTGTGTTCTCTGGCAAGAGAGTTGGGAACACAAGCGATGAGTTCAAGGACATGGCTCACCCCGCAAGACAAATCAACTCTGTCTAGGGAGGTTAAAAGGGCGGCTGAAGAAGCAAATAAGAGTTTGGCTTGGGAAAAGGGCCTCTGGAGAAAATACTGCTACTTTCCTCTTCTCTGAGAGCGAAAGTACTGGAGGGGACCACTTAAGGGAGGGAGGGTTTATTTTGGCTTGTTATGCAGCCTGTGTTTGCTTGACCCCCATGGCTGCAGGCAGATCACCATGACAACGGGGATCAACCGATGGAGGCTTCTCAGTGACCAGCAAGTGGAGGAGAGGACACAAAGGGAAAGATATCATCTCATTAAGCTATTCCCTCCATACCCCATTTATTCTCACCACCTCCTAGTAATACCATTATATTAGAACCCTGTCAGAGGAGTATTAGGCCACTATTAGCTTAGAGCCTCAGCTCTCATTCCCAGGTCAAAGTCGCTCCTTCAATGACACTCTCCTCTGGCCATCTCCTGGCTGCAGGAACTCTCTGACATATCTTTCAACGGTTTCCTTCCTTCCTGTGTGTGAGTGCTTTAACCACAATTTGACAAATTACAGCCATACGCACTTATGGGATAAACGTGGTATCATAATTTATGAATAAAACCAGGCCAAACCAATAACCACGTCTATCACCTCAAATTCTTATCATTCATATATATACGTATATGCATATATATATATGACTATATAGTGGTGAGGACATTTGAAGTTTAGTCTCTTCCCAATGGTGAAGTGTACAATACACTATTATTTATCTACTATATGCACTATGTTATACAATGTACTGAAACAAATCACTCCTGTTTAATTGAACTTCTGTGCCCTGGGGCGGGGGGGGGGCGGGTAGCACCATCCCACTCCAGGGCACCCCCACCCAGCCACTAGTTCCACTATTGTTTTCACTCTGTGCCTTTCATTTTGATTGCTTTGGATCCCACTTGGAACGGAGAAGATGCCATAAATTTTTGTGCCTGGCTTTTTCCACTTACCATGGTGGCCTAGAACTCTATACATGTTGTTAAAAATAAGAAATTTTCCTTCTCTTTAAAGCCTGGATTCTATTCCACTGTGCACATATATCAGTTTTGTTTTGTTTTCTCATTCATCTGTTGATGGAAACTGAGACTGGTCCTACAATTTGGCTTTTGTGATAGACCTCTGATGAATGCAACACTGCTCACATTTTTTCTGACGTACTTATTTCAATTTCTTTTGTGCGTGAAAACTCAGATGAGTCTATGTTAAATCCCTTCTTGTTTTCTCTTTCCACAGTCTTGGCTAATGGCCCTCAGTATTAGAAAGCCAGTTGTTACCCTGGCTTCCTGCTGTAGTCTCCTCAGTGCCCACACTGAGCATGGATGTGAGTTTGTGTTGACACTCTCTTCCTCAGCATCTGACCCAAGTCGCATTCATCCCTTCTGTCATGCTGGTTTTCCATCCCGCTAACTGAGTCCCTTTTTAGGTAGGATATATGTCTGTTCCCCTTGAATGTGGGAACCCATCCTAGTGACTCACCTGAATAGATGTGTGCCATCCGAGACTAGGTCATAAATGGTACCACAGCTTCCTTTTTGCTTTGTTTGGGATCCCATAATGTGGGAGGAGAGGGCTGCCATCCTGTGACCTGAAGCCCCTAACGCTTAGGCATGGTAAATGAGAAGTCCATTTGACAAGGAACTAAGAACTCATGACAACGCCATGCCAGTGAGCCACAACACAGACTGAAGTCCTGGATGCACTCTCTCCCCCTCCACCCGACCCCACGCCACCGTGTGGGTGGTACACATACATGTGAAGGTGCAAGTATGCACATGTGTGGATGCCAGTGAACTGGGCATGTTCTCTCATGGCATCCCATTGCATTCTGTGGTCGAGTTCTCCAAAAGGCTAGACCGACTGGCCAGTGAGCTTTAGTATTCATGCCTCTTTTCCTACCCCCCCCCCCCCGGCTCTGTGGTTACAGATCCTGGCTGCTCTGGGTAGTTTAAGGAGAGTACTGTGGATCTGAACTCAGGTTGCGTGGCAGGTATTGCACTGGCTCAGCCGTCTCTCTAGCTCCCTGGCTGACATTGTGACTAACTCATCAGACAACCATAGTCAGTACTGTGAAGTCCGGCTATCCCAAAGTTTAGACCCACGGGGAGGAAAGGTCTGAGACAATGAATATTTATTGTTGTTTTAGGCTTCTAAATTTTGATCTAATTTATTATGCAGTAGTAAATAACTAATATATCTTTGAACTTTCCCTACCACAGCTGGAGGTCTCCCTTAATCACTGTAATCTCTTTGGGGAGGATGAGAATGTTCTATTTGTTTTTTGATCATAAAGTCGCTCTCCCGCAAGGCTTACCATAAAGCCAAGAGCAACACAAAAGCAGAATGTCCACATCACACATTAACACTAGGTCCCCACAGATGGGCAGTTAGCAGTCTGGGACCCTTATAACCTGGCTCCTAGGAGACGTGTGCACTGATAGTAATAGACATTTCGAGGATGTTTTTGTTGTTGTTTGTTTTTTTGAGACAAGGTTTCTCTGTGTAGCCTTGGCTGTCCTGGACTTGCTTTGTAGACCAGACTGTCCTTGAACTCACAGTGATCCACCTGTCTCTGCCTCCCCAAGTGCTGGGATTACAGGCGTGCACCACTATGCCCGGCTTCAAGGACATTCTTAACATGTTTGTACTTTCCATCCCACAGTGCCCTGGGTTATGTGACTCATTATATTAAAAAGAACCGAAACATATTGCCCAGGACCCACAGAGCATAAGCCTTTACCTTGAGCACCCATAACATTAGGTAGCCCATAGAAATGCCAGAGGCATTTTGTCTTATTAGTCTTGTATTTATACTTTAAAGAACAGTGGGATTGATTTGTTACGCAGTAATGTGTCTGACTGTGTACAGGCTCCTTTGGTTTTTCTTTGAGACAAGGTCTTTCTATACAGCTCTGACTGGCCTGCAATTAGATAATGTATACCAGGGGTCCTTGATCTTACAATGATCTTGTGTCTGACTCCTGGATGCTGGGATTACAGGCGTATACCACTGCACTGGGCTCTCACACTTGTTGGCTTTGGACCGCTGTTTCCAAAACCAGATGGTATGTTAACTCTTCGTACAATTTAGAGCATGGCTGGGTAAGTAAACTACAGATGTCACGAAGTACAGGTATCAATAGATACTACCGTTTCATAAAAGGGCTCTGGGCATCTCAGACATTGTATTCCAGTCCCCGTGGGTGCTGAGGGACATCTGTACTGAGATTTCTCTTGTCTCCACACTGTTTCTAGTCCCTCATAACAAAGCACACAGGATGACCCTTAGCAGGAGTGCTCTGACACCAGCTCACAGCAGCTTTTCTATGGGGATTTTAGAACATTTTACAACAGTGTGGCACGTTATCTCTCAAAATGCTGACTGGACTCTTTGTATAATGTCTTTTCGACAGAGTAATTCTGGGGAGAGTGCTGGCTCAGTGAGTGAAGTGCCTGTTGTACAAACATAAAGACCCACACAAAAGTCTGGGTGTGGGAGCTGTGTGTCTGTAACCCCAGTGCTGCGGAGGCAGAGACAAAACAAACCTGGGGTTCACTAGCCAGGCAGCTTAGTCAATCAGGGAGCGGCAGGCTTAGTAAGAGACCCTGCTATAAGGGTGGCTAAGGCGGCCAGCAATAGAGGAGTGCATCCCCCATCAATCCCTGGTATGTGTGTGTATGTGTGTGTGTGTGTGTATGTGTGTGTATGTGCGCACATGTAAATATGTGTGTATGTGCATGCACGTGTATATATGTGTGTGTATATATATGTGTGTGTTATGTATACACACATGTACACAATGTGTGTGTATATATGTATGTGTGTGTATATACACACACACACACACACACACACATATATACACACACATATGTACATATGACAGAAGAAGAGAGACACTCAGAGGGGTTTCATAAAGAGGCTGACCTAACTAAAACTAAAAACTAAAAATGA
Source organism: Acomys percivali (assembly GCA_907169655.1). Taxonomy (NCBI): domain Eukaryota; kingdom Metazoa; phylum Chordata; class Mammalia; order Rodentia; family Muridae; genus Acomys; species Acomys percivali. Next base: position 37,463,313 of record OU015756.1, on the reverse strand, counting down.
AAAAAGGACTCATGCTACATTTGATGAAACATTTTCTACCACTGCCTCCCTTCAGCCACGTAACAAAAAAAAAAAAAAAAAAAAAAAAAAAAAAGTCAGACTGTCTATTAACATAACAGATTCTGTTTATCTGTGCATTTCCATTCCGGCTAACAACCGAGAAAGCACATTTTCCTGCTGAAGAGCACATTTAGCAAATCTCTTTGGGGGGACAGAAATAAGTACAAACCATTAAAAAATATTAAGTTGTAGGAGAAGTGTGTTCCAAATCACTCCTCTACATTTTCCTCTGGCTAGATGAGATGGGTGCCTCAGGCCACATTTACAGTGCTGGGACATTCCCAGTCAGCCTTGAATCATCATGGTTTTCAAGTCAAACGTGTAAACTATAAAGCCAAGAGCTTAAGTAAGAAAGCCTCTGTTTTCTGTTTATAATGTCTAAGTCAGCTCACTAACTGGGGGAATCGGTGATGAGCACTGGACTCGGGGGACCACCAGGGTATTTTTCCATCTGGTTAGGACTGTGGCTGGGGGTGTAGCATAGCGGTAAAGTGCTTGCTGGAGTGCACGAGGTCCTTGGGCTAAGCCCCGGCAGGAGGGGTGAACATTAATCTTGACAGACAGATGTCAATCTTGAGAAGAAGTGTTGAGGACACACCCTTCCATTTCAAAAAAGCTACCAAAGGGGCCAGTTCCCCGAAGATGGATTCTCCCTTGTGGGCTCATTGTACAACACTTGCTAGGACTTCTGCTCTGAACACACCGCACCCCCCAGGTTAGTGAGGTCCCCATGTGCATGTGGTGGTGCAAAGCTTACATCTGGCAGAGGAAGACTGTACGTCAGTTTAAGGAATAGCAGGACAGTATTTTGGCCCAAAGTGACAGCCATTCCTCCAGGTCTGATTACGAGTACCATCTTTGATACACTTCTTTGCCATATTTGGGTTGTGTACCTTACTAACTTGGTGTTTATTATTCTTTCTGCTGTGGCCTTTGGGAAGCTGATCCTCACCCGACACTTTATTCCTTGCTGTCATGGAGACTGGTTCATCCGTCAGGAGCATCGTATATGTGTGAGGAGAGCAGACTGGGCTGTCAAGTGGAGCACTCATTTCCAGCTACCTTTTTTGCACCGTCTGTGCTAATGAAAGTTTTCTTGACCACTTGGGCTTAGATTAAGCAGCCCTGGCCCCCCAACACTGGCCCACTGTTCCACATTCAGGGGAAGCTGGACTTTTCATGTCTCTCCAATGGTCACTGTGTGGGTGGGGGTTCTCAAACCCACGTGCTGAGCCGTTATGTTCCTGGACTACAATCTCTGTGCTCAACTCAGTAGAAGGGTTGGCTCTGGTCACTCTACAGTAGGTTTCAGAGAGCCACAGTAGTTGTCAAAACCTTGTTTGTGGGGCTGGAGAGATGGCTCAGCGGTTAAGAGCACTGACTGCTCTTCCAGAGGTCCTGAGTTCAATACCCAGGAACCACATGGTGGCTCACAACCATCTATAATGTGAGCTGATGCCCTCCTCTGGCCTGCAAATATATATGCAGGCAGAGCACCATATACATAGTAATAAACAAATCTTAAAAAAAAAAACCCTTGTTTGTGAAGGTTAGCCTGGAATTGCTTTTTCTTCTTTATTATTGTCCTGTTTACCTCTTTGTAAACCACACCCCTAGTCCACAGAAAAAACAGTTTATTATTTTTGCATCTGCTTCATTTAAATTTGGTACATTCTCCCCAGAACTCATACTGAAATTTAATTCCCACTTTGAGTTACTAAGCAAGAGGAGGTGGGACTTTATGAAGCAATTTGAGTTTTGCCCTCGTGAGTGGACCGATCCATTCGTGCCCTGTGGATTAGTGGGTTAATAGGTTATTTTGAGTGGGCCAGTTATAAAAGCCAGCCCGGCCAGATCTCTGGTGGCTCACATCTCTCTCCACGTGACAGACACCTAGTGCCACTTTGGGACTTGGCCAGCAAGAAGGTTATCGTTAAATAAGGCCTCTTGATCTTGGTTCAGAAACACGAGTGAAACCAGATCTGTTTTCTTCACAACTTAACGGTTGGTAGCAGTGTGGTGTTAGTAACAGAAAGTGGACTAAATCACCCTGGCCTCGGTCTTCTCCTCTGCTCTCTCTGAGAGTGTGGAAAAGCCCATTTAGGCTCTGTTTCTCATGTGGCAAGCCTCACCGGACTCCAGGCCTGGTCTTCTCCCAGCACGGAACACTCAAGTTCACTTCCCAGCCTATTGGCCGGGGCTGAAGTCACTTTTGCCCAGCACCCCCTCTGCAGAAGTTCTTTTTACACTATTCAAACAACAACTGAGCACATCCCAACCCTCTCATTCAGAGAAGATTTCACTAGGTAGACCAGGCTCATTTTGAACTCAGCTCTGTTAGCTTCAGTCTCCCAAGTGCTGGAATTAGAGCTGTGTTTCACACTCCAGGCTCTGAGCTCTTTAAACTCCTTTTCAGCAGCTTATTTCTTTTTAAATATTTCAAATAAAAGAAAAACAGCAACAACATGCTTCAAGTTGGGGGAGGAGATGCCAAATAAAGCCCCCTTATCAGGACCCCAACACAACTATGCTTCAAATTTTAAAATTATATTTAATTTGATATCATGCCTATTAAAACAATAGAGCATTATCTACCTCAAGTGTAGGCATCCTCGGAGTAGAGTCATGTATTGTATGACAGACATTAAGTCTGATTGGAATGCAACGAGAAACAATGTTCTCTGGGGAATGCCATGCTGACTGGACGCTTGACTAATCAAGTTTCAAAGCCTGATGCTTTGCTTACACACATCTTCCTTTAAAAATAAGCAATCCTGCTATTTAGAGCCTTCTCTGTACACCCTGGCATTGAAGGAATTTGAGAGTTTGCAAATTCAAAGTTGAAAATTAAAGGCCTGTGGATAAGACTTGAATCCATTTATCCACAGCGAGATGCGTATGGCTTTGAAGAGTCTGTCCTCATTAGCATCATCAGGACGTGGTCTATGATCTGCTACGAGGCTGCTTAACTAACCTCCTGCCCCGTAAAGGAGGCAGACTGTGTGCTAACATGAGCTGTGTCTTCAAAGGATGCAGAAGATGCCATGGAATCATAGTACCCAATGCTTGGCAATCAGCATTGTTTTTATTTTGCAAAGTTTAGGTTACCTGCTTCTCCTCCCCTAAAGCACTTTAAAGTAAATCCTGAGCACTGAAGATACCATCAAAGCTTCCCCAGCCAAAGACGAATGTCTGCTCCTCTGAGCTTGGGGAAGGGTTCCAGACTAATGAACTAAAACACTGTCAGATGCCTGGTTGCCAAGTAACATGTTAACGTGCTTTTCTAATGAGCTTTCTACAGGGTAACCATAAAACCTTAAAAAGAGCACAATGCTCCAGTGAAGCAAATACACTTAAAAAAGGAAAAGGGGGAAAAAAAAGCCCAACAACAACCAACTGCCTCTAAAGGACAGAAGAGGTCAGTGTGGCAGCTGCAGAAGTCAAAGAATATTAGGTGAATGGAAAAAATAAAGTCCAGGTGATTTTCACATTTGCTGTAGTGGGTGGTTATGACAGAGCAACATGGTGGTGATAAAGGAGCTCTCGGATCTCCACAGCTGACTTTAACTGCTGCTCTTCCCACTTACCTGTTCTGCAGTGGACCCACTGTGCAGAAGCTCTAAATGGGCGCGTTCTCCCACAGATGGAATTCCATTTCCAGAAATCTAACCTGATGGTCTAAGAATACACCATGAAAAAAAATCTTCTGCCAAGGGTCTTGCCTTTCTCAGCCTGGACAGCTTTGCCATAAATTGGGTGGCTCACATAGAAGAAATTGCTCAGAGTTCTGGAGGCTCAGAGGTACAAGGTCACTTAGAAGGAATGGCTGGGTGCTGGTGAGAGCTCGCTTTCTTTGTGGATGGCCATCTTCCTGCTGTACCCCCATATGCCTTGATAAGGGTATATTAATCCCATCCCCACCCTTATGAATTAATCACCTCCCCAAGTCTTCATAAAAAAGGGGGGCTTGGGCATATGAAGTTTTGGAGAACATAACTCTTTAGTATCCCACAGATCTCTAAACCAATATAAATAAAGTGAGGGTTTCTGGGTTTTGAATGAGAATGTCCCCCATAGGCTCACATGTTCGAATGCTTGGTCTTCCAATGGTAGAACCGTTTGGGAGGGATTAGGAGGTGCGGCCTTGTTGGAGTCAGGCTTTGAGGTTTCAAAAGCTCATGCTATCTCTAGTTAGCTCTCTCTGCTCTGCGCTTGTAGATCCAGATGTGAGCTCTCAGCTACTGCTCCAGTGCCATGCCTGCCTGCCTGTTACCATGCTCCCCACCATGATGGTCATGGTCTCTAACCCCCTGGAACAAGGAGCCTCCAATTAAACACTTTCTTAGAGGTTGCCTTGGTCACGGCGTTTTGTAACAGCAATAGAAAAGTAGCCAAGACAGCATCTTAGCTGAAACAGAAACAGGAGCATGGACTACTCTGAAGGCGCTTTGGAAGTTCTCTCCATGGCTCTTACCTGAGTGCTCTGCCTTCATTCCCTGACATCAACAAGGCTGAGCAAAGAGTCCTGCCACCTTGTCCTTGGGAGCGTACATAGGCTCAGTCTGGTCTATACTAACCTGACTGGTCTTGTAGCAGCAGCTCCTATGTAAGAGTTTAAGAATGGACTCATCAGTCTGGAGAGTTGGCTCAGTGGTTAAGAGCACTGTCTGCTCTTCCAAAGGTCCCGGGTTCAATTCCCAGCACCCACATGGCAGCTCACAATTGTCTGTAACTCCAAGATCTGACACCCTCACACCAATGCACATAAATTAAAATTAAATAAAAATATTGAAAAAATGGACTCACCAAGGTTGCACATGCATCTGACCCCTTTACCAAGGCAGAATGGGGAGTTCAAAGTCGTCAGCGTAGGCTACAAATGCATGGAGCTCTTGTCTCAAGAATTCAAACCAAACAAAAGCATGAGGTAAAGAATGCAAACGTCGGGCTAGAGGTTGATGCCAGGCACACAGAACGCAATGCAGGCTTGTTGTGAGGCAAGGCAGCCTGAAGGAGACATCTGTGAAGAACCTTATACACCTGACTCGAGGCTGCTGTGTCCCAGCAGCTGGAGCTACTGTTCAGGAAGGCTGTAGAGCCTCTAGGGGCATGAAGCCGCTGTGGAAGACATGGGTCGTATGGGTAGGCCTTGAGTTTTACAGCCCCACCCCACTTCCTGTCTGCTTTATCTTTCCTGTTGGCTTCAGTGTGACAAGCCGGCCTATACATCTGCCTCCACACACAGTGTAGCCTTGGTTGTCCTGGACTCACTTTGTAGACAAGGCTGGCCTCAAACTCACAGCGATCCACCTGCCTCTGCCTCCCAAGTGCTGGGATTAAAGGCGTGTGTCACCATGCCCGGCTGAGTTTTCTTTTTTTAATATTTTAAGATCAGTTTTTTTCACTCGTATCTGAAAATGACTTATTTAAGGTCAACAAGATTCAGGTACTTTTCCAACCTTGTCATTTTAGATTTAAGCAGCTGAAACAAGGCAGAACAAGATGCACAGTCGTGGTTAAATAATGCTTTTCGAGGCCACAGACCACATTCAAACAGCCCTCTTTCTGCGGCGGAGGTTCTTCAAGGTGAGCGCATCCTAGGAAGTCAGGTTCTGATGTAACACTGACTCTGGAGCCCCAGCTCCTATGCAAACGCTGTGGGAGAGCCTGAAGGTGAATTCTGTGTAGAAGCTTTAGGACTCAGTACAATGGGGAACAGCTGCTGTGTTCCAAGACATGGGGGCGCAGATCCGGAATCCTAGCACTCAGGTAAAGACAGGAGGTTTGGACAGGCAAGATTATCTTTGGCTACATCATGATTTCAAAGCCAGCCTGGGATCTATGAAATTCTGTTTGAACAGTAAGAACAGCAATAGTGATGATAACTAAGGCTAGGCCATGGGCTCCTGGAAGCCAGGCTTCTAATCACGGTGCTGAAATACTTCCTAGATCATCAAAACCCCTGCCTCAACACTTTAACCAACACACAAATAGACTGCCTGTGGCTGACAGAAAAGTCGTAGAAGATCCATTTCCTCCCCTCAGTCTTCAGCACACTTCCTCCAGTTCTAAATTCTAAGAACTCCATGAGCTTCATCCTGAATTATTAATATCTCTTCCTCACCTTTCACCAGGTACCCCTGATGAGCTGGTGATGTAAGTGCGCATTTCGCCTCTTTTAAGACAATGGTACCATGTTCCTTTGTGCTTTGCTGTTTAACGCTGACTTTGTCCAGGGAGGGCTGCTGGCCGACCCACAGCCCGCATGGCCCCCGACATGGTCAGGCATTTCAGAAATGCACTTGATGATAGCTGGGAGTTTTCCCCAGCAATGGAAAGTTCCAGTCACATTGTTCAGAGGACCAGTTCTGCCATCTACCCCCACTGACCTGAGAACGTACCAGACAGGCAGAGCTGGCTTCTGCCTATGGGGTCACGGACGCTTGTGACCAACTCAATGCTTTCTATGGCAGATGCTCATTTTTGCGAGTGTATCCTGAATGTGGATTGTTGATTAATGCCTTCCATTTAGGTGGAGGACAAAACAAAACAAAAAACCCTGACCTTGAGGCCTTTTAAAGTGAGGTGCAGTCCTTACATCTACAAAAAACAACACACAGCTATTCAGCTCCTTTTTGCTGCTTATTCAATACCACGTCTTCGCTAAGCAGGTTGGCGCTGTTTTGTGGTTTCTTTGAAAAAAAAAAAAAAAAAGGCAAAACAAATTGCAGGTGATTCACTGTGGTTTGTGTTGCTAAAACTTCCCATGTTCTTCATTAGCAAAAACCCTTTCTCCCTCCGCCTTTCAACATAGCTTGATGAGATGCAAATAGAACCGTTTTCAGCTTTCCATCTGAACAGGCACATGAGAAAAAAGGGGGTAATAAAGAGAGCAGAGCTTTGCTTATCTCTGTGTTACACATTAACACAGCCCTCCTCAGCAGCAGAGAGTTCTTCAGGGCAGGCGCACTTCAGAAAGTTAAATAATTGACAGAGTAAATGCTGTGGCATCATGAAGACCGTGCAAGCACTGGGACAGGCTGCGGGTGGATTCTGTACCAAACCCCCAGTCTTCAGCAGCACAACAGAAAATGCATGCAAAGAGAAGAGGCTTTCCCCGATTTCTCTGCTAAGGAAATATTAAAACAAAAAGCAAAGCAGAGTGAATGGGAAGACAGCTACCTGACTAAGTTCTATGCGGTGTCTTTCCAGCTGTCGTCTGTCCCGCAGGGCCCCAGCTGCTGACCTCTGACAGTGCCGTTTTTGTAACACTGATTCTATTTTCCTCATTGATAGTAACCATGAACAGTTAAAAAACGACCACTGCCATGAGTAACATGGCCCCTATCAACAAGACACTTACGCTGTGGCAGGCGAAGTCCACGCTTTCCGCACACAACATCTCTGCTGATCCTCACAAGAACCTAATGGGGTGTGTTTACAGACCAGGACTCTGTAACTGTCACAGACTCACAGATCTTCAGCCCTGGGGCCAGGCTTCCACAATGGCTTTGACTCTGGAACTCACTTCTTACCATGAGTTCCAGAGTTTTCTGAGTAGTGGCCCTTTGACATGGCTTTTCCAACCCCTCACAACTGACCAATGGTTTGGTGGGTGCAAGAACAAAAGAATCATCAAATCAGTTTTTCCTCTGTACCATGGGAAAAGGGGGCGGCCTCCCAGGGATGTGTTTCCGAAGATCACATTTTCAGAATATACTGCATTTCAGCAGCAAAAGCGAGACATGCTGCTACAGTTAGTTATTGAGGGGCCCCTTCAAGGCCCATGCATTAAATGTATGGTCCCGGCTTATGTTTCCATTGGAGGCTGTGGAACCCTTAAAAGGTAGAGCTTAGTTGGAAGCCTTTGGGCCAATGGGCGTATCTGTTAAGGGTGTACTGCAATCCGGTTGACACAGGGTTTTTCTGTGTAGCCCTGGTTGCCCTGGACTCAGTTTGTAGACCAGACTGTCCTCAAACTAACAGAGATCTGCCTGCCTCTGCCTCCTGAGTGCTGAGATTACAGATGTGCTCCATTACACCCAGTTTGCCTTTTCTTTTTCTAAATATATATATATATATACACACACATATATATTATATATAATATGTGTGTGCTTGCCTGAGTTTATGTTTACCATGTGTGTGCAGAAACCTTTGCAGCAGAAGAAAGCATCAGATTCCCCCTCTAAGACTTGAGTCACAGACCGTTATGAGCTACCCCAAACCCAGGCCCTTTTTGAGAGCAGAAAGACCCTCTTAACCACTGAGCCATCTATTCCTTTAGCTCTCAGTTTTTATGCCCCCCCATCCTAACCCCGGCATCCCAGTCATGAGGTAAGCAGTTTTTTCTCTACTTCGTGTTCCTTGCCACAAGGCCTCACCACAGGCCTCCAAGTATCACAGCCAACGAATCATGAATGGAAACCACCCAAACTATACATGAAAATGCTCATTTCTGCTTCTGAGTTACCACAGGTGTTTGCTATGGTGATAGAAGACTGAGAGATGCAATCCACACACTGTACGGGCATGGGAATATGAGGATAGAGATAAGATGAAATCATTTCTCCACTATCTTCAGCATCCTACCCGCTCTAGCTCTGTGCACTCTGGGATATGGGTGATGGCTGAAACCCCGGAAGACACCATATACTAAAGTTTACAGCAAAACTTATCTCCCAGCCCCACCCCTGCATGGCCATTTAGAAGGAGCTTCCTCTGTGAAACTTTCTTTTCATATTCTATTTATAACTGACTCAGGGACAGCTCCAGTCTTACCCACACCTTCCCTACAACACACTGGACCAGGAAGCCGATGGTAAGGAAAAGTACTGAAAGACAGGAGTGGATAGGCACTGCCAATAAAGTGCTTTTCATTTTAGACCTATGTGCTGCATCCCTTCCCCGTCAAGGGGGTAGCAGCAGCAACACCCTACCCTTAGCCCTTGTCATGCCCTTGTTTGGCACTTCTGAAATCTACTGGGTGGGTTCAGAATGCCAAGAGATGCCATATGGTCCACTTCACTGTTTCTCTCCCAGGAGTCAACACCCGCTTCCTCTACAGAGCTTCATCCTTTTGTCAGCACAGGAAGTCAGGATCCTAAATTGAGTGTTTAAAAGTGGGCCTTGGTGGATACATTCTAGAACATTCTCTGCTACAGGGTGGAAAACGGTCTTCAATGTCGTCAAGGTTAAACTTGCTGGTCATCATGTCGGAACTACCCATGTGTCACAGATGTGTCCCTCTTCTGGCTTATACCCAGCTATGTCCGAAAGCCAGGAAAGGGGTGGGCATCAAACATGACTGCTGCTGAAATACTCAGAAATTACAGTGACAGGAAACTGATGTTTAGATCCATCCTGCTCCATGCCTCCCACCCACACCATAGACCACATATTTTTCTCCTCACAAAGGAAAACATTCCTGACCTTTGTTTAAACATTTACCAGAAGCTGTCTGGACTTGCAGTAAAGTCACATTCCTTATTAGTCACATCCTACTTCATGTGTGGTGCGACCCTCCAACGGGGACAGTAACGCTTGGACCCTGAGCAAACAAACACCATTTGGTGACGGAAGCATTAACTACCACCCAGGGACTCCCGTTGAGCCTATGCTCAAGCAGCAGCTGCACTGAGACCTTGGGATTCCTGATGGCGGCAAGGGTTTCAGTTTTGATTATATGTGAAAAACATTTCTCTTCCCCTCTGTCCGGCTATCTTTCTCACTGCTGTTACAGTGCTTGACAGAGGCAACTTAAGGGAGGAAGGTCAAGCCAGGAGGAAGGTCAGGCCAGGAGGAAGGTCAGG
>OU015756.1:37432234-37453431 GCA_907169655.1 Acomys percivali | reverse complement strand
CCAGGAGGAAGGTCAGGCCAGGAGGAAGGTCAGGCCAGGAGGAAGGTTAGGCCAGGAGGAAGGTCAGGCCAGGAGGAAGGTCAGGCCAGGAGGAAGGCGTGGCAGGAGAAGAGTCTCCTCTATGGCAATGAGAGTTTAGAACACAGCCTGTTGCCATGTTGGCAGGTCAGAAGATGAGCGCATTTGGGTTGGGAGGGAGGCAGGTTATACCCTGTGAGATCTTTTCCCAGCTGCTTCCTTCCAGCCATGCCTCCTATCCTAAAGGTCCCACAGCCCCCCAAACCAGTGCCAACTGTTTGGAACCAAGTGTTCAAATACATGGGTGCAAGTGGGTATTTCATACTCAAGGCATAATAGTTCTTGGTTCTGTGGGACCCTGATTTATTTATGTTTACATATTTATTTATTACCTTATTATGTGTATAAGCATGCATGCGTGCATGTATGTGTACGGGCACATGTGTGGCACAGCATGCATGTGGAAGGCAGAGGATAACTTGTGGGAGTTGGTTCTCTTTGTCCACCATGCTGGTTTTGGGGCTCAAGCTCAGGTATGGTAACGGGCACCTTTACAAGCCGGGCCATCTCACTGGGCCCAGAATCTTAATTCTTTTTTTTTTTTTTTTGAGACAGAGTTTCTTCTAGAAGTTGCTTTGTAGACCAGGCCAGCCTTGAACTCACAGAGATCCGATTGCCTCTGTCTCCTGAGTGCTGGGATTGAAGGCATGTGCTACCGTGCCTGGCTCCAGAAGCCTGGTTTTAAAAGTAAAACTCTAGTATCCTCTATTCAGAAAGAGAGGAAAAATGGTGATTCTAGATGTTCAACACAAAATAAAGGATCATGTGGAGTTTTTATTCTGGCCTAGAAACACTCCTACTTTGGACTTGAAGTCAAATCATTTTGCCTTCCTGGTCCTTTGACATTGATAAATTACATCATACTTGGGATTTCATGTAAGTAATTTGCACCCAACTGACTTTGGATGCACAGGTCAAAGGCAACGCATGCCAAGCCAGTGATGTTGGCGTGTGTCAGAGAGGGGCAAAGCAATGTGGGCAGGCAGGCTAAGTGGGACTTGGCTCCAGTTCCCGTCACTTTCTGTTGCTCCTCAGTTCTTTCCTTGTGCTGCTGTGAATTGAACCTAGTGGGCCCTTTGTTTTTAATCAGTTAAATGGGAAGGATGAAGCAGTGATCAAAGAAGTCCTTTTGGGACCTTGAATCCTTTTAAATATTTTAATCGTTATTTTTAAAACTGCAATAGTACATGCTTAAGGTAGCAACTCAAACAACATGCAAACACAAGAAGAGATAGGAACTGTCTTTTTCAATATTATGATAAACCTGCCCCATATCCTGTATTCACTGCATATAGGTTTTTTGTTTTTGTTTTGTTTTTTTAGATAGGGTTTCCTCTGTGTCGCCTTGGCTGGCTGTCCTGGAACTCTGTTTGGAGACCAGGCTGGCCTGGAACTCACAGAGGTCTGTCTGCCTCTGCCTCCCGAGTGCTGGGATTATAGGCGTGCGCCACCATGCCTGGCCTTTTGTTTCCTTTTTTTTAAAATGAAGAACCTGTCAGGCACATTACCCTGCAAGTCTCCCCTTTCACTAAACAGTCATTGTATCAAAGCTTGATCTTTGCCGATCAGTAGAAACAGATCAATGTTTTCTGTATGCTTCCCAGCATGGATTTGCTTAGGAGAAGCCTGGACGTGTTTTCCTTCTGCACATTAACTATGAATGAGCCCATACCACACATTCTTACATGTACATCCTGAGATTCTCATTTCCGTATGATAGGTTCCCGGTTCTGAGACTGCTGGGTCAGAGGGCTTGAGACCTTTTAATTTTAATAGGTATTCTGACATTACTTGGGCAGTCCACGGCCCTGGCAACATTCAGGAGAATGCTCATTTTCTCACACATTTCCAGCAGTGTGAGGGTTTTGCAAAAGTAGGTCAAGCTGGCGGGGCAGCCCTGCGGGTGATTGTTCTTTTAATTGCATGAGGGGACTGCGTGTGAGGTCTAAGCAGATCTTCATGTAGTTCTTCTTCTTCATTGTTTATAGGTTTTGCTAATTTTCTTAGATTTAAGTTACCTTTCCCTCTCTCTCTCAAGCATCTATCTATCTATCTATCTATCTATCTATCTATCTATCTATCTATCTATCTATGTGTGCATGTGCATGTGCGAGCCTACACAGGCAGGAAGAGGACGTTAGGTGTCTTCCTCTGTAGTTCTCTTCCTTCCTTATATCCTTGCGACAGGGTCTCTCACTGAACCCGAGGCCAACCATTTTGGATAAACTGCCTGGACAGTGAACTCTTGGGATCTGCCTGTCTCTCCCTCCTTCCCCAACGTCAGTGTTACAGAAACATGCGACCATGCCTGGCTTTCTTATGTGGATGCTAGGGACTCAAACTCAGGCCTTAATGCTTGCACGGCAAGAGCTCTCCCGCACTGCACCGCCTCCTCAGTTCACCTGACTGGATGTTTGTAAGGGGCCATCATTGCTTGCTCTTGGGTTTCTTCTGACTTGGCGTCTATTTCAGAAATATGTCTTTTATTTCTAATTATTAGCTACTCACTTCAATTTTGAGTTCTTCTGATTCTTATTTAAAAAATGTCTCTCAGCTCATTTCATAAAACAGAAAGCTAGAGCTTTTATGTTTGTAGGCACATTCTTTAGATATGCTTTTAGAGATGTTCTCTGACCCTCTAAAATTTTTTTTTCAAGTATAGGGCCACCCACACACTAGGCACATGCTCCACAACTGAGCTACACTCCCAGCCCTCTTGGCTCTTTCCAGTATGAGACTTGATTTTGATCTTACTCTCTGCTTATTTTATATGTAAGATCCATTAACCCTTTGAAGGATTCCTTCCTATAACTTCTCAGAACACCATTTTGAATGCTCTCAGTTAGTGGTAAAAAATGTGATGACTTTCTTTCGTGGCTTCCTGCTTTGGTTTATCCTGACAACTTTTAGCTGCCTCTCTTGTCTCTGTATCGTCCAGTTTTAAGCCACCAGCTCATGGTCCTAGCAGCTCTTGGTAGCTGAGAGGCCCAGGAGGCTGCAGCTCCTATCCCTGCATCTAGCCAGGTGTGGACATCCCAGTGAGCACCTGCTGGGGCCTTCTGTGATCAGAAGTGTCATCACCCTCTTCCTTTGCTCTGCTGCCTTCCTTTCGGCTACTGACTTCCCAAAGCCTCGTGGCACAAGTGCTAACCCACTTGCACTGTGGCATTTGCAGGGATAGCTTGTCACCTATGGCTTTGGTATATAGTGGTTCTGTATTTTTACTTATTATTATTTTTTTTAAAGCTGTGGTAAAACACATGCAACACTAGTATTGTCATCTTAACTCTTTTTTTTATTTTCCATTGTCAAGGATGCACTAGGAAAGTGCTCTACAATTGAGCCACACACCCAATTCCATCTCAACTATTTAGGTGTATAGCTCAGTACAGTTGGTACCCACTTACGATGGCTCAGTCTGTGACCTTGAAAGGTTACCATGGTATCAAAGTGGAAGCTGTATGTGAGGTTTTGAGGACTTATCTTTCCCAGGATAGCACTATGAGGGTGTGGCATTCTCAAGATGTTGGGTGCCAGCCATGAGCCTCAGAGATTGGTCGGCCATTCAATCACAAGGGGGAAACTGTGGCAAGTGCAAGTGCCCTGAACTCCCATGCTATGAGGTAGCAGGCTATGTGCATTCAGTGCATTCTGAATGAATAGCTTCTGTTCATGATGGCTTTAGCACCATGCGACTCTTTGTGAGCTGAGGGGCATCTATCCACTCACACTGTTGTACCAGTAATCTTCAGAATTCTTTTCATCTTGCAAAACTGGAACTCCGTATCCATTAAACAACGTATGATTCCTCTCTTCTTCTGGTGGCTCCGTATAATTCTGCCAAGGAAACTGAGTTCAAGGAGATGGAAAATCTCTTGCTGTTGCCATGGCCTCATTAACACAGATCCACTAGAGCCCTCAGTTATGGTATGGCATGGATTCCAGGAGCGCTCTCCTTCTTAACTGGGGACTGAGGACTTCTTGGTTCCTATAGTATTTGGCAGGGTGACAAGATGCTCTCTTATACTCATTAAAATGATTGACGGATAACATAAGAGTTGCTATCCTTACACCTTTCCAGGCCAATATGCAACACAAACACACCCTAACCCTAACCCTTACCCTAACCGTAACCCTAACAGGTGGCTGCTGCTATGTCCTTATTACCTGGTTGATGACTTGCAGGAAGAGGGAACAGAAGTTCTTAAATGGGGGGGGGGGGCACATGTGAAGCACTTTATATTTTACTTAGAGAAACTAGTAGCTGGTTTCATTACTAATTGGTTGGTCCAAAATTACTTGATACATCCCTGGACTCTGCTTGTGAGTACTTGAAGAGAAAGGGGTGGCTCAGATGCACATGGGGTGACCTACTTAAAAGTAAACGTTTGACATAGGTGCACACAAGGTAGTCAGCTAATTGGGAATGCAATGGGAGCAGAGTTCTGGCTCCCATCACTGGCAGAACCAAAAGGAATAAACTCTTGTATTCACATATGGTTTTAGAGCCTCATGGTTTCAAATTCACTTGTTCATTCATTTCTATTACCCTGGTCATGGCCGTCTGAGGCAGGAGTTCATGGTGTTCCTTTGTAATATTACTGATATAATCTGAAGAGAGAGGTTGGGAGAAGGCACGTGTAAATTATGAATGTACAAAATCAGGCAAAAAATGGCAGTTAAAAACAAAAAACAAAAAACCAAAACACCAGGACCACACAATGGTTTCAGAACGTTGCAATACGTGGCTACAGTGCCTTGTTTACACAAGGACTCATCACTCTGAAACAAATGTCATATTTCTACAAGAAACTACCGTGTACCACACGCTCTCTCTGCTGGTTCTCAAATTCAGCACGGCAGTACTGAGGACAAAGGGATGTTTGCTTGATGGGCTCAGTGGATCACATCCTTACTCTGTGGGTTTGAAATGCATGTGCACAATGCTGACATCTCCCCAGAGGACTCAATTTTATTCAAGTGGATTGAAAAGCAATTTGTTCACAGGCTTTCGCTCCTCAGTGGCGAGGTGTTATTTTTAGAAAACAGAGCGATTTATCTGATTACCTCTTCTAATTTGTTGTACTTTTTCTCCACCCCCACCACCCACTCAGGAAGTGAAATGACACATTGCTTATTTCATTTCACAAAGCAAACAGATCTAGGCAGTCTGCACAGTCTGGGCGCTAGATCACCTGTAATTAGCCAGGCTGATCACAGGGCTTTGGGGACACTTTTATCATACTGTATCAGACAATGGCAGTGCTCAAAACCTGAATAATTTAAATTATTTTAATGTATCAAAGAACAGCTGAGAACGTCCCTGTAGGCGAATATGCATTATCACTCTTTTAATCCCGAGAAGACTGGCTGTGATAGGGAACTGTCTGTACATTATAGAGTAGGCTGGATATTTTTCTTGAAAAGCACACATGTGACTTCACAGGTTAAGCACAAACATAAGGGCTTTCTTTAGCTAGTTACTGGGGACAAGAAGCTTAGCCAAGGACACACAAGGTAAAGGACACACTCTGGAGCACACAGATTAAGAACTATAGACAAAGCCAAGAGTGGAGGCTCACACCTGCAATCCCAGCACGCTGGAGGCTGAATGAGGAAGATGCTGCAATCCCCCAGTGTGGGTATCTACCAAGACCTTGACAGAAAGAAAGATGGCAGACAGGCAGGCAAGCTGGAAATGAATGAAGAAGCACTTAGCGTGTTCAGCAGGCTCTGACACTCAGGTTTGGCAGGCTTGGAATTTGGTGTGTGTGTGTGTGTGTGTGTGTGTGTGTGTGTGTGTGTGTACGCGCGCGCGCCTGTACGCACACAAACTCATC
The DNA here is from genome assembly GCA_907169655.1 of Acomys percivali. NCBI lineage: Eukaryota > Metazoa > Chordata > Mammalia > Rodentia > Muridae > Acomys > Acomys percivali. The sequence continues at coordinate 37,447,513 of OU015756.1, read as the reverse complement.
TGAATTCTTGGTTTAGCTGCATCTGTTTCCTGGTAACAGGAGCCTGTAATCCGGATGCCCTGCATCATGGTGGCCTACTCTATAATGTGCAGACGGTTCCCCATCACAGCCAGTCTTCTCGGGATTAAAAGAGTGATAATGCATATTCGCCTACAGGGACATTCTCATAAATCCCACTGTGTTGCTATGTTATCTCTCAGTCAAAAATGTGAAAAATTCTGCTGGGAACCACAGGCAGCTTCTGCCACGATGCACGTATCTTGTCAGCGGCGTTATTAACAGGGATACTAGTCTTAAAGATGACTAAGGTTGCTGACTGTGCTGGGGACTGCAGTTCCAGAGGAAAAGAGAAACAAGACCCCGCAGCCTCTGCAAGGACTCAAGGGCAGCTCCAAGGACATGGGCTGTCTTTGATTTCTGCCAAGTCCTCAGATTTCTGTGCTGTTAGTTTGGGAGTGGGGGCATTGGTTGAGCCCTTTTGGTTGTTTTGTTTTTCAGATACAGCCTTCCTGTGTTGCCTCATAATCTTCCTGCCATAGATTTATGAGTGTTGGGGCAATGTTAAGTTTTATTTATTTATTTATTTTTTAAAATTTATTTATTTATTATATATACAGTGTTCTGTCTGCCTGTGTTTCTGGACACCAGAAGAGGGCACCAGATCTTATTATAGGTGGTTGTGAGCCACCATGTGGTTGCTGGGAGTTGAACTCAGGACCTTTGGAAGAGCAGCCAGTACTCTTAACCTCTGAGGCATCTCTCCAGCCCCTTAAGTTTTATTTTTAATAACAAAAAGATCTTTAGTAAAAACGAAATGAAATTTGCCTATATTCCCCAGGACATGCAGCAGCTGAAGTTAATTAACAAGTATCTATAAATGTAGACTCTAGATCCATCCCGGGGTATCCACAGGGTGAGACATTTCACACAGAGTTGTTGAAGACTGACAGGAAAGCAGCATCCTCATCGTCCCCGCGGGCCACTGCACCTATTTAGAACTTTCCTTTTATTCTTTTGACGAGGAAGTAGATAGAGTGATGTCAATTTACTGTATATTTACTTATCATTTATCTTAGTGTTTAAATATGCTTTTAAAAAAAAAAAGATATTCCTATGTGTATGGGTGTTTTGGTTGCATTTGTCTGTGCACTACCTGCATGTCTGGTGCCCGAGAGGCCAGAAGAGGACATTAGATCCCTTGAAGGTGGAGGAATAGACATTTGTGAACTGCCACATGGGTGCTGGGAATCAAGCCTGGGTCCTCTGGAAGAGCAGCCAGTCCACTTCCGTGCTGAGCCGTCTCTCCAGTCCCTAAACACAATTTTGAAGATCCTTTTGGGTAAATATTCTATTATCAGTTCAATTATAAACAAACAAGAATAAGATCCGCTCATCTCCATCCCCGTGTGCACCTTTGGGTGAAGGGATAACAAATTAATTTATATACTATGTACCAGGGCAGTTATATTACTTATAAGCTCCTAGGGTATGTAATAAAATTATAATACTTTTATTCATTATATGTACAAGTTAAAAGTGTGACTGTAACTTTGTTCATTTCTCCACTCCTGGAGAATACGCTTCTTAACTAGAAGTAAAGTATACTGGGCTGAGTGCATGAGTGTGCATGCATATGTGTACACTCTTCATGTCTGTGTATTTTTATTGACGGCTTACACAGAGGCCAACCCTATTTTGAGTCTTACTGTGTATTTTACCTTTCTGCACTTCCCAACCAATCGGGACAGACATCAGCCTTGCATGGTCCTCACAGAGAGGTCAGTGTCTTTTTTTTGTGACATAAACTTCCTTGTGGCACACAACACAACACGTACAAAAAGCAAGCACTTGAGAATCAGAGGGCTGATTTTCTACTAGCTGGTAGAAAGACAAGAAGAAGAAATGGGGGTAGGCGGTGTCCCATATAACCTTCCTGATGCCCTACGAAGAAAGAGTGGATGTCCTATTTGCAGGGAGTTAAAGGTCAGAGGGTCAAGGGTCAGGACAAAATCCAGCTTGCTATGGAACAATAAAATCAGGGACAGAGTGTGTTAGTTGAAGCCAGAGCCACCTCCCAAATGATTCGTTAAATGGCTGCTCCTGTCCAGTATTATACTATGGTGGAACACAGAAAGGATGCCCAGCTCACACACGTGTTCTGCCTTCAACGTCTTTGCAAGGTCCCTACTGTTTGTTGCTGAGATGGTTGTTTCCAAATGTCGTCAGTCATCTCTCGCAGGCTTTGCGCTCACAAATACTTACTTATTATTACTCTATATTAAAGCCTTACAGTCACAGAGCAGGCTTTAGTCAGAAACACAAAACAAGATTTCCAGGGTCCATCTGTGTAACTCCAAGAGAAGCAGCTTGGTATTCACTAACCCTTCTCTTGAAACAACACAAACAGGACACGAGCTCTATATGTAAGGACCACACACCACAGCTGTGTTCTCTGCTGCCGCCAACTAACTGAAGGGGAAAGGAGATTAGATGGCCTTTTCAGGGGACTAAATACCGTCCTAACACTGCTGAACATCCAAAACACTTTAGCTCGGGCAATTCCCACCCCCACCTGGTGAGGGCGACAGGATCCTGGTGTTAAGGAACATCCCTGAGAACATGCCAATCAGAGGGATCTCAGCTGGGTGACAAGAGGTCCCCTCTAGGCTGGGGGACCTCTACATTGAGCTACCTCACCCTATTAGAGATTCCAGAGAGGTGACAGTGTGAAGAGGGTTCCTCTTTCCAGCAGGGCGCCTGAGAAATCCAACCTCATCCTTCACAAGTTTGTTCATTCAGTGTCTACCATCTCCAAGGCCATGTGATGCTGGAATTCAACAGTGAGCAAAGCAGGTGAAAACACAAGGCTCAAGGAATGCATCCTCTCGAGAAAGAACCAACAGGTTGGGTCATGTGGGCTTAGGTAAAGTTTCAACAGAGGCAAACACATTTCTACTTTGTCCAAACCGGCGCGAGCACTGAACCAGCCAGGAGATAAGATAGAGGCAAGCCCCCAGCTGCCTGCAACATGAGAGGCCATCATGTGTTTCAAGAACTTCCATTCGCCATGGTAGACATGGCATCCTGTGAAGTCCTTTGGCTGTAAAACACGAAATTCTGGGCAAACAGAGCAAATACTACCCCATCACTTTAGAATTCCCCTAAGAATGAGAGTCCCCTATAGGAAGTCATTTAAAAACAATAATAGTCCCAGGTCTGGGCATTAAGTCATCTGGGAAGCATTTATGAGTTCCTTGGCTCAGCTCATGTCCAGACCAATTAAATCAGAATCTTGGAGTGGAGCTTAGGCAGAGCCTTCTGTGACTCGCCCTGGCCTCGCTGATGCACAGATCAGCTACAGACTGCTCTAGACGGTGAGAGAACCTTGTACCTGGAGAGTGGCAGGTCACAACGCTCCGCCAAGTTCAGCCAGCTTGCAGGTGCTGGGGCTGCAAAGCTAATCATTTTCTTAGCCCTCCTATCTGCACCCTCATTTCCTTTGCTCTCTATCCCACACTTGACAGTAAATGCTATCATCTCTCAGACACAGGCAGCCAAGCTAAGTGGGTACCTCCTGAGTCTAAATTGGCTCATTTACAGATGAATGTTTTGATTTTTCAAACATGTTCCTGCCAAGCTGAGGCTACATTGTGAGGGTCAAAGAACAGAAATGCAGCAAAGGAACTACTACTACTATTATTTTTTTTTTTTAATTAATAGAATGCTCTCTGTATATGCCTCCCTGGCACTAATTGTACTCTTCATTTTCCAAACTGTGATTTTTTTACTCGCTAGCCTCTGTGAAGCTAATAGTTTAACTAAAACAAAATTTATTAGTGAGCATTCCTATGTAAAAGATGAAGAGAGAGGCCAGACCCTAGAACCCAAGGCTGTGGACTAAAACTTGGTAACAGTATGTGTGACACCAAGCTGGAAGATGGACACTGTCTGTAAAGCACAGTATACATGCTAGTCATGGGGTCTAAGCACCTGTGCGAGCCAGCACCAGATCCTCTCTACAGTCTAAACACACATGCTGGTTACTAGACCCTCTCATGGAGTCTGGGATCCCATGGGGACAGGTGGGATTCCTTGTCCTAGAACCCTTGCAGAGCAAGGTGGATATTTCTAGAGGTGTGGTTCTTGTACTACTACTGGACATCGTGTAGCTGTAAACACGGTTTTCAGACCTAGCCTGGAGATGTATAAAGCAGCGTTGTGCCTGCATTGGTGGGAGTAAGATCATCACACCGTAGAAATGGAGCTTAAAAAAAAAAAAAATCTTTGACAGCAAGCCCCTCTAGACAGCCCAAGCCAGTTTGGAATGTCCACACCTCCTGCCCCAGCCTGCTAAGTAGCCCTGTGTCTGGCTTTTGTTGTTGTTTCAAAGGCACTTAGAAACTCACTCAGGGTTCATAAGGCCACCAACAATAAAAATTGGAAATGAATCCGTTTAACAAGACCTGTCCCTGTGCCAGATGTCAACAGTGTTGCCCTGTATCATCTCACCTTCCTAATACTTTTGAGTGGAAGATATAATCATACCTGCTCTTCAGGGAAGAAAACAACAAATGGAGTATATTTTGGTCAGACAAGTAGCGACGAGACATAAAGGACCTGACCAGAGATCTGACTCCAGAGTGTGCATGCTGATGCTCTACACTATTATTTCTTCGCACACACCACGCAGGTCTTGCCTGCTGTAGCATACAACAATCACACCACAAGAAAGTGAAGGCTGGCAGGGACAGTCCTATATCAGCCCTGAAATCCCATTATAGCCACGGTCACCATGGGCTGGGAGCTGTCTCCCAGATCTTTGGGCTTGTCCTGACTGAGGCCATAGGATTGAGTTGATGGAATGCATCAACTTCCGATGTCTTGGAAGGATCCCAGGACATCTGAACAACCTTCTCAGGATGGATTTAAGAAAAGATGGAGGTCATCCCCACTTCTGCATGAACCTCCTGCTTCTCCAGTGTGGCATATGGAGTGTGTGCTTATGGGCGCTCTGACAGGGGCGTGTCAGGTGTGGCTCTGGAATCTGGGGACTTAAACAACTGTGCCAAGCAGGCTTACCACTTAAAATGTGTGGCTGCAGCTCTGTCACTACCAGAGAACAGGGGGGCCGGGAAAGAAAATCCTATCTCTTTGAGCTCAGCTAGACAGGAAAAAGGGGCAGCCTGCAGTGATAAGCCAGGCAGAGTGGGTGAAAAGAAAAAGGTCTCAGATGAGAGAGCATTTGGGTGGTAGTGAGAGAGTGGGAGGGTCCCTTTGCCTCATGTTGGCTGAGTCTAGAAAGACCTGCCCTGCCCTGCCCTGCCCTGCCAGTTACCGTCTAGTGAACCAAAGGCTCCACGGTACACAAAGAGCCAAGTCAGACTGGCTCTTCTCTACCACTCTGAGCCTCTGATCAGAGACACACCTGAACCCACAGGGGCCTCTGGCTCTGAAGCCCGGGCTTGTCAAACATCTGGCAGTATCTTTATCTCTGCCCTAGCCTATCCTCTCCAACCAGGCTTAATAAGGGGCCACACTGCAGGACCCCACTCTTTGATGTCTGTGCTCGGAGAGAAGCATGCGTTTCATTTTCCATCAAAAGCTGGTGGCTTCCTGATGGGGATCCTTTGGAAGCCAAGGTTGCCACGTAATTGCTGAAGCCACTATTGAAATCCCCCTTTGGATGCCCGAGTTCTGAAAACTTCCATGAAGAATGAGCTTGGAGTCCTACCAGCCTGGGCTGCCCTCACACACATGCCTGAAGCTTCATTTCTTCTGTGTGGTCCCTTTCAAGGCCTTCGGAAAGGGCCAGGAGATCCAGTTCTTCCTAAATGTTTTCATCTCTGCCTGGAGTCCAGCCAGAGGAGAGCAGAACAGATGGCAGATCCCAGGCTTTTCCAAATCCACCACTTGACCATTGGCTGCTGATTTGTGCTGATGCAAATGAAATGCCTGGGAATGCATCTCATCTGAGGGAAGACCAGCTGTGTTGAAATTCATCAGTTACATGCTGACTTTAGGGAAAAAAAAAAAAAAAAAAAAAAGGCAAGCCCCTGTGGCAGCCCCTTCTTCCAGAAAAACATCATGAGAAACAGGGCAATGACGGTCAGGGGCAGCAAAGCCTGGCAGAATATGAACACTAGTTTTTTTCTTTTTTCCTCTTCCCAGAGTTAAAATGAAATATCCTTATTTGAGTTCTCAAATTCTTCCATTATTTTTCCTTTTGCACCTTGTCAAGAAGTCTAACACTAGACGGGCAGTGGTGGCGCATGCCTTTAATCCCACCACTCGGCAAGCAGAGGCAGGCGTATCTCTGTGAGTTTGAGGCCAGCCTGGTCTACAGAGTGAGCTCCAGGACAGCCAGAGCTACACAGAGAAACCCTATCTCAGGAAAAAAAAAAAAAAAAAAAAAAAAAAAAAAAGTCTAACACCACCATACTAACAAACAGACTTCAATACCTACAAATGCAAAACAATGCACGACAGTACCACCAAGCACCATCGTTAGGCATGGAGTAGATACTAAAGCTAAGGAAACAGAGAGCAGACGCATGCTGGGATTACAGGTATGTACAGCCACGTCTAGCCTCATCCACGATCTGACCTTCACTTCATCCTGTGGAGGAGTAAGCGTAAGTCGTACCATCACCCGCTATTATCCTGAAGTTGTGACAGTTGCCTTTTTCACAGTAGCCAGCTCTGTGAACCTGTCAGTTTGGTGTGGTCTTGGCCTTGTTTACACTTAGTGTAAGTAACATGAAACCTCATGAATGGGCCTTTGTCAATGCTAGGGTTACCTAGCTTGAGCCATTCTTATTTTACAGAGGCAAGACTTCTGTGCTACTCTGGCCTGCTTCTGGGAACAGCAGGATTTCCTCCCTGGATTTCCTGGACAGCTCTGCTCCCAGCGCCACCCCTGCCATTAACATTAGCAATTAGGTTAGAGATGTTGAGGGTGTGTGTGTGTGGGGGGGGGGGCATGCTGTTAGCACCAGCTGTGGCTAGTTAACCTTGCCTTGCAGTCCTCTGTGAACCCAGAAAACAATTCATCACATTTGCTTTTTTTTTCCAAGGGGGACGGATCATTTTTGCCATTAACTGAATTTGGGATAAAACGTGAGTCAACTTCTTAACACATGCATTCCAAGTGAAAAGTACACAGGCTCCCCTGCTCCCTCCTCCCCCCCCCCCCCCCCCCCCCCCCCCCCCCCCCCCCCCCCCCCCCCCCTCCCCCCCCCCCCCCCCCCCCCCCCCCCCCCCCCCCCCCCCCCCCCCCCGGCAATTCTGACTTACTCTGAATTTCATTTCTTCTCCTGCCGCCTCATGTTCCACCACTCTTGGTGCATGTGTGTGGGGGAGCTCTTCACTGACCTGGAAAACCCCTGTTAGTACAGGCTTTGGGGTGGGGGAATGTCTGTGGGCATTTTGAGTGCCTGTACCATGACCCCACTCAGAAAGAGTCAAGGACATCCTGGGATGTCTTTATTGTTACCTTAGTGAGCAGGCACACGGATTGCTGTGTATACCTAAGTCTCTGTCATTTTCACAATGTTCTGAACTTGAACACTCACAAACTTCCTAAGGGAGCCACATTCACGGAGCCTGCTGGCTTAATTCTTTTTGCAGTAATTCAGTCTTCCTTTTCTGTTGGTTATTAAGACAATGTCTGTGCTAGGGTTAAACGAATAGAGGAGGTCAGAGCCCATACGGGGGCAGCTGGAAGTGAAGGAAGCTCAGTCGAATCCACTGGGAGGCAGATTTTAGAACCAGGGAGGCCAGCTGCCCTTGGACTCTAGCCAGAACGAGAGAGGCCAGCCGCCCTTGGACTCTAACCAGCCGCGTTATGTCACTGAGCTGTCCAAAAAGAAAACCGTATAAGGCAGTTTCTTCTAGAAGGCAAGTCTGTAGTGGACCCTTCTAGGGACAGGAGAGAAATACTGAGGACTTCAGTAACTGCCTGCTTGGCCTACCATTCCACCTAAGAGGTGAACAACAGAAAGGGAGAGTGGTGACGGCTGCCTCTGCTCTGCCTCTTGACTGAGGTAATTTCTCAGCTCTAATGAGGTTTCTCAACTCCCACCCGGCCACATTACAGTATTCATGTTACAGGTTTCTTCGTGGTGTGTGATTTGAATGTGCCTGTGGCTACTTAATTCAGGCTTTTACATTCCAGTTCCTTGAGGAGTTGTGGCATAGGCACTTGCCATGTAATCACCAGTTCCCAAACTATGTAGACCGTAACGTGTCCCTGGCAGGTTTGCCTCTAAAACAGCGGTTCTTAAGCTGTGGGTCACGACTCCTTTGCAGGGGTGGGGCAGTGGGGGGTAGGGCCACATGTCAGATATCCTGTATCCCAGATACCTCCATTACGATTCGCAACACTAGCAAAACTACAGTTATGAAGTAGTAAGGAAATACCTTTATGGTGGAGGACCACACAGCCACTGCTCTAAAAGGACCCCGAGGAGGCCTGTACCCCTTCTTCGAGGTGGCCTGTTTCCTCTCTAAAGCCACTTCAGGAGCCCAGAGCTTTTCTACACGTGAGTGAGTGACACAGATGGAGCAATAAGGGAGAATTATGAGCCGCACACTATTCTAAAAGCCTCCATGTTCAACAAGGGCAAGCAAGTCAGAGGACGTCGTCATAAAGCTACAGAGGCATTATTATTGGGTTGGTGCAGATACTTTTTCTTTCAACATAGTATCTTTATTGATTATTTGGGAATTTCATATCAGGCACCCTGATCACACTCACTTCCTAGTCCTCTCAGGTTCCCCCTGCCAGCCTGTGACACTCCCCGCCCGCCCCCCAAAAAGGAGGAGAGGAGCACGGATAATGATGATGATGATGATGATGATGATAATGATGATGATGGTGATGTCCAATCTGTGTTGCGGGCATATGCAGTGGTGCATGGTCAGACTCCCAGGGGCCAGCTCCTGCTCCACCCACAACCCCCGCCAGAAGCCATCAATTGTGGAGAGCTACACTTCAGCAGCCTTATCACAATTTTAAAGTTTCCTCTTTGATGTCTTTGTCTAGGCTGTTACTTTTTGGGTGAGGTCGGGTAGGGTTGTCACCAAATCCTTCTATGTCCCACTTTCTTAACTGGGAGCCTGCAGTCACTGATACTGTTTTGGCAGCTTTCCCGCTTCTCTCTGTCAGTCTTTTCTCTCTGTCAGTCTAAGAGTGCACTTGGTAAGACAAAGTTTGGAAGCGCAGGGAACGCTTGGGCACTCACTCCCAGGGGAACACAGCCTGTCCTGGCAAGTTAGGGTCTCAGGACGGACAGTTCTTAGACGTTTTTTCCCCCTAGTTGTCTTTTGTGTACTTTGACTAACCTCTCTTCTCCTGTGAGTTTGACATTTGAAGTTTCCCCGCAGAAGCGAGACTGTGCAGTGCTTGTCTCTTTAAGCCTAGTTGACTTAACATAGTCTTCCAGGCTCACCCATGCTGTCACGTGACAAGATTTCCTCCTTTCCTAAGGCGGAATAATATTCCACGTCCTTTTCCTTCTAATTCCATTCCCACCTCCACACGAGCTCTTGACTGTTTTGTTTGCTTGTTTTTGTTTTTATTTCAGCCAGGATATCAGTCCCCCGCCCTTTGGCTCTTTCCCCCCTAAATCTGGACACTCTCCTCTGCATAAACCTGTCCTTTTTGCATGACAAAGTTATCTCAACAACACATTACATTGACACGTCCGGTCTCAAGATAAACCAGTCCACTGACAAGTTCATCGACTGTGGCAACTCCTCTGTTTCGGCTTCCAGAGGCGCTCACGGGTTCACTCAAGGACTGCAGTAGCACAGTCGCATTTAAACGACAGTTCACCAACCTTAAAGTAAGTTTAAAATGAATTCTTTAAAGAGAGGGCTTAAAGTTTGTCAAGTAGACGTCACCTCAGCTTGTTTTATTTAACAACACAGCTCCTGGACCTCATTCTAGCCACCAACAGAATGTGACAATGTGGGGACTTGGTGGAAAGTGACCGTGACATTAGAGCTGAGTACAGGAAGCTAAGTCAGGGTCTGACTGACAGACATATATACCAAGGGCCCACTGTTAGCCAGATGCTGTGTTGGAAAGGAATTAGAAGACAGGGGCTGCTCTTTAATCTGGGAAAAGACAGCCATTTAAAGGAGTTTCCTGAGATGGCGATATGGTCTATACGGGCACAGCTTACTCTCCTCCAGGCTCACTCAGATCTGTTCTCTTTTGTATCTTGGCCCTGCCCTACCCGCAATCGCTCATCCCCAGCCTCCATCTATATCCCTGTTGTACAGTCTTCACAGTACACACAACTATATAAAAGTATCTCTTTCTGTCTGAAGCTTACATTCAACTTTGAGAGTAAGAAATCGTGTCTATTGTATTCAAAGTTGCTTGCCCGGAGAGGAGGAGACTGTTGGGAGGATCCATCCACTCATTAGTCCATTTAAGTACTGATTTGGGCCCTTGGAGATCTGTGCTCTTTGGGCAACTAGGCTCCCTTCCCACAGAGCTAACTTTCTGGTTGTACAATGACACCTGTCTTCGGCCCATGGTTTCTACAGATAACTTTCATGGCATTTAATCATAACAAAGTCCTGGGAGACAGGAATAATTATAATCCCATTCTACAGGCCAGGAACCCATGGGCAGAGAGCTCATGGGAGCACAAAGCTAGTGGTTCATGGTAGAGTCAACATCCATATCCAGGGAGTCTGGTTCTACCCTTGATTGTCAGTTATGACCCCTTTGTACAAATACAGACACAACATGGATCCAGTAAGAATTTGCTGATGTTTGAACAGTTCTAGGAACATAACAACATCATGATAGCGTGGGGAAAGTCAGGCCTCACGGAGGAAATGACAAGAATTCCAATGGAGGGTGTGGTGTGGTTGAGGGTGTGTATGTGTGTATCTCTGTCTCTCTTTCTGGGTCCCTGTGTGTGTCTGTGTATCTGTGTGTAGGGTGTAGGCAGGAGGCATTCGAGGCAGAAGGCACAGCATTTCCAAAGGCACGCCGAACAGCAGCCATATGTTGTGGCAAGAGTATAAGGAGATTGGAGGGAAGAGGTGAGATGGAATTACACTGTGAAGACCCCCCTACTGCCTGAGTGGCCAAGGAAGTACTAAGAAGAGTGACCCTGAGTGGTGGCATCCTGGGTCCATGAGTAAAAAGGGAGAGAAAATGGTACCCCAATATATCAGAGTAACTAAATGGCTGCCAAGGAACTCAGACTTAAAGGACTGTAAATGAAAGGTCTGAGAACAGGAGCAACATCTTCTGTCCCAACATCATAATTTTATGAGAAGCCTCATCATCTCTGTCTTGATTCCTTTTATTATTAAACCGAACTGTCAAGGTTTCCCTTTCCAGTTAGCCAGGGACCCTGGTGAGTTCTACTGGCACTCGGTTCACTGTGACGGCTCCAAGATTTGAGATTATTAGCTCATTATCCTTCTAACAGATTTTTCAGGCAGATGGCTTTGCCTTCAACTGCACAAATACAGACTCAAGCAGGACAGGTTTCTCTAGAAGGCATTAAATGGTAATTTCAGTGAAGAGCAACACCAGGAGGTGCTCCAGGGATGTAGGGAGAGCGCTCCGCAATTTTTAACGTGTACACACATTTTCTTCGTTGTCAAGACCCGATTTGCTCTGTGCATTCCCAGCTACACGCAGCTGAAGCTGACTAGCTCCTCAATAAATATTATGTCCAATGACAACCAAGGAACAGAATGCAGATGGCCTATTTCACCAGGGCTGAGTTCTGCAAAGGACACCTGTCCCTCAATGCAACCACAATGCAACTTTCCTTGCAGGAAAGCAATGGCTAGAGGAAGTGAGGAAATACATGTTTATTCTCTTCAAAGACCCAGTACTGAACGGTAATAAATAAGCGGTTCTCTGTTCATTTACCTTCTGTCACTGTCAAACTACGCCCAGGACCCAAAAACGAGTACAAAGGAGACCTGGTTTCCCCACTGTCCATTCTTCTCTGCTGTGGAAAGGTTTTCTGGCGCTTCTCCATCCTCTCTTGCTCTCTGACACTCTTCTACCATTGCCTTAGAAGCCAGTTCCCATGTTTGTCGGTGTGGGGCTGAGAGAAGAAAGTCTGATTTACGTCAAGGGTTCCAGTTGTAGGCGCTATTTCTCACCATCTTCCTGGAGCATAAAGATAAAGCCAGGCTGTAGCCTTAAAGGAGCCTGCAGCCTGGAGAGGGACTGAGGAGATGGGTACCATGGTCAGTGAGGCCGACTAGATCTGCCTAGACTAGACCATTCGTCACGTGTTTCCTTGTCGTACTGTGTGAGAGTTGAGAGGAAGAAGCAGCAAGAGAGTAAAGGATAAAGACCCACCCCCCCCCAAAAAAAAGACGGGAAAACAGAGGGGGACACCTTGGGAGGGGGAAGTAGAGTGTTGGAGAGGGTAATGATGGGACTAAATGCAATGAAAGCACATCTTTAAGCTGTCATAACAAACCCATCATTTTGTATGATTAAAACACACTAATAAGAATAACAAAATAAACTAGCCACAGATGAAGAAACACCACCACCAGGAAAGTCACCAGACTAATCTGCCCTGATAGGACAAAGATGCCTGACTCTGAGACTATGGGAAAGAAATTTCCCCTTGGGATGTTTATTTGAAATTCTCAAGAATTGGAATTAATTTTTTTTTTAAAGACAGGATTTCTCTGTGTGTAGCCCTGGCTGTCTTGGATTCACTTTGTAGACCAGGCCTTGAACTCATAGGGATCCACCTGCCTCTGCCTCCCGAGTGCTGGGATTAAAGGGGTGTGCTACCACACCCGACCTTTGGAATTCTATTTTTTAAAAAAATTATTGTTATGTATACAGTACTCTGCCTGCATGTACACCTGCAGGCCAGAAGAGGGCATCAGATCACATTATAGATGGTTGTGAGCCACCATGTGGTTGCTGGGAATTAAACTTAGGACCTCTGGAAAGCAGTCAGTGCTTTTAACCTCTAAGCCATCTCTCCAGCTCTGGAACTAATTCCGAATGTGCATTTTCCTTCATGATGTGACTGTCATGCAAGAGCCAAAGGGGGAAAATTGGCTGTTTCTGTTGGAAATGGATATTTGGGCTGTGATTTTCTAAGTCTGAGGTGATAAATACTGTAAGTGGTTAACTGCGAGTTACACCATCTAAGGCTTTCAGTAGCGAGCTTTGAAGAGAATGGCACACAGCTTATTTTCATATGGATTTCTGGGAAAAGCGGTAAAGAAAGAACTGCTACTTGGAAAGTTTGGAGAAAGTCTGAACTGTGTTCAAGAAGCAACAGCTGACTTCGCTCACCTCCCCTGCCACCTCGGCTGGGGCCAGGACAGCCTCTGCCAGCCCTGGCCTTCAACTTTCCCTCAAAATGACTGCTCATGGAAAATGTTATTCAGGCACTAGAGTTAAAGTTTCTGATTTTTGCTTTTGTCCCAACCTCAGACTTTATTTTTTCCTATTTCATTTGTGCAAGTTTAGATTAGTGTAGAGTGCAATAGACAAACATCACGTCAAAGGCATTCCCGCTGAACTTTGAATCCTGTGGACAAATTATGAAAAAAACATAACCTAGGCCCAAGAAGAAAGACATGGTCGCGGAGTTCACAACATCAGAGCGTCTGTGTTTCTTTTTACCCCCAAGTACAATGGTTACTGTTCGATTATTGGAAACTCTGGTATATGAATATTAATATGAATTCCAACTTTAAAATTTTCATCTTCTAGTTACTAAATCAACTTTCTAAAAGTCTTTACTTTGTATTTCTTGCTAACTCTGTCTACACACCTCTCTGTACATACCCAAGCAAGCAAACAAATAATGATGAGAAAAGGCTTTCAAGAGTGTAGCAGCTTTTGGGAATTGCCCTGCCGGGTATGAGTTGCGTGAATCGTGGGATGGAGGAGCCCGAGAAGTCGGAAAATCTTTTCTATATTTACACCGGTTACTACAATTTCTCACTTTTCTTGGCGCACATAGTTAAACTCCAAATCAAACCATCCAAAGAGAGCCAGGAGGCGTTTCCCTGAGCATCCGCCAATTCCTCCCTGTCGCGGGTCTCTAGGGATACCCTGCCCGGGGGGAGGGAGGGAGTGGGCTGGAAAGCGCTGGTGCCCACCTTGCTCGCAGGTGCCCTTGCTGACCTGGGTGATGGCCTTCTCCCCGCGGCTCTCGGCGCGCAGGCTGGCGGCGCGCAGCTGGCAGCCGTTGGGGTAGGTGTTGCCGTCGCTGCCGCACACCGGGTAGCGGCTCTTGCACACGCACACGGCGAGGGTCGCGGGGCCGCCGGCTGCTGCCCCAGCTTTACCCTTCCGCCTCTTGCGGCTCTTCACGCACTCCATGCCCGGCGCGCAGTGCCCCCTGCCGGCCGCGCCGCCCCCGCACGGCTCACCCTCGCCGCGAGCGCACACCGGGCAGCAGCCGCAGGCGTCGCGGGTCTCACCCAGCGGGCAGCCCAGCGGGGGCAGCGCGGGGCAGGAGGCCGGCACGCACGGGCCGCAGGCATCCGAAGAGGAGGAAGAGGAGAGGGGCAGGAGCAGGAGCAGCAGTCCGGCCGCGCCGAGCAGCAGGGCGCTCTGCGGTCGCTCCATGGTGGGGTGCCTGGACGCGAGCCGCGAGTGAGCAGCGAGGGCCCCCGCGGCCGCCCCTTAAAGCGGCTGCCCCGCCCGGCGCTCCGCAGGGGCCCTCCCCGGGGCGGAGAGTCTAACCGCTGCCCGCCCTGCTCCGCCTGCCGGCTCGTCCGGTCGCCCGCGCTCTTGCAACCCTCCTCCGTGAGCATCTTCGCTGCCCTGGCGGGCCGGTCCCACACACAGCATGCTCGCAGGGCACGACGAAGCTCAACCCCTCGCCCCATCCTTATTATTTATGCGCCTCCTGCATCCTCTCTTCCTCGCTTTCTCGATCCAGCTGGTCTTCTTACTTTTTAACAACTAGACCTTTATGAGAATGCACTATTTAATCCATTAAATTGTCGTGGGCCTGGGAAACCTGAGTGCTTTGTGGTTATTCTTTTAAGGTCTTGGGTCCGATGTGGTGGTTTCGGATGTCATGTTTTCGTTTTTTGGATGCTCATAATCTTGCTCCTCTCTCGTACCACACAAGCTACTCAGAGCCGAGTCAAATTTAAAATTCTTTTGGAAAGTTTTGTTTTTAGAACTAGTAATTTTTATTTGTTTTGTGTGTATGGATGTTTTGGCTGCATGTATGTGTACATCGTCTGTGTGTGTGTGTGTGTGTGTGTGTGTGTGTGTGTGTGTGTGTGTGT
>OU015756.1:37418348-37429478 GCA_907169655.1 Acomys percivali | reverse complement strand
AGCCTTAATCCTCAACTCCTTGAATATGACTGCATTTGGAGATGGAGACTTTAAAGAAGCTTTTAGAGTGGTGTCCTGATCCAATATGGCCCCCTAAAAACCCCTGAAGGAAAAAGGAGGAGGCCTTGGGGTGTCACTCACACAGAGAAAGGCTGGTGAAGGTGTGATGAGAAGTTAACCATCTGAAGAACAAGGAGAAAGGCACTGCAGAAGCACATCTGCTGCCCATCATCTTAACCCATTACTTTAACAGACTACATCTCTGAGGTTTGCCGTCTGGTACTTAGTACTGTTATAACAGTTCTAGCCAGTCAACACACCCAGGCCATAGCCATCTGGTCTGGTGACTTTGGAGAGCCATGGATGAGAGTCTCTTTCTTCTCCTCCGGTACCCCTTCTTTCTTTCTCTTATTTTGACCTGTGCTCTCAAGGCTGGCACTGGGAAGGACCGAGAAAGAGCAGGAAATACCTGTCTCCTAATATGGCTACTTATGGCAGTCCTTTCCTTATCTCTGCTGATTTCTCAGTCACGCTGGGTACTCATGGGTAATTGGTATGAGGCAGGTCTCAAAAGACTAGCTCTCGTGCGTAGGGTCCAGATGTTGATGCCTTCAAGGGCCTTGTGGTGTCTCTTCACGGCCCAGTTCACTGGCACATGAGAAAGGACAAAAGCAGCTGATGTCCAGGAGCTGATCTGATCTCACAGCTAGTCCACAGTGTTTCTACAAGTTGACCTGACATCAGCAGCCAGTCCTTGGTGTTATTAGAAGCCCAGCTGATGCTTGCAGCTGAGCCATACTGTTGTCCTGTGGGGCATAAACAATAGCACAGGGCGTCCTCTTTAGACAAGGTCATCATGTCACCCAAAAATACTAAGCACTGCCTCCACTGCTAAGCAAGACTGCTTTGCAAAGTACAGCTGTGCCTCGCTACCATCTGCCTTCCTTCCAGATAGGAAATGTTTCCCTCCCTTCCTGAGGGAGACTTCCCAAGTGGATGCTTGGAAGCTTAGATGGTACCAAACTATATGTGCTATGGTTTTTCCCCCTAAATATGTCAACTGATAAAATTTAATTTGTAAATCAGTCACATTAAGAGATTAGAAACAATGGTAATTAACATAGAACAATTATAACAACATATTGCAATGAACTTACTTAAAACATATGAGATATTTACTTCTGGAATTTTCAGATTAGCCTTTTCAGGCCTGGTTGCTTGTGGGTCACCAAAATGGGGAAAGCAAAACTTTGGTGAGGAGGGATGACTGTGCTCACAGAACTGTCCTGTTTCCTGATGGCGGCAACTCACAGCTGGTTCCTGCCTTCTTCCGCTCAGCTAATAGATTCTTCCAACACTCTTTCAGGAGAATCTCAGGGTTCAATGTGGTATCCACTCTCCTATGGTAAGCAATAGAATCGACGTAGTCAACTCCAAGTGTGTCCCTCTTGATCACTGACTGAAGGACAATGACACGTGGATGATTTGCCCTCCGGCTTCATCTCTTTTACCCTATTTCAAATCATTATCACGCAACTCCCAGTGATGTTACACTCTAGAATTCTTTGCTGATGGATCTTTGACACCGCCTCTTCTACCTAGGTTGCTGCCTCCCCCTCCTCTCCTTCCTTCTTCTCTTCTTCCCCTTCCCCAGGCTCTGTCTCTTCCTGTCTTTTTTATACTCTTTTTTTTTTTTTAAAGAGACAGTTGCCACGCAATCTAGCCTGGAACCCTGTAGCCCAGGATGCCCTTGAACCCATGATCTTTCTAGAAATAGCACAGGCGGGTGTCCCCGTGATTGGCTTATGAATTATTTTTCTTGTTGAGGCATCTCCAGCATTTTTCAGCTTAATAGCCTTCATGGGGGTCTGTGAAAAATACATGGCACTTTGCATCCTGCCTCTGCCACATTCTCTGTTCTGAGACTGCACACAAGTCTGTTCCCTGGAGAGTATAACTTAAGAGTGGGATGTGTGGCTCCTTTTCTTACAAGAATCATGAATCACACAGCTCCTCTCTTCTTGCTTGGCTTTTTGGGCTTTGCAAGAATGGGAAAAGCTGGCTGGGGGGTGACAAGGAGGAGTTGCCCCCCCCCCCCCGCATTTGCTACTGGAATCTCACTTCTCCCAACCTGCCCTACAGGGTCTGGGAGGACAGTGCCCAGGGCTTAGCTGATCGTGATTGTGAGATGTTGCACTGAGGAATCTGACTCTTTGGTAGTCTGTCTTTAGAGGTGGCATGGTGGTGGTGGTGGTGGTGGTGGTGGTGGTGGTCCATAGCACCTTTTGAATTGGGCTTCGTAAGGCTATTATAAAGTAGGGTAAAAGTTCTAATCAACAGTCTGTTGTACTATTTTAGTGTCTTTCATCTTTATCATCTCTTTATTTTTTTTCCCTCACAGCATCATCATTGTCATCATCAGCAGGAGGGATATTGTCAGGTGGTGTGATGATATGTGTGATGGTGGTATGTATGGCCACTCTAGTCCAGATAAGCAGTGCGTGGGCAGTGCAAATCACTTTGGCACACTCTAGCAAGAAGAAGAAGCCTAGTCTAGCTGAAGTGTGTAAACAGAAAAATGAGAAGCAATGGGTCTGGAAAAATGACAGATGCCAGTGGCCCAAAGTCCTTATGTCCAATGCATAGGATTTTCGACTGGACCCTATAGAATCTATAGTATAGATGATAGTCAGCTATAGAGAAATGCAGGGGAGAGGCAAGATCTTGTTTGTGGGTAGGGAGGTTGTTGTCTCTCCCTCCTCTTCTTCCTTTTCCTCTTCTTCCTCCTCCCTTCCTCTTCCTGTTTTTTTTCATCCTCTTTTTTTTTTTTTTGAGACAGTTGCCATGCAGTCTAGCCTGGAACCCTGTAGCCCAGGCTACATATAAAAGGAATGGCTTCCAACAGAGATAAACTTCAAGAGGGAATAGGATTTCCACCCTGTTTACATGATAGCATTTTGGGAATTAGAAAAAAGTAACCCAATTGGGAGGATGCAATGCAGAGGATTTAAGATGTAGCAAGCAGGTGGTACCCTTGTGCAAACAAAAAGGTGCCCCTCCAGCCTGCACCAGGGTGAAGAGCTTAGCAAGTAGAGAGGAGGCCAAAGTACCATAGCATCTTCTGGGTTGGGCATTGAACCTGCAGGGAGCACAGAGCCAACATTGTTTCTGGCATAGAAGTGGTACTCAGTTAAAACATTTAAATGTTTGTGGACAGACAACAAGGGTATTTGGGCACCTACTGCTGCCAGTTATCCTGTCAGGACTCCCTGAAAACTTGGAGTGAGTTGTGGTCAGAGAGTAGGAGGTAGAGACAGACTACCGCATCTGTCCATTCCTTCACACTTTGTGACAGAAAGGGTCCATTCTCCATAGTTATCCTGGGACAATAGACACGGATATGGATTGCGCTGGGCAATGAGACACAGTTTTCCCTCACACAGAGGGGCATGGTAGATGAGAGAGTTTAAAAGTAGGATACGCAGGCCTTACAAAATGGCTGACTATGAGAGGAATCAAGAGGAGCCCTGACACTTCTCTCCTGGTGGACTGAGGTAAGGAGGAAGCTGGACTGTGTTGGGGGAAGAGGGCGAACAAAGCTTCTGGGCTGTAGTTTTATTTGGAGTCTGTCCTTGTGGAGTGGGAAGCTGGACCTGCCCCAGTGATCCTATCACATTGTTTTAGAGGCATCGTGGGACATAGACGCAGCAAAAGTTCTTGCTGTTCCCTCTGTTCCCCGTGGGAAAGTCTTATTGGTAAAGTCTTGTATGGCAAAGGACAGACACTGATTTCTTATCAGCATCTGTCTTCTATCTTCAGCTGTGCAGGGAAATTGCTAATGACATAACTGAAAGGGTATTGATAGCTTATAGAATTCAATACCAGAGAACAGAGGACTCTGGAGGTCACTTAAAGCTCAGTGAGTCTGCAGCATTCCATGAGCCCTGATGCTCAGATACTAGGGGTCAAAGATATCAGGAGAACGCCATCAGGAGGATGCTCTTGGTGGTCTTTTGTGCTCTGATCCACTCATGTCAAAAACACTTCAGAAGCTCACTATATAACAGCTAGCTTGAAAATATGCACAGGATATGCAAAGGAAATTTAGATTTTCAACTCTAGCCCTCACTTATGTCTATCACATGGGTCTGTTAAGTCTCTAAGAGCATCATTTTCTGCCTCCGAATTCATTATTTTACACTTTAACTTTGAATTAGCATAGAGTTTTACATTTATGCCTTCCTACCAAACGAACAGGAGAGGATGTCTTTTTGAGACAAGTAGAAAAAAATTGTCTTTGGGTTACTCCAAAACAAGGCTTCATTCTTATTTTTGTAGTGGGGAAGGGATGTGGCCATTTAGTGGGAAATAGAGCAGTGTTCATCTCTCAACTGCCCTAGTCTATAATTCACCTCGGCAACTGGACAGACAAACAAACAAAAGCTACATCACCACAAGAAGCCGAGGCACGGCGGGTTAGTCACAACCGTAACGGAGAGACGTGAGTCTAGGAAGGTGCTCCTGAGGTGCCTTGGAGGCGTGGTGATGGTGTCTCTTGGAAAACACCCAGCAGGTCCTATCGAAACAGGACAATCAGCTGGAAGAATGAGATAGTGACTAACTGTCCTCTCACTGATGCCGTTTGGTTTTAAGCTTGTTAACGTATCAGAGCAACAATATTCCTTTCATCAAAGCAAAAGGTTCACTTAAAAAAAAATAGGCAGATACATAAATGACATGGGTCTTGTTTGTAAAAAGCTTCATAGCCACCTGGCTGGCTCATCATCCTCTGAGGGGTGTGAGAAAGGGGGAGGGAGGGAGGGGTGGACAGACAGATGCACACATGCACACATAGGAATGGCAGAACACTGCAGTGGGAGCACAAGTAAGCTCTGAGCCAGTCATTGGGGGTGGGGGTTGAGGCAACCAGAAGTTCCTACAGGCAAAGGGATGAGGATTGCATGAGAGAATTCAAAGCAATAATCCTTGGCCACCGGGATTAATAAGAGGGCAAGGCCCATCCATGATCAAACAGTCGGCTGGGAGCATATGTCTGTGCAGAGGTACTTTGTGTGTTGGCTGTGGCTGGTGCCAAGTTGTGACTCCTGCAGAGCCTTCTGGGATGGGTCTGCGTATTAGTCATTTGTACAAGGGATCCCCCCCCCCTTTCACAACTTCCTGGCTTTCTCTTTCCTTACTCACTTTTGCAAGAGTTGGACACTGCCAAGCTTCAGATCAAAATTTCTTAATGCCAAGGCAGTTGCCTCAATGGTCCTGGCTCACAGCACCGGTGTTTGCTCACCACACTGGTTTTGAAAGAGAAGTGCTCATGCTACAATTGTGGGAATATTGGAAACGTTTAAGCCCCTCTCATTTTTGGAGCTTGGTTCATTGGCATTTTAGAAGACCATGTTAGTGCTGCCTTACCAAGAGGTAAGCCGTTTTTAGGCTTTCTTCACATTTAAAGCTAATGTTTTTGTCCTTATGTTAGTTACTTAGTACAGGTACCTGAAAGGCCACAGAAAGCATCAGCTAAGCTGATTAAGGGCTTGAATGTCAACGTTTTCAGAGGTAGGCAGGTTGCTCTACAGATTTCTGATTGTCGGCAATGTGGTTTGGGATGCGGTGTTTGAGTGAGGCAAGAGAAGACACAGCTTCCATCGGAAGATGCAGGTGACTCCTTAGGCCTTAGTGAAATCTCCAGTGCTCTTCTGGCCCGTTTCAGGAGTGCACGTGGCAGGGGAGTGTGTTGCTGTTGAGATCAGTGGGTGTCTGACCAGCTCTAAGAGTGGGATGGAGACCCAGTGCCTGCCTGGGAGAAAAGGCCTTCCACCTCTCTAGTCACAGGAATGTCTGTCACAGGTGACAGACAGAAAGACTTTCCAGATTTGAGGGTCTCTTAAAGACCATCTTACCAACCTTTCAAATCCTTCTGGTCACAGTTTTTGGGTAATTCTACACCACTACTGTTAGCCAGAAGTGGCTCATTGAGCACTGAGTATTTGCTATTTTCAGTTGAGTGTAGTGGCTGACACTTGTGATATTAACACTCGGGAAGCTGAGGCAGGAGGATTGCCACAAGTTTGAGGCTGGCATGAGCTGCGTAATGAGTTCTAGACTAGATTATGCTACAGAATGAGACCCTATTTCAAAACCAAATGAATAACAATCCAAACCAAACTAAACCATACTCAAACCAATTCTTATTCCTGCCTTAAACATTCCTGGACAACTGTAAGTTTGTACTATAAAATGTTTCATGCAAAATGGAATCTTTCCTGTCACGATCTATTAAAATGTTCAAGGGGGCCAAAAGGTCCTAACACCAATGTCACAGCTGTCTGCTTCAGGCGACATCTTTCAGGGGAAGCCCATGAAACAGCTGGCCATAATTTTATATCACAGCCGATGACGGCCATGACTTCAACTGTCCCTGGGCGGTCAGAGCTTGCTAGCTTTAACCACACACTGTAGAAATTCCGTTCAAAGCAACACGTGGGCTTCTCCATCCTAATAAGACCTAAGCCTTCTTATATTCTTCCATATTTCACCATCCACTCTGGCCTATGCACACATGCCCCAGCCTGCAAGTCTATTTTGTGTTCTTTATTCTGCCCAATTTTTTTAAAATTTGGCTTTTATTTTTTATTCTACCAACACCCACCTAAGTCCTGTTATTTTCTAAGAAAGAGAGGGTAGGTATAATCATTTCAGAGAGACGCGTTGCAAACCTCCTCCCCCCACCCCACCCCCCTCAGCTGCACTGCTCCATGGTGCCCCCTTCCAGGCCCTAGACCTGTCTCTTTCCAGAGTTCCCATGAGCTCTTTCTAACTTCTGGAGTTCCCCAGAGGCTGATTTCTTGTTTTCTTCGCTCTTGGAATCTGGCCTCTTTTGCTGGGTTCAATTCTGGGAATCGTCTTGCTTCTGAACCCCAGCCAGGCTTGGAATCCTGGCCGACTCCAGCCACTCTCACAGTCCAGCACCCACTTAGGACGCCCAGCTCCTCTTGCAGAGTGCCTGGGCTTGGCTGACATTGGCATGGCCTGTATCTGTCTCCTGTCCTGCCCTTCAAATGCATGTGTACCTACCAGATTGTATGCTTCTTCCTAAAGAGCTCGGACAGACGGCCTTCCTGTCTGCTTTTCTTCCTTCCCTCCAAATTCTATCTTATAGCCTTTCCCATCTACCCACCAGCCTGGCCTTCATGAGAGGCTGTTGTCATCCCCCGCCCCCCTTTCTTTCCCTGGGGACCCTTAAGGTAGAAGTAAAAATAACCCTGACTGAGCTTGTTTGGAATCTGGCTGTGCTGTTTTCTCCTTTAGAGTTTATTTTAAGTGATTTTAAAGAGTTGATGTTTACTCAGGACCCATGGGAAGGAAAGGACCTTTGTCAAAGAGTGAAGGGATCAGCCCCAGCCCTGAGAGCCTCTTTGTTCATCCCCGGGTCTCAGTGCAGCCAGCTTCTAGCTGATAGAATCTTTCTAACCCTCACCTTGTACCTCCTTGGTGCCTTCACTAACTTAGTGCACTGAGTTTAACCTTCAAGCTATTGAGTACGGAAGACAGCATCTAGTCTCGGTTAAAGTGGCTCGGTTAAAGAAAACAAGTAACAAAACCCAGACACTGTGAGAGTGAAAGCCAGGAATTAGTATTTCTTAAACAACAAAAAACAAAAAACAACAATAAAATCAAGAAATCCAACTCAGTCTTGTTATATCTGCAACAAATGAATGAATGAATGATTTCTTTACCCACCCAATATATACTGGTCACCCCCCTTTTTTTCCCTTCCAAGATTAGGTTTCTCTGTGTAGCCTTGGCTATTTTGGAACTCACTCTGTAGATGAGGCTGGCCTTGAACTCACAGAAATTTGCCTGGTTTTGCCTCCTCCTCCCAAGTGCTGGGATTAAAAGCATGTGCCACTACTGCCTGGCCTCCCTGACTTTGGTCCCCAGTTGGTGTTATTTTTAGGAGACTTAGGAGGTGCGGCCTTGCTGGAGGAAGTCCGTCACTGGAGACATACTTGTGAGGCTCATTTCCAGTTTGCTCTCTCTCCTGTGCTTCTGGTTCCAGATGTGAGCTCTGAGCTGCTGCTGTAGCCACCATGTCTGCCACCTGCTGACTCAGCTCTGCCCTCATGGACTTTAACCCTCGGAACCGTAAACCCATATGAACTCTTTCTTCTGTAAGTTGGCTTGGCCATGGTGTCTTATCACAGCAATAGGAAAGAAACCAATATAGGGTCTTCCTGTGTACCTCCGGCTGCTCAAGAGCCCACTGTATAGGTACCAGGCTGGCTTCGAACTCACAGAGACCTTCTGTCTCTGCTCCTCTTTAACTCTGGTGCTGGGATTAAAAGCAGGCACCACACCTGGCCACTGGTCAGCTTTCTAATAATTTTCACGCCAAGGTGACGTTTAGGTCAAGACTGTTCAAAATTCAAAATTTCCATCTTCACGTGGACCACACTAGGAGATGTCAGAGAAGCAATAAAGCAGCCGTAGACCCCAGCCGTCTGCTGAACCCATGTGTGTTAGTGTCCCAAGTGCATAGGAACTGCTCGTGCATTCACAGACCAACAATTATCCCATTATATAACTCCTCAGAGCTTGATTTAACCATTAGGGAAGATGTTTTGATAGATAACATCTGTTGTTGTTTTCAATTAAATATTGTATCACTAAACTTTGATTAAAAACGGATTTAAACATTTTAATAGCCCTTTCTCTAGAAGATGGCTAAATGTAAAAGAGAAAAATGTCACTTCTTCAAATTGTTTGTCCCCTTGCTTTGTTGCTCTATTTTAACCGAATTTCCATTAATGACTGTTTAAAACTCACACGGTTCCGGATGCTGTAAATCGAGATGCAGAAACAGGATCTCCATGCCAGAACTGCTGTTCTCACTCTTTTGCTATTGTTACCTCATTTCATTTTATGCTTTAATTAAACTGGGTATATTTTATGTTTTAGTTTGCTTTCAAACAACTGCAGTGCATGTAATTGACACTATTTCATCTCTGGTAGAAAGTGCTGAGTCGAATTAAATGCACCACTTCCATTTCCTTTTGAATTTAATCTGTAGGAAAACTAAGAGAGGCATAACATAAATTGTATTTCTCTAATAAGTGAAAATAACTAACACCTAATAATCACTAATAAAGACAGGTGAAACCTTTATTTTTAGTGTAACTTACCTATATGCAAATAGATATTTAGTAGCATGATGTACTTTTAGTAATTTTCCCCAAATGGTATATAACAAATGGCTAATGTATTCTACCGCTCTGCATAAAACAGATCTTCACATACAGATTTTTAAATTTTTTGCTTGGTTTGTATTATTTTTGGTTTTGTTTATTTTTTGTTACTGTGTGTATGTGTGTATAGGCATGCTCATGCCACAGCACATGTGTGGAGGCTAGAGGACAAGGGATCAAGTTGAGAACGTCAGCTCTGCGCAAGCCCCTCTACCCTAGAGCCGTGTCACCAGCCCTCCTGTCAGACATTTTAAACATATTCACTCAAGCTATCAGGGTTAACTTTAGTACACATAATGGGGGAATAACATGCCGTATTTCAATAGAGTAGGCCTTGGGGATGTTTTGCAAAGGGCTAGATAGTATATATTTTCAAATTTGTGGACACTGCTGTCTCTCAACGACACAGCTCAGCTGGTGTCATATGAAAGCCATCTTAGACGATACACAAGCAAATAAATGTAGCTTCTTTCTGGTAAAACTAATTTACAGAACAAGCAGGTGCCTGTGCCCACACATTGGCTTTGCTAACCCTTGTTATTATGTAAAAAAGAACAAGTCCTAGGCAATGTTCGGAATAGAGAGAAAGCGACAGGGCAGCTGATGAGCTAGGAGCCTGAATATGCTTCCGTTGACGTATGTATTACACACATCTATGTATTTGTCTTTGTCTTACAAATTAACTCAATCTCTTGGTTTCCAAGTTTGACTTTTCTACTGCATATTGTATTTTAGAGCAGAACCCTAAACTCATCAACGCTCTCCTAAGTGTTCATTAAGTTGTCAAATAATTATCCTAATTAAAATGTACTCTCTTCGCTTCCATGGTGGCTCAGCCTGTAATTGCAACACATTTATCTTACACACAAACTTGGCTTAAATCAAGGCAGACTGTATACACCCTCCCCTCACACAACTGCATTTTCAGTTTAGCTCTGGATTAGGAGTAGGGACAAGAAGCCAAGAAGCTTTGTTTAATGAGATTTGGAAACTGGATACTATGAATTTCTTAATTAAAAAAAAAGAAAGTGATTTTTAAAGAATCTTTTGCTCATATTGATGGTCTTTTCCTAACAAATATTTCTGAAAAATGTGATTTCTGGATCATTCTTGTGATATTCTCACCGTGTGTTTGCCACCCTTGGCTTCCTGTAGACACGGAGGTCTTAAGAACAATTACTCATTTCTGTGCCTGTTACCTTGTGCCAGAATAGGTGCTTTCTGGTATATAGTTGATGACACAAATATTATGTATTAATAAGGTATTGCCCAGTGAAAGCCAGAGTCTGGGAATATTCCTTTTGAAAGGAGAGCAGCATGTGTGCTGAGCACTTTTTCTTTGTGTGAGGTTGGGGTCTCCAACAGGAGACACACTAATATGTGTGTGCTAATATCCACTAATATGTTTTGTGTAGGTAGCATTGTCTTATGTACGTATGTACGTACGTATGTACATATGTATGTATGTATTTTTAAGACAAAGTGTTGATAAAGCTTCTAGACTTGTTTACAGCTTGAGATTTGTGCCTTGGCCTCCTATGTGTCTGGGATCACAGGTCTGTGCAAGCTTGCCCTGTTTAAAACAGTGTCAAACATTATTCTTGCAGAGGTTGTGGGAAGCTCTATTATGTAAAAGGCTTTTGAATGTGTCTGATCCTCTCAAATGTTATTGTAGGTAGAAATTATTAGCTTGTCACTTGCATGGAAAGGAAGGCTCAGGAATTTATATATGCATTTATTTCTTGAAGTGCTAGGGATTATCTCTCTCTTACACACACACACACACACACACACACACGCTCGCACACACACACATCCGCACGCACACACTTGCACACACACTCACACACTCTCACATACCCTCACACAC
>OU015756.1:37398534-37413078 GCA_907169655.1 Acomys percivali | reverse complement strand
AAGAAGAAGAAGAAGAAGAAGAAGAAGAAGAAGAAGAAGAAGAAGAAAGAAGAAGAAGACAGCCCAAAAAACATCTCATTGTGGAATCTATGGTATGTCACGGTGTGTCACACAGTATATCCTTTTGCCTAAACAGCTTCACTTACAAATGTTCATGCTGATGCAAGTGGCATGTGTAGCCACCTAAGGCCAGGATGAGGCCAGAGATCCATGCAGCACCTGAGGACCATGAGTGCTGGTCAGTGGGCTCTGTTGAAACCTTCAGCCAGTGTTACCACTGAAGGGCATTCCGATGTCTATTGTCCGGGTGTCATGTGAAGTCATGTTGATGCCCATGGGCTGTGCTGAGCTGGCCCTGGCCCTCACTGGCAGTGGAGGCCAGGTGGACGTGGGGCTGAACAACTCGGCTACCATGCAGGCCGAGATCCAGGGTTTTGAGTTGGCCCACCCCAACATCTACCCCCTCAGTGAACCGCTGGAACATGTGAGGACTAGTCCTGCAGAGCCAAAGCGACAGGACCTTCATGACATCAGGCTATGGCAGGATAACTGAGAGAAACGTAGGCGAAGATTGAGTATTGATGGTGTAGAAGAAAGTACAGGACTTGAACCACACCGGTGACCCATTGCAACGAACATTTGCAAGCAAAGCTGTTTGGTTAAAGGGTATTCTGTGTGACACACTGCTGCTTCCAATGCCACTATGACTAGCGAACAAACATGTTAACGGAGAGGTGGCAAAGACAAAGGACAGGAGTGGTACATGCACGGTGACCTAGAGGCTCAACAGCTGCAATGGTGTGAGAGGAGACTGCGATTGATGGAGGACAGGTCGTTGTTCAGAGGGGAGAGATGTTTTTCTTCTTCCTTTTCTTTCTTTCTTTTTAAGATTTAAATTTCATTTTAACATTTTCTTTTGATGGGGCAAGTTACAAGGTTGGGGGGGGGTCAGACATTGAAGGACTTGGAAATGGGGTGCATGGTGTAAAATTACCAAAGAATCAACACAAAATATTATGTTAGAGAAAATTTTTTTGCTTGTGTATAGATGGGATAGAATCAATCCCCTCAGGAAGTGTTAGTGCGAATAACCACAGCTCCCCTACACCTGTCCTGTGAGGACAGCAGGATTTAGGGTTCTGTTGTGTTAGTCGAGAAAGTTTGAGGCTTCAGAGCGACACAGAAGAGAAGAGCTGGCTTGATTTTCAGTCCAAAGAGCCAGGAGCAACTGTCAAAACAGGACAAATCCCAAGGGAGGATGTTGGACTCAGAGGGAAAGGAAGAAAAGCAGAATTAAAAAAAAATGTTATTTAAAAACAGTTGAGCTCATGCCACCATGGAAGAAAGTGCTAAATCCTTTGAAGACCAATGGTAAGAGGACACAAAAGCTTGCTGTAGGCACAGTGGCTGTGGGTTGCTGGGACATTCAATGCCTTGTCGGTTTGTGAAAGCTACTAGTCCACCCTGTGGGCAGATTTCCATAGCTGGAATGAAAGATTTACCTTGTCCCATGGTTTCACAGGCCTGCTCTGTTGTTTCTGGGCTCATAAGTGGGCCAGAATATCATGACATACATTGCCTGATGGAGCAAATTGGCCTACCTCATGGTAGCCAGGAAGAGGAGGCGGGAGGAGGACAGAAGGGAGAGAGAGGGAGAGGGAGAGGGAGAGGGAGATGGAGAGAGATCATTTTTATAAGTAAACCTCTGTTCTCCCAAAACCTTTCCAGTGTCAACCTATGAGGTGATTAATGAGGTCAGAAGCAACACACACACACACACACACACACACACACACACACACACACACACACACACACACACCCTTATTTCTTTCAGAAAATTAATCCATTTTTTTATTTCGTCCTGAACCAACCCAAATAAGTTTAAACTTGTTTTCTTTTCCACTTAAAGTGTTATTTATTTATTTTGGGGTCATATGCCCAGGTACATGTGTAGAGGTCAGAGGAGACTTGTGGGTCCTAGGGAGTGAACTTAGGTCATCAGGCTTGTTGGCAAGCACCCTTAGCCACTGAGCCACCTTATAGGTCCTAAAATTCTTACAAAAAGAAAAGTTGACAGGAAAAGTTAAAAATTTTTTTATGACTAGAAATGCAATTGAAACACTATGGAATCTTTCTCTCTTTCTTTGTTTCTTTGTTTCTTTGTTTCTTTCTTTCTTTCTTTCTTTCCTTCTTTCTTTGGCATAGGGTCTCATGTAGCCCAGGCTAGACTCAAGCAAGGCTATGTTGACCTTGAACTCCTGATCTTTCTGTCTCTATATCTCAAGTGCTGGAACTGCAAATGTGTGCCACTATCCCTGTCTAAAATCACTATCTTTTTTCTTTAAAAAATTTTTTAATTTTATTAATTTATTCAGATTACAATTAAATTGTTATCCTATCACTTGTATCTTGCCATTCCTCCCTCCCTCCCGCTTTCACCCTATTCCCCTCCCCTAGGTCTAAGACCAAGGGAGACCTCCTCCCCCACTATATGGTCATAGGCTATCAAGTCTCATCTTGGTAGCCTGCTTATTCTTTCTTTGAGAGCCATCAGGCCTCCCCACCAAGGGGAGGTGGTCAAATATGGGGCACCAGAGTTTGTGTCAGAGTCAGTCCCTGCTCTCCACATATTTTTTTTTAATTAAAATGTTCCTCTCTAAAGAGAACTGGAGAACCACATGTCAGTGTCTCTGTTCTAGCAATCCTCAGTGTTCTAGCAATACCTCCAGCTCCTGGGGGGACCACTGTGCCTTTTCCCCTATCCTTTTCCATCTTTCCCATTTTTGGACAGGGGATTTTGACTTACATGGATTCCTTGGCAGTTCTAGAAGTGTTCTGAGGCCTTCCCAGTCTCCATGGTATCTGACAGAATTATCTTTAGTTGTTTCTGCTGCCTGTTAGTTCCACAAACATGACTCCTGTATGCAAGTCATGCCCCCTGGGGCTGGAGATTGATTCAAAGATAATTTCCGTCACGGGAGAGAGAGAAACTCTATGCTCTCTCTATGCACGTCCTCCTGAGTTGCTGGCTGTCTACACTCTTACCTGGTGGGAGGCTGGGAAGGACATTGCTGTAGTTTAATTTGGGAAATGTTTTCAAAAGTCTATGTATTAAAGGCTTGGTGCCAGAGTAGAGAATTGGTGGGGGGTGTTGCTGGGTTCTATGGACATTTAAGAGGTAGAGATGAGTGGAAGGACCTTAAATCATTGGGTATGTGCACTCTAAAAGGATTATGGGACCCACTCATCCTTGCTCTGTTTCCTGGCTAGTGAATGCTTGCTCTGAAATGCTCTGTGTTGTCCTGAATTTACCAGTAGCTCAGGCCAATGATGCTGGTAGAGCTGAGATTATGTTCTGGCTAATTTTATGTTAACTTGACACAGATGAAGTCATCAGAGAGGAGGGTGCCTCAACTGAGAAAATGCTTCTATAAGGTCAAGCTGCAGGCAAGCCTGAAGGGCATTCTATGAACTAGTGACTGATGGGAGAGGGCCAAGCCCATTGTGAATGGTACCATTCCTGGGCTTCTGGTCCTAGGTTCTATAAGAAAGCAGGCTGAACAAGCGATGAGGAGCAAGCCAGGAAGCAGCACCCCTCCATGGCCTCTGCATCAGCTCCTGCCTCCAGGTTCCTGTCCTGTTTTGTTCCTGTCCTGGCTTCCTTCAGTGATGGATTACAATGTGGAAATGTAAGCCAAGTAAACCTCTTCCTTCCCATGGTATTTCATCTCATCAATAGAAACCCTAAATCAGACTAGAACTTCTAGGATCATGGCCCGGAGTAAATCTGTTTTTACTTTGTAAGTAGCCAGTATCAGGTATTTTGTGATAGCCATGTGAAGCCAACTAACAAACCTAGATATGCTTAATTCTACCAAGTGAGTTCTAGGACAGCCACACAGAGAAACTCTGCCTTAAAAAACAAAAACAAAACAAAACAAAAACCAAACCAAAACAACAACACCATCACCACCACCACCACTACCACTACCACACTTGTCTGTGCTGTCCTGCCTCGGGCGTACTTGGATGGCTGAGAACATAACAATGGGTGGGGCGACATTGACAGCGTTCTGAGCTTCCATTATGTGCTTGTCACTTTGGAGATAAATGAAAAATTAGCATTTTCTGTATGGGGTGTGGATTTGGATGTTCTCTTTGGTGGGAAGTCAGAAGCTGAGAGTAGGAAGGTAGAAGGAAGGGAGCGCTATGATGGATCGGCAGCGGCCAGACAGCTGGAGACAGCTAGGATTTCAAGGTGTGGCAGGAATCAAAATGGGTGAGGTGAAGAGGAAGAGCGCATGTTTTCTTAGAAAGGAAAAGGCATAGTATTTACCATCAGAGGAAGAAGGGACAGTGGTTAATGTGATGTGTACTTTCAGAGATGGAGAGGGCTAGCTCCCAGTGACCTTAAACCTCCCTTGAGGCTCCATCTCTTTTTAAAAAAGGAGTTATTTATTTATTTATTTATTTAATGTATATGAATGTTTTATACCTGGAGGCCAAAAGAAGGCACCAGATCTCATTATCGATGGCTGATGGCTGTGAGCCACCATGTGGTTGTTGGGATTTGAACTCAGGACCTCTGGAAGAGCAGGCGGTGTTCTTGAACTCTGAGCCATCTCTCCAGCCTGGGGCTCCACCTCTTAAAGGTTCATAGTGTGTGCCAATTGCATCGTCTTGGGTGCATTGCATAGACCTCCCTCCTTAGGCAGGATTTTGTGGAAGCCAGTGAGTCCTATGAAGAAGGAAACTACATAAAATTTCTGCAAGGCCCACCCATCCTGAAACAGTAGGCCAAATGTTTCTATTAGAGGCAGAACTTGGAGGGAGCAAAGTGGATACACACACGGAATAGGTGGGAGGTAAGAATGCCCTTTATTTCGGTGGCATACAACAATCCACGGAAGACGCTAGTACAGGAGAGAGCTCTGAGCAGTGACAGGGCCTGTTATGAGTGGACTCATTGACAAAGTCCTTCATGAGAGGAGGTGACTAGGAGGCCAAGGTCACCATCAGGGTCTAAATACCATCTGAGTCCAGGGAAATGGATCGCTCTCATTCAGCGGGGAGAAGAAGTCGAGTTAGGCGAAGGCTACATCTCTGTTTTCCAAGTCTTCCTTGTTTCGTGTGTCTGCAGGCTGGTCCTGTTTTTCCAGTCAAGCTCCTAATGACCAATAGAGATTTAAGGCAGAGGGCAACTGAAAAGCTGTGAAACTCTGCTCCCACAGGACTGTCCCGTGGGGTGTTTCTGAATGCCTTCTTTGTTATTCTGGAGCCCACACGTGCTCATTCGGGAGGTGGAAACCATGGAGACTTTCCCTCCCTCCCTCATCACCTCTCCATCATCTTGTTCCTGTGCCCTATTTCTGCCACAGTCTGAACATTTCACAGCCCCATTAAAGCCCGTGTTTAGTGCCCAACTCAGGGGCAGCTCTAGTCAAGTGGGATAAGGTCTCGCTTTCTCAGGGGTCCTATATTTTCTCCTTCTCCCCCTTTTCCTCCTCCTTCTCCTCCTCCTCCTCCTTCTTCTTCCTCTTCTTTAAAATAATATTTATTATGTATACAGTGGTCTGCCTGCATGTACACCTGCTCACCAGAAGAGGGCACCAGATCACATTATAGATGGTTGTGAGCCACAATGTGGTAGCTGGGAATTGAACTCAGGACCACTGGAAGAGCAGACAGTGAGCGCTCTTAACCGCTGAGCCATCTCTCCAGCCCCCAAGAATCACATTTTAAATTTAGGGCCCTTTAGTTATAATAGGCTGCTGGGAAGCACTTTGAACAGGGGGAAACTTTGAATTCTATCCATGTGAATAGCTTTGTCTTAAGCATATTGGAGCCTGGCCCAACTGTGTCTTAGTTGCTAGGGAGATTAAAGCAGCAACGAGCTGATGCTTAACCCCCAAAGTCTGGTTGTATCTTCTGTTACTGCCCGCACCCAGGTTAGCAAGTGATACTTATTGCTTTTTTTTTTCCCCAGAAAAGGGAGAAAAACAAGATAAACATTGCTACATTTGAGGAGGTAGGATGAAGTTCGGTCTGGCTTGTGAAGAGGCAGATGGACACACCTTGTGCATAGCTGGTTTCCATGTGGCGGCATTCCCAGTGAGCAGAGTCTATTCACAGCCTTGGGGAGGTCAGGTCATCAAAGTTTCAGGTTGCTAAATGGTGGCTGGGCCTCGGAGTATGGGACTTTTTTTTTTTTTTTTTTTTTTTAAAGAATTCAGTTCTGCAAAAGATTAAAGAATATGGAGTGCCTTCATCTTAGTCAAATGCAGGTGATCAATCTGTCCTTTGTGTACCATAAACTGGGGCCCCAGACACGAAGATCAAATAATCCGGGATGGGAAATCGGCTGGAGCACATCCAGCCTGACCTGGATGTAGACATTTCTCCTGCCTTGTCTTGTCTCTTGCCACAAATCATCCCGCAAGGATTAGGCTACAGCGACTTGAGTTCCCACAGGCTTGAAGGATGGTGACTCCAGCATTATCCATGGTGAAATCAGAGCCAACAATCAATATGTATTTTCAGGCAAAGAACCATGATTCATTTCTGTTATCGGCCGATCTTAGGCAGAAATCATATCTTTTGTGACTTGAATGCACGGCGTTTTCAGCTGCTTTATGGCTGCAGCTGAGGCTAGGAATTTGATTTGACTGGTGTTGAGCAGCTGAAGGTGTCTAAACTGCCTTTTGCATCGGGGTACCTAAAGCAAGTGTGAGTTTTTTTGTGGGGGGCGGTGATGGGGAGAGAAGGTGAGGTGAAAGGAAGCAAAAGCTGTCTGCAGGGAAGAGCTATTTCTGTTAACTGGAAGCAGCTTAATTTGTTGTTAATGACACCGAGTGCGGTGTTAATTTAACTTTTGCATTAGGAGTATTGACTTTAGCATGAAAAAACCAGATGCCAGCCATTGTGTGATAATGACCAGCGCTGTCAGAACTCAGTCCCAGCGTGATACAGGAGAAGAAACTCTCCCAGAAAACAAAGGATCTTTTCCCTGCTCTCTGAAGAATTAGCTGTGCTACACTAGCCTCTTTTGACTGTAGGTAATGCATCTGTAGAGAGATAGACATAGAATATTGACCCACGTTCCTTGCTAGGTCCAAAGTCTTTGTTTTATGTTTCATTAACATTATAAATTCCTAAGCGAGGCAGCTTTTAAAAAGAAACAGACACAAATCGACTTAATCCATTTGTTGAAGTGCTACCCGTAGGTCAGTTCTTATTTTCAAAATCACCTACAAAGATAGTACACGATGAGGGCGGAAATTAACTGGTGCCTGAGCTTGTGCAACTAGTCGCAGTGACAGCCGCCAACACTCACTCGTACAGCCCCGTACGTGTGCAGAGGCTTCACACACCCTTCTCACTCACCCTTAATCTGTACCTACTGTCTAGCAATGCCACTGAGGAGGAGGGAAATGAGGGTACCGACCTCACGTTAACCCCTAGAGACAATCTGTTCTATCTATGTCTAAGTGTGCTTTTTTTTTTTTTTTCCATCTTGACACAAACCTGGTATACCTGAGGAGAGGGAACTTAATTGGGAGAATGCCTGTAGACATGTCTGAAGGGGCATTTTCTTCATTAGCCATTGATGTAGGAGACCCCAGCCCATTGTGGCTGCTGCTGTCCCCGGCCAGGGGTGCGGGCCTCGGTTGTATAAGAAAGCAGGCTGAGTAAGTTATAAGGAGCAGCAAGCCGGTAAGCTGCCTTCCTTCATGGCCTCTGCTTCAGTTCCTGCTTCCTGCTTCCTGCTTCCTGCCTGAGTTCCCGCCTTGACTTCTGTCAAGATGGGTGGCAATATAGACATGTAAACTAAAATAAGCTCTTTTCTTCCCAAGCTGTGTTTTGCTCGTGGTATTCACTAGGAAAGCAAACTAATACATAGAGAGAATAAGGTTATCACCCCAACGGTATCTACTGAGCTCCTCCAGCGCAGCAGGCTGGGCTGGAGACAGCCCTGTGCTTGCAGTTACAGTGGGAAGAACTCAACCGTAGAGGGCCTGGGGAAGTAACCAACAGTGCGGATGCCACGTGACTTTGTACAAAGTGGGCTGCCCGGGGGTGAGGCTGGAGCGGGGTACTGCAAGCTCTCCATCTGAGGAATGGCTACAAAACCACGGTACAGTCTCCACCAAGAAACAGTGTTGGAGGGTATCGAGGGGGCATGAGTTGGAGGTCTCAGGTTTATTTCTGAAGAGCCCCAGGCTAGCACAAGAGGGCTTGAAATGTTTCTCTAAGCAAGAGCTCCCTTGTTCATTTCCCAGAGTGAAGACGGACATTATCTATGGCACTGTTGGGAATCAAGGCTGTGCCAGCAGTCAGCTTTGCCAGCAGTCCCCAAGCCATGCAGTTCTGGCTTCTGGGAATGCCGTGTGTGATAATAAGCTGTATAAAATGCAGCCAAGCACCCTCCAGACAGCACTGGTTTCTAACATGGTAGTTGTGTTAGACTTCCTTCAGGGTAACGAGCCTGAGGAAACACCTTAAAGGATGGAGCTGTTTGTTTTACCTCCTGGTTTTGGAGGGTTCTCTCCAGGGTTGCTTGACCCCAGGCATTTGTTCAGAAAAACCTGGAGGCCTTTAGCATGTGCAGGGGAGAGTCAGAATTAGGAAGGGACTGCAGACCAGGTATAATTTTCAAAGGTACACCCCCCAGCGACCTACATCCTCCAATTATGTCTATCTCCTAAAGTTTCTGGACAACCCCCCTCCCCCCCTAAAAGAAAGAAAGAAAGAAAGAAAGATAGAAAGAAAGAAAGAAAGAAACTGCCCACCAGCTGAAGAGCAAGTTCTCCAAGGCAAGAGCTTGGGGGTTGGGGGTAGAGGGGTGGGTAGGGGTTGGGTGGGGGTTGGTGGGGTGGGGTGGGGGTGGGGGGCACAGCATGCACCTTCAAACTGTAACAGTGTAACTAACTTTACCCATATTATGCTGAAATCTGTAACTTCAATTTTAAGAGACAAAGTTACTTTGTGACTCATTAGGGCCAAGTCTTCAAGTACATGACATGGTGGAGTACAGCTACCCCGTGGTGTAGACAGACTTTGCGGAGTTGCTTTTGCCTCAGGACTCATCTTTGCACATTCCCAGGACTGGCATGCAGCCGTGCACACAGCAGGCCCTAGTCACTCGTATGGTTGCTGATTCAGGGTCAAATACAGTGCTTTTCAGTCTTTTGTCCCTTCTGTGGTTTGCTTTGTTAATTACCAAAGGAATTTGTGTTTGAGATAAAAATGTAATGGTATAAAAATGATTTTAAAGTAAGTGCTCATCAGTCCCATTCTGCAGAAAAGTCTGCCAGTAGACATTTGAGATGTCTAGACTTTCAAAATGCATGCATCCATCCCTTCTACTGGAAATGTAGTATTAAACATACAGCACAAAGCTGGTTATTTTTATTCTTCAATAGAAACCACTCTTTTTTTCATGCTAGAGCATTGATCTACCACATGCTTTTCACAATATCCTATGGTATACAGAGATGTGATTTATCAGTGCATGCCTCTCTTCAGTGATACTAGGCAATTTTTACCCCTATGTTGTGACAGTTCAAAAAAATAATATTTAAAATTTATTCTTTGATGGCTGGAAAGATGGCTCAGTAGTTAAGAGCATTGGTTGCTTTTCCAAGGTCTGGAGCTCAGTTCCTAGCACCCACACAGGCGCTCACAACTGTCTTGAGTCCTGTTCCAGGGGACCTGACACCCTCTCACAGACATACACGTAGGCACAACACAAATGCAAAGAAAATAAATAAAGCATTAAAAATTTATTCTTTGAAAGCTTTATACACGTATACATATATTGATCATGTCCACTGATATTCTCCACCTTTGACCCTCCTCCTCAAGCATCCTCCCTCTCAACATCATGTTTTGTTTCTATTTTGTTTTTAGGCTCACTGAGTCCAGTCACTGCTGTCTATATGTACATGTGTGTAGGGCCATCCACTGAGCATGGCCAATGAACCACAGGGAAAATGACTCTCTCTTCTCTAGCAGACAATAGTGTGGGCAGACAATAGTGGTGGGTGTGGCATTTTATTTTATTTTATTTTTTAATTTTTTATTAATTTATTCTTGTTACATCTCCATGGTTATCCCATCCCTTGTATCCTCCCATTCTTCCCTCCCTCCCATTTCCCCCTTATTCCCCTCCTCTATGACTGTTCCTGAGGGGGAGGGTGTGGCATTTTAACTGGCTTGATCTTGTGCAAACCTTGTGCAGGTAACCTTGGCTGCTGCAAATTCACAACAGCAGTGGCCATGTCATGTGCAGAAAATAGCCATTTCATAGCACTCTTTCCCACCCTCTGGTTCTTCCCCCCCCGCCCCCCGAGACAGGGTTTCTGTGTGTAGCCTCTGCTGTCCTGGAACTCACTTTGTAGACCAGGCTGGTCTCGACCTCACAACGATCTGCTTGCCTCTGCCTCCCAAGCGCTGGGATTAAAGATGTGCGCCACCACGCCCGGCCATCCTCTGGTCCTTACATTCTTTCTAACCTCTCTTCTGTGCTGCTCCCTCAGCCTTGGGGAAGGGAGTGATATAGACATCCCATTTAGGGCTGAGCCCTCACAGTCACTTATTCTCAGAACTTTGATCAGTTGCAAGTCTCTGCCTTAACCACTGCACACTGCAAAAAGCAGCTTCTCTGGCCAAGTCTGGGAGTAGCACAGATCTATGGGTATAAGCACAAATAGTCAAAAGGCAGTTTGCCGACATGACCATTTTTAGCAAGGCAACAACTGTAGGCTTCCTCCTAGGACCCACGACCTCCCCAGTCATGCGTTTTTGACAGGGTTTACAATCCAGGCATGGAATCCTTCCCGTGAAGCAGGTCTCAAATCTAATCAGAATGCATTGCTCTGTGACAGTGTTTCTGTGGACTTCTGGATTGCACACGCATCTCTCCATGATTGTAGAAGCATTTCTGAAATACATACTTCTGGAAGTAGACCTTGAAGGCAGGAGGTACTCACATGAAAGGACTTTTATAGACACTGACCAGATATCCACTCAAAGGTATCAGTTTATGGTCTGGACCCATTAAAGCATTTTCAGTGTCAGTGATAGGGATGTCAGCCCAGATTGCAGAGAGCAGGCTAATGGATCTGCTATTTAAAGGTCTAGCGGGTGACTCGTTTCAGGCATCCCTGGATACAGGCTCAGAAGTGATGTCATCTTATATACAGAATTTTAGGGCAAAGGCACTGGCTTTAGAGACGTCAACCACTTAGGCGTTGCCATCTGTGTCCACAAGCCAATTAAAGAGACAAGGGACAGCACAGCGCAGAGGACAGATCTAATCAGTTGTCACTGGGAAGGGGAACAGACAAAGGGATCTAGTGGCCCCGGACATACTCTTTTGCTTTTTAATATGAGCGTTAGGTTTAAGTAGAGGAAGAATTGGGACAGGAAGCTTGCATAATTAAGTAGTCCTAAACTAAGGAGCGGTCTTGGCTCATTACACCCTCAGCTAGGAAGCTGCAAGGTAGGCCGGTGAGGAGTGCACTGGATAGCTTTATGTCGCTTGACACAAGCTAGAGTCACCTCAGAGGACGGAGATGCAATTGAGAAAACGTCTCCATAGGATTGGGCTATAGGCAAACCCGTAGGGTATTAATTGGTGATCAACGGGATGGGGCCCAGCCCATTGTGGGTGGGGCCATCCCTGGGTTGGTAGTCCTGGGTTCTATAAGAAAGCAGGCAGAGCAAGCCAGGAGGAGCAAGTCAGTGAGCAGCAGCCCTCCATGGCCTTTGTTTGCATCAGTGCCTGCCTGCCTCCAGGATCATGCGCAGTTGGAGTTCCTCCTGCCTAGGCTTCCCTCAGTGGACTGTGATTCAGGATTATGTAAGTCCAATAAACCCTTTCTTTCCTTCCTAAGTTACTTTCGGTTGTAGTATTTCATCACAGCAATAGTAACCCTAACTAGGACGAGGAGTTATTATTAATCTGTGAATCATTGTTGTTACCCCAGGGAACCAAGTAGGTTCCTGAAAAAGATCTGCTCCGGGTGCAGCCAGCCTCTCCATCACGGAGAGCTGTTCTCATCTTAAGGATGGTCCGTCCTGACTGGGAGGCCCCTTTGTTCCTGGAATCCAAATTGCCTGCATGCTTAGGGTAATGAGAGAGATTAGATTAGATATCGCTGGGATTTGACAGGCACTCCTTAATGGTTATCGCTGAGCGGTAAAGTTTAAGCAGGAGTGTGACCCAAGGCTTTCCTCTTGCTGTTGGTTACGCGTGGTGATTCAATTCTCTCTTGATCTTTTAAGAGCTGCACACAACTCTCTAGGCCTTCTCATTTCGGGTTCTAGGCCAGTGAGACATAGGCCGTGTTTCAGACAGCGCGCTTTGGCTTTGGTGGGTCATGCCGTCTGTCCCGGAGAATACAGAAAGTCAGAGGCTTTTCACGCATCTAGAGCTGAGTCAGTCACGCTAAGATGATGTGCGCCGGGTGGGCAGGATGCTTAAGCGGAGAGAGCTGGCAGCTCATTTCTGAATTGGTGCATAGCTAATGGCGGAGGACGGAGCTTTGTGGGGCCTCTGTGGGGATGGATTCTTTCATGTGGACCTGGGAGCTTAGGTTTGGCGTCATCCCAAAGCGCTGATCTGGAGGAGAGGGGACATAGATCAGTTAGGTTGTGTGCCGTAAACGCCACTCTTTGTGCTGCTGCTTGCGACTATAATTACGCAGCACAGAAGCGGTTTTTTTTTAAAACAGTTATCTTCCGCTAGACTAGATTTATTGCAGAGCAGGGAAGAGAGTACCTGTAAAGGAAGGGGCAGAGGTATTAAAGAACAAAAGCGCCTTAATGGCTTTGTTAAGGTTGCTATGGAAATGACTAAATGTGAATTTCAAGTTATTTTAAGTTGGCCATCTATACTGCAAAGAGGAAGTCTAAAGGAAGGTCTTTTTTCCTTCTTCTTTTTAAAGATAAAGGAAAAGGAGAAGGAAAGGGAGCGAAGTGAGAGGAGGAAGAGAGGGAGGGAGGGAGAGAGAGAGAGAGAGAGAGAGAGAGAGAGAGAGAGAGAGAGAGAGGGAGGGAGGTGACCTGTGACATCATACTTTGGCTGGTGGATCTCAAATCTGACTTCGAATCGCCTGGAAATGTTGTTAAAACACATATCCTGGCTGTATCCCACAGCCTAATTTAGCAGTCTGGACAGGGCCCATGTATTTGTATTTCTTGTAAATTCTCCAGGGATCTGATGCTGATGCTGGATTTTGCAGGCTGAGTGGACCACACCTTTTAAAACACTGACCTAGGCAACCTTCTTTTCCCTCAATCAGGGATGAGATGAGGTGCTGTCTCAAGAGGAGCTGGGTCGAGAACCAGCTCTTCTGGCTGCCTCCTGCTCTGCTGTGTGCTTCCTCCCCTGTCTTCATCTGTCCTCCCTTCCTCCTCGTCCAGCGTCCAGTGTCCAGCGCACAGAGCAGGCTCAGGGAAGTATTAACCTTTTGCTATCTGGGCTGGCATTTTCTCCACATCTCCAGGGAGCTTTCCAGGGAGTTATAGGGCTTTCCACCATTTCCAGACAACTGAGGAAGTGTGTTGTGAGCTTTCTATGCTAGAAGCATCGACAAACACATGTGCACCTTTCCACAATGTTAGAATTTACTGACTAAGAACGTTTGGTGGCTTTGGTGGCAGTACGTGGCCAGATACTCCTGCTTTCTTTGACAACTCCGGTTAAAGAAAAAGAGATTCTTTATCCTGATGTTAGTTTCTACCACAAGCTCTCAGATTACATACTATATACTACACACAATGTGTGTATGTGTCTCTCTGTGTGTGTTTTGAGACAGAGTTTCTCTGTGTAGCCCTGTCTGTCCAGGAATTCACTCCGTAGAGCAGGCTTTCCTTGAACTTAGAAATCCACCTGCCTCTGCTTCCAGAGTGTTTAGATTAAAGGTGCGTGCCACTACATTCATTGTTTAATAAGTTATTGGGACTAGTTTTCCTACCATGGTTTTAGTATGCACACATGCACCAACCATCTCAATTTGCCCTGATAAAATCATATATTCTCAATCTTCACATTCCTAGGAATATCAGCCTGTGCCATGTGGGCAGTGATGGGCAGAGTGTGGCATTCATGTGTCTACCCAGGTGAACAGTTGTCTTCTGTCCTCGAAGTGGGGGTGTGTGTAAAAAAATTGCTTATTAAACTCAATCTCTCATGGCAAGGGACAGTCTGAAGTCTCCGTATTATACAATATGAGATACCTTAGAACAGGCCCCAACCTGACCTCAATGAAGTGTTCTCCTGAGACAGCACAAATGAAGAGAATTTGCATTGCTAGGGAGAGCAGTTCCTGAACCCCATGGGCGATAGACTCAGTGGCAGGAAATGGCTGTGGTCTGGGAAAGCCAGATGCCCACAGTTGGTTGGAAGTGGAAAATAATCCCCTCCGCTTGGATTTTGTACCTGGGGGACTGCAAATTAAACTGATAGTAGGTATTTTCATAGCAGGGAACACACACACACACACACACACACACACACACACACACACACACACA
>OU015756.1:37374035-37388639 GCA_907169655.1 Acomys percivali | reverse complement strand
GTGTGTGTGTGTGTGTGTGTGTGTGTGTGTGTGTGTGTGTGTGTGTGAGAGAGAGAGAGAGAGAGAGAGATAGAGATAGAGAGACAGACAGACAGACAGACAGACAGACAGAGTGCATGTGAGTGAGTGAGTGAGTGGGTATGAGGGTGTGTGTGAGTGTCTGTCCTCCTCACACCGTGCCATTTGAATTTTCTGCACCTGGCTCTCTCCCAAAATCCTCTCTGCCTGCCAGATGTCCCATCTTCTATTTCTTGCCTCAGCTATAGGCCATTAGCTTTTCATTGACAGGTGATATTTCCAGATAAGAGATTCCTTCTACAGCGTGTGTGCATGTGTGTACATGTGTGTGTGTGTATGCATGCACGCATACATTAATATAGATGCTCCATTTATGGGTGAGTACTCAGTGTCTTATTTTAGGCACTTTGATTAGTTATGTATCTCTGTAATGACTTTTTTCCCACTTAAAAAAAAAGTGGGAAGCACAAACATTTGCTTTTGTCATTTTGCTTTTGAGGCCACAGCTCAGGAGGTTTTGCCTAGTTCAAGGTCGCAAAGATGATGCCACATTTTCTTTGGCTTTATTGTTCTGCTCTTTCATCAGGGTCTATGATCCACTGTGGGTTCATTCTTGTACATGAATGAATGTAAGGTCCAGATTCCTGCTTCTCCACGTTAGTTTCAAGTTTCCCCAAGACTGTTCCCCCGCCCCCCACATTGAATTATCTTGATTCTTTGGTCAGAAACCAATTGGTCATAATATAAATGAAGGCTTATTTTTGACTCTGGTTTCATTTATTGCTGTGGCCACAGCATGGCCACTGTAGTGGTGGAGTATGTTTTGGTATCAGGAAGAGAGAGTCATGCTTTGGCACCGAAACCAACAAACACAATTTGGGGAGCTCACCTCCCTTTTATGTCTGTTGCAATTGATTTTGTGAGTGCTCAGTTTCCCTGGTGACCCCCATATTTCCATGCAATGCTGTTCCTCAGGGAAGAATA
This sequence comes from Acomys percivali, assembly GCA_907169655.1. NCBI lineage: Eukaryota > Metazoa > Chordata > Mammalia > Rodentia > Muridae > Acomys > Acomys percivali. The sequence continues at coordinate 37,387,637 of OU015756.1, read as the reverse complement.
TAAACTTCTTCCTTTTAATTATGCTTAAAAATATTATTTTTCTTTATTTGCAGGGGATGCAGAGTGACTGTGGTGGTCAGGGAACAACTTTCACAAGGTAGCAGCTGTCTCCTCCCCCCATTTGGGACCTGGGGATTGAACTGGGGTTGTCTGGCTTGGCAGCAGGTGCCTTTATGCACGGAGCCATCAAGCAGCCTAACATTTTCTTACTTAGCTACAAATGACTGAAAAAGCTTAAAGTGACTACCGTTCTCAGGAGACTTTTTTTTTTTTTTTTGAGAATTTTTGTTTGAGAATGGAAAATGTCTTCATCCTGAGGTGTTATTTTCTAAGCAGGTGAGGATATGCTTTACGCAGGTGTGGACTCTCAGCCACCTATGCTTTACGCAGGTGTGGACTCACAGCTGCCTCTGAACTGGCATCAGTTGAGGGCCCTTCTGCTTCCTGTGCCCGAGGCATCTTTGTTCAAAGTCTATTGATTCTCAGAACTTTGAGCTTTATCACTTACTTTCTATGTGACCTTGGGCAAATTAATCCTCTATTCACCTCAATTTTCTTTCCTGCTCTATAGACCCCCCCTCCCCCATCTCCCCAGTGTCTCCACATCCCCTCAGACCCTCAGCCCTGAGATTGAATTTAGGCCTTGAAAATGCCAGGCAGGTGCTTTACCAACTGAGCTAGATTTCCAACCTTTATCTTATTTTGGGATGAAGTTTTACTGTTTCCCAGGCTGGTTTGGGAAATTCACTTTGCAGCCCAGATAGGCATTAGAAATGGGTAATCCTCCTGCCTCAGCTCATCCAGTAGCTGGGATGGAGAGGACTCTGCCACCAAGCCCTACTCTTCCCACTTTACGTTATCTTTTCCTGAAGTTCTGGGGTTTAAACCCCGGGCCTCATGTATTCTAGTTCAGTACCTTATAAAGAAGCTATGAACCTAATCCCGGTTCATCTCATCTTAATGGACTTTGGTCTTGCCCAAAGTGGATAGTCCTGAGGTTATACATACTATGTCTTTTCCTATGCATACATATTTACAATAAAATTTAGTTTATTATAGATTCAGTAAGAGACAACACCTGCTGATAAAATAATTATAATAATTTACTATAATCTCTCTTTGTATATGTGTGTGTGTGTGTGTGTGTGTGTGTGTGTGTGTGTGTGTACCTCACTGTACCGTTGTCACCTACAAGCAATAGCTTGGAAAACAAGGATGGGTAAGGGCTACTCCTCTCATATCATAAACAAACAGAGGTCATTCTGTACTTTGAGTTCCTGCATGATGAATTGCAACCTAACTTACTATGTAAATCCTGATGCATGAGTATAACAAATAGCTGGGCTCAACCAATCCCAGGACACCAAATGAGCACACCACATCTAAGTAAGACAGCACCTAGTCGGCCAGGGACTGTTCTGTGTGCAGTCTGCAGGGCTCACTGCGCAGCTGCTGGACAGAGACCCCTGAACCCACCTTTTCAGGTGCAGCTCAGGCCATGACTTACTCTCTTTGCAGACTATTTAATTTGTCTAAAGTTGTCCACAGAAAGATGGGGAAAAACCATGGTCACTGAAAAAATGTTTGGAATGTGGTCTATTTAGTTGCTAAGAAGGCTGGCATGGGTTTCATTCAGCCTGCCAGCAGACAGGGGTTAGGAAAGCTGTTCTCTGGTGACAGAGGAGGGGCCCCCCGCTCCCACCCTGACCCCCCCACCCGTCCTCCTCCTCCTTCACTTGAGACAGTGTTTCACGTAGTCCAGGCTTGTCTCAAACTCACTGTGTAGATGAGGATGGTCTTGAACTCCTGATTTCTCTTGTCTCCCCTGAGATTACAGGGGTCTGCCTCCAAACAGTTTGTGAAGTGAGGAGTCTGTGCAGGATAGGCGAGCGGCACATTGGCTGAGCTACATTCCTCGCTCTTCTCTCCTCATCTTCTTCCCCCCCTCCTCTTTTTCAGTCTTGGAATAGCGCCGTTCTATATAGCCCAGGCTGGCCTCCAATTACTATGTTGTCCAGCCCACCCTGGAGTCCTCAATCTCTCTGCCTCTATCTCTCCAATTCTGGATTGCAGGATGCAGCACCACATCCCATAAAGGTCTCTCTCTCTCTCTCTCTCTCTCTCTCTCTCTCTCTCTCATCTATCTTTTTTTTATTTAAAAAATTATTTATTTTACACCCTCATCTCTGCTTTCCCTCTCTCCTCTCCTCCCAGTCCATCCTTCTCAGCTCTCTAGCCTTCCACCCTCCCTTTCTTTTCAGAAGAGGCTAAGAAAAAGGGAGGCTTCCCATGGGTGTCCACCCACCTTGACATATCAAGTTGTAGTGGGACTAGGTGCATCTTCTCCTGTGGTCGTTAGGCCAGGCAGCCCAACCAGGGAAAAGGGATCCAAAGGCAAGCAACAGAGTCAGATAATGGCTCCTGGCTCTTTCTCCTGCCGTTAGGAGTCCCACATGAGGACCGAGCTCCATGCTCTCTGTTTGGTGGCACAGTCTCCACCAAACAGGGCCACTTTTATGAAAGTCACAGCGTCCTTGGGGAAGCATCCAGGAGTGCTGGGATTTATCAAGACATGCATCTGGAGAATGGGGTGATCATCTCCGGACCAGGAGCTCTTGGAAGTGGCCATCTTGATTGCTGTTACCTTTGGTAGAGTCCCCACTTCATCAGATGTGGTGGTCACATAGCTTTAAGCTTCTGTGAGATTTTCCCCAACCTATCTGAGCCTCAAACCCCACCCCCATGTTACAGATAAAGAAACTGGGCCCCGAGATGCTGACGGCCGCCAGCCCCAGACCTCGTCAACATTTTGAAGCTGGCAGTGAACTTGTGCCCCGAGACTGCCAGCTCATCATTCCGGACCACGGAGAGTTTTCTACTCCTTGTTTTCATGCGTATTGGGAACTCCACAGGGGAGTGATTTTAGAAGTTTTATTGTTTTAATATGAAAAAAAAAAAAAAAGCTTCTCCAACCGAAGAGTCTCAATAAAACAGCGGCTTATTTTCTTGAGTTGCCCCAGTGAGCCAGCGATGCGTTCCGAGGACTGAAAAACCTACCGCTAAGGTAGCCGCCTGAGCATAGCGGGCTTGGACGCTGCTTCTGAGCTGAGTGAGGACCAGGGCCACCTGGCCAGCGCCGTGCAGACAGCGCATTCCCAGGATTGTCCGGTAGATGGCAGCATTGTGCAGCCAATGCCACGTCTTTCTGTTGCAGCCGCATTCGCCTCACGCCACCTTCCCTGTGCTGAGCTGCTGCAGCCGCCTAGGTGCCCTCTGGGCCACGCCATCTATATTACGCTCTGAGCCTAGCAGATCACAACAGGTGTGAATGCACAGCTTGTGGCTGACATGGACACGCGTATTTTTTTTTTTTTTTTTTTTTTGTGTGGTATAGATTCTCTTTGCTTTGGATAATTGGTACAGATTTTTTGACTTTTTAAATTTTTTTTTTGCCTTCACCAAGGGCAAGTACTGGAAAAGACGAAAGCTCCATCCAAATGACTTCCAACATAGATCCTGTCCAGGAGTGACCTTGTCTAGTGGGTACCCTGTGCCCGTGGCTCAGGTTTCACGACTGTTCGTGTGATGCCGGCTCTCATCACTAGAGGGCACTGTGGTCACGTGCTGCCTTGGAGTGAGTAAGGCGAGGCTAGGCCTCCGCTGTCTTATGTCCTACTTGCGACCTTGGGACCCCACGATGCTTGTTTGGGGGGGCATTCCTTCATGTCAGAGCGGAGGAATTCTTGTGGTACTCCGGACCCCACTCCCTTAGAGGTCTCATTGCACTCACTCTCCATTTTCTCCCTGCTTGCACATCGCTCTGAAGAGATCCACTCCCTTTGGTTTTTAAAACATCTTTTCAACCTATTTGTGTCAGAGGAGACACCCCCACTCTCCACTGCTCTTGGATCTGGTGACTGTCCATTCTTCATTTCTCTTTGAGGTTACCAACTTATTTATTTATTTATTTTCAGGCTAATAGGACTGTGTGAGAGGAGGCCATGGTCTGTCTAGGGGGAGAAGGACTCCCCCTCTTTAGCGCTCTTCGCACTAGACGTCAAGGGTTGCCTAGGAGCTCAGAGCAGCAACTTGCATATTTAGAATGAGAGAGCAAGGCCCATAGGTATGTGAGTCCATAGTGTATGAAGAGACTGTCAAGGCTTTATACAGGGGGATTATAAATGCCGTGTATGTGTGCACGGCCAAGGGCATGGGTGGCAGCAGAGGACTTGCAGAAGGCAGGCAAGGGCTAGAACATGGCACGTCTCGATTGTCATGGTTAGGAGCATGGCCTTTATCCTGACGTCACTGTGGAACAAGAGCCTTTAATTGAGGAGCCTTGTGGTCAGGTATTCTTGGATAGACAGCCAGAGCTAAAGCAGAGGGCCTGGGAAGAGAGCTATTTAATTATATTGACCATATTCCAGACCAACGGTGTCCTGGGCTCACAAGATGTCAGCTTCTTGGCGTATTTTTAAAGCTATGGATTAATATTTTTAGTCAGCATTCAAAGTAAGGGTCCTCATGATGACATTTTCATACATACACACATATCTACATACCTCCCTCCCTATATACACACATACCTACATACGTCCCTACCTACATACATAGCTGTACTTTGCTCATTATATTTCTCCCACTCTTTATATCCCTTTCTCTGTTGCTTTCTGGTCCCCTTCACCCCAAATACTTTCCTGCTTTTATGTCCATCCCACGCCCTCTCTCTCCTTACACACACACACACACACACACACACACACACACACACACACTTGTTCTGCACATGAGAGAACTGGATGCGTCCTCTTGTCCGGTGACCTCTTCTGTCCCCTTCCTCTTCTGTAGACCTTCCCCTTTCTATTCATGTACATGAATATATATAAGCCTATTTGTATCTAGATTCTGTGTTTTCTCAATTTACATGTGTGTGCACTTGCACGCTCCATGCATGTGTTGGACTCAGAGAGTTTAGGGAACAAGTTCCTGCCTTCCAGTTTGTTGAGGAAGAGTCTGTCTTGTTCTGCCACAGCCCTGTGTAGTCCAGGCTTCTGACTGATTTTCATGTCTCCCTCAGCCTGGTATCTTGCAGTGGGCATGCTGGGATTACAGATGTGTGCCACTGCATCCGTGTGTGTGTGTGTGTGTGTGTGTGTGTGTGTGTGTGTGTGTGTAGGTTCTGGCCACTGAGCTGAACCTTGCCTTGGCTGTTTTAAATTAGCTTTGTTTACCTTACTGGGCTAAAGAGGTGGCAATGAGGTGACTCAGTGGTTAAGAGTGGTTTGGAGTTTGATTTCCAGCACCAATACCAGGAGGCTCACAACTGCCTGCAGTGCCATCCTGAGGGGAACCAATTCCTTCATCTGGCTTCCACAGGCACCAGCACTGAGGGACACATACTCCCCACATACATACATAATTAAGCATAATGTCTTAATATTATTTATTTTATTTTATTTATCTTTATTGTTATATATCGATAACAAAATGCAGTTCTTTTACCCCCTCTTCCCTGTCTCATCCTCCTCCTTTTCCTGTTGAAATACTGTTTCCCAACAAGCTCCCTTCTAATTCTGATACCTCCCTCTCTCTCTCTCTCTCTCTCTCTCTCTCTCTCTCTCTCTCTCTGTGACTTACTGAGTTTCATTAACAATCCTTGAATGAGTGAGAGGTCATTTGGACCATGGGTGATGATTTATGAGTGGTTACTCCACTGAAGGAAACAACGTGGCCACCTCTAAGCATTATGCACTGACAATCATCCTGGGTGAAGGGGATGAAGCTACAAAAGCTCCTCTCTACTCTTTGACAAAAATGTTGATGGGCTGAGTCTTGTGCGGATCTTGTAGTTCACAGGGTTTACAGTTAAGGCTGTTGATAACGTTTCTAACTTCGCAGGAAAGAATTTCCCATCCGCTTTTATCTTCCCATTTGGATTTCTCTGGGTCCTTAATGCAGCTGATATGTAAATCAAGCCCATGCTGCTTTGACGGCACTATGATGGAAGTTTCCAGTCTTGGCAAAGGGCTGAGCCCGGGCCTCCTCCAAACAGCAACAGTCCCAGCCCCAGGCCCCTGTTTTAGAGCAGCTGAACCTATTTTAATGAATGGAAGGAGATGCTAGGCGGAGCTCTCAACCCTCTCTCACATCCTCCTGCAGATATTGGCTTCTGTTTGGAGGGCGGATGTGGGCAGTGTTTGTCAAGAGAAGCACTGCCCCCTGGCTGCCATTGCCATCCCTGGACACTCATCTGAAATCCCCAAACCCAAAAGGACCTGCTAGGATGATTGCTTCCAGGAAGGGGGGAAGAAAAAAGGGTCCCAAGATGGCTTGTTAAACATGAAAGTGGCTGGCAACTTTTAACTTGCACATTTTCTTGCTAACAAAATATGATAAAGTTCTGTCTCATCGGGACACAGCTACATATTCATGAGAAAAAGAAATGGACTGGCGAGAGCTCTCTAGCACAATATTAGCCACGCTTACCTTGGGTGCTGGGATTGCAGTGAACTGTTTCTTAAACGTTTTGTTTCATTTTCCAGATTTCTGACATTTGGACTAGGCGTTACTGCCACAATTAGAACCAGGAAAGACACGTTTGCTTACAAAACCACCCTCATTTAAATGAGTACCAGCTGGGTAGGTCTGTGTGAATTTTTGCCACTGTCTAGGTCCCATCCTAGTTGTTCCAAAGGAGAGGTCTGCGGGTCTGTCTGCCGAAGAAGAGTTCCATATGGCACACAGAGGAAGGTGTGGGACTAACCTTTCCTCTGGGCTCTGCTCCCTCCCTGTCTTTCAACAAAGATGCTGGTCCCAGCCCATCCCTGCCAAAGGCTGCCCTGGGAGCTGCATGACAGTTCCCAGTGCTGCCCTCATATCTGATGATTCTCAGAACCTAGCAAGGCTGTTGGATTCATGGATACGGTTTTTATCCGTGCTATAAGGATTGACCCTACCCAGCTCCATTTTAAGGTACTCAGAGTTTGGGTCACTCTGTGTGTGTGTGTGTGTGTGTGTGTGTGTGTGTGTGTGTATGTGTGTGTGTGATTGATGTTTAGAGTCTTCTAAAGGAAGATGGCTAGGAAGGAAAAGAGCCTAGCAATCGGATCATATGAAGGGTATGCCAGTATTTAGTATGAAAGAGAGAAAGCCCTCCTGGGGCTGCCTGCGCTTGCTGGGTTGCCATGTAGATGCAGAGGCAGATGCGAATGATACAGCTGCTGAGGACGTGAGGAAGTCCAGTGGGGAAGGAGGCTGGAGCCTGCAGAAGCGATCAGAACTCTCTAAGAATTACAGGTATACAGCGGCAGAATTCAGCTGCTTCTAGACTGCTCGGTCCCCAGGGCTATGTGTGTGAGAAGATGTGAGACTTGTGAGTTCACTGGGGCAATCCCAGGGCTGCACAGGAGCCTGGCTGACAGCGAACTCTGCACCTCTTTCCTCTAGCGTGTCCCTGGCCCATCTTTCTCGCTAAGACCCGGTAGGAGGCACCATACACAGCGGTCCTTGGTAGTCCGTACCATTGCACCTTTGAAGGAGCTGCGAATGCCGGGGCACCTGGAAAGTGAAGGCCCCTTACCCTCCACCTTGTCATCCTCCTAGAACGAAATCTCAGCCTGCCCCCAGCCAGTGTTTCTCTTTAGAATGATTAAAGTCTTTGGCTCCATCTGAACCCATTCATTTTAACTATTCCATTTCCCAAGAATATCATCTCATTACTTTTTCAATGACTCAATATTTTCAGCACAAGTGAACGAGTCCAGAAAGTCATTTCAGCCATTGATTATTTTTGGTAACCTTCTGATCTAGTCTAAATCTCTTTTCTTTTAATTCTCATTTATGTCCTTCCGTCTCGTCATCTCTTCTGAGCTGAAAATAGTAACTTGGCTTGACCTTATTATCTACCGTTTAAGACTTTATGGTCTTTGGTTAAATCTCATCTTAATAAGTGTTCCTCTGCTGTAGATTATAGGTTTTCCTTCCGTAGACACTGCTCTTTGCAGCTCAAGTCTTTTACCACAGCACCAACTTCACTGCCCTTCTCCAAATATGCCAAAAATCTCTCTTCATCTTTTCGATAAGCACTGGCCACAGAGTCAGTTAAAAAAGATAAATTCGTGAGCTTAGAAATGAAGAACATGTCTCCTGCAGCTCTGAACTGTCTCCCAGTCCTGTTTGTGAATATATCCCAAAGCCTCCTTGCGTGGGATCTGAAGTGCCACTGGGTAGGTAGGGAAACAAATAGAATGATATTAGCTATCTCTGAATTACTTACTGCCTTCTGAGAGGAAATTTCTTCTATGTGGGAGAAGAAACAGGACAACAGGAGCATGCTGGGTATCTTTTCAGTCTGTAAGTATTTAAAAAACCCACTTATTTGATATTTAAATTTTGATAGAACTATATATTATATGTTGAACAAACCCACCTTCCTCCAAGATTTTTTTTTTTCCAGTGAGTGTTGACTCACTGCCCCAAGTGTACTGACATTGGGGTGGGTGATTTGAGATTTCTCTTTTTCAAGCTAGGTGTTGCCATTGCTTTCCTGTGACTTGGTTTCCAGCCCCTACTTTTCTGAGCATCTTCCTTCAAAAGACTCTGAATGTCAGTCACGCTCACACAGCCCTCAGTAGAGTGCTCCGGGCTGAACCTGTTTCCTCAAATGGAGCTGAGCAGGGTCAGCTACTGTGGGTTAAGTCTTGAGAACACACAGGAAGGGCGTCACAGAGCCTTAGGCAAACTGCAGCCTTTGAGATGCCAGGATCTGGGGAGACTGAAGTTGTATTGCTTCTCGGAGGTGGGGAAGACACAGACAAAGGAAGTACGAAGTCGTTTTCATCCAACTTCTTGCGATGCTTTGGTCCCCAAGGACTCTGGGTACCTTTAGCTTTTAAATGGTCTGCTGTGAGTCCATCTTGGCCGGAGGTGCTCAAATCCATTCCATCTTCAAAGTTTGGCCACATGCAATCCACATGCTCAAAGCTTGACTTGTTGGTAAATTTGATCTGAGAAGAAGCATTGGATCTATAACAAAGTAAACGGCTTCCTTCATGGTAGGAACCCCCTCATTGTCCTGTGTCCCTTGAGTCCTTTTCAGGCCTGGGACCCAGTTCACCTTCCACCTCCTTGGTGGAGCCACCTCTGACCACCCTGTTGGGCTCTGGCTCTAGCTAATTACAGAGAGCTGACCTGAAGTCTCTATAGCAGGGGTTCTCAACTTCCTAATGCTGTGACTTTTAATATGATTCCTAACATTGTGGTGACCCCCAACCATAAAATTATTTTTGTTGCTGTTTCATAACTGTAATTTTGCTACAGCTAGAAACCATCATGTAAATATCTGCTATGCAGGATGTTTCATGTGAGACCCCCGTGAAAAGGTTGTTTGACGCCCCCAAAGGCCTGTGACCCACAGGTTGAGAACTGTGCTCTAGAGAGCCTCTGAGGCATGCCTCTTCCTGGCTCCCAGCCCAGCTATCCTTTTCTGTCTAGAGTGGGGTATTGCCCACACTTACGCCACCACTTTACCCTAAAGTAGTTGGAAAAGAGGCCACCAGATTCCCAAGGGGAGGAGAAAGTACAGTACTCACACCCACCCTTGTCAAGAGCTTACCATTTTGGTCTTTTGAAGTTGAGGGGTGCTTGGGGATACCAGAGGTGTGTAGCATCTATGGGAACCCTTTAAAACTGTGCTGCTCTTTCGGTGACAGTGAAACATTATCATCAGCTATAAATGTAGATGTTATATTCTGCCATGATACTTTATTACTGAGAGGCATTTCCAAAGAACAAAAGTTTACTTTCCTCTGACCCCATTTATTTAAATTGGAGTTTGTAGACCACGTCTGGGGCTGGAACTGTTTTTTCAGAAGAAGCCCTGTGTTATTCCGGTTCAGGAGACATCGGGAGACTCTTGCTCATCCCTTCATTCAGTCATTCATTTATTCAATACACACTTTCAGGCCCCATTTGCTGTGTGCCAGGTGCTGTGTCAGGCTCACAAGTGCAGGGGCAGGAATCCTTGCTGCTCTACTCCACTCTGTGTGGTTCAGGCTGCCAACGTCTCTCTACTCTCTCTGTCATGAAAATAACAGTGAGAGATGGTTTTGATCTACTTCAGTGCTGCCTGCCTGTCTTGCTGTTTCATGTCCTGTTTCTAGCAGCTTCCATGTCTGTGTTTATCTTGGTTAGCTAGTCATGTTTACTGCTCTGAGAACGCGCCCCTCCCTTCCTCGAGACTTTTCCTCCTGTGTGCAATCACCTCTTGAGGGATTTCACCTGGGAGGAGGATTCCTGTTTGGCTGCCTATAAGAAGGCTCTTTGGAACTCTGGAAGAGGAATAATAAACCGCTCTCTTAGCACGAAGGACCCGCTGTGTTATTGTGTGTGTGTGTGTGTGTGTGTGTGCATGAGTTAAATCCGCAGCCCCTCGCCCTCGACTCGGTACCGCGGTGGGGCGGGCGCCACAGGTGCTTTCATAGATGTGGAAAAAAAAAATCACTCCCCAGGATTTTAAAAGGCAAAACCACGAAGAATGAATGAATGACTTGGTATTCACGTTTGGTATTTGCGAGTCAGCTGTCCCCACCCCTACCCTCACCAAGCTCCCCACCCCCCACCAGCCACCAGTGGGAGGGCTCCAGGCCCTTGGACAGTCTCACAACTGTAGCAACCAACAATCTTACATGTCAGCCCACGGGGCTGAAGCCTTCTTCCCTAGGAACCTTCTCTGCTTACCCGGAAGCCAAGGGCAGTGTGCTGGCGGGTGGTGTGTTAGAAGAACAAGCCATAGGCAGCTAAGGGGCCTCTTACTCATTCTACCACAGGGCACCAAGTAAACTACATACGGGTGTAGGCCAGCCCCTCCCCTTCCTTTTTTTTTTTTAATCACAGGGCCAACATGAATAACCATTAAAACAACACATCTGCAAAGCCGCCACCCACAGGAATGGTGCTCATTAAAAATGTCTAGCCATCTTGCCCTCAGGGCCATCACCAGGACTGACTCTGGGGATTTTTTTTGAAATTTCATTTATTTAATTTTGTCTCATGTATGTGAGTGTGCGTGCCTCTGCGCATACACGCAGAGGCCAGAGGCTGCCACTGGGTGCCTTCCTCAGTCACTTCATCTTTTTTGTTTGTTTGTTTGTTTGTTTGTTTTTTTTTTTTTTTTGTTTTTTTGTTTTTGAGACAGGCTCTCTCACTTGGATCTAGTTTGGCAGACTGGCCAGTGAGTTCCTGGGACCCACCTGTATTTACCCCTCAATGCTGGGTTTACAGGCAATTGTGGCCATTCCTCGCTTTTATGTGAGTGTTGGTCTTTCAAAGTGAAGCCCTCCTATTCTCACAGCAAGCACTCTTTCCCACTTTCCCCAAGTCGTAACTTTGGAGACCTTTAACATCTCAGAGTAGGTCTCAAACTGTGCCACGGCTGCCTAGGAGTAAACAGGTACATTTTAAAGGTCAAGTTTCTTTAAAATTGTATATGCCTATTTATGTAGGATATATATATATATAAAATGGGGTTGGGTATCATGGCAATTTGGAAACTTCCTAAATACTGGGATAGCTGCTGTTCATAGACTATGAGATGGGCTGGTGAGAAATGAGATGGAAGGCTTGTTTCTTTGATTTTAACTCCTCCTACTGCTTAATTGTCTCTCACTTACCTCAAGCAGGTATGGAAGAATGGAAAGTCCTCTTCCCACCGCCACCCCCCCTCGACAGACACATACACAGATCCAGACCCTAGTACACTTAAAAAGTAACCCCCCATAAACCTCCAGTGGTAGTTTCACTTCTGCATGTCAGCTTGCTCCATTGAAGGCTGTTTTGAAGGGAAAGGAATGGCTTCCTTTGTTCACTCTGACTCAGGACAGGAAAACGGCATGTGTAAGGCTCCTATCACAGGGCCGGTGACCTGGCATTTTTGCCAGGCTCTCCAATGCCCAGCTGATGTTTTGGTTTTAAAGAAAGAGAGCTATCAGGGACTCTTGCTGGGGGGAAAAAAACAAAACAAAACAAACAAACAAACAAAAACAGAAGGAACTCTGCCAGAGGGTTGCTTGGAGCAATTCTCACAGCTTGACTCGTGTGACTGAGTGGTGGTGTCGCCTCGGACGCACAAGTTGTGGGCTGATGAAGTTGAGGGCCACTGGTATGTGGCAAGGCAGTCTGTCAAGTCAATGTAGCAGGTGCAATTAACAACAAGAGCAAGTAGCGTGGTCGCGTACACATTCAAAGGAATGGCAGCAGCGAAGACACAGGATCAGTGAACTTAATAAAATAAGAGTACTGTTTGTTTCATGGAAGTCTGAGCTGGGGAGTGGCCCAGGGGTGGTAGGCCCCTATTTCCTGAGGCTGTGTGAGACTTAGATACCCTATATTTTATTTATAAATCATGCTCTGGGGTCAAATACCACCTGCCATCATCATGTCCACCTTCCAGGAAGACGGAAGGAGAAAAGCGTGAAACTTGTCTATCTGCGATTGAAAGTTGCACACATCACATTGTTTTGTAGGACAGCTGTGGCAGGTATGGTCAGGGGGCATCCCGGTGGGAGGGCTACCAACACTAAGGTTCCTAAGACATGTGGTGACACTCTTCCCATGGGTTGTGGTTTCTTTAAAGGAAAAGCTTGGGTTAGAGGCCAGAGGGGCACAAGTTCGAGGCCAAATCTTAAACTCGACACCATGTGAGTATAGTCTGTTTGATCAAGTCTTATATTTCCTCTTGGAGTCTAAGCACAGACTGAGCAAGGAGAACAGTGTGGCCCAAGGGCGAGAACACTGGGTCAGAGATGAACTCCTTGATGAGTCCTGTGATCAGTACTCATTGGTAGCATAGATCCCACTCCGGGTAGCTTGGTACTGCTCCATCTCATTTTCAGAACAACATTGTGAGCTATATTACACCCTGTCCCGTCCCAACACACAGAAGCTTTTTGCTGTTTTTGACAGGGTCCCATGTAGTACCCTGTTGATCCCAAGTCAGTGTCTTGTCTCTGAGGCTGGCCTTGCACCCTTCCTTCTCCTGCTTCTATTTCCTGGATGTGGGGCTCACAGATATGCGCTACAATACTCCAGCCCAGAGCTCTGGCTATGAAAGCTCTGTGACCTATCTGCCAATCACCTTCCTGGTGGGTGGACCCAAAGCTCATGGGAGATGCAGTGAGTGGCTATGGAGTAGTGCTTCCACTTGGAGGCGCTGCTTCCTTTTGACCTAGGCTGTGCCCTCTGTGACTTTTCTTTGATTTCTGTGAAAGAAACTGGGGGTGAAAGGTGCTAGGGGTGGGGGTGGGGCAGACGCCTGAGCTTGGAGCCCCGTCCACACACTTTGCTTCTAAACAGGCTAGTTATTTTCTCTTATTCATTTCCTTTCAGAATCACTAAAGGGACCCATGCTTATAAAAGTCAAACAGTGCCGAGCAGTCTGAGATGAACTGTGCCTGTCTCCCTGAGCCCTCCAGCTCACATTCTGGATCCTTTCCCAATGGTAGCCATGTCAGCCTGGCTACAGCAGATGCCCAGCTACGCATTTATTTCTGTCCAGATCCTGAGAGAGAGAGAGAGAGAGAGAGAGAGAGAGAGAGAGAGAGAGAG
>OU015756.1:37340797-37356479 GCA_907169655.1 Acomys percivali | reverse complement strand
GCAGGAGGGCCTGTGCTTGCACGAAGAAGGGCCTGTGCTTGCATGCAGCAGGACCTATGCTTGCACTCAGGAGGACCTATGCTTGCACGCAGGAGGACCTGTGCTTGCATGCAGGAGGACCCATGTTTGCATGCAGGAGGACCCATGTTTGCACGCAGGAGGACCCATGTTTGCACACAGGAGGACCCGTGCTTGCACGCAAGAGGGCCTGTGCCTGCACGCAGGAGGGCCTGTGCCTGCACACGGGAGGGCCTGTGCTTGCACGCAGGAGGACTTGTGTTTGTATGCAGGAAGACCTGTGCTTGCACGCAGGAGGATCACCATGAGTTTGAGACTAGGCTGCACTATGTAATGAGTTCCAGGCCAGCTAAAGAGTTAGGCTCTGTCTCAAAACAAAAGAACACAAAAAGAAAAGGGATACCCAAACAAACCAACCTAAAAAAAAAATTATATAGAAACGTCCCTGGTCTCCTGGTGCCACTGGATAAATGCAGAAATCAGGTGTAGCTGCAGCTAACACTTCCTTTAGACTTTTCAGCTCAGGTGAACCAATTAATTTCCTTTTTGCTAAGCAAATTTAGGTAATTTTCCTCTCTGCTACTTGCAATGGTAAATGAGCCACACTTCACATTATTTTTACATTGTTAGCTTTAATTAATTTTAGGAGCTCCCAAGTCACCTCAATAGTTTACTTTAGATCCCAAGATGACTTTAGAAAGTATTAATTCATCACAAGGAGGGCAGCTAGATTATGACATCAAGAGATTAATTACTGTGGGCACCTCTCATTGCTTATTTCCTTTGTATACTTGTTTGTTATGTTTTGGAAGCAAGTGTGATGTGCTACTTAACCCAGGTTAGCGTTTAATCAAAACCTTTCAAAATGCGATCCGTTCATCTTTTCCCATCTGACTATCAGGGAAAGAGTCAGTCTTATTCTTTAACATGACAGCAGGCATCAAAAATATGCTCAGGAAAACAGCCAATTCTTTAGAGAAAGTTACTTAGTTGCACACCAAGATAAACGGTTAAAGATATTTTGTGGACAATTTCCGTGGGGGTGAAGTTATAACCAGAAAACTGCTAAGGGTTAAATGGACAGCACAGAGCAATAAGGGCCTTCCATCAGTGTGGAGAGACTCAGTGGTGGGTGAGAGTGAGAGGCATCATGGCTTCTGAACTGGGGTGGCTTGCTGTCCACATAAAAATGTGTTTTCTCCCTTGCATCTGACAGAATTACTATTGGGAACTGGCTACTAGCAGGGACTACATTTCCCAGCACCGTTTGCAGCTAGATGTTGTCATGTGACTGGTCAGCAATCTTGAGGCAAAGACTTAAAAATCATTATATATATATATATATATATATATATATATATATATATATATATAAATGTGTATGTGTGAGTGCTTCGTCTGCATGGATGACTGCGTACCACATGGGTGCCTAATACATGCTGAGGTAAGAAGAGGGCACTGGATGCCCTGGTGCTGGAGTGACAGACTGTGGTGGGACCTGTGTGTGCCGGGAATCAAACCTTGGTCCTCTGGAGGGACAGACAATACTCTTAAGCACTGAACCATCTCTTCAGTCCAGTTCTCTTTCTTGCTGCCTTTCTCCTCTTCCAGCTGCATGCCCCTTCCTTTCAAAGCTCAAAGAAGCTGGGAGCTTTGACTCATGTATGAAAGAAAATTTGCTATGCTGTTTTGTGAGAGAAAATATACTTCTATCATGCTTGGCCACTGCCATTGGCAGGTATATCTGATACAGGGTGAACTTGGTGATTCCCAAAGAGTGATTTCTAGGCCAGGAGTGTCACCCTACACTAGACTGGGTAGACTGATAGTCATACAAATTCTCAGGCCCCACCTGCATCCACAGAAGTACTGAATTAGAAAGTCCAGCCCAGCAATGTGTGTTTCTAAAAGCCGTCTAGGCAATTCCAACTTATTCAAGTTTGATCAGAAAGGAGGGACTCTTGTCTTCCTTACCCTCTTTCTGTCAGCTGCCACCACAACCCTCCTCAGACTTGGCCTTTCCTTTCCCCCTGGGTTCTCAAGAGAGAGAGTCTTGCTATGTAGCTCAGGCTATCCTTTTGCCTCTGCTGCCAGCCTCTTGCCAGAGTGCTAGGATCCCAGATCATCTTGCCTGTTTTGATTAAGTTTCCAAAGCACCTTAGGAATGGCTGGCTGAAGTTTAGAAATAAATGCTGGAAAGTCTCTTGAGAAAATATTTGGTGGATTTGAAATTTTGAATTTTGAAAAGAAATGCCCTAAAAACTTAAAACAGCCTTAAAACAACTTTCATTCAGTTGTAAATAATCTTTAAAGGTCACGTATCCTAACCCTTTGCTCACCACCCCAAATCAATAATAAGTTCCAACAGATAAACTAACCAATTGGAGCAGCTGACAGGAAAGTGGCAACACTAAGCTGGACTGGATTGTTATGAACGCTGGTCTGATAATTTTTGATCTTAACATTTTTAAAAGAGACCTAAAAACAGAATTCTTATGGAAAATCTTCTGGTTTATAAGTGTCTTACATTAAAAAAAAAATCAACAACACTAGACTTTTGTGTGGGTCAAACAGGCCTGAGAGTTGAAGTCAGTCCCTGGGCGGTCAGCTTCATTGCTATTGTTTGTTAGTACCAGGGGTTCAGTCAGGCGGCTAACATCTCCTCTTCCTCATTAGGAGGCAAAATAAGTTTTACACAAATGCTGAGCTTCAAAGGAGGGACGGATAAAAGCTGGACAGTGTAGTTGCCAAGGTAACATCTTGCTGATCAGAAAGGGATGGCAATCGAGGCTTATGCAGACTCAGTGGCAACATGAACCATAATTGCTCTCTATCTTCTCTCTCTGGAAGATCAGTGGGGTATGGCAACGGATGCAGATGGAAGCAGGGAGTCTTTCTCCGTTTGGAGAGACCCAGTGAGACCCGATCAACTAGCGACACATGGAAGTCAGACCATTAAATCCTCCTATTTGCTAGCAACAAATCAATGAACTCTGATGGCTGCTGCCCCAAGCTAGCACACAGGGAACTGTGGATGAGCTATTTGATCCCTAAATTTCAGTCAGGGAAAGTTAAAGCATTTTCTTAAAGCAAGGTGAGAAAATAAGGTTGTATTAAGTAATGAGAAGATAAAGTTTCGTGAGGGGAGAGGCAGGTTATTCTTAAACTGTTTCACTCGCTAAGTGTACTGTAGAGCCATTGGCCGTTATGTTAGGGCCTGAGAATTTGGGAATACTTCACTATGAAAACAAAGTTCAAACAGGCAAAATATTTCTTTAGTTCAAATGCTGATGTATGAGGGAGGCAGCTGGCCTTGAGATCCAAACTGTGTCATCGAAGGGCAGAACAGAACAACTTTTTAAGAGAAAAAAAAACCCAACAACAACAACAACACAGATTAGGTGGGGTAGGGAGCATCCAATCAGATTCACGCACATATTGGGCATTTCACACCTGGGTTCCTACATGTCAAGTATTTCAGGTGGTTTCCTTGATGATGGTTTGGCCTGGACAGAGGCCAGCTTATCAGAGTTTCCTTGGCAGCTGTGGTCTTGGCCCCTCTGGGAGCCAACCAGTGAGGCATGTAGTGGGATATTGTGGCTCAGACTCATCTAGAACATTTGGGCCAGAAGCTGTTTCTGGCAATTTTAGCTTAGTACTACACACAAGGTGGGATCTCTGTAGTTAAGGAGGCTCCCAATCGTCTCCCCTCTTTCTTGTAACTCATCAAACTTCTGATGTCACAGCTTTTGGTCAGTGGATAAGAAGTCATTTGGGTCCCCAGGACCATGAGCTTAGCAGCATTTATCCTATCTTGCACAAAGCAGGGAGTAAAATTTTATAACCAAAGGGTGCATAGCATAATCAACAGAGTAACCATCAGAGGGTCTATCAGTCAGCTTACTAAAGTTGTGACCCAAGGTGACCAGTCGAAGAGGGATTCAAACCAAGCTTGTTTAGCCGATCTGGCCCATTCCCTCACTTTCAGCCTCTGTCTCACCAAGATTAGGCTCTCCTTAACTATTCCAGCATGATTGGCACAGTTCTCCCATTGTTCCCAGGGCTACACAAAAGCCTCCTTTCCCCATAAAGAGTAGGTTGAGGCTCCTCCTGTTTTGTAAGACCATTTCTTCCAGTGAGTTTAGGGTGGTGGTCAGGTAATTGGGGAATTTTTCCAACTCAGCTAAGTCCCTCTTGATCTGATGCCCAAGAGTCCAGTAATGTTGGTCACTTGTCATAAGGGAGGCTGTCCCAATTTTAGCACTGCCAGCAACCCAGAGACTCAGGAGCATGGGGATCAGAGTGGGGATGGGCTTGATGTAGTTGTTTGACCAAAGTCCTCTCCAAGGCTTGGGGCAGCATTATGTAGTTGTCAGCTGTGAGCAACCCTCATTTATTTATTTATTTGTTTATTTATTTACAATGTATACAGTATTTTGCCTGAATGCTAGAAGAGGGCATTGGATCTCACTATTGGTGATTGTGATCCACCATGTAGTTGCTGGGAATTGAACTCAGGACCTTCGGAAGAGCAGCCAACACCCTTCACCTCTGAGCCAGCTCTCTAGCCCCTACCATCCTTTCTTGATGGAAGTGTTTTTGGAAGAAGTCATCATTCTCAGTTGAGTAGGTGGGGACCTCTCACAGAGTGGGAGCTGGCATCAAGCCATCATGGTGTTGGGTGACTTTTGGGCTGCCTCTTTGGCAGCTTGGTCAGCTCCTTGATTTCCTATGACCTCTCCAGAGTCCCCTTTTTGGTGTCCAGGGAAATGCATCACAGAGACTTGTTTGTGCTCCCAGGGAGCTTTTAATAGGTTGAGGATTTCCTGTTTGTTATTAATAGTCTGCAGTCAGGAGCCCCCTTTCCTGATAAATTGCCCCATGTACCTGAAGAGTGGCAAAAGCATAGTGGTTATCAGCGTAGATGTTTACTCTGTTTTCCCTACCCAGTTAGAGGGCCAGGGTCAGAGTGGTCAGCTCGGCCCTCTGAGCAGAAGTTCCAGGGGGAAGATGCTTGGCCCAAAGTGCCCCTCCGGGGTAACTATGGCCACATTTTCCCATTTTTATTGAAACTTCTGCCATCAGTGTACATGTTCAAGTCCAGGGAGACCAGTGGATTGTCTGTTAAATCTGGTCATATACTTTGGAAATGGGGTTTCACCTATAAGCAGTCATGGAGGGGCTTCCCTGTCTTTTCAGGCAGCAAGAAAGCTGCAGACTGGGCAGAGGTTATTTTAGGCTGATTTGACAGAAGAGTCTGGTAATGAGTTAACTGGGTATCAGTCAGTCATGTATCAGGTGGGCTTTTTAATAGGCTCTCCACTGTATGAGGGGCGGTAATAATTAGATTTTTGTCCCAAAGTCAATTTATCAGTCCTTTGTTAGAAGAGCTGTGGTGGCTATGACCCTTTAGGCATGCCAGCCATCCAGCAGCCACAGAGGCTGACTTCTTTGACAAGTGTGCCGCTGGATGATGCCAAGACCTAAGTCTCTGAGTGAACAACCCCTTTTAAAGCCTCTTCTTTCCATCCATGAACAAATGAAAGGCCTTAGAAATATCTGGCAGTACCAATGCTGAGAGCAGGGCCAGTTTAATGTCTTAAAAGGCTTTTCCCTCTGTCTCAGACCATGGGGCTTGCCTTTAGGCCCCTTGGTTGCCTCATAGAGGGGCTTGGTCATCTCTACGAACCCAGGGATCCACAACTGGAGTATCCCACACTTCCCAAGAATTCGTAGATCTGCCTCTTGGTGAGGGGTGTGGGGATCCCTAGGATAGATTGCTTGCAGGAGACAAAGATGTCTTACCTTAGTTGAGACGGAAGCCCAGATATGTGGCTGTTCTGGTGCATAACTGGGGTTTCTTTGAGGACTCACCATACCCTGAAGTCTGAGGAATTCATAGCAGCTCTTCTGTAGCTTCTCGGCAGGTGATCTTATCTTCTACCTGCTACAGTGAGTTGTCTACATATTGTAGAAGTGTCATGGAGGACGAGGGGAGGAACTGAACCGGTACTCACCCAGGTCCATGGGCAAGGCCTCATCAAAGATGCTTGTGAAATTCTTAAACCCTTGGGGTAGGTATGTTCAAGTCAATTGACCATTAAATCCAGTGTCCAGGTCAGTCTATTCAGAGGCACACAGGAGCTGGCTTTGTTTTGCCAATAGGATGCTGAAGAAAGCATATTTTAGGTCCAAGGCAGTGTAGACCTGTTTCTTAGAGGGTAATAGGCTATGCAGCGTGTAAAGGTTAGGCACAGTTATGAGAATATCTTCAACCCATTAACTTACTTCCTTTAGGTCCTGGACTGGTCTCAAGTTGTTGGTTCCAGGCTTTCACACTGGCAAGAGGTGGGTATTCCAAGGAGGTTAAGATTCCTGGATCTCTGAGGCAGTTGATGTGAATTTTGATGCCTCATTGAGCTTCCAGAGACATTGGACACTATCTGACCCAAATGGGTTCAGCCCTTGTCTTATTTGTACAACCAGGCTTGATGTGCTAAATCTGGCGGGTTGATTTTAGCTCAGACTTGTGGAATTTAGACTATAAATCTGCTAACAGTGAGCTTTCTTTGTTGTTGTTTTTTTTTTTGTTCTGGGCTCAGGATTAAGGAGGTACTATTACCCTAGAGGTAAGGTCACATAAATGCCATCTTGGATTGCTGTTCCCCTTACAAGAAAAGTCTATAGCAGTCTCATTTTCTTAGGCCCTTATCTTATGTAATAGGGCTTGACCCATAAGGGGGTAAGGGTATTCAGGACTCACTATGAATGAGTGAGTCTCAGTGCCTTTCCCCAGGTCCACCTTCCTGGCAGTAGTCTATGGGTAGGATTTAGTATCTGTGGCCCTTTGGATTAAAGTCTTTTGGGAGGTCAATGGCCCATTGAACTTTTGGAAGTCAGGTAATTGAACCCCAGTACCAACCAAGAGGTCAACTGGCTTTCCCTCCAGTCTTAAAGTTACCCTGGGCTTGGGGAGGGAAACCAAGTCCCAACACTCTAGTCCCTCTCAAGGTGGAGAACCCTAGGTTTAGGTTTTTCCCTCTCCATTTGGAGCAGTCTTTACGCCAATGTCCCAATTCTTTGCAGTGGGTACATTGGTCTTATTGGAAAGGTAGTCTTTCCCTTCTTTGCCCTTTGGGGCACATGGACCAACTCTCTTGGCCTTCCTTGGCCAATATATCTGGCTGGGGTCCTCATTAAGGCTGCTATTATGACTTTGGTAGTCTTTCTAGCCCATCTGCCCTCCCGATCCTCCCTGTTGTTAAATACTTTGGTAGTGATCTCAACTAGTGTAGTGAGATTCTCACTTTCAAAACTCTCCATTCTTTGGAGTTTCTTTCTAATTTTGGAGCTGACTGAGTTACAAAAGCAGTATTAATGGCTCTCCTGTTTTCTTCTGCCTCTGGATCGATGGAGAAGTGAATGTGATACACATCCATCAGTCTCTCCAGAAAGGCTGTTGGAGACTCCTTAGGTTCCTGTGTTACTTGGCTAATCTTAGATAAATTTGTGGGGGGCTTTGCAGCAGTCCAGAGACCACCCAATAGAGTCTGGTGATAGGCTTTCAGGGACTCCTTACCTTAATCAAAATTAGGATTCCAATTGGGCTGGAGAGATGGGAAGACTGCCTCAATGACATCAGAAGAGTGGAGGGACATCCATCTGTGTATGGAACCAGTTTTCTGGCATCTCTCAGGACCCCCCCTTCTCTCTCCATCTTCCTTCTCAGCAGAAGTTCCAAAAGGAAAAGGAAACCTCCTTCCCCACGCTGTCTCAGGAAACCATCACACTAAATTTTCCTCCCTTCTACTCTGCGTGTGACTCCCTATCCATCCTCCTGACTTCCTCTTACTCTCTGTTTTTTCCCTGTGTTTCCTCCCTGTCAACTGGTTGCTCTGCCTCTAGACCTATGGTTAACTCTATTTAATCCTGTTTATAAGCAGAAAACTCTTGTATTAAATGTGTGTGCTAGAGCTGAGTTATACCACAACTAGAAACAGGTTTTTCCAGTAAACAACACATCGTGATCAAATGAATATCCTGCAACAAACAAACATACTCCACAATCCCATTCTAAGAATTCACATAAAAAAGCCAGGTGTGATACCAACTTTGTAACCCCAGTGTTGGGGAGCAGACACAGGTAAATCCCTGGTGCCTCCTGGCCAGCTGGTTTAACCTACCTGGGGTGTTCAGGCCACTGAGATACCCTGTCTTGGAAAAAAAAAAAAGTGAATGATGCCCAAAGAATGTTACCCAGTGATGTTTTTTGGCCACCATATTTACACACACACACACACACACACACACACACACACATTAATGATCAAGATCATGCAAGTATTTAGAATCTCAGCCTAACATCCCCTGAGGAAGTCCTAGCCAGTGGTCACATTTAGGTAAAGTTGCTGAGTCTCAGGCACCAAAAATAGTCTGCAAAGCCTTAACCTACATGTACAAACCTATAAAGAAAGGCCATCTTGGGACCATATGAGACATACATTGGTGCTTAGTGTAGTGCGAGAACACAGTGGTGATAGTTGTTGGAGCAATGTGTGGGAGATGGGAAGCCAGCTAGCTGGTACCCAGTGGAATCTGTAAGGATGATCTATGTAGCTTTTGAGCACGCAAGGCCACAGCTCTTATTACAAGGTTTATTTTAATTCTTATTCCAGGGCCACTGTGGGCCACTGCTTCTTGATTGTGCTTAAAGAACACTGAGTGTTTACACGACGGCTTCTATCTGCTCTTGTGCCTTGCCCGGCCAATGCCTTGGTCACACTCAGAATAAAGCTTAGTATAGTCAGCTTCCAACTCTCATAGTGGAAAAGGGGCAAATTTTCTTGTCTACATTCTTTGTGATTTCAATATCACACTTCCTCTGGCTTTTGTGCTGGCCAGGTCTCCTTTAAGCCTAAGGGCAAAACCACCATCAGAGTGAAGCCCATTTTCTCCCTCAGTACTCACTTAAAATCTTATTTTTAAATTAAATTAATTATTCACTTTACATCCTGGTCATAGCACCGCCTCTCCTATCCTCCCAGTCCCACCCCCTCCCTGTTTCCCCTAGCCCTACTCCTCAGAGAAGGAAAGCCCCACCCTCAAGCATATCAAGTCACATCAGAACTGAGGTAGTCCCACCAGGGGGAAAGAAACACTTAAAATCTTGACATTGAGTTTTTGATCTTAGCTATTCTGATGGGCATAAGATGGAATCTCAGAGTCGTTTTGATTTGCACTTCTCTGATGACTAGGGAAGTTGAGTGTTTCTTTAGGTGTTTCTCAGCCATTTGATATTCCTCTGTTGAGAATTCTCTGTTTAGTTCTGAGCTTCATTTCTTAATTGGGTTATTTGGTTTGGTGGTGTTTAATTTCTTGAGCTCTTTATATATTTTGGATATTAGCCCTTTGTCAGATGTAGGCTTGGTGAAGATATTTTCCCAGTCTGTAGACTGTTGCTTTGTTCTGTTGACAGTGTCTTCAGCCTTAAAAACTCAAGTGACAGCATATGCTGGTGAGGATGTGGAGAAAGGGGAACATTTCTCCATTACTGGTACACAACCACCTGTACACTTTGTACAACTTTGGAAATCAATTTGATGCTCTCTCAGAAAACCAGGAATAGGGCTACCTCAAGACTCAGCTATTCCACTCCTTGGAATATATCCAAAAGATGCTCCACCACACAACAAGGACATATGCTCAACCATGTTCATAACAGCCTTATTCGTAATAGCCAAAACCTGGAAACAACACAAATGTCCCTCCATTGAAGAATGGATAAAGAAACTGTGGTACATTTACACTATGGAATACTACTCAGCTATTAAAAACAAGGAAATCCTGAAATTTGCAGGCAAATGGATGGAACTAAAGATGATCATCCTGAGTGAGTTAACCCAGACCCAAAAAGATATACATGGCATATACTCACTTATAATTGGACACTAGCCCAACAGAGATGTCCCCTGAAAGTCTTCACTTAACTGAAGATTGGGATAGATACTGGGACTTTCTATTGGAACTCTAGGGGAGAGAGATAAGGAAGAGTGGGGAAATATAGGGATCCAGAGGGTCCTAGAAACCTACAAGAAGACCATCAAGGCTGCCAGATCTGAACCCAGGCAGAGCCTGCTCAAACTACTGTATCAACAAAGGATAATGCATGCAGTAAACCTAGAACCCCTATATAGATCTAACCAAATGGACACCACATTCTCCACAATTGTGTGGAGAGCAGAGACTGACTTGGACATGAACTCTGGTGCCCCCTATTTGACCACTTCCTCTTGGTGGGTAGACCTGGTGACACCCAGAGGAAGAGTAAACAGGCTACAAGGAGAGACCTTATAGGCTGTGATCTTATAGTGGGGGATGAGGTCTTCTTCTGTCATAGACCTAGAGGAGGGGAGTACAATGAAAGAGGGAGGGAGGGGGAATGGGAAGATACAGGTGAGGGGATAACAATTGAAATATAATCTGAATAAATTACTTAAATAAAAAAATCTTGACACTGACTTTGTTGACAACAAAAGCTACTTCTCTATTAATTTCTTCTTGCCAACAATTCTCTCTTCTTAAACAAGTGACTTTCCAGGCTGGAAATCACCCCTCAAATCCTCAAAAATCCTACACTTTTCACATATTAATTCCAGAAAATTTGTTTCCATGTGCTTCGGTGTGGACTCACTTAAGAGAGAGATTTGCTACTGTTTTCACTAATATTTTCCTATGACATTTTTGAGTTGTCTGAATAATTGCAGTGTTTACTAGAAATGGAAAAAAAAAAAAAAAGAAATCAAAGTAATAAAAGGTACCTAAAAACCATTCACATCTCAGTACTATTACAGGTCTTAATTTCCTGTAGCATGGCAAATTACTCATTTTTAAAGGCATCTTGAGTTATGTAGAGTCTATATTAAAAATATGTATATGACTTGTAGAATGCAAAGAAATCAATGAATATCACAGATTGTCAAAGATGTAGGTATGACTTTAAAATAATGAAATCAGCTAAAAACAGCAGTTCTTAGACATTCAGATTGCAAGGGAAATGAGTATTAAAGAGGAGAAGGTAAACTGCTTAGAAATCTTGTGCATACCAAAGAGTGGAGCTGGTATCCACTCCCATGTGTGAAGTCTTGTGCTCCTGTCTCCATCACGACGGCCATAGCCAGGCCAAGGAAAGGACTTTGCCAGAACAGAGGACAGGGAAATGAGCTGGGGCTCTCTGACGTTACTCTGGACATTCTTACTCTACAAGAGGCCTATGAGAAGAATTACCATTCTAGCTTAATCTGTCCAACTTGATGAGATCATCATTGCTGCTAACTGATGTTATTCACAGTCACCTAGGAGACCAAAGCACAGGGCTAGGTGTGCCTGTGACAGTGATTCCAGAGGATTAATTGAGGAGGAAAGTCTTACCCTGAATGTGTGCATGTACCATCCCATGGGCTGGGATAGGAAGAAAGGGGAAAAGGTGAACTTGTTCCCTCTCTATTTCCTGGTGTACTGTGAGGTGACAGCATCTGCTACACACTCCCTGTTCCCACCAAGACACCAGGCCTTCTCCACCAGCAGGAACTGACAGTCCCTGAAGCCACAAGACAACACAAATCTTTCCTGTCTTTAGTTTCTCTCAGGCATTATGATGACAGTGATGGAAAAACACTGATGTAGTTGGCCAACCTAAGGCAGAGTGGGAAGTCTTTGTAGCATGAATGTCTGGAAAGAGGTGTGGTCCAGAATAATTTTCTCTTAGTGGAAGTGTCTGTCATCAGAGTTGTGCCCTAAGTGCTTATCAGGACAAGGATGTATTAAGAGATGAAGAATTCTTCTAATGTGAAGTGACATGCACTGACAAAAAAGTAAGCGCTGAAGTCACATGCTCTGTCCAAAGGTGAACTTTTATGCCTTCAAGTCTTTGCTGGTATTATCAAAAAGTCCTTCTCAGACTGGATAAATGTCATTTTCTAAAGCTCTGATCAGATAGCCTCCTTCCATGATTTTCCACTCCAAATTGAAACACCATAAAACATACCTGTGTAATTATTTATAGTAATGTACATGTCCTTATTCTACAGAGGCCATGGGATTTTTTTTTTGCCAGCATGCCTGGAGAAGGATAAAAGAGGACTTGGAGTCAACAGAAAGTGAGAACAGTAAAAGAAGCGTCTACGGCTTACTCTCATACACTTGCAAGAAGAGGGTAAGAATTTTGTGGTCATTTTCTGATTCCTAAGCCCAACATAGAAACACAGAGCATAAGAAGAGTTGGGATCTACCGTAAAATTTAAACACTGGGGTTGTTTTTTTAGTAAATTCTTGCTAAATCCAAGATCTGAGAGGAGCTTCTCAGTGGCCTTCTCAGCATCTGTGCACGCGTGGTACAGGGGAGGGCACGCTCCTCATCCTTCCACTGGGTACATATTAAATATCTTTTAACAGTTTTTTAAAACATTACTTAGGATTGCGAAGTAGAAACAAGACAGCTGAGGTGCTGCTCACTAAAAGCAGATTAACGGAGATGCTAAGACCAGACAATGAACCACTTTGTTTTAGCTCATTACATTATCAACAACAACAACAACAACAACAACAACAACAACAACAACAACACAGAATGGTGCACTTACGTATACAAGGCATACATTTGTAGAATATCTAAAGCCATGAGCGGATGGTTTGTCTTTTAACACCTTTATAAATTATTTATTATAAATGTTTGATAAGGATTATGTAGCTGAGAGTTCATGGTTGCATTTTCATTCTAGTAAGAATCAGGAGTAGAGATAGCCTGCAGCCAATAAAGACAGATCGTACGGCTTGTCAATCAAACTGTCAGAATGTGCGTATATTGGAGCACTTATCCCTTGGTGTAATGCGTGTCTATGTCCCTGGCGTAACCGCATCCTCTTTCAAGGGCAAGGGCTGTTTCTTTTCCATCTTTGCATCCCTGGCGTCCAGCATAATGTTTGAACTACAGTGTCTGTGTAATAGACTGCCGAACTGAATCAATTTAAAGGCTTTGTGCTCTCATTCAGTGCTACTGGGCAAAGATAAGAGCCTCAGGGAGGCAAGGGCAGGTAACATAGGCTGGGTATGCTTGGGAAAACAAAACAAAACAAAACAAAACAAAACAAAACTGAAAAGGTGGGATCAGGAAGGATGGGAATATGGAGCTTAAACCAGAGGAAGGAAGTCCAAAGGGGCATTCTAGTGAAGGGTAGCAGGGGCCATGAACCGTAGCACAGGGAATACGGGACATGAGCTGCTTAGAACGAGAGGGGAAAGGGCAGGATACATGGGCACGTATGGAAACAACAGTCCTTTCCCATCTCTGAACTGCAGGCTGCTGAAGCTGTGGGGGCATGCAGGAGAGCCTTTTTGGTAGTTGTGCTTTCTCTAGCGTCAGCTACGGGCATTGTAGGAAGAGACTAGATGCAGTAGGAAGCGAAGCATAAGCCATTCACTTGGCTGGTACTGTGGCAGCAGGGGGCAGTAGTGGGCAACTGGCGCCCCACATGGCAAGTGGAAGCCTGGGCTTCTGGTACCTGCTCAGCTCTTGTGCTCAGTGCCTCCGTTGGTGTTCATAGGCTTTTGCAATTCTCTTTCCCTGACTTTCTGACCAATAGAGTATGGCAGTATTCAGCAATGCTTCTTCTGTAGCTAGGTTATAAAGGATTTGAACTTTTTACTTGCCTGAAGGCTCTGCTACCGTTTGATCTACCTTGCTTTGTTAAAGCAAGAGGCCACGTTCATAAGAAGAAGCTGAAATAGAATCTGCCCAAAGGTCAGTGAAAAACCAAGGTCTAACAGTCTACAGGGAGCCTGGTCCTGAGTGTCTATTCTCCCTCCACTTGAGCCTTCACATGAGTGAAGCCCTCTGGATTGCAGCCAGTGAGAGACCCTGTAGCACAGGCCCAGAAAAGCCACACCTAGATCAGCTTTTAAAATTGTGTTGTTTTTGCAGCCTTGGTAAGTACCTAAAAGAAACAATGTGCAAGCAGGAAGGTTATTCAGCCCGTGGTCAGCTGGATCCATTGCTTGAGAGCATGTGGAAGAGGAGGAGGAGGAGGGGGAGGAGGGAGAGGAGGAAGAGGAGGAGGAGGAGGAGGCAGCTCACTTTACAGCAGGCAGCAATCAGAGTGCAAAAGCAGCAGAGGATAAGACGTATCTTTCCAGTCCCTCCTCCCACTGCCCTACCTCCTCCAGCTTGGAAGACCCTGGACTCCCAATAATACAGTGCCATGAACCCATCAAAGTATTAATCTGTTGATTTACATCAGAGCACCAAAGGTCCAACCTCCTCTCAATAGTGGCACCAGCTGATGGCCACGCCTTCAACATGAACCCTTTTGGGGGGCACTTCATATCTACACAGCAATACAAGGCATTGAGTTTTGAGATGATGTGTTACATACACAACAGCAGGTGGTTGGAAGTGAGGACATGGCAGAACTCAGTCCCAACAGCAGTAGTGAATGTGTGGCAGTCAAGGGCTTAGGGTGGGAGTCCCCGTAGCCTTCACTCCTCCTGTGCTCAGGGTACTGTCATTGCCTCCTGCCATGGCTGATCTCCAGGTAAGTCATTTTGCCCATAGTCATATATTTGAACCCTTCATCAACATTTTTCTCTGTCACAGCCCCCTCTGTCTGAAGTCTCTGAAGTTTCTGATACATCTACCTATATTAAGAAAACAGAATTTAAAAAAATTATTCCTCTAAGGAATACATGTCAGATTCTTTCTGTATTTTTAGTTGATACATAATTATCATTTGTATTTATAAGCTACGGAGTGACATTTCAGTACATATATACAGTGCATAATGATTAGGTCAAGGCAATTGAAATGTCCAGCACATCAAATATTTATTTATTTATTTATTGTGCTGAGGGTATTTAAAATCCTTTCTGGTGTCTATTTAAATATTTTTGTTTTGTAGTGCTGGGGATTGAACTAAGAATGTTGCGCAGGCAAGGCAGTGGCTCTACCTCTGAGTGGCATCTCCAGCTCTAGTGTCTTTGAATATACAATTAATTATTTTTAACCATAGTTATCTGAATGCAGTACAGAACACTAGAAACTATCTCTCCTCCAACAGTATCCTAGCACATTATAGCTATTCATTTCACATGGAAAAAAGTGAGATGCAACTTTGAGAATAAAAGCTTTATTAACATGAATAAAGGCCTGCCCCATGACAGGTCTTGGTTTCTGAAGAGAGGCCAACGTCAAAAGGTGAAGTTCCCTGTGCCTTCCTCTTAGGGCATGGCTGGGCATATTTCTTGCCCACCTGCAGGCAGCATAAGGGATTGTGAACAGCATGCAGTGGCTTCTTCTCTGTTTTCATGTGGGAGCCCAAGGAAGTACAATCAACCGAGTGTTTCCTATAACCAGAGTGAAATATTACAGTGGGTGTAAGGGCAAACTCCTGACTCAGCAGGTGAACGGCCAGAATGACTTCCTTCCCTCCGGAGACTGCAGAACTAGAAAGAACTAACATCAGGCTAGAGCAGCCCTTGATGAGGCACCAAAGAGAGAGGAAACTCCCCACCACATACCAAAGGCAAGAGAGAGAGGCAGAAGTTGGAGCCTGTGAACAAAAAGGGAAAGAGAGAGAGAGAGAGAGAGAGAGAGAGAGAGAGAGAGAGAGAGAGA
>OU015756.1:37277816-37329774 GCA_907169655.1 Acomys percivali | reverse complement strand
TCTCTCTCTCTCTCTCTCTCTCTCTCTCTCTCTCTCTCTCTCTCTCTCTCTCTCTTAGTTTTTAAGAAGTTGCTGTTTTTTGTAAAAAACACTGCTTTCAAAAACTTCATATCTAGAAAGCAGAGAAAAATCTATACAGGGCTGACCTCCTCCAGTTGAGGAGGGTCAGGCACATTGAGCCACTCTTTCATCTTCAAGGTATTAAAACGTATTTGAGGAAGTTGGTTTGAAAACTGGTCTAGGCATGGCCAATCTCCCTCACCTGACCTCCCCAGGCAGCTCCTGTGGCAGAGTTAACAGCACTCTTCACAGTGTCACAGTCACACCAGAGTTTTATTATTTCAGTTTCTTCATGGGCAAAACAGGAGAGATACTGCCAACTTTGATGTGACAGTATGTCAGATAATGTCTATAAACTATTTTGAGCCTTTAGACAACGGCTTTAGGCACAAAGGTTCTTGGTGTTTTCAATTCTAGCTCAATTCGCTTTTAAACACACTACACTAGGAAAAGGGATCCAAATCTTCATCTTTTGGGTGTAATCTTAGGATAACATGGAAGTAAACAAAACCTTAACAACTAAAGAAAAAATATATTGTCATTAATTGGTTAGAAACTGTTTAAATCAGAGTCATTCGGAAAGCTAGGTCAGGAGGAGGAGACAGGATGGAAGGCCGCATCTGCAGAATAAGGCATGTGAGGCTGGCTTCTAAGTTGGTCCTTTTGTACTTCTTGCAATGAAAAGTTCTTTGCTGAGGCCTGAGATGAACTTTCCCCATGTGTTTCTTCTTCTTAATGCCATGAATTAAGAGGCCAGACTTGACTTAGCCCTTCAGTACCACAGAGCTCAAAGGCCATGGGCCTTAAGTTGCAAGGATTGTGTTTTTAGCCTTAAGTTTGGCCTCTTTCTATCATATCATTAGGGGGAGTTCTCTAATTCATTTCTGGCATTTGAGGAATAGAAATAATAACATACATCTCAAAGGGGAGGGGTGTCCAGAAATTACATGAGTTAAGACATGAAAGTGCTTAATATAGTGCCTGGTACACAGTAAATGATTCTGCAGAGAGCAGTTATTTGAGACACATGGGTGTTTATTGCTGCAAATAGTCAAGGTTGCTATTGTGGCTTCTGTATCTCTCCCTATCTTGATCTGTAACCCCATTCTGAAGCCATAAGTTCTAAAACCAGCAAGAGTTAGAACCTTGGGGGGGGGGGAGTTGTATTTCTATAGCTAGAAAACCTGAATCACAGATTTTGAATTGCTCAAAGATATTCTGGGAGCTCTTGTTATCGAAGATTTCATTACCTGGGTCCTTGTCATTATGAGTTTCCATGAAGGGTTTCTTTTTTATTTTATTTGTGTGTTTATTTGCCTGCCTGAATTTATGCATACCACGTGCATGACTGTAAAGCCTAATTCTCCTGTTGCAAATAGGCTGGGTTTATAGATTTCCTTCGAAGAAACAGAGAGTGACAGAAGCGACGCTGTATGACTTTACTGACTAGGCCATAAAAAGCCATTTGTCCCTGTCTTCTCTGTAAGGTGCCCTGAGTAGCCATGTGAAAGTCCAGCTACCTGAAGCTCCTATTCTCCTTGGACTGGGAAGGACTGGAAAGGAAGCCTGGGGGGCTTTTGCTTTGATCCCCTAAACTACTGAATCCCTCTGTCCCAGACATACAAGTGGGCAAGTTGGCCAATCACCCCAGCTCTCACATTGAATTCCCTTCGCTGATGGGGGCAGTCAAGTGCCTGCTCAGCTTGCCTACTTGTTAGCAAGGTAGGTATTGTATTTTTTTTTCTTTTTTCTTTTTGAGAATAAGTCTTACTATGTAGCTAGCGTTGGCTGGCCTGGGATGTGCCGTGTAGAACAGGCTAGCCTTAAATTCACAGAGAGTCATATACCTCTGTCTCCAGGTGCTGAGATCAAAGGCAGCCGTCCCCCCCCCCCCCCCCCCCCCCCCGCATGCCCAGCTGGAATTGTAACTTTAAGACACTGATCTTGGGTGAAATTTGTTTGGTAGCTATTATTTCCGGGAAAGGTGCCTCCAAGAAGAAGGATATTACTGAGAGAAAATAGAAGAGGCTTTTGAATATTTTTATAAGAAATTTGTTTTTGAGACAGGATTTCACTATGTAGCCTAGGGTGGCTTTGAACTCAGCAGTGGTTCTGCCTTGGCCTCTCAAGTGTTGGGATTACAGGCAGGAGCCACCATGCTTAGAGGAAATAACTCTATATTGTCATTCTGTTAAAATTAAATATGAAGTGAAAGATGTTAAATCGGGTTGTCACTCAATTCCTTTTAGAGAAAATAAAATGAACACACGACGACAACCCTACAATTAGACTTGGAATTTGAAGGTGTTCAGAGCCTCTGCTGTGCTAACAGGTGTTTTCACACATTTTCTTAATTCATACATGAATACTTTCTAAATGAAGCCCCCCCCCCCCCCCCCCCCCTTTTCAAGACAGAGTTTCTATGTGTGTATCCCTGGCTGTCCTGGACTCACTTTGTAGACGGGGCTGGCCTCGAACTCACAGAGATCACCTGCCTCTGCCTCCTGAGTGCTGGGATTAAAGGTGTGCACCACCACCATGCCTGGCTCCCTAAATGAAGTCTTAATCCAATCCTCCCTGACCACTGTAGCTTGCACCTTGAGTTTGTTTCCTAGGAATGTGAAGGCATGAGAAGCTACCTTTTCCCATTTACCTTTTTTCTTGGGACATCTATGACAGTCATGGGCGGGGCTCGGGACGAACGAGGCTCTTTGTTCATTGTGATTCCTGTACAGTGGCTGGCTCTGGTGGGTGCTGGACCAAGTGTGGGAGGCTCTATAATAAATCCAGAGCATAAACAATGTCACTAGGAAGAGAGACACAAGAGTCACTGTTGTAGAGCACTGACTTTGTTTTTTGTTTTTTGTTTTAAATATATCAGAGGGTGCTACAAACCAAAGGAACCCTCCTGAAATGAAAGTTCCTCAAATGAATATTTAACAATTGGAAGAGGTTACAAAGGCTCACCTGATATCAGGCTAACAGCAAAGTCCTTGGTTTATTAGAACAAGATTTTACTTTGAACTTCAAGATGCACAAGTAGATGAGAGAGGGCATCACAGGGAGACTTTGGGGTCAAACATTTATGGTTGGGAACTCAGCTGCTTTGAGGTTTTGTTTAACAACTGAAGTCCCTTAAGAGACCTGGTGTTCTCATATTGATTGATTCTCCACTAATGCAGTTAGGGAGCAGAGAGAATTTTTGCAGAATGTGGAATTTAGCAGAGGGAGAATGCATTAGACTGGCTGTGTTTCCTTGCTCCTAGGCATGGTTTGTTCCTTGAAGGTCAGAGCCAAGGGGATTCTTTATCTTCCAACATGTTCATTTAGGACAAGCAAACTCTACAATCTGCCGTCTTCGGCTTCAGGGAATCTTAGACTTCAATAAAGAGGATAGTATTTTATTATCTCCTCGGGTTGTTTTTGAAATGTAAAAAAAAAAAGTTACGCAAACACTTCTCTTAACTGGACAACCATAACAGCACAGAACAAACCACTTGAGTCTAGTTTCATTTAGAAAAGCAATTTTCATTGTTCAGGACACTTGTTCTCCTGCAAGTAGATTTTGGATCTCTTAGAAACCTCTTTTTATAACTAGCACTACTATTGGAGTAAGCACCCATACTCTCATTTTATTGAGGGCACAGAAAGGGGAGGTGTAACTCAAAGAAATTGCTCACTGTCGACAAATGCAGGCTCTTGAATGTTTTTTCTTCAAGCTTTTACTGGCCAACACAACCTCATTTGCCCGCTCTGGCCTTTTATCTTCTTTCATGCAAATCTACACTTGAAATTTTTTAGAGGTCAATGGAAGAAGATCTGCCTGATGGGGCAGAGTGTGATATCAAGGTCTCAAGGCCTGGCTTGGTTCTCTGAGAAGAAATGTCTCTGCTTGAACCATTAGACCCACCAAGCCCCAGTTTCTATGTCTCTAACTTGGGGTAACATCTGTGAGCAGAGGCTGATGCAAGGTCACTGGTGTGGTGGGTGTGGACAGTTTCTGACGTGTAGTGGTTTATCCGCCAGGGTAATGTGGTAGGTTCTGGATTGCTCTGAGTCTTGTGTTTCCCATCAGCATGACAGGAATGCAGTGAGAATCAGATGTGCATCACTAGTCCACTATGAGGTAAGAACCTGCAAGGCATATGGCTATTCAGCTCATATGCTTTAAGGCAGGTGCCTATTGGGGATTAGAAGACAGTACCATAACAAACAAACAAACAAACAAACAAACAAACAACAGCTCTAGAGCATTTTACTTGGGTGCCTGGCAACTTAGGTTCAATCCCCATTACTGTCCTCAAACCAAAATGACATCAAATGAAAGTAAAACAGAACAAAAAGCAGCTCTAAGATAATTAGTATGACAGCCAGGGACCTAGGATCTGGGGGCAGTCATCAGGGGATGAGGGTGTAAGGAATGATGCTCATACCACCAGTCAGGCCCCACCTGATGTCCTAAAGCAGAGGGAAGCATTTGTCACCTGTTTGAAGTGGGCTTATCCCAGGCCTTAAGGTCAACAACTAATAAATGGGACCTCATGAGGCTGAGAAGCTTCTGTAAGGTGGGAGACACTGTCAAAAGAACAAAGCGACAGCCTACAGACTGGGAAAAGATCTTTCCCTGCATCAGACAAAGGTCTAATATCCAACATATATAAAGAACTCAAGAATTTAAATACCACCAAACTAAATAACCCAGTTAAGAAATGGGGCTCAGAACTAAACAGAATTCTCAACAGAGGAATATCAAACGGCTGAGAAACACTTAAAGAAATGCTCAACATCTTTAGTCATCAGAGAAATGCAAATCAAAACAATTCTGAGATTCCACCTTACACCCATCAGAATGGCTAAGATAAAAAATCCAAGTGACTCCACATGCTGGTGAGGATATGGAGAAAGAGGAACACTCCTTCATTGCTGGTGGGAATGCAAACTTGTACAACCACTTTGGAAATCTATCTGGAGCTATCTCAGAAAACTGGAAATAGGGCTTCCTCAATATCCAGCTATTCCACTCCTTGGAATATACCCAGAAAATGCTCCACCACACAACAGGGACATATGCTCAATCGTGTTCATAGCAGCCTTAATCATAGCCAGAACCTGGGAATAGCCTAAATGTCCCTCAGTTGAAGAATGGATAAAGAAATTATGGTACATTTACACTATGGAATACTACTCAGCTATAAAAAATGAGGAAATCCAGAAATTTATGGACAAACTGATGGAACTAGAAACAATCATACTGAGTGAGTTAACCCAGAAGCAGAAAGACTCATATGGTATATACTCACTTATAATTGGTCACTAGCCCAAAAGGCATGTCCCATGAAAGTCTTCACTTACTAGGAGATTGGGATAGATGTGAGGACATCCTACTGGGACTCTAGGTAAGAGAAATATAGGAGATGGGGGAAATAGAAGGATAGAAGGATCCAGAGGATCTTAGAAACCTACAAGAAGAACAACGCAACGGGAGGATCAGGGCCCAGGGGGGTCTGCTCAAACTATTGCACTAACCAAGGACAATACAAGTAGTAAACACCCACTCTGATCTACCCCATAGACAGGACATTCTTGGCAGTTATGGGGGAGAGCAGGGACTAACTCTGACATGAACTCTGGTGACCCATATTTGATGACTTCCCCTTGGTGGGGAGTCCTGGTGGCACTCAAAGAAAGAATAGGGGGCTCAGCGCTGTGAAGTGAGAGGTGACCCGGTATTGAGGGCTGGTGTGGGGCGTTGGGAGCCCCTGTGATAACTGAGCCACATGCCTATCCTCCGTCCTCAGGGCCGGAGCCACCATGGGCCTCGAGTTTGGGAACCTGACGCAGATGCGACAGACACGTGATCTCCTACAGCCTATCACCCTTTGAGCAGCGCGCCTTCCCGAACTTCTTCAGCAAAGGCATCCCCAATGCGCGTGGCGCCGCCATTTGTCGTGCTCTGTCTGATCTACACGTGGGTGAACCAGGAGTTTGAGCAGTCCAAGAGGAAGAATCCAGCCATGTATGCAAACGACAAGTGAGCAGCACGCATCTGGATGATGGATCTCCTGCCTTTGAAAGACTGCTCTCTGGGAGAGGAGCCTACACTAGTGCCCTGCAGACAAAAACAAAAAACAAACAAACAAACAAAAAAAACAAAACAAAACAAAAAAAAAAACCCAAAAACAAAGAAAGAAAGAATAGGCAGGCTACCAAGATGAGACTTGATAGCCTGTGACCATAAAGAGGGGAGAACCCCCTCAATCATGGACCTAGGGGAGGGCAATAGGGTGGGGGTAGGAGGGAGGGAGGAACGGGAGGATACAAGTGATGGGAGAACAATTGAGTTGTAATCTGAATAAATCAATTAATAAAAAATAAAGTGGGCTTAATTCTTGGGTAGGTAGCACTTTGGTAGCTGTAATATGTATTTAATTGTCCTTTCAGGTTTCTGACGCAAAGCTTCTGAACCCCTTAGCGATTGCTGAGGGATAGATGAGCTCCTCTTTACCATACCTGAGTTCGCTCGAACCATTGGAGAAGATAGCCTCAGCAGTGTGGCTTCATGCCTCAGTTAGATCAAAATCCTTTCCTTGTGGGACAGAATCCAGGCTGAAGCACATTATTGGCCTATGGGTCACCCAGCCTTCCTGGAACGTCAACAAAAAAAGAAAGAAAGCAGGTGAATTCTTCTTCGTAGCCACCTTGTCTGATCTTTGCCATGCACTTCACACTGGGGAGCTTTGGCGGGGAGGAAGAGGAGCAGGGGTTTCCATGTGCTCAGTGAGTGGGGGCAAGCCCGCCATGTTTCATAGAGAGCTGTGTTCAAGAGGCCGGTGTCAGGTCAGCCTCACCATTGCTGCCAGGCTCCCTCTCTCCTCATAACAGCATTTACAGAGAAGAAACACCAGTGTGCAGAAAAAGCAAAGCGATGGCCTGATCTCTAAAGACTGAAGCCGAGCCTGGAGTGTGACTCCTTCTGATCAGCTAGCAGCACAGCCATGCTTGTTTCAAGTTGGAAGAGGGCCTTGCTGCCAGAGACAGAAACAACAGGTGCGCTGATCCAACACCTGTGTCCCATCTCACACCTGCATCTCAACCAGCCTGAACTTCAGCATGTGTCTCCATCGCTGGTTTCTTCTCTCTTAGGAACAAGAAAAAATTATCCTTGATTACATACAGTTTAATTAATGTTAACTAATTAATTAACCAGAGATAGGATTTCACACATCCTAGCCTGGCTTTAAATTTACTACATAGCCAAGGATAACCTTTGAACTTCTAATCCTGCCTCCTGAATTTTGAAATTGCAGGCAACCTCCTACCACACCCAGCTTATGTGGTACTCGGGACTAAACCCAAGGGCTTCATGAATTGTAGGTGGGCAGTCGACCAACTGAGCTGCAGCCCCAGCGAGAGTCAATTTTTAGAGAAGGGAGCACTGATATATGATTGTGACATCAATACTCGTCTGCCACAGTGGCTTTGAGGAGATCCACCCTTGCTACTAATTCTGTA
This sequence comes from Acomys percivali, assembly GCA_907169655.1. Classification (NCBI taxonomy): domain Eukaryota; kingdom Metazoa; phylum Chordata; class Mammalia; order Rodentia; family Muridae; genus Acomys; species Acomys percivali. The sequence continues at coordinate 37,322,202 of OU015756.1, read as the reverse complement.
TTTATTTTTACTGGTCGCCACGCTGTTCTACACATACCCAAGGGTTCTTAGCTGTAGTTAGCAAGGCTTGAGGTCCAGATGCGTTAGCTTCTGGCTTCACAATTTACTAGCTGTATGACTCCTGGCCACAACCCTCTGAGACAGATAGTATATTGTACTCATTTTGCCAATGAAAAAAACTAAGGGAGAGTTGAAGGGTCTGGCCAGGATAAAGTAACATTCATGGTGCTTTGTAATCAATAATTTGCCTAGCATGCTTAAGACTCCAGATTTGATTCCCAGCAACACACACACACACACACACACACACACACACACACACACACACACACCCCTGACAATGCTTCCTGGCTTATTGTGAGACTTGTTTGTATAAAAGTTTGTTTTGGCTAATCATACACAGCACATTTGGTGCTAGATATTCTTTGAGGTAAATATAAATATTTTTCGTGCAGCGACTAGCACATCCACACTAGCTCTTGAGACACCTGGTTGGCCCCAAACCTGAGTAACTGCCTTGTTAATGTGTAACCTTGGCCAAATTATTAACGTCCTCATTGTTGAGTTCTTCATCTATGAAATGGAGAAACGGGGACATGGAGTGCTAATTCCTTAATCGGATAACACGCTAAGAAGAATCCAATCACCTCTCTATGTCTCAGTTCCCTTAAATGCAAAGCGAGGGAGGTGATGCATCCAGCTTCGTAGGGCTATTTTAGGGAACCAGGACTAAACCCAGGGAAAGTACTTAGGAGAGTGCTGTGAACCCAGTACTCACACAACACAGCAAGTGTTTCTACTCAACGACTGTCCCATTACATCATTAAGTGACCATTACCATTGGCTCTGTGTGCCCTGCCTCTAACACTCCTCCAGAGGAACTCGGGAATTCCCAATGACTGTCTGCATTTCCTCAGTCATTAGTTGTTTTGCACGCCCCTCCCTGGCTCTGGCCTGTTTATCCACTCTGATTTTTTATTGACTCAGGCATAGCCTCCCTGGGCACCATTCACACACACTAAGTTAATGGCATGCTATTTGCTGAGTGAGGCCTTTTCCATCTTGCTTCAGTCTGCGAACGGGTCTCTGGAGCTCCCCTGACATCAGGAGCTCAGGTGTAATGTCATTAAGGCTCCCAGTGGACTCCAGGAGCACCTTGAGTGTGTGGCTATAACTGCTTTTAAGCAATCACAAAAATGTTATTAGCCTGGGGTCTGTGCTCAGGCAGGAAGAGTTAGCATTCATTAACGAGAGCTTCTACTCTGGGGTTTTTGTGGAAATCTTTGCTTGTGTGTTCTACTCACCACGGTGGTTGTCAGAACCTATAAAGCCTGATTTATTTAATTTCTGAGCCTTCTCAAATCCTTCCTGCAAATAGCCAGATATGACAAGGAAATGGTGATTTCCCCCCCGCATTAGTCACTCATGTGTTCACTGCTCAAAGCACTTGCTGAAAGTCTACTGTATGCTAGACATGTAGGAGGGAAGAAACGTCAATGGGAAAGCCCCAAGGGAGAGAGAGATGTCACAGGGAGATCCCACGCATCTCCACCACGTACAAAAGAATGACGAGGAAGAGTTGCTAATATTTGGCACTGAGCCCTTAGTTTTGTATACACGTGCTTTCTCTTCTGCGGTTCTCAAAGCACAACTACCAAAATGTCCGTTTTCTAGAAGTGGAGTCTGAAGCTCTCCTAAAGGGAGCTGTGCCCTCTGGACCATAGTTACTGGAATAGGAGAAGCCTGATGAGAGTTCAGGAAGTGTGGTCCTCAACCCATCCTTGGCTGTCTTGCCAATGCCAAGACTTACAGTGGAGCAGCAAAGCCAGTGTGAGGAGACTGGGGAGCTCCCAGAAAATAAAACAAAACAAAAACAAACAAACAAACCAAAAAAACAAAAACAAACAAACAAACGAACAAAACGAGCTGCTGGCAAGTCCCTGTAGTGAGAGCATGGCCATCTCAGATGGCCCAAGCTCTGGATTCTTCTTTATTCACTTCCTGACCAAGACAGACTACTAAATTGTCCCTTAAGTGGAACAGCAGTCCCTCTGGCAGTGAGTGCCCTGGTTATTCACGAATGATGTTTCCTAGCCAAAAGTGTTCATTAAAACCCCTTGTCAGTGATGCTAAAATATACACATATATACAAGGAGTTCAAATAGGGTTATACTCTAGCAAGGTGACAACTCCTTTCCCAGATACCACAGATTAAAAAGCTGTAATGTAAATGAAGAAGATGAAGGAATCCCAGTGTAAGCATGGGGAAAGGAGACAGGGAGACCAACTCAGAGTGGCCACCTAGTGCTCTATGGTCCTGGGAGACCCTGAGGGTCAGAGCAGACAGTGTGCCTCACAGTCATTTTGTACCAGAGGCTGTGGAGGACTGGGAAGCTTAGGCACTGGTCCAACATCTCTTTCCCCTCATTGCCTCTCTGGAACTTTCCACCACGGGTGGCACAGGTAGAGTGACTCGAGTGGAGGATGAAACTCAGACCTCCAGGACCACACTCTCAAAGAGGTGTGTGGAATGTCCAAAAGCCCTGCTACTCTCCTTATACCCACCATAGAGAACCTTCTAGAAGCTAAGTGGCTTGCCCAGGGTCACATGACAAAAAGTGGTGGCATGGGGTGGTTGGACTCTGTCTCTTCCCCCTATAATTTATACTTTGAAGACTTTATAAAATGCGATCCTCTTTGGAAATTGGGGGGGGTGTCATTGCAGTTGTAATTAGTTAAGACGAGGCCATTTGGGGAAATAGCTTGAACCCAGTGTAGCTGCAGTCTTTACTTTGGCTCACTAATAGTGAGAATGCCATGTGGAGATGGAGTCAGAGGTCACGTGGGCAGTTTCATGGGAAGAGACCTAGAAGAAGGCCAGCAGAGCCCTGGAAGCTCGCAGAGAGCCACAGACTTCCTCACAGCCCTCAGAAGGAACCCGCCCTTCTGGCACCTTGACAGTGGACTTCGTGCCTCTGTGACTGTGGGATTACAGTTACTGTATTTGAGCCACCTAGTTTACAGACTTTCATTACGGCAGCGTAATTCAGGTGGCAGTCATTATTATGCAGTTTCCAGCTCCAGCCGAGATGAACAAGCCTGGGAAAGCAGAAAGAGGATGGATGCTGCTGGTAAGAACGGTCGGGATGCCTCTCACTTCCTCCTTGCGTCTCCCTCCACTTCTCCTTCAGCTTCCTACCACCAACGTCCATCCAGCATGTTCTGTGAACGGCGCAGTGGGCTGAACTCCTCACACCTGCTTTCTACTTCATCCCACACAGCCCGACCGGAAGGTACAGCTGATACTTGTTTTGGAGAAAAGGTGATGGTAGACTTCAAGAAGCTGATTAATTTGTTCAAGGACACAGCATAGAAGCGAACTTGGGCTGTCTGACTCACGTGGTGCTGGCTCCCCTAGGCTGCTGACTCATCTCTACTTATGTTCTAGAGATCTTTAGGACAACTTGAGATGCTGCAGGGGAGACCCGAGGCACATCTAGAAGCCAAGAAAGAGTTTTGAAGGAGAGGCATTGTGTACATCGGAATGTTATGTCATTACAGCACAAAGCTCTAGATTAATTATTTGAATAAAATCTCTGATCTGAGGTACTCAGTGTGCGTTCTTTCTCTATCTCTGTCAGGGACGGGGAGAGGCAATTCTTTGCGGCTGTTTCAAACCTGTCCCGTGGATGCTTTCAGTGTTGTGTGAGCATGAAGGCACCATTCCACTGGGCTGCGCTTGTCCCTGCTCCCCACCTACCCCACTCCCCATCCGTATTGCAAAGGATCCTGCTTTCCACTGCTTTGTCAATCTTCACAGCCAGAGAAATGTTCCACCATGTGTCTTTTGTTCTTTCTCTGAGGCAGCTGCGGAGTCATAATTTACTGGCGCGTAGAGAGGAGTAGATTTTTTTCTCTCTCTCATTGCAATCCTATTTCTCCTCTCCTTTGGGATTCCTGGGAAAACCTGATTAAAATGTCAGCCAGAAGAATGGCTGGTGATTCTTTAAGAGGACTGATTAAACCGGGATGACCCGATGTACCAACAGGAGAAGCAAACCCTGGGGGATCTGAGTTTGTAACTCTTTGGTTATTGAAGTATATCAGAAAAAGTAAGAAAGATAGAAGTGGCTGGAATGGAGAGGAGGGGGTGCTCTTTAAGTGTTTTTGATTAGCAATGGCAATAGCCAATGGCACTTGAGTGATTTCTCTCTCTGGCTCTCCACTAAGCCTTTATTTTATGATCTCTAATATCCAAACCCTTCAAGGATACACAGGATCGCTGTGCTGGCCATAAGTCGTGTATGAGTCTGTTTTCTCTTGCCAACCACACAATACTCAAGACTTGGCCAGTTATAAAGGAAGGAGGGTTAATTAGGGTCATGATTTTGGAGGTACAAGGTCAAACATCTGGCTTCATGCAGGACATCAAAGTGGTGAGGGAGAGAGAGTTGGGGAGGCTGCGAACTTGGGGACACACTCAAGCCATATCTAAACCACAGCCTGAAGTTGGGTGAGACCCCTTTCTTGGCCCCACAGGTCACACGCAGGTAAATCTAGGGCCTGTGACAGAAGGAGCCTGGCAGCCAGGTCCACAATAGAGTCTGGACTCCTTTTGTTGGGATTTGAACACCTGCACGTCTCGCTTTTCTGGGGCTGGTCTTTTTTCTACTAATCTGTACAGGCCTCCAACATGTCCTCCTAATTATTACCTTCTGGGAATTCCTCTTTGAAGAAAAGCTGCTCATAAATCCATGCAAAGAATCTCGTTTCTCTGTAGAAAAGTGGGCATTTGTTGTAGCCTTTTAATCTTGTGTTTTCTGAGAATTGTTTTTTAAGTGTTGAATGGTGTGGGAGACAGACATCATCAGAGTGGGACCAAACAAACATCTTGGCCTGTTGAACTCCCACCAAGGTCCTGTGTGCTGCCCTCTGCCCTCTGCTGTGGGGTGGAACACAGGAGGGAGCTGGCCTTCCCAGACAGCATGGCCATCCCAGCTGACTGTGACCAGGCTTGACTGGGCACTGAGTCTGCTCTTTTGTCTCCCTCACAGTTTCCTCCCTTTTCTTGTGTCATTCAAGATTCCATGCCGGTTAAACCACATACTCTTTTCTTTTAATGCCACATGTACTGTGTTTTTAATGGCACCAAGCAACTGCTTCTGTTACTCTTTGTTTTGTTCCTGCTGCCCCAGATCTCCAGCCCTGATGGCGGTGCTAGGCTCCTGAAAGGCTCAGCGTGCTGTTGAACATGGCTGAAGGACATTCTTACTGTGCCGGGCTTCTATAACAAAGCATATGTTTTGGAGATTGGAGAGCGGGTTTCACCGTTGGGAACAAGGACATGCAGGGCTCTTGAAAGAGGAGCCCTCAGGGAAACAATGCTAACGGAGAGCAACTGCTCAGCTCAGAGTTAGGGGATTCCCATAAAAAGTCGCTTCCATCCCACTCCCGTTTCCCCACACCAGCAGGACACTTGCTACCTAAACGCTATGTGCCTTGCCTGCTTGCTTCCTTTGCGCCTGCTCGCCACTTTCCAGAAAAAGACCAGACTGGCGATCGCAGGACAGTGAGTGGGATCCTGGGAACTATTTGCTTAAGAAGAATGCTTTCTATGTAAGGCCTGGGAGGACGGTCATCGTTTTGAGTAGAAGCATCATCATGGAAAGTCCCACCCCTACCTCCTGCGCCCGTTAGGGAGAGCCACAGACAGGGTCATCTTCTTAGACTCCTGCTCCAAATGGTTCCTCCTGATGGCTCTCATCAACGAGAGCCCCGATCTCAGCTCAGTGCCTCACGGCAGCCCACCCTTGACAACTGTAAACATCCGTTCCCTGTCCTTGGCTCCAGCAATTTTCTCATTCCTGTAAGAAACAAAAACAAACAAAAACTCCCCCAAACCTTTTGTCAGCGTTTTTTCTCCCCCAGCATCGCTAATTTGCTTTGGCCCCAGAACACTGGTCCTTACACGCAGGCGTTCAAACTTCTTACCATATATAAATCAAGAGAGCCTACAGAAGTCACAAATATCGTTCATTCTCTTCTTCTTTATAATCAATCTGCTCATGCTTTTGTTTAAAAATCTATGGCAGAAAGGAAAAAATGAACTTATTTTAAGCAGACATTTTAATGAAAAACAAAACAAAACACATACACACAAAAGCAAAGGGCAAGAATTTAAATTACATGAGATGATGAATTCTTTCCAGATCATACAGTTATTTGATAGCACTAGCTTGTCCTGAAATTTCTCGTTTGCAATTATATATGTGCTGCTTTTTTAATGGCATTGTATTCAGGAGATAATGTTTTCAAATAGACTTGTGTGGTTTTAAAGGGCTTAGACTGGAAATGAAAATCAAACAGTGTCTCTCCCAAACCCAAACTAACAGTGTTCCAATCCTGCATGCCTGCGAGATGGGACTTACCATCCAGCATGCCTGGGAGACTAGCCCTACCACCTGGTTTTAGCTGGTCTTCCTGGGCCTAGTTTCTAGAGTCCCAGCACATTGGTTAGCATCTTTGCAGTGACTGGCAGAGCTCTGGCAGGGATGGTGGGAGGCGGGACTAATATCAGTCAAGTGCCCAGTGCTTGCCTCTGCTCTTCAGTGTCTCTACTAAAGAGACCAGCCAGCCTCTGCTTCAATATCCCAGGCACACAGAGCTCACCACCTCCTTGGGCATTTCATTTCACATGTAAATGACTCTGTAGGGAAGCCTTTTATGTTGAACAAAAAGAAACTCAAGTATTAGGTGTGTGTGTGTATGTGTGTGTGTATGTGTATGTATATGTGTGTGTATGAATGTGTATGTGTATGTGTGTGTATGTGTGTGTGTATGAATGTATATGTGTGTGTATGTGTGTGTGTGTGTGTGTGTGTGTGTGTGTGTACACCCTCAGGGAGGTTTGTGTACTATGCTCATGCTTTTGCAGCTACATATGCATACATGTGGAGGCCTGAGGATCAATTTTGAATGTCATTCTTCAACACCTGTCCATTTTGATTTAAAGACAGGGTCACCCATGGGGACCTGGGGGATCATCAACTGGGCTGGGCTGGCTGGCCAGCAAGCCTTAGGGACCCTCCTGTCTCTGCCTCCTAGTGCTGAGATCATAAGCATGTCACCATGCTTGGCTTCTTATGTGGTTTCTGGGCATCCACTTGAGCTCCTTATGTGTGCACAGCACCTACTTTACTGACTGAACTATCTCCTAGCCCCTCAAATACTTTTGTTGAATATTTACCTTATTTTTGGTTATTGTTTATTTGAGACAAGGGTTTTCTATGTTGCCTGGGCTGTCCTGACAGCTCTATGTAAATAAGGTTGGTGTACACTATGTTCCCAAACTATTGAGGCCTGGAGAGACAGCCGGAAGCTCAATAGAAGTGCTCGTGATTTTGAAGCAGAAGAGAATGATGGCGGAAGGCAAGTCAAATGAAGAGAATAACAGGGATAAGGGGGAAAGGCTGAGGATGTCAGGGATACAGATGTGAAACTTCAGCTGCAGTGATGAGGAGTGGCCTCAGCCAGCTTTCCAGCTGGGTATCTGACAGAGAACATTCCATCATGTCATAGGAGATGTAAGCTCTTCAAGTCAGCAGTCGGGCAGTGAGGAGGCTACCATGTGCATAGTGGAGCTTGCAGAGGGCAGGGCAGGGTGAGGGTGAGGACATGAGGTTAGACAGGGACTGGGGAGCAGGGCATGTGGAGACCCATGGCATGGCGTTTCCTCTGAGAAAGAGGAGGCAGCCCTGGAACATGCTAAGCTCCAATGAGAAGATTTGCTGTGCAAATAAGGTCCCAGGAAAATAAGTGGACTCTCAAGAGCCTTTAGAAGGCTGCTGTGGGGGGTAAGGCAGGGAATAGAGTTTGTGTGTGAGTGTGTAAGTGGTATGTGAAAGATGAGTGGTGTGTGTGTGTGGATGTGTGAGGTGAGTGGTATGTGTGTGTGAGGTGAGAGGTGTGTGTGTGTGTTGTGGGTGGTGAATGGTATGTGTGTGTATGTGTAAGGTGAGTGGGGTGTCTGGGTGTGTGTGATGTGAGTGGTGTGTGTGTGAGGTGGGTAGTGTGTGTGTGTGTGTGTGTGTGTGTGTGTGTGTGTGGTGAGTGGTGTGTGTGTATGTGTGCATGTGTGTAGGGAGTGGTGTGTGTATGTATGTGTGTATGTGTGTGAGGTGAGTGGTGTGTGTTTGCTCTAATGGTGCCCTTTAGGTTCCCCTGGGGGGGTGCTGTTGTTACTCTCTGGGGGCTCATCTAGCACCCGAGGTCCTCTTCCTATGCAAGGGTAGAAGCAGAAACAAGGCAAGTGCCTCTTCCCTCCCGCCCCCCCACCTTCCCTCTTCCACAGGCAGTCCTTGTAATGTGTGAGGCGTGTTTTTCCATTTTATGAGTTCTTGTAAAACAGGTTTATTTTGTCATAGATTTCTTTAAACAAATGGTCTGCTTCAGACCCTGTTCTGTTTCTTCTCATATTTAAAAAATGAGTCTGTATTGCTGAATGTGAGGCTGTCTGCTGCTTCTAGCAACCTGACTTTTATCACAGAGATCTCTGAGCGGGACAAGGAGCAGGCTAGCATGCTTCTCCTCAGTCCAAACCGACCCAGTCCTTCCAGCAGTCCCCAGGTAGGGGCGCCCTCACCCCCATCTCATCCTGACCACTTTCCTGCTCTCTCTTGTCCTCAGCCCAACTCTGCCCACAGGCTTGGCTTCTGAAAGCATCAGTCTTGTTCTTCAGGGCTGGATGCCAGCGGCAGTAGCTCAGTGGGTACTGGGATTCAGGTACACAAGATGTTAACACCACAGGACAGAGTGAGGCCCTCACCCCACATCTACCCTTTGCCTCCATGTAGTTGGTTACTTGATAGTAGTGACAGAGGGCTTGTGGACCAGATACATTTAGGTTTGCCTTTTAGTTTCACTTCCTTTCAGCTGTGTGATTTTGGGCAAGTATTTGTCCTTGGAACTGTATTTTCTCCAGCCATAAATGGTGATAATCACATTACTGATTTTTTGTGAATGGTTACATATTGAACCTAAACTTTTGGTTTTATGTTCAAATACAAACTGGGCCCCTCATAAATATTGGGTTTTATTCTAATAAATAAACAAACAAACAAATAAATACTCAACTAGAACAGAATTGTTGTTGGATGTGGCAGAGTATAATTGTTACCCTAGAACTTTGAAGTCCAAGGCAGGAGGCTCTCTAGCTTGAGGAAAACTTAATGAAACAGTCTCTAAACACCAATCCAATCAAGCTTCTTAGCAGGCACATCCATCCTTTTATCTGTGGGCTCTGTGTGGCCATGAATAGTCACGAACGTGACCCAATACAAAAGCATAAGCTTACTTACAACATTGAATTATTTTGGTGTTTTTTTTTTCAGGGGGAGGGGGTCATATCTTGATTGTATAGCTCTTGGGTAAGACCTTTGTAGTAGACAAAGTATGTCAAAACTTGTCACAAAACGAAGTAAAGGATTTTCACTCGTGTTGAAAAAAAATATGTCAAAAGGATTCTTTCTGGCAGCAATTTCTCGAGCATACCTATGATGTTTTAAATGATGAAAGTTGGGTTTCAGTCTTCCTTTTCTTGTGTCGTGACAAAGTACTGTGACCAAAGCAACTTATAAGAGAAAGCATTTAATTTGAGGGTCATAGTTCTAGGGGAAAGTAGAGTTCATGACTATCCTGGTGGGAAGCATGGCAGTAGGAAGGCATGGCACTAGAACAGAAGAGAGGGGGGGGGGGTTCCAAAACCTCAAAGTCCACCCCCAGTGAGACATGACCTTCAACAAGTACTCTAACATCACCTAATATTTTCCAAAGAAGGTCACCAACTAGGGACCAAGCTTTCATTCCAATATCTGATCCCATGCGGGCTACTCAAACCACGACAGTCTCTATAGTGTTTTTCAGTCGTTTGGCCTGTAGTCTTGGTTCACATGTGGGCTGATAGTGAGGAAGGTGGCCTGTGAGATAAGTGTGCACATGAAAAGTTTCTTGCCTATGTCAGCACTGTGTGAAATGTCTCCTCTCTTATCTCCTTCACGCTGTCTTCTTTCCCACCGTAAGCACGATATATGTTTAAGAGTTTGGGGGAATCATGCTATTTTCTAAGAAGCTGTGCTGTCTAGTTTCCTAGTGACAACTCATAACCAATGAAAACCCCAATGCAGAGGACTTGAGGGAACCCTTTGAGCCAAGCATCATAGAGATCACACTCTTGAAAGGAAACTAAGAGCTCACCAATGTTTCTCCTCTCTTTTGTAGATGAGGATGCCAAGGCTCACAGAGGTGAGCAACTTGGCCAAGGCCCCTCGACTCAGGAGGATCATGGCAGGGATTCAGATTTCTTATCCATCATTCCTTCTTCAGCTCAGGTTCCTGGCAAGAACTAGATTATTTATTTTTCCCTAAAGACTGAGAGAGTAGAAGTTGAGTCTTTCCTCAGTGACGGAGTCTTTCCTTAACACAATGCAAATCCCTCTTGAAATAATGTCAGTACCCAAGCTTGGGCCTGCCACAGACGTAGTGTGATTCCATAACTTTCAAGATAAGACAAAAAGGAAAGATACAGTCTTATTTTTTCCTCCTCTTGCCCCAAGAATTTTCTTTCTTTAAAAGTTAAAATTATTATTATTATTATTAATTTTAGTTTTTCAAGACAGGGTTTCTCTTTGCAGACTTGGCTATCCTGGACCCACTTTGTAGACCAGGCTGGTCTCGAACTCGCAGAGATCTGCCTGCCTCAGCGCCCCAAGCGCTGGAATTAAAGGTGTGTGCCACTACACCTGGTCCTCAAGTTGAATTTTCTAAAGGATTCTTCCTTAACTCCACCCCTACTGCTATCCAAGCCTCTCCCACAATGGAGAATGAGCTTCAAGAGGCCCAGAAGGGCCAGGGTCTGTATCTGTTTTATTCTCTGATATGTGGCAGGTGCCTGGCACAAAGGAAGAAACAAGTGAGCACTTGCTGAGGAGTGAATTCCTAGACCAAGGGCCTGCTATGCACCAACCACCTTCTTTGACCCCAGAGCTTAAATTCTGAATTAAAGTAAGTTAAAGTTTCCTCCTGCCTGTTCCTGCAAGACCCAGAGGACTGGCTGAACTAAAGAGCCGTTTGCTTCTGCCTGCAACCCTTACATACTATGCCACATTACTCTGGCTTTGGCCCTACAAATATGTGCATACTTAGACTTACGCACACTAGAAGAGTGATTTTTGTAGTGCCTAAATTCATTTGTTTCTCTAACGTATATTTTGCCAGCTTCGTGTGGTACCTAAAATTTCCATTATGGGGATGATTCTCTGAGTTAAGGAATATCTATCATAGACTCATTCTAAATGATATATTTCCACTGAGAGACACTAAATGCTATCTATTTGGATCACCAATACTTTCCCCAAATTAGTTCTTTAGGTCTGTGATAGAAAATAGAAACAGGACGTGGACATGGACTGCTATATTTCTTTGAGGAAGGAGAGTCAGGAAGAGCTGAGAATGTAACTTTGTATTGTCATACAAAGTGTGATCTGGAAACATGTGTGTGTGTGTGTGTGTGTGGTGTGTGTGGTGTGTGTGTGTATAGTTCAAGGTATCCTTTGTTATATAGTCTGGGTGACAGAAGAGGCTGCCTCAAGAGAGTAAAACAGAAACAAAGACAGAAAAGAATGAGCACCTCAAATAAACACCCACCCTACCCAATAGCAAAACAAAACCCACAGCCTATCAACAGTTAAATGTTTTGCCTAAAGTTGGAGCTGGAGTCAGAATGACTCACAGTTCAAAGGAACTGCTTGAAAGTAGCCCCCGCGCTTTCCTGAAGGCGTCTTTGTTCTCCCTGGTACTAATGAGTTGGCTGCGTAGGCAGCATCTTGATAAAGGGAAAAAAATGAACGGACTCATTAAGCTTCTCCCTATCGGCTCCTCTTTACAGACCACAAAACCAACTGGAGGAAATTCCACCAAAAACTTTAATATGGAAAAAGGGAAAAACCGAAAAACATCAAGCTCCCCTTCACAAAGCGCAGCAAAGGTCAACGGGATTAATATCCCCTTTGAACATGGTTATTTAGCTGAAATAAGGGAGCACCATGGGGGGGAAACGTCAGAGACTGCTTGTATAATAGAGACTTAATGCATTTGCCCTTTCTCTTCCTTTGTAGCGAATGTGTGGTTCCACGAGGAGAGCTGGTTCGCGGAGCCACCCGAAGAGGTGCTCTGGAAATCGGTTGATTATCTCCAAATGTTATTTTACATTCTCGGATTCATCAAAAATCACCTGCTCAAGGTGCCCTGAGAAGAACGAGTAGATAATGGACAGGAGCAATTGATGGATTAGAAACACAGAGAGAAGGTGTGCTCTTGGGGACATCCGCAGTTGCCTTTCATGTTCTGTATAATTTAAACAAACTACTTCTAACTTGCTTTATAGGTCAAACTTAATTTTTAACCTCCCGTGAAAAGAAAATTAACCTTGAGGCAGATTCGTAGAATTTCCCAAGTAGAAATTAGAGCCCTAACAGACATTAATAAGTGTTTCCAGAAGCGGGGAGTGGAGGGGGGGGCGGGGAAGCTAGCATATGTGGTTAAAAAGTTTTGACGCTATTGGGACTGGCTGAACGTCATGCTCCTCAGAGGCTTTCATGTTGACTATGGGCCACCTGGAATGCTGCAGACAGTAAGAAATGATGATTTTGTAAAAATCCCCCTCCACACGGACAATTTCTAGTGTCTTATGGGGAGGGTGCTCTTTGGAGTCTGCGTTAGGAACTGGTGATCTTCTGCAACACCGTTTTTTTTTATAGTTTGGGAAATGAAGTTTCACAGTTTTTATGTACCTTTTATTCAGTATCTTAGTTTTGTGTCTGCACATGAGGTGTGACTGGAGAATGATCTAAATGTAATTGTATGAGTGTGGAAATACTGTTTGGAGATGAGTGTTGTCTTTCACGGTGGCCTGTGAGCGCACGCACAGTGTCTCAGTGATGATGGCTTCATTTACCATAGGCTCAGAGTTTCTCTTGGGCACTGCTTTAGTCAGGTTGCCAGGTAGGCACATGGCACAGCCAGCCAGGAACTGCAGAGTGACAACTGAGAAAGGACTGCAGACAGCACCTGAGGAACTTTGGCTTCCATGTCGTCGGCCCAGGACTAGTTTTTAAACTCTTACAGCCCCACCTCTTAACTGTGAATTTGGTCAGTAGAACAGCTACTTCTCTGGCCTAGGTGTAGAGCTCTGTGCCTGTAACTCAGCACCCTGGAGGCTGAGGTAGGAGGATTATGAGTTTAAAACCAGTCTGATCTAGTCTGTGTCCCCATCTTGACCCCAGTAGTTCTCTTCTGGAGTTCACCCTTTAGATTAAATGAGATTATATATGTGGCTATGCTTTGTGAAAGAGCAACTTTCTACCAATTAGCTTTTAATGCATTAAGGAAGTTGTTCTATTCTCCTTCACTTTACAGAGGGAATGGTCTATCATTTGGATTTAAGTGTCACCCAAAGATTCACATGTCTAGGGTTTGAGCCTTAGCCTTGGCACTTGTTGGAGGTGATTGACACTTTGATATGTGGGGCACATGGGAAGGTCTTTGGGTTATTGCAGTCATAGATTGATGCATAATAAACATGGCCATGCATGTCATCTGAAAAACAGCCTATCTTAGTCCCTGTGGGCCTGGAGTCGGCACTTGGCTTAGGTAAGTTGACTTTAGGGGTTGACTTGAAGAGTTGGGTTCTCATTTGAACTCTTAGAGCTTCTGTAGTTGTCAGGAACATTGTTCAGGCCTTCTCTCAAGCATGGCCTGGGAGTTGCATGCCTTTAGCCTCTTGCTATACAGTCTTCCTAGGGTGACTACTTGCTTCTTCAAAGCCAGCAAGGACAAGAGATGAACAGAAAGATGGTTGGTTTTGTGACTTAATCATGTGCATAAAATACTCTCTCCTAAATGCAAGCTCCATATCCACCCTCCCCGCCATCCAATGAAAGGACATCACACTAGAATATGGGCACCATACAGTGGAGGTTGTGAGGAGTGCCTTAGCCTCTGCTTGGTGTTTTCTTACCTGTCAAGAATCATCCCAACCTTATAAAGATCAAGAATTTGACAGAATTTGCTCCTGAAACCATTAAAAGATTTTTTTTTTTTTTTTTTTGGACAAGCAGACTCACTTTGGGTGGGGGACAAATACCTATTCCAACCAGAGTTTCCATCTTTTCACGCTGACATTGAAGATAGCTACATGATTTCATCATTGAATTTCATCTATACCAAAACGAGAAGGGTGTTTGTATGGCCTTCCATTATCTAAAGAGATCTGAAAAGATAAACCCGTCTTTATCTGACTCTCCTTGACTTTGTGTATTCAGGATTCTGAATTTACCACACAATAAAAGAGGCTTTCACATTTCTTTGGCTGTGGAGGCCTATGGGAGCTTGTGTTAAGAAGTTCCAATGGCTTTTATTAAAATCAAATACAATAGTCGGCATTTGGTACTGAACCTCATAAAATGGAAGAAGTTGGTGTAGCGCAGTGTCATGCTCACCTGCATGGCAATCACTTTGGGAGGGTGACACACAGAGGCATCACAAAGAAACCTAACTTAGTAAATGAATGCCCTGAAGCGTAAGGTCGTCATAACTTTGGAGTTTAAGGATGCTGTATGATCAGCAAATTATACGGTATAAAAATCTCTTCATTTACCCCTCTGAAGATACATTTCCAGTTGTGCTTTAACTAGGGACTCTGAGAGTAAAGCAAGCCACATGAAAAATGACACTGAGCTGGAAGGGTCTTGCTTAGTTTCTACTCCATAGAAATTGCAGTGAGCCCATAATAAATGCATTTAGATGCTGAGATGGCTCCCCAGAAGAAAAGCTTCGGTGAAGATTTTTCAAAACTCTGATGCATTCTCCAGGACTTGCAGTCGTGTTATTGATTCATTGCTTTCAGTTCATTTGAAGCATTATTCATCTATGACTTTGGTTTGTGGTTTGAATTCTACTGAGAATAAAATCAGCAAAACATTTTTTTTCTTTTTTTCTTGAACTTCATTCCCCCCACCCCCACCCCATAAAGATATTTGCAATGGCGCTAACAACCTGGAGAGTTTTTGTCATGAGAGAGGTGGGGCTTGTGTGCATTGAAATCTGATCTACTCACCATTGAAACTTTG
The DNA here is from genome assembly GCA_907169655.1 of Acomys percivali. Taxonomy (NCBI): domain Eukaryota; kingdom Metazoa; phylum Chordata; class Mammalia; order Rodentia; family Muridae; genus Acomys; species Acomys percivali. Next base: position 37,307,020 of record OU015756.1, on the reverse strand, counting down.
GGTTACCCTAGGTAGAATGTATATGTTGTTTAAGTAAATATATAAGTGAATCTGAGGTTTCATATGAATGTTACTGTTTGGAGAGATTAATATTTCAGTCTTCTTGTTGTTGGTTTTTTTTGGTTTTTTTGAGACAGTGTTTCTCTGTGTAGCCTTGGCTGTCCTTGACTCACTTTGTAGACTAGGCTGGCTTTGAACTCACAGAGATCTGCCTGCCTCTGCCCCCCCGAGTGCTGGGATTAAAGGCATGTGCCACCACGCCTGGCAATATTTCACTCTTATACTTAAAAATGTCACATTTCTAGAATCAATCAACCCAAGGCCGCCCCAAAGAGAAGAACTTGAACATTACCTATAACAATTAACACAAGATTGATCAACACAAGAGCTTGCTCAACCTCATCTTAGGTTTTCAGTTCCATGTCTGCCCTTAGCTTGATACCCGACCTCGAGGAGTTCACTTAACCCCAGACTCAAGCATTAGAGAAAGTGCTTTGAGATTTCCAATCCCAGAACTCCTAAGCAGACAGAAAGGTGGTGACCTTTTACAAACAAAGTGCCAAATTTCTAACCTCTGATCTCCTGATATTTTCGAGGGATATTTGAGGTCACTTTGTTTTGACTCCTGTGAGCAGGGGTGAGAGAGGGAAGTACAGGAATGATACGAAGATGAACAGCAAGTCCTGAAAGGTCAGAGGGAATGTGTTTTTTGATAAATTCAGCTATCTTTATTGAGTGTCTTCAAGTGCGGGGATCACTGCCAGGTATTCTAAGAGGTGTAAAAGGGATTGAGATATAGTCTCTGTCTTAGAAAGGCTCTCAGGATAGAAGGGAAGTAAGAGCCCATGGGAAAAAAAAACCTGGGAAAAATTACTGCAGGCAAGGCACGGGGTGATTACTGCCCTTGGGAAGGTTTAAAACAGGAGTTATTAGAATTTACTCAGGAAGTCTGGTACAGTGGCACATACCTTTAACCTCAACACTCAGGGGGACAGAGGCAGGTAGACTGATGTGAGTTCAAGACTAGCCTGGTCTGCAAGGCAAGTCCGGGACAGCCAAGGCTATACAAAGAAAGCTTGTCTTTAAATAAACAAAACAAAACAAAACAAAACTCAGGAAGCACTTAGTCCTGAGGAAACTTAATGTGCCAGGGTGGATTGGTACCCATGGGAGACCTCTCTCTTCTCTGAGGAGAAGGGAACGGTAGAAGGAGGAGGGGGTTGTGCAATTGGGGAACTTGGAGGAGAGGAGGGGGCTACAATTAGGATGTTAAGTGAATAAATAAATAAATTAAAAAAAAAGAATTTACTCACAATGATTATATATAGCTTAGAGAGGAAGGTTCCAGAAAAGCCTTCATTAAAAGATGGCACTTAATATAGACTTTAATGGATGGAGACGTGTTTGCCTGATGAAAATAGAAGGAATGGAGCTTTGGGTAAAGGAAGGTGGACATGCTTTGCTTGGAGATAGGAAAACATGGCCATTTGGAATAAATTTGAACTAGGCAATGGGGGGGGCTGGGAAGATGACTCAGTTGGCAAAGAGTTTGCCATACTCAAATGAGGATCTGAGCATGGGCTTCCAGGGTCCCTGTAAAAACCTGGGCACGGTGGTGCTTGCCTATGACCCCAAAGCCCCCCTCCCCAAACAATGTGGAGACCAGTTGAGGAAGACACCCAGCATTGACCTCTGACCTCACACATATGCATCAAATAGACTCACAAGACAGACAAAGGGAGAGAGAAATGGGGGTGGGTGGGAAATCTGGCTTACATAGAATGTTGGCACTCTGTGACAAGCTTGTTTTTCTTCATGATGCCAATATGATGCATTTTACAGAGACAAAGGCCATTGGACTGGCTGGTCTTTTGCATTGACCCAGTGTGGATGCATAGCCCTTATCATCTGTAGAGTACAATGCTTTCTGTTGCATCAGAGAAACATTGAGTATTTTTACCATATCATGGCAGCAAGTACTGGCCAGCACTCATACTGGCAGTCCTAAAAAGCATCCTTCTGGCTTCTATGTGCATAAAGCCACTCTCTGTTTAGCACACATTCCGAAGAGGAAAATGGCCTGGTCCTCAAGTCAGAGGAAATGGGACTGTTTCCAAACCAGACTAAATAAGTGTAGTACATCACCTATTTTTATCATCTTGGTGCCTATTACGTTTGCAACCTTTTTGGATTTAAGCCTCTATTAAATATCTTTTCTGGCATTTTTTCCCCCTACCACTTTGTTTTGTTCTTGTTTTCATCTCAGAACTCTCTGCCAGCTGCCTGTATATCATGGACCACATAAAGGCATGTGAGGAACAACGGCTCTTATGCAATTTTCCTTGTCCTTGTCAATTGCAGGCACAGCTCTCATGAATTATTTAAATTCCCACTGTCCTGGAGTGAGCCCAGTAGTGCTTCGAGTGTTCACAAGGAAGGCTCTTGAAGTTTCCCTCAAGGAATCATACTTGGAGTGTAAGTGAGGGAAGTGAAGAGCTGGTAGCAGTTTGAAGTCTGAGATAAAGATTGGGCAGAAGTCCTCAAAGGAGGTTCTTAAAGCATTAGTGCTGGGGGGTGGGGGGTCAGCTCTATCATTTATTCCTTATGATGTCTAATTTCAAGGTAATTTTTTTTAAGGCAAAGAAGAGGATGATTTGGGAGCAAAATCACAGCAACCACATGTAGCAGCCACATCCCTACCCTAACAGGAGGCACTTAACAGGTGCTTCTGTGTCAAGGACTACATAAAATTGGGGCATGGGGATCCCACAAAATGGTTATTGTTTTCATTTTTTTCAGATGAGGAAACTGAAGCACATGGAAATTAAGCTGTCAGTTCAAGTAAGTGATGGAGCTGTGACAGGCAGAAGGATCCTCGCACGGGCAGAGCAAGTAGCTTAGTCCTAATGGAATGGTTAGCCTAGAGTGGACTTAAGGGGGAACTTGTGTATGGAGGACAGTGTAGAATTCAATTCAGGTCTCTGGGAGGGATGGAGACTCTCATTCTTCTAGCTGCCCAGGGTCCTGTAGACTCTCACTTGGGTCCTTCTCTGGCTATTATCATGAGTAGATGGAAATCAGCTAAGACCACACATTCTCCTGGGGTAGCTAGAATCTAAGTCTATGTCTAGGGAGAGTACATCCTACAGGAGCGTGCGGTGTCCCTTTGCCTTTTAACCTGATGATGCATCTCAGTTTCACACCCTGCCCAGATATCCTTCTCTCTTCTGTAGACACGGAGAGCAAAGTTCTTCCTATCATCATTGGCACACCCTTCCAGCTCACAGATGCTGCACTGTGACCAGCAGTGTGGTGGACTGAGCCCTTCAGGATGTTTACTTTCTCTTCTGGTTCTTCTCTATCCTTTCCTGCCATAAAGCCTTGAGTTTGTGACGGAGTGTATTGCCTTCCAGAGTCTCTGCTTTAGTATGTGCCCAGTGGAATGGTCAGCCAATGTGGCCGTTGGGATCTGGTAAGATTAAACGTGTGAAATGCATTGAGTGAGACTTAGTGCATGTCTGGGTCCCAGTCAACATCATTCAAGGAGACGCAGGTGGCTAGGAGTGTGACTTCAATGGGGGCTCTGCTTCTGAGAGGTGGGAACTTGCTCTTAGCTGAGGACCAGTGGAGAAGATGCTGAGAAGGTCTGTGGTCCAGGTATTCCCAGTCCTCATTAGTTCAATGACTATCAGTCAACAGCTGTGTGTCACAGCGTGGCCTCATGGGAATTTTCTGTGCATGGTATGTGCTAGCATGTTCATGAATATATATATCTACTTATTAAATAGATAAATTCCCTATGTTTATTTTATTGTTTAAAAGCATATGAGTAGAGCTGGAGGGAAGGAGAGAGAGAGAGAGAGAGAGAGAGAGAGAGAGAGAGAGAGGAGAGAAAGATTGATTTTAATCTAGGCTCTTGACTTTCATATCCCTGGACTAGAGCCTCAGAAACATATTTTACTTTACTGCTTGACACATATACGCAGAGGCTCACAATCCAACGATAAATTTTGTGAACAAATACAAGCTTTTGCTATGTGCAATGTGCTTTTCTACTCTTTTCCACTCTGTCTGGCTCATCCCATTCCTTATGGGATATCCTCAGAAGCTTGTTCTTGACTCTTTCAGCTTAGCAGAGAGCTGGCTCAGTAGGTCTGACCTGTCCCATCGAAGAACATACTCTCTTTGCTATTTCCTCAAACAGGCTCTACCTCTGTGCTATAGAGAGTCATGGGTCTGAGTCACTTGGTGTGGATGCCCAGTCTAGTCAGCTCAGTGGGATGCTGCAAGCTCAGGAGAAGAATCTTCTGCAGACTGCTTCTTGTCTTCTTATAGGTCTCCTACGAGCATTTGTTGAGACTAAACCTTTCGTAGCTCAAGCTGTTCCTGAACTTTTGGTCTTCCATCTCCTGAGTGCAAGGATTATAGGTATACACTCTCACATCTGGCTTATGCTGTGCTGGAGATTGAACCTGGGTTGGACTGTACCAACTGAATTATTCCTCCAGCCAATTAAAAAGCAGTTTAAATGAAAGTCCCTCAGATGTAGCTGACTGTTCCCTTCCTGGAAACAGAGTGACCAGAAGACCATGAGCTCCTGTTTGGACCTCAGTTTCCCGACGTGTTGTTCCTTCTTCAAAGGGTGGTTGGTCAACTCGACCTGTAACAAAAGACGCTTAATTTCCATCTGTGGTCAAGGAAACCTGTAGAAGGTTTTGCTCAACCTTATGTGGGTTCAAGACTTCACTTCATATGCTCCTGTGGTCTCGACCTCTAAGCCGGGGCAGGCATGAAGAACAAAGCCTTTCAGGTATCTGGGGGAGGAGGCACTTCCCTGGTGTGTGTCTCCCAAGTGGTTAACAGCGGGCCATGAGCACAGATGATGAATGGAACAATAAAGAAAGCGGACTCTACCAAGGACCACGGAGTTCAGCTGCTAAGTGACTGAATGCCAGGGAAAGCACTGCAGGGGTTGGTGAACAACACTTTGGAGAGGTTGGTGGTGATGACGTTGCTTGAGCAGCCTATACACAGACACAAGTGAAGAGGAGAGGCATCAGATAAACTTCCCAGGGGAAGGATGCCATCAAAAAGGTGAAGGGGTTTCTGGTTAGCTTTCCCACTCTCAGACGAGAACCCCTGTTAGAGAGCAATTGAACTCTGATACGGGAAGGAGCAGTCTTTCACACTGCGGCTGTTTTGCCAAAGGATGTAGGTTACAGCACGGGATAAGGTAAGTCTACAGGACTAAAGGGGAGCATCAGAGGAAAAGCAGCAGGAGAATTTGGAAATGGAATTCTTTGTAGAAATGCAAATGAAAACTACACCAAGACTTTATCTTTCCCAGTTAGAGTGGCTTTTATCCTAAAAACAAAGGACAAACAAACACTGGGCAAAGGTAAGGGCGAAGAAGAGCCCTTTATACTGCTGGTGGGAGTGCCCCCTGGTGCAGCCACTGTGGCCTTGAATATGGAAATTCTTCAAAAACTAAAGGAACCACCTTATGAACCAGCCTATGTGTATACCCCAAGGAGTATAAGTCACACATCCATGTTTACAGCCAAGATATGGAACCATCAACAAACCAACAGATAAAGAAAATATAGTTTATTGTATCATGGAATTTTATTTAGCTGTAAAGAGGAGTGGAATTATGACATTTGCAGGAAAAATAGATGGAACAAGTGATCATTAAGGGAAATAAGCCAGACTCAGAAATACAACTAACTCACTTAGTGGGAAGAAGAGGACCGATGGGGCGGGGGCGAGACAAGGGGGGTTGGCAGGAGGTGAATACTTGTAAGGTGTACTGATACATTTGCATGAAAATGTCACCATTCAACTCAATATTTTGTATGCTAGCCATAACATTTCTTAAAAGAGTTCCTGTATCCAATCCTGTGCTTGAGAACAAAACGTTTTCCCTTTTTACTTTCATGTCTTATTTTTATGTGACAGTATGTAGCCTGTGTCATTTAAGGGAAGGGTTATAGCAGGAAGGGGAGAGAGTGAAAGAGGAGAACGGGGAGGGGGGGGCAAAAATGACTAAAATTAAATTTCAATATATGAAACCACCTGACCACACAAAACAAACCTAGTTCCCCATACCATTATGTACTTTAATTTTGTGCTAAGGGACCTCGAAAGCACAGAAGTCAACTTCACCACTGACTTTGGGGCCAGGATCTCTGAGGATTTGCCCACTGTAGCGCATTTCACGTTATCTCTGGCTCTACACAGACACTGTACCTCCCCTCTCCACATCTGTCAAAACAAAACATGTCCCCAGTTGTTTTCAAATGTTCTATATGTGACACCGTCATTCCTTTTTTTTTTTCCTACAATTTTTTTTTATTAATTTATTCTTGTTACATCTCTATGGTTATCCCATCCCTTGTATCCTCCCACTCTCCCCTCCCTCCCATTTTCCCCTTATTCCCCTCCCCTATGACTGTTCTTCAGAGGGATTACCTCCCTCTGTATATGCTCATAGGGCATCAAGTCTCTTCTCGGTGACCTGCTGTCCTTCCTCTGAGTGCCACTAGGTCTCCCCCGCCAGGGGACATAGTCAAATGTGAAGCACCAGAGTACATGAGAAAGTCAAATCCCACTCTCCACTCAAGTGTGGAGACTGTCCTGTCCATGGGCTAGATCAGGGTAGGGGTTTAAATTTTACCGCCTGTATTGTCCTTGGCTAGTACCTTAGTTTGAGCGGGACCCCATGACCCAAATCTGCCTATCATAATGTTCTACTTGTAGGTTTCTAGGACCCACTGGATCCTTCTACATTGCTATTCTCCCATGGTTCTCTCATCTACAGTCCCAATAGGATGTCCTCCCCTCGGTCCCAGTTTCCTGGTAAGGGAAGGCTTTCATGGGACATGCCCATTGGGCTAGTATGCAGATATAAGTGAGTATATACCATTTGAGTCTTTCTGCTTCTGGATTAACTCACTCATTATGATCATCTCTAGCTCAATCCATTTGTCCACAAATTTCGGGAATTCCTTGTTTTTAATAGCTGAGTACTATTCCATAGTGTATATGTACCACAGTTTCTTTATCCATTCTTCTACTGAGGGACATTTAGGCTCTTTCCATGATCTGGCTATTATGAATAAGGCTGCTATGAACACGGTTGAGCAAATTTTCTTGCTGTGTGCTGGAGCATCTTCTGGGTATATTCCAAGGAGTGGAATAGCTGGGTCTTAGCCATTCTGATTGGTGTAAGATGGAATCTCAGAGTTGTTTTGATTTGCATTTCTCTGATGACTATTGAGGTTGAGCATTTCTTTAAGTGTTTCTCAGCCATTTGATATTCTTCTGTTGAGAATTCTCTGTTTAGTTCCAAGCCCCATTTCTCAATTGGGTTATTTGGTTTGGTGGTGTTTAATTTCTTGAGTTCTTTATATATTTTGGATATTAGACCTTTGTCAGATGTAGGGTTGGTGAAGATCTTTTCCCAGTCTGTAGGCTGTCGCTTTGTTCTCTTGACAGTGTCTCTAGCCTTACAGAAGCTTCTCAGCCTCATGAGGTCCCATTTATTAATTGTTGACATTAAGGCCTGGGCTGTTGGTGTTCTGTTCAGGAAGTTGTCTCCTGTGCCAATATGTTCCAGGCTCTTCCCCACTTTTTCTTCTAACTGACTTAGTGTCTCTGGTTTTATGTTGAGGTCTTTAATCCACTTGGATTTGAGTTTTGTGCAAGGTGACAAATATGACACTGTCATTCCTAGTTGAGAACAGAGGTTTCAGATCATTGTTTCCCTGTGGCTGCGTCATTCTGTTGTCTGTTTATAACAGGGTCAAACATCCTACTTCCAACACATACTAAGGTCAAAACATTTAGTAATGTTCCCATTTATTTTTGGCTCTCATGAATATCACACTTCCGCATACATCCTCACCATGACCATTACAAATGAAGGAAAGACTATGATGCACAGTAACCGAGGACACACACTCTCTCCCCTTTGTTTGGTAGGGCCACCAGAGAGAACTCAGATGTGATGCGAAGGGAGGTTTTGATGGACATTGATTACAGAGAAATGCTTCAATAACAAATCCCATGATGAACTCTACAGCTTATTGATAAGCAAAAATCAACAGTAATGTCTTAGGAACTCTAATCGTGGAGTACACAACCAGACCTTTTCAGAAAGGAAGCCCAGGAAGGTTTACATGGGTGTGCTCCGGCCACATGCTCGATTTAGTGTTAGCTTGCCCATCCCCTGGGCCTGTCCTTGGCTCTGCTTCTTTTCCTTCCTTCCATCCAAAAAATGTGTGCTGGGAAAATGCAAAGTACTTTAGCCTAAACAAAACACAGTGGAGGAAAGAGAAGAAACTGGGAAAATAATAATAATCACGCACCATGTTCCCAAGCTCGCGGACTCTTGGCTTTGAAAGCTCTCTGTCAGGATGCCCTCCACACAGGGCTGCTGAGAACTGGCAGGGAGGAGGGCGTTCTCTGGCCTTAGCAGAAACAGAAGCACTTGGAGAGATGGAATGTCTTTTGTATCCAAGGAACAAACAGTAGTTACCCTCCCAGCATTTAATAGCCTCAGCAAGGTGAAGGTTACCAGAGAAAGCTGAGAAAAATATTGTAGGATTTGCCTCCAAAACCTCAATTATAAAGGCTGCTTGGCTTATAGACAAAAGAGCTAATTGTTTCCAAGGAGAATGGTTTTTCCTTTTTTTTTTTTATTGTTCCTTCATCATCTTTTAAAATCTATTTTTTTTTTTGTTATTCCTTTCCTTATTAAACACGTACATTGCTCGTGTGCCATTCTTATCTTCAGGCACACATAGAATCACAGAGTGAAATCTCTTTGACCTCATTTCCTGTCCTGAAACGCAGGGAACTTCTGAGGGCGCGGCCTGTCGTAGCTGCTCTCTGCTTGAGGTGAACTGCATCTGTCAAACTCCTCCTGTCTACCCAATGTTCATTTCTGATCTCACAAAAGACCAAGAATTGGAAACTGCCTTTCAAAACACCTTTTTAAAGAAGGCCTGTTGTAAGATCAATTTTCCACTGTGTTTGGAGTGTTACACACCTATCTTAGAAAATGTGAGATTTAAATAAAAGAAAGTAGAAAATAGAAAGGAGAGAGAGAGAGAGAGAAAGGGAAAAGAGGAGGGCAGGAGAGGGAGGCAGAAGAGAATGTAGAATGCTCTTCTTATAGGGAGGTGGGCACTGATGAACTACAGGTGCTCAGAAGATGAACTTCCAGGTGGCAGTCTGCAGGGCCATCAGTGGGCTGCCTGCATGTACCTCTTCTCCATCTGTATTCCAAGTGGACCCCAATACAAAATAAGGGTGCTATAAATATTCATCAAACATTAAATATTTTATTTTAATTTTGATCCACGTACCACATGCTAAGGAATAAAGAGAATCAGCCAGCAACAAGTAGGATGCTAGAATTCTGGAAACAGTCATTTTGGCCAATTCTTTCTTTTACAAGTAGAGGTCAAGTGTGAAGCAACAGTAGCTGTTTTGAACCTTAGTCCTTCTATAATTTAACAGCATTCTGATTAGGGCGTCTTTGAAAAGCCTGTTGTTTAAAATTCTGTTGTTTAAAATAAGCCTTCTTATCTAGATGTGGTAATGCATGCTTTTTATTCTAGCACTCGAGAGGCAGAGGCAGGCAGATCTCTGTGAGTTCGGGGTCAGCCTGATCTACATAGAGAGTTCCAGGACAGCTGGGGCTGCATAGTGAGACTCTGTTTAAAAAAAATGACAAACAAACAAACAAACAAACAAACACCCTCCAAAACATCAGCCTTCTTGCTCATCCTTTGAGGATATGATAGAAAAGTGAAGTGTATCTTCAAATTCTTGTATATCATTGGTCCTAAGTTTTTACAGTGTACCCTAACTTTTCTTGGGGATTAAAATACTTAGATGCCTAGCCCATCACTGAAAATTACTGAACCAGAAGGCTTAGGACTTATATGTTCATATTAAGGAATTTAAAGGATTTATTTATTTATTTTTACATGTATGAGGGTTTGCTTGAATGCATGTCTGTGCATCGTGTGTGTGCCTGGTGACCACGGAGGCCAGAGGAGAGCTTTGGGTCACCTGGACTTGGAGTTATCCATAGTTGTGAAACACCATGTGGGTTCTGGGAATGGAGTGTGTTCTCTGCAAGAATAACATGAGCTTTTAAGCACTGAACCACCTCTCCAGCTTCTAAAATGTGTAGCCCAGGCTGGCTTTGAACTTGTGGTCTTGCTTTTGCTTCTTCATTGGAATCTTCCAGCATATGCCACCACAACAGGAACATGCTTCTGTTTAAAAAGAAGCTTCACAGATGGTCCTGATATTATTCTGTGTGATGTATTGCCCGTCTGTGCTGTTATTTCTAGAGGCCAGGTTTTACTAGCTCAATTGGAAGCTCTGATGCAGAGAATTCCAATCATCAGAAAAATCTACCTGATTTTCTATTCACCAGGTTGGCCAATTATTACTATTTGTAAATGTAAACTTTTGAACTCTTCTTTTGAAGTCAATACATACTAAATTTTAATATTTATTTTCTTCTCTTTAATGGGCTAGTGAGGAAAAAGGACATACTTTCTAGCCTTCTTGGTGGATAGATTTTGATCATGTGACTTGATTTTTGCCCATGGGATGTGAGAAGAAGTAATATACATAAATTTGGGCTGTGGCATTAAAAGAAAAGCTTGTCCTCCCCCACTCCCTTGTTTACTAGAGACTAACTATAGCAACTGTGACCTAGACAGTCAAGTGACAGAGAAATAATCTGTGCCATGTAAGAACTTGTTCTTTTTACTGTTCTTAGAAAAGTTCAGCTGGTAATGTCTGGACTTCCTAGATCTTATTTCCTTTGTTTAGTGCCTGCAACATGACATGTAACAATGTACTTTCGGGCTGACATCAAGTCTCTTGCTTTCTTTCGACTTCTTGAAAGCCTGGCACTTGCCATCGCATGTGTGCTTATTGAATTACCTCATGTTGACTAACGCTTGTCTTCAAGGAGGACAAGAAGGACGTACAGTTGTCTGTGGCGGCAAATGTGCGAGCCAAGGGCTAGAATCTTAGCATTCAGCACTGCCTGCCGCTTATTCATGAGGGTACAAGTTTTCTTCTCCTGGGACAGAGAATTGGGTGGCACTTCCTACCCTCTCTGTGTAGGCACGGGCACAGGATGGGCTCTCCATCCGTCCCGCTAGCTCACTGCTTTCACACTTCCTGGATTCCTTCACATGGTTTGTCCCTCTAAATTCTGTTTATTTTATTTCTGTTCATTTGCCTATTCAGACTAACTTCTCTTGGAGCCTGCTGTCCTTCATGAGCTTGGAGTCAACTTCACGCCTCCTCTGAATTGAGAAACCATTTCTGCCTTGTGTCCTCTCTCACCCCATCACAACATTCCAACCATGTCCAACATTTTTCTTGCAAGTTGCCTTTGGAGAGAAACTGTTGATTCAGAAAAGTAAGGTCAGACTGACAAGCATGCCTTCTGCTTCCATTGTTCTTTTCTGTGGTGGTGTGTTTTTACATGCCTCTTCCTTCCAGTCTGTCTTGGGCTGTGTGCCACGTTTCTAGTTTGGGGGAAAGTACGCTTGAAAGAACATAGAAATAAATATCTTAGAGAATGTTCTGTTTTCTCTGGTAGCACAGTGCCAGCTGCAATCTTTGCTTCTGTGTACACTTGAGTTGTCCTTAGGGTTTAGAGCATTTGAGTATTCCTAAGTCGGCTATCCTCTTGTATTGTCAGATGCCCATTACAACAGTGTGTGTGTGTGTGTGTGTGTGTGTGTGTGTGTGTGTGTGTGTGTAGAATTGAAAAAAATCCATGAAAGCAATCAGTGAATGTTTGTTGCTACAATAGGAAAGTTGGGAGCCCAGGTAGCATTTCTAGAGGCCCTTTCTTTGTGAAATGGAGTGGTTGTCTAGAGTGGTATCTGTGTTGATGTCCAATGCATAGTTTTGTCTCTCACATGATCATAAGGGCTGCCTTCAAAATACATTTGCCAGTGTGAACGTATTTTGTAAGAGTGAGAATGTGTTTTAACTCTTTGATAATGGGAGAAATCACAGTTCTTTAACGTAGCTCCCCCCAGTCTGGCCACTGCTTTGCTGTCTAGTCACTCCCACCTGCACAAAATTCCCTATTTATCTTTGCCTGAGTGCACTGCCTGTCATAGTTAGGAAAATGATGTGCCTACAACAACATCCCCACAATGTGTTCTCACTCAAACACTACAGAGATTTCATATGCTCTGTCCAACATAGAAGATCACAGTGGGCAGATCTTTCCTTCACAAGGCCAAACTGATGTAAGTCTTGCTTCCTTCGTGTAATTTTTTTTGTTATTGTTGTGACAAAAACCATGGCAAAGGCAACTTAATGAATGATGGATTTAATTTGGCTTATTATTTAAAAGGAATATAGTACCTGATGGTGAGTGGTGGGGAAGGCACGGTGGTGGGAGTGTGAGGAAGTTGGTCACGTTACATCTTCAGGCAGAAAGCAGAGAGAAGTGAATGGAGGTACTGTGCTACCCTTTTCTTTTTGTTCAGTTTGGGGTTCGAGCTTGTGGAATGACTCTGTCCATATGCAGGGCAGGTCTCATCTCAGTCAAGTCTGCTCAGAAATGCTCTCACAGGCAGACTCAGAGATTGTTTTTCCTAGGTGTTTCTAAATACCTGTAAGTTGACAATTGGGATTTACTAGAAGAACTTTATCTCTTGTCACTTTGGTGTTCAAATAACATCACCCTAATTCATAACGTTTTATCCCTGTGCCTTAAAGCCCATGTCCATCTCATAATGCACAGTGTATTTAGTCCATCTCTAAATGTCCCCAAAGACGTAGTGATTTCATAGCATGGTTCCAAAGTTTAAGAAAAAAAAATTCTACTGAGATTTGGGCAACTTTTAAACTGTGAACCCCTATTTTTTAATTAAACATTTTTATTTTTTACATATACATTTATATTATTCCACATGTATACAATATATAAACTACCTATAGCAAGAAGAACCATGACACAATCAGGAAATATATAAATGTTATATTCATAGTGTTTTGGCTGTTTGTATTTGACAGACTTAAAGAAAACATCTTTCCTATCTTAGTGGGTCTAAAATTCTGAATGTAAATCAATCTCCATCACATCTTGTCATTATCAACTTAAAACATCTATCTAGACCTAAAAACATCATAACCCCTAAACAACTAAACTTCATTGTAAAACTAAGCTACCTGGTCTTCAACTTCATCAGAGACTTGAGAAGGAATAAACTTGATTACCTAACTATGCCAGGGGTGCAGATTAGTAGCTTTCCAAATGAGAAGATGACAGAGACAGTTTGCTACCTGAATAGTAACCCAAAACTCTCTATAACATTGGAGCATCTTTTTCTGCCTTCTGGCCCAATATATCTGACAGACATATTTGTCAGGCAGGAACTATTGAGGACTTGCCTGTCTTGGTAGAGTTTGGCCATGGACTCTGCCTGTATCCAAGCTTGCCCATTTTTGGGCAGAATTCTGTTTGTGGTAGAAATGAGGACATTTTCCCCAGTGGCTTGTTTGCCACATTTGAAGCCATGTCCATAAGGAGGTTCTTTGATGTTCATCATCCTCTTTGAGGTAGACTGGGAGTTGCCTATTCTGCATGTCTGAGGTTTTTGAAGACCTTATCTAACTATCCTACTTTATCTTTCTATAGAATCATATCTATCTGCTACACCTAAGATGTATATTCTTATGATAAAAGTAGAGTAGTAATTGACTTGACCATGAATTGATCAACTAACAATTAACTTGTATAACTTATTTATCTTAAACAGCCTGCAATAGCACTTTCAAACTATTAGAAGGAAATCTTGTATTATAATTGAGTTATATGGGTACAATACCTCATATTAGAGTAGAATATATATATTATGTGAATATGTATATTATGTGAAAAATAATCTTACATTGGAATTCTATACCACTGTGTCTAGAATTAAACTTATTTTGCATCTATATACAAAATTCTATACCAGTGAATTAAAAATAGCCTTGTGAGTAACAACTGAGGCATGAAGTTGAGTAGATTCATTAATCTACTTTTCATTCTATCTTCCCTATATATTTCTATATTCCCCTTTCTTTCTTTTCAACCCCTATCTCCAAACCTAAGAAAGTAAGATAAGGGAAAAGAGAGACATCACTGACTCTAATCTTGTTTTCTTTCTAAATAAGACCAATAATAACTTGTAACCACCTCCCATTGATAATAACCTTCAATCACCCAAGAAAGCAACCAAAAACCTACCCAACCCCACTTAAAGGAAATGGGGTGTTGTTCTCTTAAGGTTTCTTCCAGCTGACTTGGGATGAATAATACCTTTGTAGGGGCCCAAATAAAATTGGGGAAATGGTTAAACAAACTAGGAATCACATTTGTGGTCCAGTTTCTAAATGTTGAGAAATTCCAGGCTTAATTAGAGTCCTGTGTGGGACAGTCTGAAATGCTGGACTAATTGGGATTGGAACCTTTCTTTGAATGTGTCCTGGGAGTTGTCTTGTTCAGATGAGGAACAGCAATTGAAGCACTTGGTGCTGGAACATGAAAGATACAGGATGTCAGTGTCCAGCATGCTGAAAGGAATGAATCCTATCAGGTCTGATCCAATGCCAGTGTCTGGTTCTTTTGGTCTGAAAGCATATAATTTCTCACAAGCATTATATAATTCTAAAATTATGTGTATAAGGTGTGCATGATGCATGGAACAATTAAGACTAGTTTTCTGCTCTTTGTATGAGCAGAAAAAAAAGACATCTGTAAATGACATCTTCATTCATGCCATATGAAAAATGGCATCTACTAGTAATTCATAGGGGTTCTGTAGCCAACAAGAAGCATTGTCTATGTCTATGCCTAGACATTCATGTCACAGCCAGTCTCAGAGCTATTCCTATATAGTGAGATTAGCAATATAAGTTACCTGCTTGTTCTACAGTTTAAATTCTTCACATCCTGCTTGTATCCCCCTCCCTCATTCCCTTCTGATTTCCCCTCCTCTTCCTCACTCCCTTAGTCCTCAAAAAGGTGAGCCCTCCTCCCCTAACATCTGATCTCAGCCTATCAAGTCTCATCTGTACTAGCTGCAATCTTTCCCCCTGTAGCCTGGGAAGGCTGTCCTGCCAGGGGGAAGTGATCTAAGTTCTGTGGCCAGAGTGCATGTCCAAAGTAGTCCCTACTCTCCACATGTGGGACCCACAAGGAGACTATGCTACTACATCTGAGCAGAGGGTCTAGGTCCACATCATACATGGTCCTTGGTTGATGTTTTACTCATCAGTTATGTAGCTATCCTGTATTATATGGCTAATATTCGCTTATGAGTGAGTATATACCACGCGTGTCTTTCTGGATCTGGGTTACCTCACTCAGTACCCTATTTTTTAAACAACAACAACCACAACCACAACAAAACTATGTTACACTTTTATAATATACAATGGCACAGAGTAAACATCCAATTCCCAAAGGGAAGAATAGAGATGGACCAAAGTAAGACTCTAATGTAGAGAAGACACCAAATACTGAAGCTCCATGTCTGGCCTTTGTGACTTGTGATGGATGCACTTCTCACCAAGAGCTTTGGTCAGTCTGCCATCTAGTTCCAGTCCTTAGTGTGGGTGACCACGTCATGGGATAGTTCCACGCTGTCTGCAGCTTTTTTCACTAGATGAATGGATCATGGTCTTGGAATCTTCAGCATTCTGAAATCTTTATTGCAATTTAGGTTTCACCATCATAGCTTCACGCAATGGCATGTGATTTTCTTGTAGGGGATCTGAGCTTTCACACACTGCATGGCTTCAACAGTTTCTGAAAACTTGGTGCAACCTTCCATGATCCTCTTTATTTTTATATATTTCATGCCTGAAAAATCAGTGTGTGAATGATCCTGCTAAGTTCTCCTGAAGTTTTAGATATAGCCTTGCCCCAATGAACTATAGTTACAGTGGCCACTTTGGGCCACAGAACCTCTTTCGTGGCATTCTTAGTTACTCTCTCCTTTCAAATTAATTTATATTCTAATGATTTGGAATCCTCCAAGGTTGGTATATAGCCTGCAAGGCATCTATCAGATGGCTTTAGCATAGCTTATAAGGTTTCCTTTTTCTTTTCAATTATTTGTATGTGTGTGAATTTCATATATAAGTACTATATGTACATTATCTCTACCCTTAACTGTCTCCTTTTAACCTCTCCGGTGTCCTCTCTACTCCTTTTCTTTACTTTTTAAATATTGCACATACGTGGGTGCACCCGCTTGCATGCACATGTATGCGCACACACACTCTCCCACGCATGCTCATATGCATGCACACCCATACAAGTACACGCAGCCTGATGAATCCCTTTAGTGTTGCACAAGCATGTATATGTATTTAAGGCTGACCATTGGGATTGAGAAGCCCATTAGGGAACCCCGTCTTAGAGAAGACTGACACCCCCTCCCCTGCTCGGCAGGTATCAATTGCTTATAACTCTTTATCTAGAGGTGGGGTCTTTAATGACGACTCTCTTTAATTGTAGACGCTCTGCACCTTCCTTGCCTGCAACCTTAGATCCACTCATATTCCTTTCCTAGACACACTGCCAAGTTTTCACATCTCCCTGTGGTACTTGTCACTTTATTTTTTTTCCCCATTGCCCATCTGCATAAAAGCGGCAAGCAATAATGATTTCACGGCCTAAGTGCTAACTTGTCTAGAAACTTCTACCTGTTAGTGAATTACTTTTGAATTTGGTTCCGTTCACATTCTCAAGAAACAGACAGAATGAGCCCAGATTCTTTGCTAGAATGAAACACGAAGAATGCTTTTAAACCCTTCTTGGACAGACTTCTTTCCCTGCCCTGAACCCTTATGACCTAGGCCTCCGCTGCTCATTCTTTGGGTATTCTTGTCTTCCATGCCCCTGTCAGAAGGGCTTGGTATGCTCCACTTGCATCTTTATAGGACTTCTCTAGTGCATAACCCCAGGCTCTGCCACCTTCCATCCACAAACCAGTTCTGAAGGCCTAAGAGCCATATGGTCACTATAGCAATGACCCCACTCCTTGGTACCAATTTTCAGCATTACTTACTTTTCTTATTGTTGTGACAAAGTTCCTGACCAAAGGAGCTTTAGGAAGGGAGAGCTTATTTGGGCTCACAGTTCAGGAAAGCATGGAGTCTATCATAATGGGGAAGACGACGTGCCTGGTTTTAATGTATCCACTTTGGAGTTGATGGGGTTAGGATCAATGAGCAGTTGGTAGGTTCTGCCACGCTATGGCTTGACTGTGGTGTTCCCAATGTAATGGTGTGGGAAGGTGATGAGACAGGGAAGAGCCCTTTGGGTAAAAGGTTAATGTCACATTCCAGGGATGGGGCTAATTATCCAGGAAGTAAGTTCTTGCTCTGATAGGAATGGTCTAGTTATCAAAACAACAGTTTGTTATAAAGAAAGAGTGGGTTCCATGATTTCTCTCTTCTGAAGGCACTGTTTGCCTTTCCATCGGCTTTCCATATTGGGATATAGCACCGGGTCTTCACCAAATACAGCTACATCACACCTTGGATCTTCAGCTTCCAGACTATGAGGTAAAACAAACCTTTCTTCTTTATAATTCACCCACTCGCCTATGTTCTGTTAGAGCAACAGAAAATAGATTACAATAGCCACATACCCTTCTGCGACTGTCCTTTGTTTACCTAGCTTCTCCAGTCTACCTGATTTTTCAAGCTTTAGCTCAAAAGTAGCCTCCTGGTCCCAGGATAGTTGCCATGAATTATTATTTCCTCTGCCGTCCACTGAGAACTTCTATTATGCCTCCTATTTAATTCTGCCTTGGGCCCTGGTTAGCTTTTACACATTGGCCTTGTCATTCAATAGCTACATCCCTTCAGGAAATCAGTTTGAAGTGGTGGGGGGAAAAGCAAGAGTGTATCATCATAAGGGCCTGGATTTAAATAAGCTTTGCTATTTTATAGCCATGAGACCATACCCATTTTCTTCAATGTAAGAACAGCTATAGTTGGACATAATT
The DNA here is from genome assembly GCA_907169655.1 of Acomys percivali. Lineage (NCBI taxonomy): Eukaryota > Metazoa > Chordata > Mammalia > Rodentia > Muridae > Acomys > Acomys percivali. The sequence continues at coordinate 37,288,946 of OU015756.1, read as the reverse complement.
TACACTGTTACATAATATAGTAGTAAGGGTGAGCCCAATTAGCACCTGACATGTCCCTGCAGAATATAATAGGTACTCAGTAAACCACAGTGCTCTGGTGACTTCCATCTCATCCAGAATAATTTTTCTCTTCCTTGGTGTTTTAAAGAGGTAGAGCCGAGTTTAGCTCTGTTTCCTGTCCTTCACTGAGCCACAACAGCACAGACCCAAGTCCAGAGCACGGACTGGAATAAACAGTACCTGCAGTAGGTGCGAGAGCAGAAGAGGCCACCGAAATCGCATCAGTATGTTGGTTGTGCAGGCATCCACTCCACTCTGGAAGATTCCTTCTTCCCTAACGAATTGTGTTAGCTCCAGCCAAGCTTGCAGCTGCCTCGAAAGGACCTCTGAGAATTACTTTCCACCAAGAAACGTCTGCTTCATTAGAGATAAGGCTAGAGGCAGCAGGGCAGGCCTCAAACCACAGCTGCCCCCAAGTGACCTACTTAAGCCTCCCTTATGGCCTAAAATATGTTACAACACAATCTACTCAGTCTAGATTTATCCTGATGCCTACTCTTGTTCAGTCGCTGCTCAGTAAAGTAATACTTTAGCCAAGACCATTTGTCCATGTGATGTAGAAGCAAAGAGATGTGGAATTTTCAGTGGGTCATTGTTTCTGTATCTCTCCCCATCACCTATAACATCACTGTCATACCAGAGTGGAGCTATCCCGGGGTGAGGAGTGACACAGCAGGAGAGTTTTTTAGCTATGCCACTTAGCTCGAACAGTGTCCTTACCACATTTTCCCCAATTCACCTTTGAGGTATAACTGACAAATGAAAGTGCACATATTTAAGGTATGCCACATGATACTTTGATCTATTGAGAGATGACCACAATTGAGCTATTAACATATTCATCACTTCACTTAGTCACCTTTGTGTGCATCAGAGAGAATAGTCTACCTACTCTGTCAATATTTAAATATAAAATGAATGGAACTCCAGTTCCAAGGGATCTGATGCTCTCTTCTCACTTCTATAGGCACTGCACACATATGGACATATGGAACACACTCACATCTATTAAATATATGAAACTTGATAGCCTATGACCATATAGTGGAGAGAAGGTCATAGACCTAGAGGAGGGGAATAGGTTGAAAGCGGGAGGGAGGGAGGAATGGGTGGATACAAGTGATGGGATAACAATTGATATGTAATCTGAATAAATTAATTAAATAATAAAAAAATTTAAAAATGAAAAAAAACCTCAGGTATCATTGTCATTGTTGCTATGGAATTGTCAGTGTATATATGTATATGTATACACATATATATGTATGTATGTATGTATATTTACTTTAGGTTCTAATTCCCTTTTTCTGTGCAAGAATTAAGTACAACTATTAGTATATGTGTTAGGAATTGAGACAAAGAAGAGATTGATTCGGGGTTGAAAACAGCCTTTACTATGTAGGAAGCTCAGCTTATAGAAAACATTGGAGGAACCAGGATTGGCAAACATGCAGACCTATTTTGAATGTTGGAGCAACTGTTAACTGATAACCTGGTGACCCTTTGCTATTCTTAGGAGCCAGTCTCCCCTAATCCCCCCCTCACACCCAACATCCTGAGCATTGCTTAGGCCTCAATCCTGGCCTTTGTCCCTCAGTGAATAGAACTCATCCTTATGAAGGAGGCCACATGTGCTTTCCGTCCTCCACCTCTATAGGATTCTCCTATGCGTCTTACAAATCTTTCCTTTCTGGGCCCTAGCACTGAGCTCTGTTTATCAGCCAATAGAGCTCATTCTCATCATAAAGGTCACATGTGCTTTGCTACCTTGCTAGGGAGTGTCTATGTAGCTATGTCTTAAGCTTTGTCAGGATAATTGTCTCTTGGAAACCTTTCCCCAAGGTTTTAGTACCCTTAAATGTGTAAGAAGAATAAACCACGAGGTCAGACTCTGGAAGATTTGACCCAGTGGCTGCAAAAATGCTACTGCAAAGATGGTTTCATTCTTCTTCAGCTTGCAGGGCCCCTCTGGTGGAGAGGCTTGTGGGGGTCCTCAGCTATACTATGTACCCTTCAAAAGCGCAACCACTATCAACACAATCATATTTATATGGCACAGAATCCTATCACACAAATGTTAATGTCCTGTTCCATTAAAATATTCACAATAGTTAGGCATCAGTTTTTACTTTCTGTGGTCATAAATCATCACCTCCTAGCTTAAGTCCCTATGTCTGACATTATTGCTTCTAATGTGAATTCTATCCCACTGAACAGGTAATGTTTGAATGAATTTGTTTGAAACATTATTGCATACATACCTTCTTTTCCTAAACTGTTTAGTGACTATCAGGTCTACTTCCAGACAATATGCTTCTGAGTACATACCAAGTATTCCTTACTGTCTGTGGAGCCTGCAAATATTTTCTCACGCTCAGGGAGTTATAGACACTCAACTTATTCATCATTTCTTGTCCTCAAATGCTTCTGCCCTTCAGTTTCCTTATGTGTGGCATGCACTCAATCACCTCTAGGCTGTTCCAGAATTGCATGAGTGGATGTGCATAAAAAAGAATTAGAACACTGCCAGTGATAGTTGAGGTATAAGCATTTGTCAATGTATTTCTAGGACTGAAAACTATTTCCGCCCTTTCTTTGGTGTCCGTAGCAGGGCTTACTACCCTCATTGAAGGCCAGGACCCTTCTGCTCCCTTGGCAGTTACTATGAGTGGGTTCTGCTGCATTGGGAGGGGTAGCTGTAGTCATCTGTGAGTGAGTTAATGCCAGATCTCTAGAGGACTTTTTAGGGGGAGAGAGCCAGGAGAGCATTTACCACAAGGGAAGTCAAATCTGTCACTGACAGAAGATGGATGTCTAGGGTTTAGAGAGAAGTGGGTTCCAAGTTCAAGGGCTGGTTGGTAACAATGGTCGTCCTGTGGTTACAGTGGCCATGTCTTCTTGCCTGGAGAGATAAAGTAAGGGATGCTTCTGAACTGAAAGTCACATCTGGACCACAGAAGTCCTGTAATGTGTTCTCGAGTGGACCTCCCACTTAGGAAGGAAAGCCCCTTCGGCATCATGGATGACAGCTGAGGACTCCTGTGGCATCAATGGCTGAGAGCCACAGAGATGTGGGACAGTCCAGGGAGAGATGAAGGAGACCTTGCCCAGCAAAAGAACATTCTGAGCAGGTCTGTTGCTATTGGCAGCCAAAATGGTAAGATGCTTTTGTTTGTTGTTGTTGTTGTTGTTGTTTTTTCTGAGAAAAAGCTTCTTTGTGTAGTCCTGGATGTCCTGGAACTCATTCTGTGGATCAGCCTGGCCTCAAATTCAGAGATCTGCCTGCCTCTGCCTCTCAACTGCTGGGATTAAAGGCATGTGCCACCACCACCCTACTCAGAGTGGTGAGTTTTCATCACAGGTGATATTATTTGGAAGCATATGCTGGGATGAAGTTTGGTATGCAGGTTGTTCTTTTAGTATCAGCACATATGAAAGGAAGGGAGAGGTTGGCAAGGAAGCGAAGTGCCCATGCGGGTCTACACAGACTGTGTGCCAGCCTGTGGGAGCGTCATGTGTGGTATGGAGTGCCAGAGTTGTCTGGAGTGGGTTCCCATGGTAGGATCTTTATACACATCTATCATCTGTGGGTCACTGGCTGTGGGCTGTGCTAGGCAGGCATGCCCTTGTGTGGTGTGGTCCTGATGCTAGGCAGTCTGGAGGAACAGACTGCTATACAGCCTTGCTTTGAAGAAGCATCCTGTACTAGGCAGGCATACCCCTGTGTGATATGGTCCTGATGCTAGGCAGACTCTGGAGGAACAGACTGCTATACAGCCTTGCTTTGAAGAAGCATCCAGGTGGCACATCACCACATCCATCATGGCCCATATGCCTCACAAAGAAATAGTCAGAGATGGGAGTGGCAGATGGAAGCTCTGCATGAGCCCGGGGTTTCTATATCAGCAAACGGGGCTTGGGGACTGAAGAAATGTATATAATTACTGTCGATGTGGTCTTGTTTGGTCCTTGATGGTGTTTGGGGACAGTCACAAAAGTGACTGCATATTTACAATGAATGTTTCAGAAATGAAAAGACCTAAAATTCCACTCTCCTCGTCCACTGCTCCGTTCTGGTCTTTTGGTTGGTATTTCTGTAAGTATGAGAGAGTCTAGTAAATTAGGAATTAGAGATGCAGGTCTAGGTACCCTGGGGCAAAGTGGTCTGGGTGCAGGCAGGGGTGTGATGTGTAGAACATGGCAGTGCATGTGCTCATGCACAACCACACAGCCTGTCAGCCAGGGAAGACTTGGTGGAAGGAAATGTACAAGTCTCTCTGCCCCACGTTTCAGAGAAATTAATCCATGTGATGAGATGTTGGTGCTGATGTTGGGAGCAGGGTTTTCGGTCTCCCACCTCTGATTCTTTCTTCACCGCCATTTCCCTTGTTTGTGTTACTTTTTGCATGCTTGCCTTCTAATAGGCATCTGCATTTTGGGTTGATTATTTGCATTTTAAAAAATAGGCTGCTCACACTGCATTAAATTTTTATAGCTACTGTGTTCATTGATCAGATCCTTTTGTTAGCTGCCACTGTTCCAGCTGTATATTTTAATTACACTTGAACAATCAGCCTTTCTTAGGCCTTGAGTAATTTGCTGGGTTTAATTTGTCCCTTTGTCTAGTTCTGGCTTAAATTATTTCATTAGTGTTGGCAGACCTGTATCACACACCCTTCTTGGTCTTTTGAAGTCAATTTCTTGGAGTTTTAATTATGTAGAACAGTCAATAAAAGTTGATGCCAGGAGAAGAACTATTGAAGCAATGATCATGAAGAATACATGCCCACGAGATAGATTTTACTAATGAACACCCTTAGCAGTTATACCCCAACATTAGCTAATGAGCTCATAGCACACAGCGTGAGAAAGGCCAGCAATTCACTTTTCCTTTAGCTCATGACGGACATAGAGAAATCATGCAATCTGTGGAAAGTTACATAGCAAGGTGGCGAAGCAGTGAAACTTTTTTGTTTCCAGAAAAACACTAAAATATTTTTAAAAAGATAATCAGGATGTATTAAACTCTGATAAAAAACACTGACTTCTGATCACTACATTTTATTTTTGTGAAACAAGGAGTCAAAGGATCAAGTCTAGAGGAATGTTGTCAAATTGTGGGCTACATGTGGGCTACAGACCTGTTGTCTGGGTCTACACGTTTTTATTTTTAAACTTCATTAATTAATTTATTTGTTTACTTTTAGATAGCCCAGAATGGCCTCAAACTTGTGCCAATAGCTCCACCTCAGTCTCCTGAGAGTTGGGGTGGTGTGCACCTCCACATTTGGCTCCCGTTTTATTTTTACTGCTGAGTTTGAATGCCTTTCAAGGGGAACTGGGCATCTCAGCAGTCCATGTCTGCCTGAAACCTTGCACTTGGTTTTCTGGGTTCTTATTTAATGCCCCCATTTCCCACTGAAAATCTCAGACTGCAGCGTTTGAAGCAGAAAGAGTCCCACAAAATTCCTTGTAGAGACTGGCCTGGACCCTGAGCTCGCCAGATCCAGGGCAGTCTGTTTTCCACTGAGCAGCCTCTACAGGTCTCCTTGAGAGGATGAAGGAAGGACAGGTATTCAGTTACATCTTTCTGGAGTGTGCAAAGGAGTCCTCACAGCTCTAGTGCAGATACACAGAACACAGCGTCAGTCTACCACTCCTTCAAAGAGTGCCAGTTTGGCGTGGCACAGGAAACTCTGGTGAGGGTGGGCAGACCCGGTTCCCGTGTCTCCTGTGTTACTAACTAGAAGCTATTTAACTCCATGGGCCTCAGGGTCCTCTGGGTGTTGGGCTAGATGAGCTCTAGGTTCCCTTCCATCCTCAGGATCTTATGATTCTTTCATGAACTTCAATAAAAGAATACACAGGAGGGCAGAGAAAGATAAGGCACTCGATTAAAATGCCACTGTGCCGGGCTATCGGTTGTCTTCTAAATCACTTTACAACTGGAATTTAATCTCCTTGCTCTCCTCCTCAGTGGGAAGGGGAACTTCAGGCTCTGTGCTCTGGCGAGGGGTGGGGGGTAGGGGGTTGGGGGTAGGGGTTGAGGGTGGGGGATGGGGGGTTGGGGGTGGGGGTTGAGGGTGGGGGGTGGGAGGTTGGTCACTGGTGAATATGCACATTAACACACAGGTGGTCCCTGGAAGGGGATAGGTGGGTAAATGCGGCTTCTTAGGAGCTCATCAGGTTTTCTAATTCCCTTGAGAGGGGAATGGCTAAGCCACTCATTGTCCCGTCTACTAAGACGGTAAACTCATTGCAGAAGAGGGCTCATTTTCATTCACTTAGCTTTTGGAGTATTCAATAAATATTGAATGGATTTCAACATTCAGAAGAGGACCACAACATCTTAGTGTTGGAAAGGCACTTGGAAAATAAATCCAGCCCCTGCCAGTGCAGAAATCCTCTCTGGGAGGACGTTTGCTAGTTGAGGTAGTGTAGACCGCTGTTGGTCCATGAATTTTTACCATGGACATTCACAGTCCGTGATACAGCAGTGCATTCGGGAGCCATAGGCCCTACATTGAGAAGCCAGCTATTTCAATGTGAATATTATCTCTTAGCGGGACGAGTTCTGTGTGACCATTTTCTAACCTCTATCTTCCCCTGGAAATTGATCCCATGTTCGGATGACGAGTCCTTCGTGGGCCTTAGCAGATAGCTCTAGAATCTTTGGTGCCTCTGATCTGGTGTGCATTTGTGAGTGGATGCCATCGGTCTGGCACTTTGACTTTAGCTTGGCAAATGATAGCTTCAGCCACTATGTCCCAACCCTGGGGAGTTATAGGTGCCAACAGCAACCATTTCTGAGCAGCTGTGCTGTGCTTGGTCCTTGAGTCTAGGGCAGGAGGAGACATCTTTTCTAAGTCGAGCAGAAAAAGCAGCAGTGACCTATCACATTTGGGAAGACTAGTCTTACTTCCTTTCCTGTTGTGGTGATAAATTCCCCCGGCTTCATTTTGATGCACAGTTTCAGATTACAGTCCCTCATGGTGGGTAAGTTACAGCAGCAGAAGCCTGAGATAGCCCCTCACATTACATAGTCAGGAAGCAGGGAGTGAAGGATGACTACAATCTAAAGCTCAGCTTGCTTTCCTCCATTTTATATGGTCCATATATGGTCCAGGGTGTGGCCCTGCCGGCAACTATAATAGGTCTTCATCATTAGGTGCTCAGGATCATCCCTCACAGACAATCTCAAAGGTTAGTCATTACCTAGATAATAGGAAACCCCTCACCGCTGTGCCCAAGCCTTGTCTCTTACATGTCTAGTTGTCAATACTAACCACCACAAAGGTCTCATGCCTGGGAGTGAGTTTCAATGTGCACTCGGCCAAATGTTAGCTTTTAAGAAAAGAAATGAAAGACTATGTGAGCATGCACGAGGAGCAGTGTGCTGAGGGGCAGGCTGGGTCTGAACATAAAGTCATGAGAATGTGTCGTCTTAGGAATATATTCTGAACTCTTCGTCTTTATCTCCTGCCATGCTGATGAGGCCAAAGCCCGTTTTCCAGCCCCATACCCTTCGTTCTCAGTCCTTGGCTCAGACTCTCCCTGCTAAGGTCGTCTCCCACCCACTGTTGTCCTTCTAGGAGCAGCTCTGATTAAACAGAACCTCTCAGCATGTCCTGAAGCAATGCCTATGTTTTCTTCCTTCTCCCCTTCCTTGCATGGGTTTTCTTTTGGTTTTGGAAATCTCTTCTATCTACTTCAAAGGTCCTTCTCTACCACACCTCCAAAGCTGCTCACCACACAAGGCCCAACTCCCAGTGCTACCTCTCTGGAAAGCATTCCTTAATTAATGGTGGGTCTCCATCATTTAAGCTTATTCTAGCTAGAAATACTGTCTCCCTGTTTTGAGCATCAGTACAACTCAATTTGTTTTCCTTTCAATGAGTATCTGCTTTAAATCACATATAATTATGCTAGCCATTAAATGGCGATTATACTGGGTTAAGCTCCTTGGAAACAGGGCCTTTGTCGGTGATCTTTGAGTTATCTACAGGCTAGACTAAGCGTTTGGCTCTCAACAGATATTGGATGAATTGAATAAATGATTCTTAGGAGATACCAGTTACAAAACAAAAACACACCCATATCAATGGAGTCACCTACATGAGCCCGTATAACATTAAAAACAAAACAAAACAAAACAAAGCACAATGCTCTAGATTGAAATTCAAAAACTATTTGAAAAAGGCAATCTTAATCTTGCAGAAGAGCACTCTCAAAATCATAATAAAACAAAGAACACAAGGCCCTTTGCATATGATCTCTTAAAACTGTCTTTTCCAAACTCCTTATTTACAAAGGTCCTTGAGGCCTGAGATATCCCCATCCAAGCTACCCAGCTCTTACCCTGATTCAACTCCAGCCACTGGTTTGGATGCAGGGGGATGTGGACTTTTTTTTTTTTTTTTTTTGTCTCTGGTCTTTCAGTATACACACTAACAGAGGCAACTGGGGGCATTTGAAAACACGCTCAAGACAGTTCCAGAACAGTGTTTTACCCAGCATTTCTGAGACAGGGGGGAATTGTTAATTGAAAAGGAACTCTGCCTTGCTGCCTCTCTGTGAATGGGATCTCTGGAAGGAACAATCTGAAATCAAAGCAGGGCCCTGCTGTGGCCAGCCAGCCTCAAGCCATCCTGTAGGTCCTTGGCATTCCTGGGCTTCCAAGCTCCAGAAATATATACATATATATATATATATGTATATATATATACACACACATATATATATATATAGCGCTGTGTCTCCTCAGCTGTTTGTTTCCCCGGTGCTGACAGGAGGCCCCAGTGGGGGACGACCATGAGCATTTTTCAGCCTGTGCTTTCAAAATGTAACCAGTGTAGTATTTCTCATCCCAGTGCTTTTTGGCTCGCTCCATTTGCTTTTATGACAGCGCTTGGCTACGATTAAATGACAATTTAATGTGCATAATAACTCATTTAAAGTTTTAGCGAGGGCTTGAATGAAGGTGATGGGGTTTGAGCACAATGTTGAGAGAGCTATACAGTTCAAACCTAAGCCAGGGGCAACGTAGAAGGAGTTCTTATCTCGGTAGAGGACAGCTTCAGTTTCTACGTTCCTTATCTTCTCCTCTGCTCTTTTCTCTGTCTGGCCCCGCCCAACACATTTACTTCTATATCTTAATTGGACTGGCAAGAGTACAGCAGGGTCTGAGCTTAGTGCTCTCCCTTGCTATTCACAAGCTATCTGTCTAGAAACTGTCTTTGGCCTATGTAACCTCTCTAAGCCAGAAGGATCTATTTAACCAGGGGCAGTTTATGGGAGATGAGGCTGGGGACACAGAGGCAGCCTCTGAGTACTCCTAGTCCTGTGAGGATGAGAGGGAGGTGGTGGAATGGACCGATGCAGAGGGAGGATGAAGATGGTATGTTCTTCCTTTCCCTGTGCCTCCACCCTCATCCCCGATCCCCGTCCTAGCAGGAGATCCCAGGCTGAGGGCAAGGATTTAGGAGAAGGAAAGGAGCACCAACATCATAAGGTATTACTGCCAACTTAAGGTACTAAGGCCTGTGAGTAGGGCAGGACAGGGGAGTCCATTGGGTGGAAGTGTTTTTAACCTTAAGTGTTCTCCCACAAGTCCGGTGGTGGTGGTGCAAACCTTTAATCCCAGCATTCGGGAGGCAGGGGCACGTGGATCTCTGAGGTTGAGGCCAACCTGGTCTACAGAGTGAGGTCTAAGATAGCCAAGGCTACATGAAGAAACCCTGACTGCAGGGGGAAAAAAAAAAAAAAGGAAGGAAGGAAGGAAGAAAGGAAGGAAGGAAGGAAGAAAATAAATGCCAGCAACAAAGAAAGTTGGCTTAACTGGAGAGAAGGCCAGAAGAGGGTTTCCAGAACCTTGGGCCCCAGTTTGCAATCTTAAACTCCAAACAGCCTCTTAGTGGCTCCATCTTGGCTTACAAATTCAAGCTCTGATGAGGGGACTTCAAACACCACACTGAATTATGACACTTAGGTATGCCGCTTCTAGTCCCCTTATGTCCAGAGCTCAGTTTGTGGAAAACCTAGCACACCAGCTCCCCAGGAGCACATGGCAGGAGCAAACACTGCCTTTCTGAGCCACCACTTTGAGCCTGCACGTCCCCCAGGCTTGAACCAGCGAACCCTGAGCTGACTGTCTCTAGCAGGCATCCTCAGTCGCTTCAGAAACTCGAAGCTACACTCAATTGGCATGGGCAGGAATGATGGACTTTCTGCACCAGATGCTGCTTTCTCTTTAGAGAATGCCTTGCGTATTAATAAGAACTTCAATTCTCTAGTCTGGGGTATGATGTGAGGAAACCACAGCTTCCCTTTTATAGTTCTCTGGGCTCCAGAGCCGTGAAGAACTCTAATGGAATGACTTCTGCCTTTCCCCAGCTGTGTTTTACTGCCAATCAGAGGTTTCTTGGGAAAGGTGAGGAGGCCAGGTTCCAGGGGCTCCCTCCTTCTTCCAGAGAGAAATCTGTGCACAGTAGACCTTCATGGATGCTTAAGGGATGGGGGGACGTGGGAGGACGCACAGAGACCTCGAGGCTCGGAGGCTCTTACCACAGGAGCCTTTCAGATGCCAGTAGACATGGGTGTCTCAGTTCCAGAGGATTCCTTTGTTGTTATTTTGTTTTTCCCTGCATGAGGAGGCAGTTAATTTCCACTAAGCACAACAACCTTATTTTGGGAACTTCAAGTTTTACAGTTATTTTGTTTGCATCTCAATGGCCATTTCCAAAATAGGGGCAAGGAGGGTGGTTCAAACATTCTGAGAATAACAGGGTAGCCAGAGCAACAGTGGGGGTGCCACTTTATAGGGCAATCAGAGGGAGAGCTGACACCACAACCTCTCATTTGTCTATGGGAATAATACTGGCTGAATTACAGGGTGTTTTTCTGCCAGGAGTATTTGCTTCTATAGAATAGGACCAGACTTGAAAAACGCATTTGGGGTTAGTGACCCCATTTTTTCCAACGGAGAGATAAAAGGACTTGAATGCCTTACTTTTTGCTAGTTAATTGTGTGTGTGTGTGTGTGTGTGTGTGTGTGTGTGTGTGTGTGTGTGT
>OU015756.1:37255561-37277806 GCA_907169655.1 Acomys percivali | reverse complement strand
TGTGTGTGTGTGTGTGTGTGTGTGTGTGTGTGTGTGTGTGTGTGTGTGAGAGCATGCACATATGTATGTATGTGTTTGATCTCTGTGTGTATGTGTCTCTCCGAGTGTATATATGTGCATATGTGTGTCTCTGTCTCTTTGTGCATATGTATGTCTGTATGCATGTGTATTTGTGTGTGTGTGTGTGTGTATTGACATAGGTGGTGAGATGGCTCTGTGGGAGAAAGGAACATAAGCAACTGCTCTCCTAGACCTCTGGCTTTTGTTCTTATTTTCTTTTCTTGGTATTCTTTTGGAGCTATGGGAGCTGGGAAAGAGAGGTGAGCAGGAGGTAGGAGGATGATGAAGCACGCAGGGGACCACAAAGGAACCATTGTTTCTTGTCCTTATCAAGTTGCATGCCTGACTCTGCCGGCTGGATTTCAGTTCTTTAAAGCATTCAACTTAATTTTGCCTCCTCTGCCCGAGAGTTCAGCTGGACGTAAGTGTTCTCTCTAATCAAGATGATGCTCAGCACTGCTTTGGTCCTTGCAGAGAGAGCTCTATTGAGCCAGTTATTAACTCAGCGACTCCAGTGGAACGCACAGAACAGGCACAGCTTGAGAGAGGAGGGAGTGAGCCCCAGGAAAGGAGAAGGGAGCTGACATCTGTCACCTTGGGAATAGAAAGCCAGGGCAATGGAAGATTCCACAACGAAGGATGCTTATTACAAGAGGAATGGAGAGTGCTACTGTGTGCCTTTTGTGTACAGCAGGCAAATAGTTCCCTCTTGTACTGTGTTGAGGTTTTATAGTAAGTTAAAGGCTGCTACTGGTCAAGAAAGTGTGCCACTGGGGAGATGTGCCCCTTTGTGTCAGTGGAGGTCTCCTAAGATGAAGTGTCCCTTTCTTTTGCTTCTTGACCCAGTGGGAAGACACTGCAGCTGACTGATGCTGACAGGCAGCCTGGTCTCTCAGCAACGTTGAGCAGGAATGTGTCTCAGGTTTTCCCAGATGTGGTTGTGATACAGGAGTGCCTTTCACTGGTTTGTGAGGAGAGGCCTCTGGGTCATAACAGACTTCTGTGGGTCTTATTTTCCTTACTTTTGGCCAAAGCCTTTTACTTTTCCTAATCAGCTGGAGGCATGCACACAGCGCAGCATATCCACATCGCACTGTTCCTGAAGCCTTCTTTTATTTTAAGCAATTTCTATCATATTGAAGAAATAAACAGCAAGGTTTCCTTTCACTGGGACAGGTCGACATCAACATTCTCTGTGAGGGCACAGCTTCCACGGCTTGTCTGGCTTCCAACATGAGGCATGATAAACTGGACGTGGCAGCTCCCTGGTGACCCAGGCAGACACTCTGGCCCAAGTAAGAGTGTGATTATGGCAGCTCCAGTCTCCACACGTCTTTGCTGCCTATGCCTCAGAAAGGGAGCTAAGGGACTGAATGTTACACACTGCTCTGCAGTGGCAAAAATGTACCACATTGGAGGGACACCCAGGCATAAGTCATATCTACTATATTATCCTTTACTTTCAGGGATCCAACCTTTCTTCAAGCAGGGTGGGCCGAACCACTGTTTATGCTTTTAGTGTAAAATGAGGTTTTCACAACCCAGTCCCCAACGGGCCAATGGCTCCAGGCTCAGAGGCCAGGTCTGGGTAAGAAGATGCTGGGGAAGGGTGGCTGAGTGCCATTGCCATTTGTGTGCTCGAGGACAGAGAAACTTGCACAGTTTAACTGCGAAGGGTGGGGGCTGAAATCCAGCCTGTGCCTCAAGATGGTGCCAGTTTTGAGGAAGAAGTGCCCCCTTTCTGTCTTCCTATTCAAATTTCGAGCTACTACTCCACAAAAGTTGGCATGGGCGACTTTCCTATTTCCACCCTCACGCTGAGCATGGACATGACCCTCCTGCATTGAGCATGAGTCCCATTGCACTCTGCATGGCCATCATGCAGTAAGAGAAAATGGCAATCACATAGTTAAGTTACCCAACAGCGTCAAAATATGGCCCACTGGATTATGAAGGAACGCAGTCATGTTATTGGAACACTCATGGAATCAGACACATTGGCAGACGGAGAAGGGGGCTCTCCTCTTCTTTCTTCATATGTATTGCTCCAATGATTGTCCTGTGAAGCAGGGCAGAGCCACAATACAAAGGAAAGCACAGAAAATTTTAAGAAATTGGTACAGGCTTACAAAGGGAAGTGCAATGGAAAATGCTCCCCATCCCCCAAGAGCATGCCATTCTTCTTTGGGCTGTCTTCAGGAGATGTGCTGAAATCCAATTGCTATGGCTACATGAGACTTATATGACACATAAGGCTTTCTGTTCCACAGGGGCCAAAACTGTTTTGTTTTCAAAGGGGAAAACATATCTGTGTTTGCCCTCCTCTGCTTTGTAAAATTGAATTGCAGAGAGCTCATGAATAATAGAAAGAACACTAAGGACTGTGAAATTAACACTGGCACAAAACAACTCCTAAGGAGAGAGGGCTGAGCGAAGGCTCCTGCCTCCTCTACTAGGCTTTTGCAAGCTGCGACTTACTTATCTGGGAAGGTGTAGTAGGTCAAATTTATCCATGAGCTTTGCCGTCTTCCTCTTCAATATCGACAGTAGCTTTTATTGAACGTATTATGTATCAGATACTAGGTTTTATATTTTCTCACACAATTTCATAACAACTGCTGTAGAAGTCATATGACACTCAAGCCACATGTGGTTCATACATTGGGGGTCTGGCCCTTGGTATGAGAGTGCTGAGGTGGTAGGACCTTTAAGAAGTCTAGCCCAACAGAACATCCTTGGAAGGGATTAATGTGGTCCTCACGGGACCTGGCTTCTGGTGATATGATCATCTGCTTTCATACACCCCAATTATATGGTGCCATTTGCTAGAGCTGGGTGATCCAGTGCCTTAAGGATGTAAGTGGGAAACAGAAACACAACTATGTAGTGCCTTAGATGCAATCGTTGCTGCTTTACAACCCAGAGTCCGAGGTTCAGAAGGGCTAAGTTACACAGCCTGTGAGAGACAGAGCTGGATGCCAACCCAAGCCCGGATGACTCCTTTATTTGGTACTGGGGATACTACCCCAAAGCTACTTGTAGGCTAAACGTAATTTATTTTCCCCACTGAGCTATGCTTCCAGCTCTGAATGACTCTTGTGGTTACCTGTTTAATGGCCAGAGTACCCTGCGTCTTTGTGCCAGTCCCATGCCAGCACAGTGTCTTTGAGTTTCTGTGGTGGCCTCATCCTTCTTTCTGTTGCTCCACCAGGCGATGCCGTGTCCTAGAGTCTTTTGTGCCTCTAATTCTCGCCAAGTTATCCTAGAGTCATATGGAGTAAGCTAGGAAAGGGGCAGCTTTTTATAAGAGGGTACTCTACTGGAACAGTAATATAGAGCATAGGCGGACCAACCCTGAAGGTGTCACAGCAAAATGGGAAGGAGATGAAGAACACAAATACACGTGGTTAAGAATTTGAGCTTCGCAATCGAACAGGTCTGGATTTCTCCCATTGGCTGACTTCGTGAGGCATCCCTTCATCTGTAAATCATTTGTTGAGGACTTCCAGTGTGCCAAGCATCATGCTCAATTCTGGGTCTGACTCCAGATCTGCACTTATAGCTCTGGACCTTGGGAGATTTACTCAACCTCTTTAATGAGAGAATAATAGTTACCTCTGGGCTGTTCTAAGATTAGGAGCTGGCACAAAGTAAGAGCTCAATAAATGGTATTATTAATAAAATTACCAAAGAGTGGTGTTGCTGGGTCGGTGCCTGCTTCCATTACTTTCCCTCAGGAGTCAGCTTGCCAAGGTTTCTACTAGCTAGTGTGCAGCACAGAGACTTGAGAAGTTAATGTGCTAAACGAAGCTATTAGCCTTTGCAAAGGCCGTTTACAGAGATAATGACTTCGCCCCAAGCAATACCTAATTTTCAGCACATGGCATCCTCAAATGGGAGTCATTTCAGCAAGGGACTTGTGCACCAAACCATCACACACCTACCTGCTTCTTCACCTTTAGTAACTATTTTTCCCCTGGCAGATAAAGGGATTTTTTCCCATGTATGATCAAGAAAATAGGCACTTGCTTCAGAAATACGGATAGGTTTATTTTAAATAATGAAAGAATTTCCAGTTGTCCTATTAGACATTAGTATCTCACCTCTACTTAATGCATAGTCCACTGACGTTAGCACTCGAGGCTTTTTGCATGCTCTCAATAACACTACTTGGCTAATATAATGTGATTCAGCTAATGGGTTTTCTATCAGTGTTTATGGACCATCTCATCCATCCACCTTCCTGCCAGAGAAGAGTGCATGCACATATGCAGGAGGCCTGCACTATGCTATTCTTCAAGGCATCTGAGCATATTTGAAGAGCAATATGTAGAATTTGGACTTCTATGGTGTGTCATCTGGGATACAGTGAAATGCGCTATCTCTTTTCATAAAAGGGAAAAGAGGGAGTCTTGAAACAGTTTTGTTTTTAAGGGAGTAAAGCCCCCACCCCCCACTTGCAAAGGCTAATGGCTGCTAATAACTTCTTCAGGATGATTTCAAGTGTTAGTACAAAATAAAGTGGGATCAAGGCAGCTGTTTGACTGGCCCTGAAAGAATTTCCTTGTAAACCTTTTATTACAAAATGATATAGACTCTTGAGAAGTTGCAAAGATGGCACAGCTGCATTTCCCCAATGGTGCTATTACATAGCTAGTTGGAAATTAACAGGCTTGGAGACCGCTGGGGCTGGATAACTCACTCAGTTATCCACAAGCTGGATAACGGCTTGTAAAACAAAGGACCCGCACTGCAGGACTCAGTGGCCGGCTTAAAGAATGGGATGCTGGTCATATCTCAGGCCTTGTGTAAAGTTCTGGACTGCCTGGAAGGTCACTCATGGATGACTAAAGCTTGTAATATTACTATCTAGGTCATACCATTGTTCTCTTCCATCAGTGCTAACCCAGTGGGCTTGTCAATCACCTGAAGAGGAAATGAGTCTCCGTGACAGCTGTGTATTCTAGAGATGGTAGAAATAGTATAAAACTCATCTAAAATGTAGATAGGGTCAAGGGACCTTTTGGTCTCTGTCCATACCCTTTGAGAGTGTGCTCTGTTCCACAGTGGTCGTTTTAGCTAGTGTTAGCTCTTACTCCTTGAGAGTGAGCCCTGTGCTCTATGATGACCTCTACCTATCTTCTACCCTGTGATCTGGGTATCTCAGTTAAATTTCTTTGGTAGGGATCACAAGGATCATGAAGCTGAGGGAAATACAGAGCAAAAGCTGGTGACAGTGTCATCTTATATAACCATATCAGTGTTCCATTGTTTGAGAGTTCAGAGAACATTCTAGAAGCCTGTTCTTCCTGGGGGTAGGAGAGTGAGGTTAGAAGTAGATGCGTTGCTTTATAGCTACCTTCTCTTTCTATGGTCAGCGTAGACAACTGCTCAGAGGCCAGTGGTTACAATTCAGTTATAAGACCCGTCAGAGGATGCCCTCACTCTTGGCCCCCTGCCCCAACTCCAGTGCCTTCTATATCACCCTGAGTTCTGTCCAGGCAGAGCCCCTCACTGAGCCCAAATATACCTGGCCCCTTGTTCTTCTGGATCCCTTGGATACCAAAGTGCCCATCCATGTGGTCCTGCTGCGCCAGCTTCTTGTCATTGCTATACTCAGAGGCATTGACGCTGGAGGTTGGGATTTCTGTTTCTCCTCTTTTTCTCTTTGCACATTTCTGGCATTTTCCTTGCTTTGTTTTTTATTTTAGCATCTCTCTCTTTCTCTGCCCAAAGAATCATTTGTGACAGTGTGAAGATTCTTCCATCTTGCATTCTTGTTGAGGCCATTTCAGGTTCAACTAGAATTTAACATACATGTTAAAATACAAATGATCTTGGATGGAGACGGGAGAGAGAGATAAGTCAGCAAAGTGCTAGCCTCAGAAGCATGAAGACCCAAGCTTGAGGCCTAGAACTCACATTTTAAAAAGCTGGCTGTGGTGATATACTTGCAATCTCATGTCTAGAGAGCCAGAGACAAGAGGATTCATGGGATTTGCTTGGCAGCCAGCCTTATAGACAAGTTCCAGGCCAGTAAAGGACCCAGAATCAAAACAAAAATAAAAGGAGGGAGGAAGATGGGTATGCCTGAGAAAAGACACCTAGGGCTGTCTTCTACCCTACATGCACAGGACCCTGAGAAAAGACACCTAGGGCTGTCTTCTACCCTACATGCACAGGACCATATAGACATACAAACACATGAGCAAGAAGGATGGGTAGTTTGAAAGAAGATGGTCCCTATAGCCTCATAGAGAGTGACACTATTAGGAGGTGTGGCCTTGTTGGAGTAGGTGTGGCCTTCTTGAAGGAAGTATGTGTCAGTCTTCCTTTCTGCTACCTGCCAGTATGATCCGGATGCATGTCTTGAGTCTAGGGAAGGAAGAACCTCAAGGAGACGAGTATCGAGAATTCACAAGTATTGAGGAAAGTTGCTACATGTGCAATTTGAGGAGCCAAGCGGCACCAGGAAGTAGAATGGAGCTAATTTCTGTGTTCAAGGAGACAAACAGATTAAAGAAAATCTTGATGTTACATAGAATAAAGAAATTGGTGACCCCAGGGCAACATTCCACCCAGCTAAGTGTCCAACTTGTGAAGAGGTATTATGAAAAAAAGTTTGGGGCCAGGTGTGGTGGCATATACCTTTAATCCCAGCATCGGGGAAGCAGAGACAGGTGCACTTAGGATTTCAAGGCCAGCCATGATTATAATGTTCTACAAAGCAAGTTCAAGGATGGCTAAGCTTAAGCAGTGAAGGGGACCATCAAAATATAAAAAGCTGGTAAAGGTGTAATTAAATGAAGGGTCACGTTCTAGCCCCAGCAAGCAGCAGAACTTGGTAGTTTCAGCCACGTGGTTCTGGCTTTAGAGTCAAGGATACAAAAAAGGGGTTATGGAATTCCTCTTCACAACTAGGAAAAGGTGACGAGGCAAGGAGTGTTTCAGGGGTGTCCCTATTGTGTGAAGGTGAAGTCTGGATTGCCTGGATTGGAGACCCCAAACTGTTGGAGATGCCAGATCTGTGGGATACCCGCCAAGGAGAGCTGCTAACAGCCAGTGGAACCAGCCCAAGAGAGAGAAGTGCGTTGCAGTCACAATGCTGAAAAGGAGTTGGAGATCTGAAGAGCGTTTTGATATCAGACATGGAGATATGGAGTTTGGAGTTTGCCCAGCTGGTTTTCAGTCTGGCTTAGGTATTTCCGTACCATGTTCCCTTTGGAACTGTAATGTATATCCTGCGGGATGTATGTTATCTGATTTTTGATTTTGATTTTATAGGGGATTACAGTTAAGAGATTTCATGAGTCTCAGAAGAGACTTTGGAATTTTATAGGGTTGAGACTGTTACAGACCATGGAGACTTTTCAAGTCGGACTTAATGCATTTCTACATTATGATGTGGCTAAAAGCCTGTGGAGGCCAGAGAGTGGAATGTGGTGGTTTAAGAGAAAATGGCCCCATAGGCTCAGAGAGAGTGACAGTAGTAAGAGGTGTGGCTTTGTTGGAGGAAGTGTGTCTCATTCTTCCTTCTTGATGCCTGCCCATCTGGGTGTAGAACTCTCAGCTCCCTCTCCATCACCATGTCTGCCTGCACTCGGCCTTGCTCCCCACCATGATGATATGGACTAAACCTCTGAACCTGTAAGCCAGCCCCAGTGAAATGTTATCCTGTCTCTTCACAGCACTCAAACCCTGACTAAGACAGGTGGATTCTTTGGTTTTTCGCTTTAAAAAATTCCCTCCTGGTGTGAATAAATGGGAAGGTGAGGTTCTTAGACGTGTTTGCATCCTAGTTACAGAGAAGCAGGTGTTCAAAAAAAAAAAAAATGCAGACTAGCAACAGTCTAATTTGGATTCTAAATAAGTAAAAATTTGGGTTTTGCTTTAGACCAAGTGGAAGTAGAAATCTACATACCAAAAGAAATCTACATATAAATGAAAAAAATGCACACTAAGACCCAGAGCAAAGGACTAAGGGTCTGAGAAGGGAATATGAGTGGTTTGCAATCTCTGCTCACCCGCCTCCCCTTCTGACCTGCAGGCAATGGATGTTTCTAACTTCTGGGACTCACTGCTTTTTTTTTTCTAGGGATAGGTAACATTCCTCTCTTCATGATGTTTTATTGTTTCCCTCATTTGTGCTGAGATCTTCAAGCTGGGGCATGTTGCTTATAATGAGGTAAGGAAGGCACACTGGTTCCTGAGAAACTTTTCATTATTGTTAAAATTAATGCGGTGGTGTTGAGCCCTCATCGGGGGCTTCCCTGTAGCCATTGCTTGCTATTGGTAAATATTCATAAATCTGCTGTTATGGAAATTAAATGGAATGGCTCAAAATTACTTTGGGGCCATAAAAAGGGCTTGAGAGAGTGAACTGGGAGAGCACATTTCATTTGCAGAGTTGGAATGAAGGAAGTGTTCTTTTTGTCTGCAGATTACATACTCTACCTTGGAGAAGATTCCTGAAGAATTTAGTAGGTAGTGCTCACGGCACCTATATGGTGGGGACAGCAGGTTCTACCAGTACCAGAGTGGAGGCCAGAGGAGGAGGCTGGTGGCAGCTCCTTAGGCACTCTTAACAGTAAAGAGGACTGATGTCACCCACTGCATTGTTTTGGGTTATACTCTCTTGAGTTACTTTGTGCTAATCCAAGAACTTTTGTTAGTTCAATACATATTTAATGAGTGAATCTAGAGGCAGAGAAGATCCAGGTTTTACACACACACACACACACACACACACACACACACACACACACACGAAGGCCCAGCCTATCTGTAAAGCATCACTAAGCCAAAGGACTTGTGATGGGGCCCTTCCGTTATTGTGCACTTAATGGTAGTAATGGATAATTCCCTCTCTCTTTCCTTTTCTGTGAAGGCAGATGTAGGCTCTTAGGGCAGGGGAGAGAGATTCAAAGGCTCTAGTGGATTGTTGATAAAGGTGGTGTGTTTAGTCTGAGACTATTTCCAGAGACAGACTTTTGTTCTTGGGTCTCACTTAAAGGAAAACCATCATCTAGGAAATCGAATGTATCAGCAGTACTTGTAGCTATGGGACATCAAGGTCAGGAGGGGGAGAGATCCCTGGGAGGGCACTCCTGCCACTGGTTCCAAAAAGCTGACTCTCAGGGTTATTAGCTGCCTCAATTTACAACGCTATATACTCTCAAACACCAAATGCTCATTATCAAAAATTAAAGAAGCATAGAGCTGAGATTTGAATTACATTTTAGATAATAGATTTTGGAACATGCGTATTATTGTTAAGATTAACTTGACCTTATCGCTCACGCAGGTTTCTGTCGCATGTAGAATCCGGGCTGGAGTGCTTTGTCTCCATGAGTGTGAGGGAAGGAAGGAGAGCTCCTTGGTTCTGTTCCCACTGTGGTGGCCAAGCAGCAGATGAAACTGGGCAGGTCCAGCTGGGCATGGAGTCCATAGCCTTCACTCTCCAGCTTCCTGTATCCTCAGGTTTTAACTGCACCTGTTCCATCTGACTCTCACCCCAAGAAGAGAACAAGGGGACACTAGCATCCTCAGTTTCCAAGAATTGACAAAAGTGTCATGGGTGATATGAACTGGGGAACTGGATCAGTTCATCTACAGTCCATGTGTTGGAATCTCAGTCTTAGAAGTCGAATTTGGAATGTGCCTGTGTAGAGATAGGGTCTTTGATGGAGTGATAAAAGTTAAATAAGGTCACCAGGCAGGACCCTCCTCTGGACGCTTGTGCTTTTATAAGAGGAGTCTAGGAAACAGATACAGAGGGAAGACTAGGAGAGGATGTAGCGAGGAAAGCACACTGAACAACACCTTGCTCTTCCAGCCTCTAGATTCAGGAGGAAATTGATACCACATTATCTGTTGCATCTGTGCCCGCCATGTGAGTGTGTGGTTCGGAGGAGAGCTTTCTGAAGGTGGCTGTCTCCTCCCATTTTGGTATTGGCTCAGGGATTGAACTCAGTCTGCCAGGTTTGTAGGCAAGAGCCTTTGCCCACTGAGCCATCTCAGCAGGGACGATGCTTCTAATATATTTTATAACTAAGTCATGGAATGTGGCACCATCATTCACTGACATGATGTTATGTTGTTAATTTTTTCCTGTTTTGACTAGCTCTTGGGCACTTTTGGAAAAGATTTTTTTTTCTCCCCATTACAACTGTTTTTGAGCTCAGCCTTTTGAGAACCCTCACAGATAGATGTCCTCACTGTCTACATGTGAATATTATTAAATCAGCTCCATTTCTTCTCGGGTTTCTCACTCCATGGGGGCTGATTTGGGCATGGCATTCCCACTGACTTCAAAGGACTCTCAGGTAAAAGGAGAAACAGGCTTACAGAAAATTTCCAAAGCTGTTTTTGGTTTATGAAAAGAGCCTCAATGAACATATATTTTTTAAAAAAAAAGACTATGGATGCTAGTCCCGAAGGGGTATCGTGAGTAACAGCAAGACAAAACGAAACAATTCTCACCTGGTAATAAGAAAAATGCTTTTGGATTAACTACACTTGGTAAATTCAGTCATTCTACTGCATGGAAAATTTTAGGTTCTTTTATGGTTTTCAAAGTGTAAGAACAGGATAAAGTTAAGCCAAATCCCTGCCTTTTAAAGGCAAATGTCTTTTACACCAATATCATAACATGACTGTAAACACTGTACATTCTTCTGAGAATGACACAATGCGTACAATTTTGGGCAGGCAGTTCCTGAGTTTCTTCAGACTTTCCAAATCCCTAAGGACAGTTGCTTTACATTTGGATGGACCTGGACATTACCAGTTATTTCTATGAGGTCCTTTCACAGATTGGGGATATCACACATCTGTAATCACATTCTACAAGAAATTTTATTTAGTTTTATATGTTTATTTTCCTTCATCTCATTCTCTCTCTGTCCCCTCTATGTCTGCATGTCTGTGTGTATCTCTGTGTATGTGTGTGTGTGAGAGAGAGAGAGAGAGAGACAGAGACAGAGACAGAGACAGAGACAGAGAGAGACAGAGAGAGACAGGAGAGTGTGTGTGTGTGCATGCATGTGGAGGCTCAAAGTTGTCAGGAATGGTCCAAACGACATTACTCTTCCACCTACTAATTGAGGGAGGGATCTTCAATGAAACCTAGAACTCACCGATGATGTTGCTAATCTTGCTAAACAACTTGTTCTGGGGCTCTGGTCTCTACCTTCTGGGCTGAAATTTTTGTTGAGGCATCAGGATCACCCAGCATTTGTGTGGATTGTGGTCCTCACACTTGCCCATCAAGTGCTTTGACACTAGCCATCCTCCCAGCCTTGTAATCATATACCTTCAAGCCAAAAACTTACTGTAATCATGCAAGAGTGGAGACAGGAACAGGAAATTACAATAGCAAGAATTCAAGGATTGTAGTCTCCTTTTTATTGACCTCAAAAACTTTTCTGGTGGTTTTCCTTTGTTTTCTTTTGGCATTCTTCTTTTGATCTATTCACCCCTCACACAGAACTGGCCAGTTGTAGGCTCTATGCCATGCATGTCCTGACAAATATTGATACTCCTCGACTGACAGTGGGCTTACATCCAGGCAAACCATTGTCAATTGAAAATATTGGAAATTGAATATATATTTTGAATTAATTTACTCTATATTGACTGGATGATTATGCAAAAGCATGTATGCAATTTGTAATGATCATATTGGTAACTAATAATCCCATCTTCATAAGCATTTCCTAAATCATTTCTTAATAACAGATAATAAAGAAAATGTTTGTGTGTGTGTGTGCGTGTGTGTGTGTGTGCACACTCATGCATGTATGCTAGGGGACATGTATGGGTTAGAGAGCAACATTTGGAAGGGGGACTCTCTCTCTGTTTTGTTGAGGCAAGGTCTCTTCCAATGTTTCTGCTATGAGGCCTTCTCTAGGCGGGCTGGCTTAGGAGCTTCCTGGCAATTCTCCTGTTTCAGCCTCCCATTTCCTAAAGGAGTGCTGGGATTGTGGATTTGTGCTGCCATATCTGTCCTTTTCATGTGAGTCCTGGGACTGAAATCAGTTTGTCAGACATGTCCACCTTTTACCTCCTGAATCTTTTCTCCAGCCCACACATCATAATTCATTTAGGAGGATAATATGTGTTTCAATACAGCATGCACTATGTGCCAACTACATGAGGATAAATGCTGTTTCTCCCTCCCCTTCTCTCTCCTCCTCCTCCTCCTCTTTCTTCTTCCTCTTCTTCTTTTTGGTTTTTATTCAAGACAAGGCTTTCTGTGTAGTCTTGGCTGTTCTGAACTTGCTTTGTTTGTCAGGCTATCCTCAACCTCACAGAGCTCTGCCTGCCTCTGCCTCCCAGAGTGCTGGAATTATAGACAGGTGCCACCACACCCATCTTTCTTATCTTTTTTTTTTCAGTCTGATAATTTGGGGAGCTTCAGGACTCCTTGATTCTAGTTATTTATAAAACATGTAACATATTATTGTGAACCATACACATTCCATTGCCCTGCAGAGCATGAGGCCTTACTAATTCATCATGAGCCACTGCGGAAACGCAAGAAGAACCGCTGTGATGAGATCATGTCACATCCCAGTTGGAACAGCTGGCATTAAAAATACACAAATAGGACTGGCAAGATGGCTCACTGGGCTGAGGCACTTGCTGCCAACCTGACTTTGACTTCTAAAACCCATGTGGTAGAAGGAGAAAGCAAACCCCTGAAAATTGTCCTTTGACTTCTACATGTGTGCCACGGTACACACTTGTCCCCCAACACATATAAATAAAACTTTACCAACATAAAAAAAAATAATAGATGCCACCTAGGATATGGAGAAAGAGCAAGTACCTGTTACAAATGTTATTTTGGTGGAGCCACAATTCACAGGTTTGTCTAGAACCAAAAACCTACTGTATGAAGTAATGATTCCACTTCTGGATATGTACTCAAAAGAAACCATAGCAGCCTGTGAAAGGCTGCACACCCATGCTTACTGTTGCACTATTTCAACAATTAAGATACCGAACCATTCTCCATTCTTACCCATGGATGAACGGATAAAGAAACTATGGGGGCTGGAGAGATGGCTCAGAGGTTAAGAGCACTGACTGTTCTTCCACAGGTCATGAGTTCAGTTCCCAGCAACCACATGGTGGCTCACAGCCATTTATAATGTGATCTTATGCCCTCCTCTGGCCTGCAAATATACATGTAGGCAGAGCACTATATACATAATAATAAATAAATCTTTTTTAAAAACTGTGATATGCACTCTAGAATATTATTCAGCCAAAAGAGTGTGATATCCTACCATATCAGCAAAGTGGACACAGCTAGAGAGTATTGTGCTGAGAGAAACCAGACAGGAAATAATAAATACCCTATTTTCTCCTTCACATGTGAGTGCTCAAAAATACAGTCTGGATGTGCAAGCGTGGTTACAAGAGTGTGAATGCATATGAAGGGGGGAGGGCTGGATCTAGGTAACAGAATCAATCACATTTAATTCACCCAGCCCACCGATATGCTAGACTTAGTAGCACAGCACACCAAAGAGTGTTCATTGTTTCACCCCTGTGGTCCTCTGGGCTGACTAGAACCTACGGCAAATGGCTGCACAGCTTCATGGAAAAGCAGCAGGATGCAAATGGCTAGCTCAAGTAATGATCCAAACTCTAAATGTCCCAAATTTCTACCAAGTCAGGGTTACTATGTAGCATCATGCCCGGACAGATTACAGTGAAACCATCACAAATTGAAGTCTACCTGGATGGGTTTCTTCTATTTCCCAGCATTTTCTACTTCCAGACTGGAACAGAAATTCCAGTGTAGATGGGGAGAATTGGTGGCTGTCTGGGTGTGATACGTCTTACCAGGCAGATAAACTGTACAAGATGGAAAAGGGTAGGAAAAAAACCCCACTAGAATCTAGGCCATGGAGATCACATAGTGAGTATAAGGCTCTCCCAATCAGCCAGCCAGTGAAGCGTTGTAGAACTCAAAAGGGTGGCATTTGCTGGATGGTAGGTGGACACATATTTTCTTCAACCAGAGAAGTATCACTCTGCCCTGTGTAAAGTGTGATGTTCTTTCCAGTGTTCATGTGTTCACACCACCAGACGAAGAGAAAGAAACACGGAGATTGTATGGGAAACTACCTTCGAGGCCTTTTACTCCCTTGAGCCCACAGCTAGAGGAAGGGTCATTGATAAAGTCAACATGTGGCCCTGGGCTCCCAAAGTCACACACAGGTGATTGCCATTCACACTGTGGGGTGTGCAGCTTCATCGGTAAGCCGGAAACAGTATTCCATTTGAGAAGACAGCAGAATAAAAGAACGAATAACCTCTTCCCCGAGTTTAACAGAAAGAGTGATCTTCATGCTCTTTGCCCATCTAGTCACTAACCCTGCTTCTCTTCAGGTACAATATATTCCTGCTGGCAGCCTGATTTAATTGGGCTTGTGGTAACTGATTCAATTGAGCACTTTAATTAGGCAATTATTTTGTTATGAGAGCCACTTCCTAGCATACGAGCGAGGGGACTCTCCATTTTTTTTTCTCAAGCTGAAAAGGGGAACCTGCATTCTTTTCTTTCATAATATAGTGGAATAAAGCAGAGCAGCTGAAGAATCAGGCTGGGGTCAAGCTACAGAGCCAAGAAAAACAATGCTGGTGCGTTGTTTTTCTTGGTGATAGGACCAGCGTGGCTCTGAGGAGGGAAGATATATTTAGTGTTTCTTAGGCTGGACTGCCACAGGGTGTGTCTGTGCCGTTGACCGAGTGCTGGCTCCTCTGCCTCAGTTTCCTTTTGAAGGTTAGGTTTCTTCCTCAGTCAGACCTAGGCAAGAGAATAAAGGCTGGAGACAGGAAACAATACAAAATGGCACCCCCCTGTCCCTTCATTCTGAATAAGCGCCCCGGAACCCAGGGCTTTTTTTCCCCTTCCAAATGAATTTAGTTAATTAGCACTATCTTTGAAAGTTTACTGCAAAAGTTAGTCATTTATTAATTTCACTTTTGAAGACAGGCCTAGGCTCTGAAAGTATTACTCTAAATAGACCTAGGATAAAAGCTATATTCAAATTCTCACACTTGAGACTATCAACCTTATCATCTTTTGTTGGCCCCAGCAGGAGTGATTGTAGATGATCTAAGGATAGCTCGGATCCAACAAACAAATAATTAGAGTTGACATTAGAAGCACCAACAAGACCCTAATTAATTGATTTGCTAATAGCTACTTTCCTTACAGACATTAGCCCAAATTGGGTTTTAAGCTGTGACAGGGGCCGTAAGATAAACATTTTCTTTTACTAAACTCCTGATTTACCCACTAGACTCCCAGTTTCACCATTAACTAGTCTGTGGAGGTGTTTCTTCCTAATGGGTCAAGGCTAATTCTCACTAGATTCCACTTGAAACATACTATTCATTTATAAGCTATTTGTAGAATGGTCAATCAACATAGTAATTATGTTTTGCTTAGAACTTTTTTTTTTTAGCTTTACCTTTTCAGCCAGAAAGACTGAGGAGAAGGAAAAAGGCATTTCTCAGTTAGTTCCTTATTTAAACAAAGGGCTGTTACAAGTGTCCAAAGCGGCTAAAACTAACGACAACTCTGTTCTAGAAACCCAGGGGCCAGCAAAGGGTCGTATTCTTGCCATCCCTGGGCAATAAGCCATCTCTAAACTTAATGGTGCGAGACGACAAGGATTCTCTTGTTTGTAACAACTTTGTGGGTTGACTGGGTATTTATTCCATTCTGCCTGATGTTGTCTGGGCTATAGTTATTTGGAAGCCTTACAAGGCTGGGCAGTCCAGAGCAGGCATTTGCAGGAGGCTGTAGGTGCCCTGTCCCCAGGTCCCTAGGTAGCTTTCTGAAACCATCATGGCTGGGAGGCTGGTAGAAGTGTTCCCAGAAGGATGAGCTCAGGTGTGGAGCGCCCAGGATTCAGCAGCAGAAAGCACGCAGTATCCTTTCTGTCTCACGAGGGCAGTTGAGTTCTCATCAGAACCAGAGCATGATGTACCGACCAGAATGGTACAGTGACTACGGCCATCTTTGCAGATTAGCTCCCACATCATCTAACTGAAAACAAAAGAGGCATTGCATTAATGTGTTTGGGGAATCTCCTGGCTTTTTCTCTGTGACCACTTGCACCCATTTTTAAGGTGGAACCAGGAGTGGGTACAAAGAAACATCTCTTTGAAAAATAATAGGTTTCAGGCAAAGGCTTCCCCAGGAAGCACCATCACTGTCCTATTAAATTTTATTAGTGAGAACTAACGGGTGACAACTGACACTCTAAGGAATTGTCCATCACCCCAGAGATTTCTCCTTGCTCTTGCTATTGTGAGAGTTGAGTAAAGGCCAGAGTCAAGTGTCTTGGGTTTGGAGTTCAGTTCTTTGGTGGCTAGTTCTATAAGTTGGGTAAGAGAAAGGAACTGACAAGCCTCACTTAAAAAAAAATGTGGTATCCAGTCTACTTTGTGCATTGTGAGCACATAGAATAATGCATGTGGCGTGCTTGGCACAAGTGTGTGGCCCATGGTGAATGTTGAGGAAAGTGCAGTTACTGTCACTATGCAATGAGTGAGTGGAGTTGAGCAAGAAGCCATGGATGATAAGGGGTCACACTATAAAGGGAGCTCTCCCATGTCAGTCCTCTTCAGAGTTGGGGTCAATGCTCCTAGATCAAATGGTTGTCTTAATTCTTCTGATGCTAATACCTTGGTTTATTTGATGCTCTTGCTATGATGATTGCTTTTGGTGTTTAAAAAGGGGCTAAAATTCAGAGGTGTCTGGGCAGCCGTAAGTAGAAACAGGCTGAGGACACAAATGTACAGATTCTCATGTCTTTTCCTGGATCTAATATCACACCCTTTTCGAATGTGTGAACTGGTGGTCATTGGATTCTTTTAAACTATTTTGCAAAGAATAAAAAAGGAACATTCAAGAGACTGGGGGCATGGCTCAGCAGGACGAAGTGTTTGCCTTATAAGCCTGAATTAGATCCCCAGAGTCCGTAGAGAAAGGCCAGAAGTGGTAACTCATACCTGCAATTTTAGCCCTCCTGCAGCAAGACATGAGGCAGAGCTAGAAGAATCAGCTGGAGGCTCCAGGACCAGCCAGCCTGGAGCATGCACTGCAGAGGTAGAAAGCCTTATTCAAAACAAAACACAGCCAGGGAACAGCATCAGAAAAGTTGTCCTCTGATCTCCACATCCATGGGCCCTAGTCCACACACATACACACACACACACACACACACACACACACACACACACACACACACACATACACACACACACACCACACATACCACACACACACCACACCACACACACACACACACCATATACACCATACACATACACCACACACACGCACACACACACACACTATACACATACCACACACACACACACACACATCTCTTGCCTCTGGTGCCTGCCTTGGTTTCTCTTGGCAGATGTAACCTCTAACCAGAAAAGCCCTTCCTCCCCTAATTTGCTTCTTGTCAGTATCTTATCATGGAATCAGAGACACAAATTTGGGCCCAGACTGAAAATCATCCTTTTAATGGGGTGGTCTGAACCAAAGCTGCATGCACCAGTGCTTCCTCGGGATTTATCCATCAGTTATAAACCAGGAAAAGGAAGGAAGCAGTATTTATTGATTTTAGCCAATCTCCCCTTAGCTAGAGTTGTCTGAATGATTGAGACCTAATTAAGTGAAGTCATAGTCACTGTTGTTTTTCTGGAAAGAAATCATACTTCTTAATGTCTATGTGTGATGCATTAATTTTTTTTTCCTGAAAAAAAGTTATAGAAAGCCTTCAAAGCCTTGCTTTTTTGCACACTCCATGTCTCTGTGAGTGAGACAGATGTATTTCTCACTACTAATCCAGTACATATTCACTTAGCACCTTCCACAAGCTAAGCACGGTCTCAGGGGCTGGATCTATTTCTGAGAAGAAGAACTGATGGGCCCTGCTTTTCTTTTTGGTCCTATGTCCTACCACGGGAGGTAGGTGTGGTTCTAAAACAAATCATTACCAGTTCTTGTATATCCAGGAAGCAGCTGAGACCAGTGTGATGAAGCACTGTCTAGCAGACACTCTGGTCTACAACAATGTGGGTTTGGGACCCTGGAAAACAACCTCTGAGAAAGTGATGCTGAAGCTGAGGTTGAGTGGAAATAAGTGGATACGTGAACTTAGTGGGGTTCATGGTGTCATAGAGAGATAATTATTGGCAGTCTATCCTTTTAGTTTACCATCTGTGGTATTTTAGATATCTAGATGCACAATAAGTTAGTTCAATTACACTTTCCCGGTAGTCTATATTCTCAAATCTATTTAAAAAAATTTTAATGTGACCTGGCCTGCCAGGGTTTGACTAATGCTCGGGAGGGGAATTCTCCTGTATAGGGACAGAACACAAGACACAAAGAAGAGCAAATCTTTGATCAAGCTCTCAAACTTTATTGTTCAGGTAGAAGGTTTTATAAGGCAGGGGGCAGGGAAGCATATTGCTATGGCAACCCAGCTGCAGGCTATCTCAAGATGTGAGGAATTCCAAACAGGTTACAACATCCTGCCACACCGAATATTTTGCTATCTTTATCTAATCTAACTGCTAAACTACAACAGGGTGGCTCTCTCTAAATCTTATCTTTAGTCTAACTGCTGAACCAACGACAGGGTCAGCTGGTTTCTGGTAAATGACAGACTGCTGGAGAAATAGGAACCTAGGCTCTGACAAGATGGCTGAACATTGGCCATATGGCCTACCGTCCCCAACATTAATGTATTATAATTTATTCATATTACATCCTGATTGTTACGCCCTCACTTGTGTCTTCCCATTCCCATCCTCCCTCCCTCTTCTGCCCTATTCTCCTCCCCTAGACCTCTGACAGAAGGGGATCACCTCCCCCACCATATGACCACAGCCTATCAGGTCTCACTGTATAGCCTGCTTCCCTTTCCTCTGTGTGCCATGCTGGGACTTCCCACCAAGGGGGAAGTGATCAAATTGTGGGCACCAGAGTTCATATCAGAGGCAGTCCCCACTCTTCCCACAACCATGGTGAATGACCTGTCCATTGGCTAGATCTGAACAGGAGGGTCTAGGTTCACTGCATGCACTGTTCTTGGTTGGTGCAACCACTTGTGCCGGCCTCCCTGGGTCCAGATCTGCAGACCTTGATGGTCTCCTTTTGGGGCTCCAGAACCTAAAAATTAGAAAACAAAATGGTACCTCAAACCAATTTTCCTAAGGTTTACATCTTTATTCTCCACTCATTTATCAACAAACTCACTATTCCACCTATCCATCCATCCAAATGCATTTTGTCATGTGTCTTAATATGTATGGTACTATGGTAGAAATATGGGCATAATACTAACTGTACCTTACACCAGGCTTTATACCATTCTGTTTCTCTCTTGTCTATTCAAATGTCATGTTTATTAATTTCCATATCTGTCTCCTTCCCCAAAAGCCCTAGTCAGAAGTCAAACCCAATTCCTATTTGGATTTCCAGAACCCAATTTTCATGTAGCAGTTGGGAAATTCTTGCTAAATAGATTGAAGCATTACCATTATCGATTCCTATTAACATTAAATGTAGCCGAATGATTGCTGTTACTGCTTAAGCTAAAGTTGGCTGGACTTGTTTGGTGTGAACAGATAGCCATCAGGTTGTAAAGGAAGCAGATGGTTTCTGGGGAGAGCATGGCCAGTCATGGTCCACACCCCTCTGCACTGGTCCTTCCAAAGCTCCAACACTTTGCATTTCAGTGCTTCAGGTACTGGAATCTTCTGGGCAGCAGAAGCAGCAACCACACTTTCCTGGTCTTTGGGAAGATTAACGATAGGAGAAACACAAAGGGCTCCTGTTCCTTGGACACTGAGCTGTGTGAAGCCAGGTTTTCAATTACTACAGAAGCCTATGGATTGGTCTATCTTCATCACACTGTGTTTCTTTGTG
Organism: Acomys percivali; assembly: GCA_907169655.1. NCBI lineage: Eukaryota > Metazoa > Chordata > Mammalia > Rodentia > Muridae > Acomys > Acomys percivali. The sequence goes on along the minus strand of OU015756.1, from coordinate 37,257,762 downwards.
TCTTTGGACTCCAGAAGACTGTAATAAAAACAAAAAGTAAAGAGAACTTAAACATCTTTCTTAGTTTCAGAAATAATTTCTATACATTCCACAGTTGTGTTCTTATTTTTTCTTAAAGGAATGAATGAGGTGCCTTACACAGATCTCTCAGCTCTCAAAATAGACTTGTGAGATTCAGATGTAAAAGAGGCAGGCATTTCTTCCCTCACAGGTGTGGTGCAACTGGGATGATTTTCATTTGTTTTTCTTGTTGTTTTAGCCACTACAATAATAGCTTTATTATATCTTTGTTTCCTTCCTGTTCGTTCTAACTATTTTTCTTAAGATGTTCCACAGCCATTCATTGAAAATTAAACTTATAAATTACCTGACAGTAACGTTAGGGTCTGTAAGTCGCCATACAGTCTGATCACAGAATCAAAATGTCTGAGCTATGTCAAACCTTTCAGAAGTTTATTGCCTCTTCTAACAATGTCTGTATCCCTTCACTTTGAGAACAATGGAGTCATTCAAGGGAATTGGCTCTGATGTAAGACCAGAGCTACAATGTCTTCAGACTATAAATTATTCCATACAGTGAACAAAATTGTTTTTATTTTTAAGAACCTTACTTCACGGGAGCAGGAGAACCGGCCCTGCCATGATAACAGCTGACTCTGCCTCAATGTGGGTCCAGCCCTGAGGTCATTAGAGTGGGTGAGCCGACCCTGCCCTAAGGAGACAGGAGTAGGTGAGCCAGCCCTGCCTTGATGACATGGGAACTGGTGAACCAGCCATTCCCTGATGACATGGAAGCAGGAGAGCGGGCCCTGCCCTGATGACATGGGAGTGGGTGAGCCTGCCCTGCCTTGAGGACATAGGAACAGGAGAGTGGGCCCTGCCCTGAGGACAAGGGAGTAGGAGAGCTGGCCCTGCTCTGAGACATGGGAGCAGGAGAGCTGGCCCTGCCATGATGATATGGGAACAAGAGAGCAGGCCCTGCCCTGAGGACAAGGGAGTGGCTCAGTTCCAGGGCTCTGAGTGAACCTCATCCTAACATCTACCCCTGCTAGAATACAGGAAGTGGCCAGGTCTGCAGATTCAAAGATTAAGACTCTCCTTGACACACAGCAACAATGGGATATCCGACAGCAGTCCCAGTGAGGATCCGGTAATGATAGTGTAGGCCTCCAATCAGACCCATGACTCTTAGCAGTGAACATTTGAAAGTAAACATATGTGGACAAAAGGCTATACTGCATGATACACTACAGCTTCTGTGACAAGATTTTTTGTTTGCCTGTTTTATTTTACTGGGGGGAGGGGAGGGGTTTTTGGTGCATGATATGTAAATCATAGACATTCAATAAAAGTAAAAAAAAAAAAAAAAGAATCTTCAGAGTTTTATTCCTTATAGAAGACAGTCACCTTTTGTTGTTGGTGGTGACTCAAGGAGATAATGTAAATTTTGCCCTAATAATTTAAGAAGAAATTCAGTTTCTAGGCCCTGAGCCATTTGTGCTTCCCCTTTGATGTCCCCATGCCACCTCCTAAGGATGGCGCATATTTATGCATGTATGCCACATACATGTATGTATGTTTGCACGCACACATAAAACAATCTGTATTTTGAGAGTTTTTGCCACACTCCAGTTCAATGATGACCTACTGAACCTGCTTGGCTTCAGTTATTTTCTTCCCATGCAGTTAAACTGGGAACCTTTGCAACACATCTGTCAAACAAAAAACCTTCCACAAGATTAGAGATCACAATGAAAAGATCTTGAAGATGTTTTTGAACACTAAGGCTGAGCATGCATTCCTTGACCCATTGAGTTCTTTCTCACTGTACCTTGGGGGAAGTGACTGATTAGGGCTACCAATCGCCAGGTTAAAAAAAAATTTTATTCTGGAGAAGTGTGTCCCCCTCAACCCCATATAGAATTACATGGGAGTTTCCCTATGCTCTTTAAAATTTAAAAATGAATTTCTGTGGAAGAGAATTTCTGAACAGAAATATTGAATCTAGGCATGGAAGAAAATGATGATTTCTTATTCATGAATTTGTTATCACATCTTTACTGCTTCCCATTTCAAACATCTCATCCTCAATTTACAAACATTCCCCGAGTGCAATGACTCTGTTTTTAGGTTGTCCAGCTAAGTAAGTATTTCTTCTTCTTCTTCTTCTTCTTCTTCTTCTTCTTCTTCTTCTTCTTCTT
>OU015756.1:37222349-37254120 GCA_907169655.1 Acomys percivali | reverse complement strand
CTGATGCCAGGATTGCATGGAATGCCCCTCAACCAGGCTGACATGCCGAAACCAGGGTTGGATGGAATGCCCTTGAATGGGCTGGCATGCTGATGCCAGGATTGGATGGAATGCCCCTGAGAAGATTCCTTCCTCTGCTCCTTTTTTGGAGAAACCTGTCTTGTGCCATCTCCTTTTTCTGTTCTTCAGTTAAGCAGGAGACTTGGCTGTGGTCATTTGAGTACAATAGGTGGCCATACACCTTTAGGAGTTGTCCCATCTTCAATGGCAGCTGAGAAAAGAAGGGATCCAGCAACAGCGCTGCATTTCCCTCACTGACAACTTGCTTCTATCTATTTATTAACCACCTCAATCATTTTACCTCCAAATCCGCAGTGCTACATTGACCCATCTCAGTAGTCAGAAAGTTATCCTGTGGTAGCAAAAGCTTTGTTTCCAGCTCTTCTTGTTTATCAATTAAAAAAAAAATTGTTTAACAAAAGGAAGCTTGGAGTTGGAGAGAATACTCAGAAGTTAAGAGCACTGACTGCTCTTCCAGAGGTCCTGAGTTCAATTCCCAGCAACCACATGGTGGCTCACAACCATCTATAATGTGATCTAATGTCCTCTTCTGGTGTACAGGGGCACATGCAGGCAGACAGCACACTGTATACATAGTAATAAATAAATATATATATATAAAAAGAAAACAAAAGGAGGCTTGGGAATAGCAGGAAAAGTGAATTCTGTTTGTGACTGAGGCAGAGGCAGGGGTGGAAGAGCTGATTTGGGTTTTTCCTATTGCTCTCCAGGCTTCTTTAATTTCTCAAGCCATCTTTTTTAACCCCTGCTTTTATTATGTGTTCTATTCATTTCATTTAACTATTTCTCAGTCCTCCCTTCCTTTTTCTTTCCTTCCTTCCTTCCTTCCTTCCTTCCTTCCTTCCCTTTCCTTCCTTCCTTATTTTCTCTTCTTAACCTCAGTCATTTTTCAGGTTTAATCAATCATTTATTTCAACAGAATTCAAGTGAACACTGAACTCAGGATAAGATATCAGCAGTCTTAGTAGGTTAGCACAAACACTTGTCTGTGTCGGTCTCTCTTTCTCACTCTTTGCTGCGGCATGGCAGATGGAGCCCACGGCCTTAGTTAAACTAACTAACGGTTCCACCACCTTGTTCTAGCCTCAACCTTTGGTTTTGTTGAGGCGGTGCATAATGGTTAAGATTGATTGTTGGTTTGACAGTATCCAGATTTACCTAAGTGACAAGGGTCTGGGGGATGTCTGTGATGTATTATGCAGCTGAGGAGAATTGAAATGGGAAGACCAACCCTAAAAGTGAGCAAACCCTAAATGCTAGGGCTCTAGACTGAGTAAAAGAGGGAAGCAAGCTGAGCACCAGTGCCTGTCTCCTTCTCCCTCTGCCCCCTCTGTATCTCTGTCTCTCTCTGTTTCTCTGTCTCTGTGTCTCTGTCTCTCCTTCCCTCCCTCCTTCTCTCTCTCTCTCTCTCTCTCTCTCTCTCTCTCTCTCTCTCTCTCTCTCTCTCTCTCTTTCTGTCTCTCCGTATCCTGACTATGACTACAGGACTACAGTGTGAGTAGTTGCCTCATGCTCCCATTGCCCCACTTTCCCTACCACAGTGGACTGCACCCTCAAACACTAAGCCAAAATAGTCCTCCCTTCCTTAAGTTAATCTTGTCAGGGATTTCATTGCAGCAACCAGAAAAGTGACAAAACCCAGGATTTCTCCATATGATCTGTTTAGGCTGACCTCAGGTTCACAGATCTTCTGCCCCAGTCTCCTGGTACTACAGGTGTGTAGCTCTAGTGCCAGATGCAAATGTCCTTTAGTTGCACATTCAGGAGAGAAGAACTGGTGAGCACAACGTAAAGTACAGTGTCTAATACTGGGAATTAAACGAAAATGAACAAGAAGTTATGTTTGGGTTCAGTCCAGGGAGTCAGAGATATAAAAACAGAATGGAAGTACAATATGGTATTTACGTAGGTTTTGGGACAAAACATAACCTTATATGGTCCAGTTATTTATGCTGGATACTCATGATCATCAAAGATTGACCTGTGTCATGGCTCCAAATTTGCTGTCACATGCAAATTAAGGTGATGCAGACACAGATTCTCATTTATGCAAACTGGAAGCAGGGTTTATTAAGAATTATCATGGAGTATTGGAAGGATGGTTCAGTGGTTAGGGGGTTAATAGCACCTGTGGCTCTTGCAGAGGACCTGGGCTTGGTTCCCAGCATCCACGTGGTAGCTCATAACCATCCAGAACTCCAGTTCCAGGGGCACCTCACACCTCTCCTGACTTCCATAGGCTTGATTATTTAATCTTATTCATCTTTTTTGGAGATAGAAAAAAAGGTCTAAGGGGCTTTGCTCAGAGTCACACTAAACAAATAAAGGCTTAAATCTAGGGAGCACATCGCCAAAGTCTTAATAATCATTACATTACACTGTGATACTGAAGAGATGCACATGGATTTAGAAAGAACCTTAGGGGACACAGCCAGATTTAGAAGACCATAGAGGATCAGGGAGGCACCTATCTGGAGGAAGGATGAAGAAGGGCTTTCTCTAGTAGTTTATTTTTAACCAAGTCAGGTAAAATGACCAAACTGGAGCTTTTTTTCTCCTTAGGAATGGGAAGAATCCCAGCAGAATAAAGAGCACGGAAAGGAGAGAGATGACAATGAGAATCTTGGGGTTCCACAGGGTCCACAGTAGTTTGATACCATGGACCAGAGGTCAGGCTGCAGGTGGGAAGAGAGGATGTGAAGAGGTGGGTGAGGTCAGGCCAAAGGAAGTGTTTTATGCAATACTGAGAACCTAGGAATTTATCCTGAGTGACAAGAATGCTCGAAAAATTTCCATTAGGGAATATAATGAGTCAAATTTACATTTTTATCTATAGTCTACTGGTGACTATGGGAAGAATGGATTGGCATGAAAATGCTGGCTGAGGAGATCAGTTAAGCTTTAAAAGTAGTCCAGCAAGGTCAAATCTAAATATTTATTGCTTTTGTCTTTATTGCATGGAGAATATACAATAATAGAGAATACTCACTGAATATAATCTTTCATGTGAAAAGCATAGCCCTCATTTATCCTCATAACCATAATGTGATAGAGGTACTGTATATGCTCATAGGGTATCAAGTCTTTTCTTGGTAGCCTGCTATCCTTCCTCTGAGTGCCACCAGGCCTCCTCATCCAGGGGACGTGGTCAAATATGGGGCACCAGAGTTCGTGTGAAAGTCAGACCCCACTCTCCACTCAACTGTGGAGAATGTCCTTTCCATTGGCTAGATCTGGGTAGGAGTTTGAAGTTTACTGCACGTATTGTCCTTGGCTGGTGCCATAGTTTGAGCAGAACCCCTGGGCCCAGATCTGCCCATCATAATGTTCTTCTTGTAGGTTTCTAGGACCCTCTGGATCCTTCTATTTCCCCATTCTCCCATGCTTCTCTCACCTAGAGCATATACAGGGGGAGGAGATCCCCCTCAGTCACAGTCATAGGGTAGGGGAGTAAGGGGAAATTGGGAGGGAGGGAGGAATGGGAGGATACAAGGGATGGAATAACAATTGAGATGTAATATGAATAAATTAATAAAATATATTTTTAAAAAAGAAAGAGGTACCATCCCCATTTTACAAATGCGAAGACTGAGACACAGAGTGTATGTGTACATGATGAGGAATGGGATCATGTGTGGTCAGTCGTATTTAGGGACACACAAAGCTGGGTGGATTGCATGGGTGAGAAGCCGAGGGAGTAAGAGCAATGGGAGCAGCAAGAAGTTAGGCCAATCATGGGACACAGACCCTTTTGAGTAGAGAGTGGGGGCCTTGTCGATAAGTTTGGAGAGGGGCCACTTCTGTTTCATTGTACTCACGAAGTAATGTTAAGTCCAGAAAAACAAAGGGACCCACCCACTGTCCTGTAAGTAGAAAATCACAGACAAAGGCTGTGAATCTAGGTGTTACCCTGGAGTCTCTCTTCTAAATTTCTACTTGGGTCACACACACCTGGTTATTTTAGAATGAAAAAGCAGTTTCCTGGAAGGAGGAAGAACTCTTAGATCAATACAAAATTTAGCATCTTTCACATTCACATTTATAGTTGTCAATAAACACTTTATTCTTGTAATAAAACAGGGGTAGAAACATTTTTCAGTCTGTTAATGACCTACTCCTTGGAGTAAGGTCTTCAAAAATATACATCGCATTGGTGTCTAGAAGTGTGGCTAGTCTCTGAGTGTTCTCTTGGGGGTCTCCATGCTTTCATTGTCTGTGATCCTGGGCTTTGAACTTTAACCCAGGACCACCATTACTGGGACTGACTACTTAATTTATGAGGATCGGCAAAATATGAAAATGCAGTGTTCTTTGTTTTTGGGGCTGTCAGATATTGTGGCGTTTGGTCTTGTCCAGTGGCTTTCTGAAGGCCTTGCTTGGCATTTGTAATTCTTTTGATGCATTAGTCTGCTCACTGGTGGGCTCTTGTTTTGAAGATTTTTCTCAGTGTCCTTCATTATCGACGTCCAGGATACAGGTGTAAATGATGCTAACAGAAGCCTGTCCTTCCTCAGGAAGGCAGGCCACCCATGGCAGGAATGCCTGCCTGGTGGCGCCTGGACCACAAATAAGATGATTACCGAAAGGAAAGAGCTGCACCTCGATGGCTTGTTGAGTTTTAGTTTAAAATAACGGGAGAGTTTAGAAGAAAATGTATTTCCAATACAGATAACTGTCACAGCATGGGTCCAAAAGATATACAGAATGCTTGTAAATCAATAAGAAAAGACAACTCCATAGAAAAATGAGCAGAAGTCTTGATTAAGCATTTTGATCAAGAAAACTCATGCATAGCCAATAGTCTTATGAAAACGCGCTCTGCTCCACGAGTGGTTAGGGGCAATGTAAATCAGAGCTGTGGAGAGACACCCTTTTGTATTTATCAGCCTGGCACATTATAGTTTGTTACTGTAACCATTCCCCTTTCTGACATTTCAGTTGCCAGCAGTCAACCGCAGCTTGAAAATATTAAATGGAAAGAAATCCAGGAATAAACAACTCATATGTTTTAAATTGCACACTGCTCTGAGTAAGTGTGATGAAATCACACTCCATCTCACTATGGGTGTGTTATCTGTTTGTCCAGCATGTCCATGCTCTGGATGTCACTGACCCACCAATCACTTAGTGGCCATCTGAGCTTTCATGCCTGTGGTTACAAAATCACAGTGTCTCTGTTCCTGTATCCATTATTCTGCATAAGAAGGACCCCAAAGCACAAGGGTGGTGAGGCAGTGGTCTGTACAGGCCAGTAAGATGCACTGTGATTCCTGTAAGTGAAAAGGTCAGCGTTTACCACTCAACAATGAAAGGGTATGCTGCTGCTGCTGAGGTCTGTGGATAAGTGAGATGAGTGATGCTCTCGCCTACGAAATGGAAGAGGAGGAGGAGGAGGAGGAGCAGCTGCAGGTTTTGCTATTGTGTCTCAGATCATAAAGTTTCATCTGTGGTATACAGGAGGTTCTTAGTTAAGATGGAAAATGGAAAAGTCCCTAAATCAGAGCAGGTATGTGTATATAAAAAAAGGCAGTATATACAGGCTTTGGTGCTGTGGTATTGTGCATCTACTGGGTTTTTTTTTTGGAATATATCCTTTGTGGAGAAAATGGGGGAGCATTCTACAAGTTTTGGGTGAAAAATATAAATCAGTGGGAAATAAAAATTGGTTCCAGTAATTTTGGTAGAAAATTAACTGTCTTAGGGTTCCTATTGCCATGAAGAGACACCATGGCTACAGCAACTCTTCTAGAGGAAACGATGTTTACAGGTTGAGAGGGTTAGTCCACTATCATCCTAGTGGGAAGCATGGTGGTATTCAGGCAGAAGTGGTGCTGGAGAAGGAGCAGAGGCTTCGACATCTGGAACAACAGGCAGTAGGAAGAGACTGACACATTGGCCAGGCTTGAGCATCTGCGACCTCAAAGCCCACCCCGAAGGACACGCTTCCTCCGAGTGTCACACCTACTTCAACAAGGCCATACCTTCTAGTAGAGCTGTTCCCTATGGCCCTATGGGGCTACTTTAAAAAAAAATTCAAACCACCACACTATCCTAATGAAACAAAACAAAACAGTCTTAGTTCCATAAAGATGAATATGTGTCCATCCTACAAAGCAGCACAATGGCTTGTGCTAAAAGGGTGGTCCCCTAACTGGCCTCAGGAGAAAGTCACCTGGATGCTCGCTGGAAATGCAGTTCCTCAGGCCCCACTCTAGACCTCAGGGTCAGGACCTGCTGCTGATTCCTGAAGCAGTGGGCATGAATACAGAGCCCCAGGAGAACTTCTGATTGGAAAGCTCTATTCTAGAGTGCTCTAGAACATCCTTCCCAGAGACATACACCAAGAACACCTAACAGTAAGAGAACATTTTACAGCATAAAACAGAATGCATGCATGCACACATGCACACACTCACACACTCATGCACGCACACACAGAGGCACTCACGCACACACTCACAGACGCACCCACGGACCTGCTGGCATTTTATATTCCCATAATGTTCTGATTGAGAGTCACTAAATTAGTCCTGTTATTCAGTGGAGTCTTGTGTAGAAATTACTATCCTAGAGAAACACTTTCACATGCTCTCGTGGGACACAGAAAAGATGTATTTTTTTTTTTTACCAGCAATATACATGCCATTACACGTATTAGTTACATTCCCCATTGTTATGACAAAATCCTTGATAAGGAGCTGTTTGTGAGGAGAAGGATTTATTTTAGCTTGCATTTCTATGGGGTGTAGTCTATCAGCAGAGAAGGCATGGTAGGAGGAACAGGAGGCAGCCAGTGACATTGTCAGGAAGCAGAGAGTGAAAGGAAATGAGGCTGGGCTGTACAACATAAAGGCCTACTCTCAGTGACCCACTGCCTCCAGTGAGGCTCCACTTTCTAAACATTCCACCACCACCCTAAACAGTGCCACCCTTCAGGGACCAAGTATTCAAACATAGGAGCTTGTGAGGGAGGCACAGCATTCAAAACACATCATCCCAGCTATTACCAAGCAGTGAAAATGGAGTCACTACTGCCATGTGTACCATACAGGGTGGATATCAAGGATATGACATTGGGTGAACCAAAGCAAACCGAGACAACCCCAGTCACAAGAGAATGCACACAGTATATTTCCTCTGGGCAAAGTCCTAGAATACAGAAAAATCAAACAATAAATGCGTATATGTAGGTGAAACTATAAATGCAAGCAAGGCATTGGTGACTGCCCTTGCACAATGGCTGAGGGATATGATGGGAGGGATGCAGGTAGATGTGGGCGATGTTTCATCGCTGTAAGTTCGTTCAGTGATGGGCATCATTCATTGTTATTCTTCATATCACATGCATTTTAAATATTCCCTCATACATATTTAACATTAGCAACAACTCCAAAGATAAAGGGAAGGCTGGACGTCAATGCAATTATGTCCATAGCTTCCAGAAAATACATATTTAAAAATATTTTTAAAAAAAAAGTAAATTTGTTTAGAAACAAAACACCTCACCCCCTTCTCCTCCCGAAGGCTGAAAAGCTGATTTAGTGTCCCATCTCTGCAGCATAAATATCCCTTTAATCACTGTGCTGGTCAAAATATTTAATTGTGGTGTTTTATTCTTCCATTTCAATGTATGAAAAACATGGTTTTGCTGATGACAATTATCCACTCTTACTACAATGGAGGCAGATGTCTGAACTTAATCCGAGAAATTATCTCCATCTCAGTGTCATGAATATCCTTCACAGTAATTAATAACAGACTGTGTAAGCAGACCCTTTCACCTCCCCGACAGATTCAACCAAATTGGCGATATATAACAGTCCACAAACCCAGATGCCACATGCTCTGTGCGTGTTCCTTTTGGGGCTGGCCACTAACTAGTCACGATTGATTAGGCCCTCATCTCTTACTGAGCCTTCGATATCTTTATTATTTATTTGTTACTAGCCCTGAAGAGCTAGGCTTGATTGTTCCCTCCCATTCTGCAGGGCAGGGAGTGAGATGTGAGGTAATTTGCCGAAGGTGGATGAATGAGCTGGCGGCAGGCCGGAAATTAAAGCCTACAGCCCCAGCTGGCGATTTAGAGTCCACCACCACTGTATGAGGATACCAGCTACGTGTTCATCACTGGCTTTCACCTAAGGTTGCTGAAGCATTGCATGAGCAGAAAGACCTTCCGTCCCGGTCTCTGGAGCTTTACAGAATGTATCTCAGCACTTAGCACCTGTATTGCTCTTATATATTTCTATTTTCTTCTTTGGGTGTCCATTTTTGTGTAAAGGACTTAAGTCCCAGATAGAGTTGCAAGCTCTGTAAGAGCAGGAAATGTGCTTCTCTGCTTCTTTTGGCATCTTGCCTCTGCCATGGAATGGTGCTAGGCACTCAGGTGAATTCTTCTGAAGCCGTCACCTTATTTTGACCCCCCCCCTCCCTGCAAAACAGGTGACCCAGATACAGCATTCCAGGTAAAGTTTGGCTTTTTACCGTGAGACATCTGTGTTTGGTTGCTGTTGAAACATGACTCTATTTAACAAAATTCAATTTTGACATTGTGTCATGTGTGCTCATTTGGCAGGGCACAGTGGATGTAATCTTTGAGGATCATTGGCTCACAGAAAATTCCAGAAAGCATGCTCTGTACTTCCCATGAGTATTTTCTGGGGAAACTGGAACCGGGTAGGGCGCCATTTCCCTTTGTCAATTGTAATTTTCTTTCTTACACACTTAATTGTATCTGACCGTGATGATTTCCAGATCTGAAGGAAAGAATAAAGATATCAAGTTACTTCCCAGTGGGCAATGAATGATAATAAGCTATTCTGAAAACTAGGAATTGAGTCTGAACTCTCTTAAAGTCATCTGTGAGGGATGAGTTGCTCAGATGATTCCCCATTCTTCCCGCCCGTGCTTCCTTCTCTCCTTCGTTAGACTTTCTCTAAAAGGATCTGTTTTATTTGGTTCGGAAACTGCTAAATATCAAACCCACCAACGTGGGCCTGAAAAGTTGGCAGCCTCCCCTGGCAGGACTGATATGGACTGGTTCCTGCTGATTGGCTTAGCAGAGGACATCCAATCGGGGTTCTGTACATCTCCTCTGATGTCAGTTCTGTGCCAATTCCGAACGATATCAACAGTCATTTACGCATTGCCATTTGCATCTGAGCAGGCCATTTTTCGTTCTCTTCTCTCTAAGAGCTTTTGTAGAAACTGTCTTGTGTACTTGGGGCTTCAGGGCTGGCAATGAACAGATACGGTGGGAAATTTCTATTTTTTGCCTGTTCGTTGTCTGTCGAGATAACATCTGGGGACAGCCCCAGGTTTTGTTTGGGGATCGATCTCATCCATCTCAGTCCAGGAGGTCCCAGCAGAGCTGACTTCATTCCTAACTTGTGCTTCAGACCTTTTTATGATGATCCATGAATCACGTGATCACACAGTCTTCATATGCCCTGCTGTTTTCTGGGATCTCCCATATCTCCGGGTCTTTGAGATGTGAGTGTGGAGGGTGAAGAGCTGGGGTAGCAGTACTAATAGCAGATAAAGCCTGAGGCTGGATCCCGCGCTGAAGCAACTGAGTCAAAAGATTGTTGGTGAGAGGAAGTTCATCCTTATGAAGTTAGCTAAAGCTGAGCATGATGGCACACGCCTGTAATCTCAGCACTCAGGGACGCAGACCCAGGCGGATCTCAGCACTCAGGGACGCAGACCCAGGCAGATCCCTGAGTTTGAGGCCAACCAGGTTTACAAAGTGAGTCCAAGACAGCCAAGGTTACACAAAGAAACCTTGTCTTGAAAAACCGAAACAAACAAACAACCTGAAAGCAGTGTCATGCTCCTAGCAAAGCTCAGCAAAAAGAACAGAGATTGCCCAAATATTCCCTGATTCCACACACTGGCAAGTTCTCTATTCCATCAGTGTCCTTCACCAGAGTTATATAGCCTGTCAGCCGATGTGTCCTTAGCATCCCAAATCAATGATACACATTAGGCTGTCTCTTTGTTTTATATTCCTTGAGTTTCATAAAAAAGTATAATGACATGCACATCATTATAGCATCATAGAGAGGAGGGTCACTGACTTGCGAATCCCTCCGCATTCTACCTAGTTATCCAATCCTCCTCTAATGTCTTAGCAACTGCAATGTATTGAACTTTCTCCACAGTTTTACCTTTTCCAGAATATCACATTGTGAGTGTCCCACTTTGACTTATTTCATGTAGGGATATGTGTTTAAGATTCTTCCATGTCTGTCCATGGCCTGAGAACATTTTTTAGTGCTGAATGCCATTTCTTGGCCTGTATTTATTACAGTTTAGTCATTCGCATGGGGCAGGCAAGTGAGTTGCTTCCAAGCTTTGGCAGTTATGAAAAAATCTTCTCCGAGCTCATAACTTAGATTTTTTTCTGTTGTAATCAAGGGCTTCTAGAGTTTTAGAGACACAAATCTCCCCCCTTGCTTGAAATGATTCGGTTAGAGTTTATGTTAAAAATAAACAAAAAGTCCTAATGATACATTGTGGTAGATTTACACACAACCCGAGGTCTTCTTGTTGTTTCTTTTCTTACTCTGTTGCAGGCAGCTGAGACTGTTGCAATCTTTTTCTTGTCTCCTTTATTGAAATAAAATGACAGTACAACATGTCTCCTCTCGCTGTCATCTTTCGACCTTCAGCTGGTCTCTTTCTTTAGTTTTGCTTTCCTCCCAGTATCTCCTCTTCAGTCTGTCAGAGGGACTGTTCTGATTAACAGAATGTGTTGAGTCATTCGTCGTCTCCATCTGGACCTTGCTGCCATGGTGCACCACTGTTCTCTAGATAAAATTCAGTTCTCTAAGGTCCTTGACCCTTGGATGGTCTAACGCCCTTCTCCTTCTCTGTTAAAGTCCACTCAAGTGTCGCTCACATGGGCTCCTCTGAGGGTCTGCACATGCTAACCCCTGGGCCATGCAGAGAGCACTGTTGTTTTAAAGTGAGTAAATCCCAAAAATCATTTGATTTTTACCAATGGAGACTCAGGATCCAGATACTGTGGTGAAAACTTGCTAGCTCAGAGAGGCAGAGAAGGCACTCAGTTGACCTTCCTACCCAGCTCACATCCCAGAAGAAAAAGCCAAAAACCCAAAGCCAAATGCTTGCTAGCTCAGTTGACAGCCCAGGAGGAGAAAGTCATAAGCTCCAGAATCTAAGTGCTCAAGACCCAAAGGGCTCAAGGCCCATCTTCTCCATGCTGTCCTAAACACCGTTCAGCTCAAAACCCCTCCTTTCTGCTCAATTCCTGGTCAGCTGGTTTCTTCTTCTACCTCTTGATCCTGAGTTAACTTTATTAAATCCTGTGTACAGAAAGCTCTTGGAGTAAAGTTTTTTGTTTTTTGTTTTTTTTTACAGTTTATGATCTCGGGGTTCACAACGGGATCAAATATCCTGCAACAGAGCAACCCAGCTTCTCTCTCATCCCTTGCTTGTCAGTAGTGCACTCTTCAATTCTCCACTCAAGTATTACTTCCTAAAGAAGGTCCTCTCTAGGTCTGTAGTGGGGCTATGTCTCTTTATTATGCATAGCTCCGTAATACCCATGCTGGGCACTCAGCTCCCCACAGAAGTGTCGTGGTACTCCTTCTGTTTTGGAATAAGGTTTGCCATGAGCCACTTCCTGGAGGCAAGCCTAAAGTTTACAAGGTGCAGGGGTAGGTGCAGGTGGCTTGGTCCACTACAGGGAGCGGGCAATAAAATCAGTGGAATCCATGGTTGAGGGCAGACATTAATAAAGAGAAAGGGGATGGTGAAGCTCTGTGAGGGAGAAGGGAGGAAGGAGGGAGGACTGTGTGCGGCTGGTGCCTTTACTGGTCCCTTGGGAGATACATTTCCCCTTTTCCTTCCCAGAAGATGTGAAATGTGAGAAAAATTACTCAGGTCCAATAATTAGCAAGAGACAGGGCTGATTGGGTTGTCAGATTTAGGAAATTAAAATATAGGACACTTAGTTAAATTTGAATTTCAGAGAAATGACTTGATTTATTTGTGCTGCTATGATATAGCACTGCAGACTGGGTAATTTATAAATGATAGAAGTATATTTCTCATAGTTATGAAGCCTGGGAAGTCTAGAATCAAGATGAGGGCTGCTTGCTCTGATTCTATCATGGCTCCTTGTTTGCGTGACCTCCCAAGGACAGGATTTCCGTGTCCTCAGATGGCTGAAGAACAGAAGACAGAGACAGCCAAGTGTTTGGAGCTTCTTTTTAAAGGGTTTTAATCTCAGGCACAAAGTGGGAATCCCGAGACCCAACAAGCACCTTAAAGGCCACGCCTCTTACTGTTAACACATTGGGTAGCCCGAAGGCCACACTTCTTACCATCACTGGGGTGTAAGTTCAACGTGGAGTTTGGAAAGGACCCATCTTTAAATCACAGCCCATGGCAAGCAGAATAGAAGTGTATCTCAGCTGTTGACTGGGTGCCCCGTATTTTAATCGGCACTCTAAAAGACAGGCCCTCTCTTCCACACTAATGACAGGTAATTCACCAGCAGGTTAAACCACTCAAGACCAATCAGTGGCTGAGAATATTGATCAAGAAGAGGCAGTGGTCAGGCTGTTGGACTACGGTGACCACGAAACCGTGCAATTCTCAGATCCTCAGTGACAGTAAAAACCACCAAGTGGCGTTTCCAGAAGAGCCGGAGCTCTGCCTTGCATCCCAATTCGGAGAAACTTAGAAAATGGCTACCTTAAGACCCTGAAAAGAAAGTGAGGTGTCAGTCAAGCACTAATCGATTTCCCCAGGAAGAACTCCGAAGCACAGAGATGTGTGTGAAAAGATGCTCGCGGAGGAGGAATACCCCACTCCCCCAAGTGGAAACAATGGTAGATGATTATAGCCACTCCGTGAAATATTTTGCAGCCATTAAGAACAATAAGTACTAAGACTCTTTAACATGAGAGAAGCATAAGATACGAGGCAGGATGTGTAATTGGGCACAAACAATAACCACACCTGTCTGATGGGAGAAAAGGGAAGAATGACAGAAACTTACTTACGAAAAATGATTGGTAAGAAATATACCAGATGCCAAGGTGATTTTCCTTGGCTGACTGGTGACTGTTTTCTCACCTCAACTCTTTTGTGTTATTCAAACTTTCTGGCAGTGGCTATATGCTATGTTCCCAATGAAACTCCTGAGTGTTTTGTTTTAAAGGTGTGGAAGATGCTGTTTCTTGTAACATCTGTCTCTTTTTCATATATATATATATATATATATATATATATATATGTATATATATTATATATATTTTATGTATATATGTATATATATTGTATATATAATATATATTATATATATATTACAGATGCAGATGCAGACATTAAATACTGAGTAAATGAGTTATCCTTTAAAAATTTTATTACATTTATTTGCTTATTGTGTATGTGTGTGTTATGTGACTACATGGAGAACAGAGGACAACTTAAGGGACTAGATTTTCTCCTTCCAACAGTTGTCTCTCTCCTTCTACCATGTGGTCCTAGGAGTGGAACTGCAGTTGTTGGCAGAGTGGCAAAGGGACACTGCCTGCTTAACTGCCTTGCTGGTTCCAAATGAGGCATTTCTCCACCATGGTGTTCTCAGTATCCAATTAAAGAGGGTTGGATGGTCAGGGAGTTAGTTCTGGTTGGTTTGGATTTGAAGCTAAGCCTCCAGGTCTCTCTCTGGGACTGGGTTTTCCTCATCTGTAACCTGGGGGCTTTGACACCATGTCTGTGGCTCTTTCCAGAAGCTGAGGTAATTCAGAGCTATTTTCTCACACAAAGAGATGTTCATCCTGTTGGGAAGTGAGGGGGAAGGCATCCGTTCCTGAACTTAAATTTCCAAGTGACATCTCAGCTGTAGATATTTCTACCTTATTATGGTCTTGGATGGTGGATTTCTCTGAGGTTCCAGAGCTGCCTGCCTGCCCAGGGATCATTCAGGGTTAAACTTGTTGCTTGCTTCCTTTCACAAGCTTTATTTTCTATGGTTTCAGTGCTTTCTGAATGATTGCTTTGTTCTGCGATGGTAGCAGTTTCTGGCCTGTTTTAGGCTTGTTGGCAGGCACCGGTGTCCCTCTAGAGCTGGCTGGACAGTTTGCTGTGTCCATGCTACATCTGAGAAAAAGCGTGTTGAGAGGACCAGCGTCTTCTACAGTTACCATTGTGATTTTGTGTTTGGGCAGTCAAAGAGGTGTTTTGTACAAAAGCAAATTACCAGGGGGAAAAAGAGGATTTGAGAAATCCTTTATGTTTACATTCTGTTTACCCATTTGAGGCATATTCAGAGATAAAATGGAAGTGTGCTGAGCCGCACTGGTTACAACACGAAAAATGCTTCTGTATCCAACATATTTTTTTTTTTTTTATGGTGGATAACGACTTGCTTGTTTTTAAGCCTTTCACTACTGCCATTTCTAATCCCCAAGTCTTTATTATAAGAAATGTTTAGAAGCTTCTTGCTAACCTGAAATGGGCAGTCCTGAAAATCTTTCTTTAGCTTCAACTAATACATCATACCCTGACAAGCTTTTCTCAATGCTACTTAGTTTCCTTGGTGAAACTTATTTTCATTATGATGTGAATAGTTTCTTCTGATGGTTAAATGAGAAGGCTCTCTGCATGAGTGACGTTTGCTTAAAATAGGTACAAGGAAAAACGCCACCTTAATTAAGGCTAAATCAGTTGGGGGAAATATTAGGATTCTTCAAGCACAAGGCATCTTGTAATGGCACCTGCCATAGTCCCCCAAGACATTCTCTCTGTCTCTGTCTGTGTCTCTCTGTCTCTCTATCTCTCCCTCCCCCCCTTTCTCCCTCCTCCCCCCATCTCCCTTCCTCCTCCAAGACAGGGTCAAATAGAGATTAGGGCCAAATAGAACATTATTAATTACACGGAGAAAGAGACATCCAAAATAACTTAAAAACCTTCTTCTGTAACTGAACTAAATATCCCACGCTTACAGCATGCAGAGTGAACACACACTTCAGGAAAGCTGAGGTAATTGGATCTTCCAAGGGCAACACTGTTGTTTTTTGAGACCCTTGCTGTAGACATTGCTTTGCCCCTTCCAATTAGCACCTAACTCTGTAATGTGTTTAGCTTTTTCCCTCCACAAAAGCTTATTGATTTTGGCCAAAAAATGCTATTATTTCAGAAAAAGAGAAGACTATCAGCTATTGAACCAGCATAAACACCCACATAACTGGGTGCTTGTCTATTCCAGGCCTTGCTCTCCAGCGATAGGGTTTTAGCTGCGATTGTTAGAAGCCAAATGTGGAGAAGAGGCATCAATAACAGTTTCTTCCAATCTCACATCTAGCAAATTGAGGGGAAAAATAACAAACAATAGACCCCCATCTTTTCCCTTCTGTACTACAGAGGTGGATGTGGAATTTAAATCAATGCATTGCAGGAGGGATAGCTGGCTTGAGAGAAGATGGTGCCTAAGGTGGGAAGACTGTTCAGGTCAGTGAGAGGGCTGAAAAAAAAAAAAAAAACCTCAGAGGCATTTTATTGGAGAATATAGAAAAAGGAGCAAAAGAGACTGTTTCATAATAGGTAAGAAGGTCAGGCAGCGGTTTCTTCACATATTCATAATTATTACATTGCTCTGTGGCTTTGGGACACAGGACCACAGCCTTTCTCCCTGTGCTGTTGCTCTCCCCACACTGCTAGGCAGTGTGCTGTGCACACATGTGACTTCATTACTGAGGGTTTGTCTATGTGGCTCTTCATCCCAGGGCTTTCCCCTGTTCATCTCCTACTTTATACCTTCTGTCTGGGCTGAACATTAACTCTTCTATTAAGCCTTTCACATGTCTCACAGAGCAAAGGTGTAGCTATATACCTATGTCTGTCTTTTCTACTAGACCGAGTTTCTGGAGAACATTCCAGCATGGTATCCAATTCTTTCTGTCACATAACATGCCAAGTGAGAAGCGGGCAGCTAACTTCCTTCCTTTCCAGTTTCCCTCAGACTTTATATGGCAACATGGGAATTTTCTTACTCATGGAAAGAGAATCTTAGCTACAGTAAAGAAATGATGACTTTATACAAAACACTTTCACTTTGAGCTCTAGGAGTCACTCAAGAACAGGATGAATATTTCTCTTGGTTAACTCTACATGATACAAAAGAGCTAAACTTTATCAGACGGTGACCTGTAGAATGTTACCTGTTAAGAACAGGGACAGACTGGCATGGCATTCAGCCTCAAGGGTGTGACAAACAATCCCCAAGAAGGGAGCGAGACACAAATAGAAATCAGGGAGTTGGAGGGACAGTGGCAGGGTCAGAGTAAGCAGGGGCGTTTGGCATTTCTTTGGGTAACATTCCATGTAGAGAAAAGTTGACTCAGGAGCAAAGACTGGATGGACCTTTCTTACCATAAGGTCTTGGCATATTCACAGACACCCAAAGGTAGGATTGTTTTGTTTGAGAACGAGTTTCATCTCGGATGGGAGGTGGACCCTCTCCCTGCTGCCTCTTCTTCCTTTCCCCTGTCATTTATACCCAAGTTCTCCCTTTTTCTTTTCTGTTCCTATCCAATCTCCAGGGACCCAGTGCCATCTTTAAGACTCAGCTCTGAGTTGGTGGTGGACAGGATTGTGGCTGTGCTTTAAGAAGTAAACGTAGATGTGTCCCAGCCTCATAGACCCCCCTGTGTGGATCGGTGCCCTCACATTCCCTAGGTGACTGGTACCAGGGAGAAGACTGGGGTTAAAGAATCATCAATCAGTGCAAAGAGCCAGTACTTGATCTTGTGGATGATGACAGGGACTTTTTTTTTTTTTAGCTTTGCAAACACCTGCTTTGTTTCTCTTCAGTGTATGAAGCAAAAACATGTTCAACATACATATATAGAAACAAAAATACAAATGTCCTATGAGTAAATGTAATATTATCCAAAATTTGAAGGGTGAAAACAGTAAATAAATGAAAAGTTCCATCTTTTACCCAGTAACACCTATGTATTACCATCCAATACAGAGACTCCCTCTATAAAATATATAATATATAAATAATTCAATGTGTGTTTATTTGCAGAATTAAACAAATCCAAAGTATTGAGTATGGTGAGTGAGAAAGTGTGTGTGGGAGAGGGAGACAAGCAAGACAGAGAGATACACAGAGACACAGAGACACAGAGACACAGAGACAAAGAGACACAGAGAGACACAGAGAGACACAGAGACACAGAGAGACACAGAGAGACACAGAGAGACACAGAGACACAGAGAGACACAGAGACACAGAGAGACACAGAGAGACACAGAGACAGAGACACAGAGACACAGAGAGACACAGAGAGACACAGAGACACAGAGACACAGAGACACAGAGACACAGAGAGACACAGAGAGGCAGAGTCTTTCTTGATTCCTACTATTGAGCACATGTCAGAAATATAGACCTATAGGGATGAAACTATTTTTAAAAGAAATTTATAATTTAAAACTAACAATTTCAGCCTAAAGAGAATTATATTTTGAAGTAGGTTTATTTTGAATTTTTAAAAATGTAATCACTTTACATCTTCTCTCCTCTCCTTCTAGTACCACCCTCATGTCCCTTCCCACCCACCCTCTCTCCTTCTTCTCAGAGAAAGGAAGCCATTTCAAGTGGCAGTAGGACTATGCGCATCCTCTTCCACTGTTATCTGCCAAGGCAGCCCAGCTAGGGGAAAGGGATCCAAAGGCAGGCAACAGAGTCAGAGACAGCTCCTACTCCCATTGTTAGGGGACCCACATGATCACCAAGCTGCACATCTGCTACATATGTGTAGGGGGTCTAGGTCCAACCCCTGCATGCTCTCTGGTTGGTGGTTCAGTCTCTGTGAGGCCCGATAGGCCAAGGTTAGTTGGCCCCTTTGGCTTCCTGTCTTTTCTCCCACTCTTCCACAGCACTCCCTGAGCTTGGCCTATTGTTTGGCTGTGGGTCTCTGCATCTGTTTCCATCAGCTGCTGGATGAAGCTTCTCAGAAGACAGTTATGCTGGGCTCCTGTCTGCAAGCAAAGCAGAGTATCATTAATAGGGTCAGGGGTTGGCTCTCTCCCATGGTGTGGGTCTCACGTTGGGCCAGTCATTGGTTGGCCATTCCCTCAATTTCTGCTCCATCTTTACCCCTAACATTTCTTGTAGGCAGGGCAAATTTTGCATTGAAAGTTTTCTGGGTGGGTTGGTGCCCCCCTCCCTTCACCTGGCTACACGAGGTGGCCCTTCAGGCTCCTTAGTACCTTGCTGCTAAGAGTCTCAGCTACGGTCATCCCCATAGACTCCTGGGACCCTCACCTGTCCCAGAGATGTACCCCTTCACCTTCACCCATTTCCATTCTCTCTCCTGGTCTCCCCACCCCCAGATCTCTGCATACAAAATAGGTTAATATTTGAGGGGAAAAAATCATCTTCTTTTTTTTTGGGGGCCCTTCAGTGACATTGAACACTTTATTTCACCTTTGAAGTGACTGCACTGAAATCAGGTACCGAAGTCTAATCAACTCAAATATTATGTGATTTTTAATATAATGAAGATAATCACTTTTTGGGTTGGTTACAGGGATTGGTATTTTTATTTCCACCACAATCTGCCATCCAACAAATATGGTGTGGGACAAAACATGAAGAATTACTAGGAAAATCGAGATCAGATATGGTGCTGACAAGAAGTAGGTAACACTGTGGCTGCCCACTTTCCTCCTCTCCTCAGCTTGGTGGAACAGAAAATGGAGGGTTTCTTTTTCCTCTTCCTGCAGCATTGACAAACCTCTACATAGAAATTCTTCTATTGCTTCTTTGCTTTGACAAGGGGCCTCATTGCCATGTCCCCAGGGTGTACTAGACTATTGGCCAGTACTGGATTGCTTCCATGATACTTCAGGTGCTGTCCTGCCCTGCTGTGGGACCTGGTTGTAGTCTGTCACATCTCCCTGTGGACCTGACCCCTCTGATCAGTGATGTCAAGGCAGTGTCTGGAATGCCTTGCGTTGTCCCCAGTGTCACAGCCAGTCTCTTGCTACAGGTTTAAGAGCAGGATGGGGCTGTGTCACTTGTCAGAGGAACCAGGTACAGGGTCACCTATGCTCTGATTTTAACTTTATCCATTAAAAAAAAAATAAAAGGAAACATACCTGCCAACACAAAATACCCAAGTAAGGTTTTCGTTAGACAGAAGGTGTGTGTGTGTGTGTGTGTGTGTGTGTGTGTGTGTGTGTAAGAGAGTGTGAGTGTGTGCGTGCCCTGCTCTCTGTCTCTGTCTCTCTGTGTCTCTGTCTCTTTCTCTGTCTCTCTCTCTGTGTTTGTGGTGTGGTGTCTATCTGTGTCTGTCTGTCTGTCTGTCTGTCTGTCTCTCTCTGTTTTTTGGGTTCTTTCAAAAGTCATTTGTCATCTTCAGTTTCTGAGAAATTCACCATTGTAGGAGGCCACTGGGCATTTCAAATCACCCTGATTGGCCTTTCTGAGTGGACCAGCTTAACACCAGGCTTTTGGGGAGATGAAGTCTGGCCTTGGTGCTTTCTGTAATGCAAAACTAATATAGAGTCTTCCATTGAAGCTTTTCTGTGCATTACTACATTGCTTTTCTGTAAGCCTATGAGAATGGATTTCATCATGGTGCCGTTGTGCATCCTTTTCCTCATTCACCCCCTGTGCCTCATTCTCTTCTCAACCCCCTGGTCTCCATCTTGCTGGTCCTGCTTCTCCTTCTATTTCTGCTCTCATGACATGTATACTCCATTACCTTCTCTATCTTTTTTTTTTTTTTAACTGAAATTTTGGTAGGCCAAACTTCTTTGTAGTAACTAAGCACCATTTGCAATGGCCTCAAAGGAGAGAAGGCGGCGCAGGGCCCAGGTGAGGATGGGAGGAGCATGCTGACAGAAGCAGGGTGGTTCCCTAGCTACTGTTTGGCCATCAGTATCCTAAGAAGTGGACCAAAGATTCGAACACAGACTGAATATTTTATGGTTATAGAATGACTTTTTTGAGGTATGCTAATAATACTGAGGTTATTATTAAGAAACACAAGGATCTCTTAGAGATCCTTATGTACATATATACTTATATGTAATTTCCTGTGTAGGTTTGCTTTAAAAATTATCAAATGGAAGAAAAAGGATTTGGAGAAATGTGTGAATCAAGCAAGGTATTTGTCTGTTGTTGATAATTATTTAACAGAATTATGGCTGCAAGAAGGCTTCTTTTGTATTCTCTTACCTTTCATTTGTTTATAAATTTTCTGTAGTAAAATGTAAAAGATTAATTCTCAAAGGAGGATGAGAAAGGAGCCTTTGTATACCTCAAGGTGACTTGAGTTACATAATAGCCTTGAACCAAGCCTTCGGCTTTGATGTTTCAGCCATGCTATCTCCCTCGCTTTGCCAGGCCTTATACTGAAGAAGTGTTAGAAGGCACTACCTCAAGATGGTTTTATTCTTAACATGCCTTTTTCAATGGCTAGTTCCTCCATGTGAAGTAAGGCCACATCCTCAGCCAGAGGCCAGGGATAGATTCCCAGTTCTGGCCAGTGGTTTTGGGAATGGAATATAGTTTGCCTAGGAAAGAACTTACCATGAGCCAGATAAGGATAAAGAGAGGGGAAAAGGCCTTGCTCCCAGGGTGTAGGATTCTGCTTTCTCTCACGGTCCAGGACTTTGCTATCAGGTTTCTTGCTTCTGTCTACAGCTCCTCCATCTGTTTCCAAATTTCCCTTTTCTCTGCATCCCTTAAAAAATTTCTCTGCTTCTAGGCACCTTATTAAAGCAGTGCTCTTCTAGCTCTTAGCATTAAGAATCTGTCAGCATTTTCCATTATGTGGCTCTCTCAGCTGACACTCTATTCTTAATTGGCGCCATTGTAGCGGAGAAAAGACAAAATACTTTAGTTAATACTGGAGACCAGGCTAAGTTCTCAATCTTAACACTGTGTGTCCTGGATTAGTGGGTTTAAGTTAGTTCTTTAACTTACTTGAGTATCTTTTATTCCCAGGTAAACACTTTGCTCTCTTCAGTACCTTGTCACCAGCAGCCACAGCAAAGTCCCTTCCCAAGGAACTAGATTCTTACCCAGTTTAAACCCAGTTCTTACATTTTTCTGTTCTTGCAGGAGGGGACTAACTATGAAAAATATATGCCTGGCGGCACTCAGAGGAAGGATAGCAAGTTACCAAGAAGAGACTCAATATTCTAAGAGCATATATAGGGGGAGGAGGTCTCCCTCAATCACAGACATAAGGGAGGGGAGAAGGGGGGAAATGGGAGGGAGGGAAGAATGGGAGGAAACAGGGGAAGGACTAACAATCGAGATGTAGTATGAATAAATTAATAAAAAAAAGAAAAAAAAGAAAATACATGGTCATGTCCACTCTATTTTATGGAACTGAAAATAGGTAAAAATATTAGAATAATATTTGCATTTCTGGAGTCTGTTTTGATATAATACAGTCTTCCTATTTCTGCCAAAGGATCATCCAACCACAAGTATTTTTTTTTCTTTTGTGACAGGGCTTCCCTGCATAGACTTGGCTGTCCTGACTTACTTTGTAGACCAGGCTGGCCTCAAACTCACAGCCATCTGCTCCCTCTGCCTCCTGAGTGCTGGGATTACAGGAGTGTGTGCCTGGCTAGCCACAAGTTACTTTTAAAATTCACTTCTTGGAAAATGGTTTTCATTATGGACTGATCTGAGGAGCTAAGAAGGTATACATCTGAAGTACTTCTTTGAAACAGGGTCTCCTGGGTACCAACAGGGCTGTTACACTCAAGAGCTCAGAGCAGCTGTGATTGGCTGCACAAGACCTGTACAAGGTCAAGGCAGTCAACCTTCCTTCCTGGATGGGTGAGGAAGATGCTCTAGATAAATCCCCTTCCCCCACCCCCCAGATGAAAAGCTATTCGAGTCTGATAGCTGCTGCCAGGAGAAGGAGAATGTCTCAGTTAGGGTTTTATTGGTGTGAAGAGACACCATGACCAGGGCAGGTCTTACAAAGGGCTGGCTTTGTAACTATGGCTGGCTTACAGTTCAGATGTTTAGTCTATTATCATCATGGTGGGAAGCAAGGCAGCATGCAGGCAGACATGGGGCTGGAGATGGAGCCGAGAGTTCTACAACAGGATCAGCAGGCAGCACAGAGGAGGCTGACTTATACTGGGTGGCTCATAAGCATATATATACAAGACCTCAAAATCTGCCTCCACAGTGATACAGTTTTTCCAACGAGGCCACACCTACTCCAACAAAACCTTACTTCCTAATAGTGCCGTTCCCTATGGGTCAAGCAGTAATCTAGAGGGACTCTCCCTATTCAAACCACCACATTTGTGAAGGCATTTAAAGTTACAGATCTTGGGGATGAATAAGAAAGAAAGGGCTGATAATGACGTGCTGTGTGCCAAGTTGACAAGGGGTCAGCTGTACTGGCTGGTTTTGTGTGTTAACTTGACACAAGCTAGAGTCTACAGAGAGGAAGGGCTCTCAGTTGAGAAAATGGCTTCATGAGATCCAGCTGTGAGGTCTTTTCCTCAATTAGTGATAATGGGGAAGGGCCTAGCTCATTGTGGGTGGCTCCATCCCTAGGCTGTCAGTCCTGGGTTCTGTAAGAAGGCAGGTTGAGTAAGCCAGGAGAAGCAAACCAGTAAAGCAGCACCTTCCATGGCCTCTGTGTCAGCTCTTGCCTCCAGGTTCCTGCCCTGTTTGAGTTTCTGTCCTAACTTCCTTCAATGATAGACTGTGATCTGGAAGTGTAAGTAGCTAAATGAACCATTTTCTCCCCAACTTGCTTTTTGGTCATGGTGTTTCATTGCAGCAATTGAAACCCTGAGTAAGACAGAGACCCAGTTTTCTTCAAGGGTATGGCCCTGAGTAGGTTAGGTGAATGGTTTCACATCCAAGTGCATTTGGATAGCATTTTGCATTTTGGCCTCGTTGAGTTGTTTTTTTGTTTTTTTTGTTTTTTGTTTTTTAAAGGACATAAAGATTATATAATCATTGAGTCAAAACTTCTTTAAAGGAACTTGAACAAAAAGAAACATGTAGCGATTTGTTAAACAATCTGATGATAGAATTCTAAATTTTCAGCATCCTCAAGCCCTATATGGTTTGGAATTCACAGCTAATTTGATAGCAATATTTTTAGCAGCTCACCTTTATCGAGCTTTTTTGAAAAAAAAATTATCACTCTGTTTCTATAGAAACAATAAGTCCTTCTCCTTACATGCTCATGTTAGTTATATTAGTACCTTAATATCTAACTAAATCCCAGAGTTACAAGTATAAGTGCCTGGGCAAGGGTGTGTTTAGAAACAAGAATCATTGACCTTTAGTCTGTATAGCAACTGGTAGAAGTGGTACTATGTGCGTATACCAGAAAACGATTGTCTTCCTCAAAAGGGGAATTACCCAAATTTTACAGAAAAATTTCAGAGATTAAAAAAAAAAGAGTTTTACAGTGTATGATTATGACTAAGAAGTGGTCGACAGTTAATAGACCACTTAAATATTTTTTTTTTCTTTTACTGACATAAAATTGTGTGTACTTAGGGAGTACACCATGATATTGCAACTCAAGGATGCACTGTACAATGATCAAATCAGGGTAATTAAGCATCCATTATTTTAAGCAGCAATCATTTATTTGTGATATGAATTTTCAAAGTTATGGTGTTTAGATATCTTGAAATACACAATCCATTGCCAGTACCTATATTCATTTAGCTTTGCAATCGACTAGCTGAATTATTCATTATGTTAAGCAAACAAGGCACAAAAGACAGCTATTACATGATGTCATTCATAAACAGAGTGGGAGTTACTAGAAGCTAAGGAAAAAAGAGAAAGGGGAGAGATAGGTAGTGGGCTCAGGGTTATAGCTAGGGAGAAATTCTTAGTAGGCACTTGTGGACAGATGGTGGGTTTTGCCTTTGCCCCTTTGTAACACCATGATACTCCACTGAGATTGACATTGTGATAGACTGAGTGGAGCCATCCTGGGTCTGGAATTTAGGAAACAGACCGAGGACTATAGCTGGGCTATTGTGTTTCTAATCAAAGATTGAACATCCATGGGAGGAGCAGGCCCGGAGGAGAGACCTGTGACTGTGTCCCTAGAGGAAGACGCAGGTGGAGAGGAGAGGAGAGGAGAAGAAGGCTGTAGGTTCGGACCACAAGGGTGTGGATCTGGGAGAGGATCAGTCTGCAGGCCTGTGGAACTGATACCCAGAAGGTTTATTCTTGTTTCCCTTTAACCTTTTTTCTTTCCTATATAGGATAGCTGGGTTGTATAATGAAGTCTACCTGTTAAGAAACAGAGCCAGGAAGTGGTGCCCAAAGTGGGGCACAGTGGGTTCTGTAGTTTCTAATGGTATGAGGGAAGACTCGAACTTCAAAGATACAGAAATGCTGTTTCAGGGTATCAGCAAAATTACAACTACCATTGCAAAACTCTTTCCTCCTTTATACTTAGAGGAAAATTTCTGGTTTTTCTTTGTTCTTTTATTGTATTTCATTCTTAGAAGGACTAGAAGAAAGGCTAATAAGATAGAAAAAACCGGAAGTGTCAATAAATTCCATCATTTTGCAAGATTGCAGATTTGGACAGATGGAAAGAATGAGGAAAAAAAATGAAGGAATTGGAAAGCAAATAGCATATTTGGTAAATGAGAGTGAAGAAGGACAGAATATAGAGAGACGGGAAAGCCAGAAAAAACCGGAAGAGTCAATAAGTTCTATCCTTTTGGATAGAATTACTGACTTGACTCAACAGAAGGGGAAAATGCAGAAAAAACTGGAAGGGCTGTAAAGGCACCTTTGGTAAAAAAAAAAAAAAAAAAAAGGTTGGCGAAGGTAAGAAACCAGAGGAAAAGGAAGGTAGACAAACCAAAGGGTCTTTGGAGTAAAATGTCCCAATGGAGGTCACCTCCAGAGTTGCTCAGACACCTTCAGCTTTCCCAGTCACTATAAGACATGTCCTGCTCAAAATGGTGCTGAAGGTCATGTTGAAATGACATGGTGTCCTGTAGACGTGATGCATTTAAAACATTTTAAGGAATCTATCGTCAAATATGGCATGCACTCTGCCTTCATTAAACAAATGTTAAACAGCTGGGCCTTGCAGCTGTTCCCCAAGATTGGAAAAATTTGGTGTCAACAGTATTAGAAGCAGCACAACAGTTAAAGTGGTTATCATGGTGGCAAACTGAGGCCATAAGAATAGAGCAAGAAAATAGGACAAGGGGAATAAATATTAATAGAGAGCAATTGCTTGGTGAAGGACAATATACTAACTTAAGAGAACAAATTCAATCTGAAGATATAATGATTGAACAATGTCATATTGCAGCCTTGAGAGCTTGGGAACTGGTAGAGGAACCTGGGAAAACAACCATTCCACTTACTAAAGTATTTCAAGGACCTGGGGGAACCCTTCACAGATTTTTTTTTTTTTTTGTAGAGATTAGGATCTACTATGGATAGAATGTTACCAGATTCTGAGACCAAACAGCATTAAAATTTATCATGGCCTATGAGAATGTAAATAGTGATGTAAGAGGATAATTAGACCATTAAAGGAAAGAGGAGCTCCACTAGATGACAGGGTAAAGGAGACAGTTAATATTTACTCTCAGGAGTATCAAAACAATATTGTGGGACAAGCTATAGCCAGAAGGCCCCGATATTATAATACTGCTTTAATTGTGGTAAAATTGGTTATGTGCAAAGAAACTGTAGAGATAAAAACCAGTGCAATAACCCAGAAGAAAACATAACTCATAGGAGTGAACAAGCAGTTTCTGGCCATAATGGTAATGAGATGCCAAGACTTCCAGGATTCTGTAGTCACTGTGGAAAAGGAAAACATTGGTCTAGGGATTGTCAATCTAAAAGAGATGTACAAGGCAATATCTTGCTGATGGGAAATGGCAGGAGCGGCTCATCGCCTTGGGGCCTTGCCACCAATACCAGCTGAATTCCCTTGGCCAGTTCAGAAGTGAAAGACCCGCAGGAAAATGGGACCTGAGTATTAGTGATCTAATTTATGCTACTGAAGGCAGTGCAGCCTTGGATCTGGCTTCAAATAGGTCTCTTACCCTATTTCCACAGATTGAATGTTACAAATTAAATACTGGAGTTTTTGGTCCTTTGCCTTCAGGCACAGTAAGAATGGTTCTGAGAAGAAGTGGGCTGACTTCTCATGGTCTTATTGTGCATACCCGGGTATTATAGATGGAGATTCTAAGGAGGAAATAAAAATAATGGCGTGTATAAAAAAGGAGATGAAAATTAATGCTGGGGATAGAATTGCTCAACTGGTACTGTTTCCTTACATTAAGGGCAAAGCTGCTCCAGCGGAAAGGACTGGTGCATTCAGAAGCACAGGGACATGTGTGTTCTGGCAAACAACAGTTAATGATCAGAGACCTAAATTAATTATACAAATGAGTGGTGTTAAAATAGAAAACTTGGTGGACATAGCAACAGATATGTCAATCATGTCTCAAAAATATTGGAATTCAAATTGGCCACTTCAGAAGGTTTATAGAGAAATTATAGGAATTGGTAAATTATCTCAAATAGTAAAGTGAGTGGTGGCTTGAGTGTGTGGGACCAGAAGGGCAGACAGGGAAGCTGAGACCCTCTGTGGCTGACATACCCATACATCTATGGGGAAGAGATCTCTTACAACAATGGGGCACTCAGATTACTATTCCTGCAATTACAGAGATAAACAATGTTGAAACTAGGGGTGAAATGGCACGTGCTTCTTGGGAAAATATTAATGTAAGTGATCAGGAGCGACCACAAGCTATACCCATAGTCCAACCTCAGAACTTCTCAGGTTTAGAGTATCCAAATTTATAAGAGGGGCCACTGTTGAGATACCAACAGCCCTGGCCCTAAAATGGATTTCAAACAGACCTGTATGGCAGGAGCAGTGACCCTTAACAAAAGAAACATTACAGGCCCTTCACTGTTTAGTGAAAGAGCAGCTGGAAGCTCAACACCTAGAAGAATCCTCCAGCCCCTGGAATTTCCCTGTGTTTTTGGTAAGAAAGAAATCAATGTAGAAGGATCCAGTGGGTTCTAGAAACCTACAAGTAGAACATTATGATAGGCAGATTTGGGTCATGGGGTCCCGCTCAAACTAAGGCCCTAGCCAAGGACAATACAGGCCGAATAATTTAAACCCCTACCCTGATCTAGCCCATGGACAAGACAGTCTCCACACTTGAGTGGAGAGAGGGATTTGACTTTCTCAAGTACTCTGGTGCCTCACATCTGACTATGTCCCCTGGCGGGGGAGACCTAGTGGCACTCAGAGGAAGGACAGCAGGTCACTGAGAAGAGACTTGATACCCTATGAGCATATACAGAGGGAGGTAATCCCTCTGAGGAACAGTCATAGGGGAGGGGAATAAGGGGAAAATGGGAGGGAGGGGAGAATGGGAGGATACAAGGGATGGGATAACCATAGAAATGTAACAAGAATAAATTAATTAAAAAAAAAAAAAGAAATCAGGTGGCTGGCAGATGATAACAAGTTTGAGGGTAATAAAGTAATTCAACCAACAGGCCCGGATCAGCCTGGAATTCCTTTGCCTTCCTTGTTACCTAAGTCTTGACATATAATTACAATTTATTTAAAAGGTTGTTTTTTTCACAGTATCTCTGCATGAGAAGGACAGGGAAAGGTTTGCTTTCTCAGTGCCTACTCTGAACAGTAGTTCTCCAATGAAGAGATATCATTGGAAGGTACTTCCACAGGGGATGTTGAATAGCCCAACCTTATGCCAGTATTTTGTGCAACAACCATTAGAAACAATTTGTAGGCAGTTTCCTCAATCTATCATTTACCATTACATTGATGATATTCTGCTAGCCAATTCTGATGCTAGTGTTTTAGAAAAAAATGTTTAAGGAAACACAAAGAATTCTGCCACACTAGGGATTATAGATTGCTGTCAAAAAATACAAAGAGGAGATTCAATTACCTATTTAGGCTATGAAATAACTAAACAAAAAATTCGACCACAAAAGGTACAGATCCGTAGAGATTAATTGCAAACTCTTAATGACTTTCAAAGATTATTGGGAGATATAAACTGGTTAAGGCCTACAATTGGGTTAGCTAACCTATGAGTTAAGTAACTTGTTTCAAACGTTACAAGGGGATTCAGATTTAAACAGTCCAAGGTGCCTAACAGCTGAAGCAGAACAGGAGTTAATTCTGGTAGAGCAAAAACTGCAAAAGGCTTATGTGGATAGAATTGATCCTGAACTTGGTTGCAGTCTGGTTATTATGTCTTCAAAACATTATCCTACTGGGCTTCTTATGCAAAGGGAAGACAGAATCATAGAATGGATATTCCTGGCAAATAAACAAAGCAAAAAATTAAAAACATACATAGAGAAAATTTCTGAATTGGTTACAAAGGGAAGAATAAGGTTACGCCAACTGTCAGGGATGGACCCGGTGGAAATCGTAGTGCCTTTTACTAATTCTGACATTATGTCATTATGGGTAATTAACGAATATTGGCAAAGAGCTTGTAGTAACTATGTGGGAGACATTAACGATAGATACCCAAAAAAACCAAATGTATACAGTTTATAAAAAGAGCTCATTGGATCCTTCCAAGTATTGTAAAGAGGTCACTGATTCCAGGGGCACCCACCTTCTCCACTGATGCAAATAAATCAGGTATGGCTGGTTATAAGTCTGATAAAATGACTAAGGTGATTAAAAGCCCATTTACCTCAGTTCAAAAATCAGAATTGTATGCAATCCTTATGGTATTGCTAGATTTTCCTGAATCTCTTAATATAATTACTGACTCTCAATATGCTGAAAGAGTTGTTTTGCATATAGAAACTGCTGAATTTACTCCTGATAACTCAGAATTAACTACATTATTTATAGAACTGCAACAGGTCATCAGAAGCAGAAACTGTCCCTTGTATATTAGTCATTCAATCCCATACAGGTTTTCCAGGTCCATTGGCACAAGGAAATGAAGAAATTGTCAAATTATTAATAGGTAATGTATTTAAAGCCTGAAAATTTCATAAAAACATCATGTTAACAGTAAGGGATTAAAGAAAATATCCCTATCACTTGGCAACAAGCCAGAGAAATAATTAATAAGTGTTGTACATGTTCCTTGCATAATCAAATCCCATTACCTGCAGAATTAACCCTAGAGGTACCAAAAGGAATGAAATTTGGCAGATGGATGTGTTTCCTTTTGCAGAATTTGGAAAGATGAGGTATGTGCATCATACCATTGATACATATTCAGGTTTTTGATGGGCAACTGCCTTAAGTTTTGAAAGGGCTGACTTTGTAATTACTCTTTTATTGGAAGTAATGGCAAGTATGGGAATACCTGCACAGATTATGACTGACAATGCTTCTGCATATGTGTCCCTTAAGATGCAATGGGCATGTCCCATGAAAGCCTTCCCTTACCAGGAAACTGAGACCGAGGGGAGGACATCCTATTGGGACTCTAGATGAGAGAACCATGTGAGAATAGCAATGTAGAAGGATCCAGTGAGTCCTAGAAACCTACAAGTAGAACATTATGATAGGCAGATTTGGGTCATGGGGTCCCGCTCAAACTAAGGCCCTAGCCAAGGACAATACAGGTGGTAAAATATAAACCCCTACCCTGATCTAGCCCACGGACAGGACAGTCTCCACACTTGAGTGGAGAGAGGGATTTGACTTTCTCACGTACTCTGGTCCCTCACATTTGACTATGTCCCCTGGCGGGGGAGACCTAGTGGCACTCAGAGGAAGGACAGCAGGTCACCGAGAAGAGACTTGATACCCTATGAGCATATACAGAGGGAGGTAATCCCTCTGAGGAACAGTCATAAGGGAGGGGAATAAGGGGAAAATGGGAGGGAGGGGAGAATGGGAGGATACAAGGGATGGGATAACCATAGAGATGTAACAAGAATAAATTAATTAAAAATAAATAAATAAAAAATAAAAAAATAAAATAAAATAAAATAAAAAGAAAAATTCTTTATATATTATAATATAAAATACATTACTGGTATACCTTACAACCCCACAGGGCAAGCAGTTGTGGAAAGAGCTAATCATACCTTAAAAAAAATGCTTATTAAACAAAAGGGAAGAGTAAAGACCCCCAGGGATCAATTAAATAATATTTTGTTGACTTTAAATTTTCTTAATGTTAGTGATGAAGAGAGTACAGCAGCTGAGAGACAGTGGGTGATAGAAAAAACTGAAGAGATGGGACAACCAATATACAACAAAGATTTGTCAAGTATGAAATTGGAACCTGCAATAGTTTTGAGATGGGGTTGTGGATATGTATATGTCTCCACAGGGAGTGAAAAAATATGGTTACCAACAAAACTTATAAAGATTAGATCTGACCAGATAGCAAGGGAATCTTAAGAGCTACCTGGTCCTTATAACATAGCATTCTTTCATTCAGCTGGGAGACCTAATGCCCTCTTCTGGCCTGCTGGTGTACATGCAAGCAGAACTCTGTAGAATTTGAAATTTGTGCTTGTCCCACAAATTTATAAAAACTAATAATCTGCCACTGGCATAACAAGCAGGGTGCCTCAGCTGTCATTTCCTTGAAAAATCATATATGTACAAATTTACCCATACTAATTATTTCAAAAGTTTGTTTATTTTCAGAGCAAAAACCAAGACAATAATAAAGACTGAACCTCTACCTCTGGCATTGCTGTTTCCTCAAGAAACTGAGTGCATATTAACAAGAAAAGGGCTAGCCAAAAGGAAAGATCCCAAAAAGACTGGACAAAAACTGAAACAGCTAGCTTTTCCAGTGCTTGGCCAATATTTCATTTTTCTAAAGGTACCCAAAAGATGTTTTTTCCCCCTAAACAACAAAAAATAATTTTGAGAACATGATGTCCCTATTCCCAGTAGGTGGGGCAGGTGCTTTTGGTGCATTACCAATGCTCATTTTTGTCTAAAGGGGTTAGCTATAAGTTAGTAAAAGTTTCATTTAGGGATTTCTCTCTTTTATCCTTCTTTCTCTCTTATCTTTCTATCCCATCTAATATTAGGGAAAAAAAGGAGAAGGATGGGAGGATATAGATTTATAGAACAAAATGTAGATTATTGAGTCTACTAGCCTCAAATATCTTACATTGGTATTGAAGGTTGATGAAAATTTAAGACTATTTTGATTGATGGAAGTTTAAGATTCTTTTATTCAACTTTTGCTTCACATTGATAAAAACTTAAATTGTATATTGTTATTCAACTTTTGCCTTATGTATTGTATGTTATATGTTGATAAAACTTATATGTTGTATATAAGTAGAAATTTATTATCATTTTGTTTAACATTTATTTAATGTATTAGTCATAATGTCCTATGAAAACTAACTATTAATGACCTATTCAGGAAGATAGGAGATAAAAGTTGGTATTTAGTTACCTATGAATCTTACTAGATACTAATTTACTTGATCATAGACCAGGTTTACTTAGTTTCTTGTATATGTTGTCAAAGGACTAGATTGATAACTGTAAGAATAGATAGAGATATGGTTTTCAAACTCTTCAGAGATCCACAGAATAAGGCATTTAATGATGAAGGGCTTTTCTGAGAGAGAGAGAGAGAGAGAGAGAGAGAGAGAGAGAGAGAGAGAGAG
>OU015756.1:37195982-37206779 GCA_907169655.1 Acomys percivali | reverse complement strand
CACACACACACACACACACACACACACACACACACACACACACACACCCCTGGAGGAAACAAGGGTAGCGTTTGCGTAAGTCTACTGTCACCTTAACTCCTGTCCAGCACCTTCCTTCTCTTTGACTTGCCATGCAGTTGCATTACAGAAAACACACTTTAGTTCCTGCCTCTTAGCTTGTTTTGCAAGGGAATTAGAGGGTTTAGTGCCTTTGTGTTGCTAAAGAGCTTGGGATCTGCTTAGGAAAGTCACTTTAGACCGCCTAAGTGCTGGTATCATAATATTTATTGAGAATTGATGAATAGAATTCTTAAAATAGCCCTGCTCATTGCGGTGTCACTGAAAGCGGGCTCCACTAAGTCCCATTTGTCTTGGATATAGGATTTCTGGAAGATGAATGGAAAGAGGAAATTAGTGGATTTTGGAGTGGATTGTATAAGAAGGAACAATTTCTACAAAGGTTCCTTTTCTTAAAGTGACAGATGCTTGGAAAAAGCCTTTAAGCAGCACCTACATGGGCCTGATAATTACACCCCCGTCTAGTAAATGTGCAAATCGCATTTGCCAGATGGAGACCCTCAGATGTTCCCCTGCTTTGAAGTACCAGGCAGAAGATCCTCAGGGCATCTTGCCAGTAGAGTCCCTAAAGCAAGCCTTGCCAGCTGCAGCCAGGCCCTCTGTATACAGGATGGGGTGGCGGGGGTGGGGGTGGGGGTGGGGAGAAGAGGCTTCATTTTTTGGTAGTGTGAAATTGTCTGGCCTTTGGCATTTACATAAGGCATTGTTAGAACAGAAACAAAGTCTTCAATGGTAAGAGCGTGTGTGCTGGCTGAGGTGGGACACTCGTCTTCATTTGGGGGAAGTTGGACAGTGACCGTGAGAGACAGCAAGAGGGAGGGAAGATGGCTCTCGTTGACGGCTTGATAAATTCACTGCGTGCCTTTCAAGTGTCCAGTCTCAAGCATATAGTCAGATTTTTCACCCCTAAGACAATTACCTGATGTCATGACTTTATAAGCAAAAATGATATGTTTGAGTTTGTGGACATTAAACTTCTGGTCCAGAATTAAGCAAACGTGTTGTTTCCAGGCCTCTCGTTGGGCATGTGTGTGGGTCAGATAACAATAATGATAGCGGATTAGAGGGAGAAAATCTAGTCACTTCATCATAAAGAAGGAAGGGGAAGGGGATGGGATGCTACTGTGCCATTCTAGGATCTGTAATGGCCTAGAGACTGCTTGCTCACTAGGTTCCACTTCTAAAGGCTCTATAATCTACCTCAGATACTAAAAGCCTTTACTGCAAGGGAGTCTAGGGGACACTCAAGATCAGAACCACAGCACAC
Organism: Acomys percivali; assembly: GCA_907169655.1. Classification (NCBI taxonomy): domain Eukaryota; kingdom Metazoa; phylum Chordata; class Mammalia; order Rodentia; family Muridae; genus Acomys; species Acomys percivali. Next base: position 37,205,434 of record OU015756.1, on the reverse strand, counting down.
ATATCTTTGTCCTAAGAAATAAACAGCTATGCTTCTGATTTAAATTCTCACTTTTAGCCATGCCTCTTAGCTATGCAATTTCCCAACAGTGATGCTCTTCTAAATCTCATTTATGTCTATAAAACTACATACTTGTAGGAACCAGGCCCGACTGGGCTGCCTGCCTGTCTTGCTGTTTCATGTCCTGTTTCTAGCAGCTTCCACGTCTGTGTTTATCTTGGTTAGCTAGTCATGTTTAGTGCTCTGAGAACGCGCCTCTCCCTTCCTCGAGACTTTTCCTCCTGTGTGCAATCACCTCTTGAGGGATTTCACCTGGGAGGAGGATTCCTGTTTTGCTGCCTATAAGAAGGCTCTTTGGAACTCTGGGAAGAAGAAGAATAAACCGCTGCCGCGGCTGCTGCTCTCTTAGCACGAAGGACCGGCTGTGTTATTGTGTATGTGTGTATGTGTGCGTGTGTGTGCATGAGTTAAATCCGTAGCCACTCGCCCTCGACTCGGTAACGCGGTGGCGCGGGCGCCACACATACTTTCTTGCCCACTCCTCCCCCTAAGATCTGGGATGTTCTAGTCTTAGGGAAAAAGCACCCACAACACGGAGAAAGTAGCCCGACTTTCATTCTAGGAGACTGGTCTACACTACCACCATCCAGAAACAGGCAGGCAGAGTTCCCATCTGTGACAACAATAGTCACAATGGTAGTGAAAATTGTTGATGGTTACCTAGAGATTCTGGTGGTGAGAAAAATTAATGAAATCTAAATCCTCTAAAAACCGAGAAAGGGACAGCCTTACAGCCATTCTTGTTCACTCTCCTCTGAGAGTAACAGATCATTGTTTCCTCTGAGCAGAGCAAGAAAAAAAAAATGTTCGCCCAAGCAGAGAGCCAGAGGCTCAGTGTGGTGTGGATGTAGGCGCGGTTTTCCTGGCTGTGTGTCCCCTGTGTGTGGCAGGACCGAGTGTAGAAAATAAACCGCCTGGGTATCATTGGCATTCTTTCTTCCAAAGCAGAAGTTGGAATTTTCTACCGAGAGCGGGTGAACTCGGGGATTGGAAAAGTGTCATTATTATTCTGAGAAGAACGTGGATAATCAAATGTGCCCTCAGATGGCAGCAAATGAAGTTCTGTAGATTAAAGGCCTTGGCTTTATATATCCTCCACTAGCATGGTAAGAAGCTCCCCATCTCTGTTAATGATAGTAAATTTTCTGGGTCTGTGACTTCCACTCAAAGCGTGAGTGACACAGAACAGGTAAAGTACTGGCTCATACTGAGAAAGCAATGCCATGCCATGACACAAGGCTTCATGGGACCCAACATTACCTGCAGTGGAAAAGCTGGAGGAAGACCTACCAGGCCTCTCTCTCTAGAGATTCTCACTAACCTCAAGAAGCAAAATTGAAGACTGGGCAGGCTAACATCTCTCAAGGAGCCCGAGAGCGCCCCATCTAACTCCTTTTTCCCCCTTTCTATTTCTCCAGTTGTCCCATGAGGATTGGCACATGTCATATGTCATAGAACATGAGGACGATTGAATCAGAATTGAAACATTTTCCCCTCACTTTAATTTTGCTCCGATTTCTGTCTTGGAAAGATTTCCCATGAAAGGACTTTTTGTATGTAGTTTTATCTGTTCACAGTTTCGGCAGCTTGTCGGCATCTCTCTTCTGAATCAACTATTACCCTTTAGATGCTTTTCATGTCATGTTTTTTAAAAAAAGCTCTCTTCTCCTTTCCACAACCATAAAAAAGAATAGAAATAGCTATTGCTATTCAGCGTGGAGTTGGCATCATTATCTCAGCACATCGGAGATCCTCTTGATATAGAGGGATTTCTTCTGAAATGATATAAAAATGAGAGTATTTAAGCAAAGAATACTGTTGACATAAGTATTTCATCCAGAGAAGAATTTGACCCTTTAATTTCCCACTTTTCATCTCCCTGAAATGCTGAGGAAAGTGTGCTATCAATAGTTACAGAAGGAAATCGTCCTTGCTACTGGAGTTGCATGGGCTTGTTGGAATATGGCAAGCAGACATTTGAGAGTCCTGAGTTCTTTCAAGCCCAACAACTGCCTGACCTTGGCCATCCCACTTACCCTCTCTAAGCCTCATGCTCCCTGTCTACAAGGTTGGATTCATAAATCTCATTATTTCATATCTAAAATAAGCCACTGTCTGTGTTAACATAAGTAAACTAAATGCGGTCAAAAGAAGAGTTGAATTGCTGTTTGGAAGAGAGCCAGGAGACCTAAATAAAAAGAATATAACAAGGCTTCTGAGTGACACATAAAAAGATGCTCCTATCTGTCTTCTCAACAACCACAGTGAGGAATTGTGTTAGATGCCGGGGTGTTGCTAAGCACACTATCTGAGTACAGAAACACATCTCCTAATCAAAGAAAAAGGAAAAAAAAAAAAAAAAAAAAAAAAAAAAAAGAACCATAGCAGGATAATTTGGTGATTAAAGATTTTTGAGGCAGTAGAACTACTCAGGACTTTACATGTGTGAGTTGCACCAGCAAATTGTAGGCTAGAAGGACAAACCAGCTATGGGAAGAAGAAGGGAGTGGATGCCGAACATCTGAGAATCCAGGGACTTAAGAAGGCTGAGAGGAACATCCTGAACCATCCTGGAATTGGGCTGCATTCTTTAGTGATTTGGGGAAAGTCAGTTTTTAGGTATTTTGCTTTCATCTTTTAAAATGACAACTCATGGAACTTCCTTTCCAATGTGAAAGAAAAGATGTGGGGCTCTGCTCCCTTGTTGGTAGCTCCAAATACTAGTGATGGCTTGTCATGAAGCATCCAGGTGAGGTACAGACCATGATGGAGTGTCTGGCTGTGGCTGGAGGGAAGAAGATAGATACAGACTTTCTGATCTCTTCAGTTCCAAGTTCTGGGTTTCGAGTGCGTTTCTTCACACCATTTTCGGGATAAAATTACATTTGGCTTCCTTGACTGACAAATCACTCAAGAGAAGCTCATCTGGTGTGAGCGGAGATATTTCAAAGCTTCAAACCATGCGAGTCATCCCCACAATGGCGCTTCCTCTATGCGCATTTGGTGCCCTATTGCTGATTCCAGTCAACATAAACTTTGCACAGCTGACATTTTCTGACTCAACTCTTGCTATAATTGAAATTACTTTATTAAACAAGCTTGAATCATTTCAATTACTCCGTGGCCTGGAGTGCTGGTGGCGCACATGACGACTCTGTGCTGATTAAATTAGAACTTGTACACCCCAGAAAGATGCACATCCCAGAAAATGGCTTTCTCTTCCTTCAATATGAAAACTCTCTCTAATTCATATTCACTGGATAGATCCCTTTGGGTTCTATATTAATATTCATAAGATAAACCACATAGCTAAAGCAGAAGATTAAAGTCAAGTCTCTTAATAAAAAAGCAAGAGTAATGACTACAGTAAAATCTCCAAAAATGCCATTATCCCCCTGAAGAGTGAACACTACTACTGTACATGTGTTGGAGCTGAGCAAGAGAACAATAAAAAATGAATTACTGCAGCGATTTGGATTTTAGAATCCGCTAGAGAGGAATGAGCAAACACAAACACTTAGACTGGTAGGAGAAGAGTGCCAGGATTGGATGGTGGCACAGAGTTGTTACTTAGGAGTTGTGTTCATGGTTCACCCTGTTTCAGTGAGGGTATTTGTAAGCAGGAGATAGGACAAAGGAATCATTTCCAGTAAATTAACTATATGATACTCTCTCGGATTTGGCTCCCAGTTCTGAGTACTGTGGGGAAATGACATCACTCATCAGGCTGTCCCCATAATTCCTTCTACTTAACCCTCTCTTCTCTGTCAGTTGCTATGAAGAGCATGCTGAGCAGCTCACTGTTCATCTTTGTGGATGCCGTCCCCTCCCCATCTTCCATGGATGCATTCTGAGTTCTCCTTTAGTTCTGGGCACTAGAAAGGGCTTAGAGATGGGAGTTTGTTAACAAACAGATGAACTTTTACACTCTATTCCTAAAACAACAGAAAAATCAAAACATGTGTATTAGTTTCGGAAAGTGATGAGTGTCAGCAGCTGGTAAGCATAGGGGGAGGTTTCCCTCTTAGAGAGAGAGAATAGGAGTGCATCCTTGCATATTAATGGTATAATAAACATTTATTTTTGTGTCAAGTTTTACAGATGACTGAGTACCTTCAAAATATATAATTTAGTCCTCATATCAATCTTATGAGATCAGAATTATGACCTTAATTTTCTAAATGAAGCTGAGAAAACTTGCATGGATTGTCACAAATTATATACTCAGAATGTGGGAGGACTTAGGGCCTTGGTTAGATTATAGGGATACTATGACAAAAAGTTAGATAAATGGAATAAAGCTTAAACCTTTATTACCACAAAATACTATCGTAGTGGTATTTTAAGTACACATGTGTATGACTGTGCATATATTTAAAAAAATCAAGTTCTTTAAAAAGTTTGTTGTGAAGTGGCTGGAGAGACTTCTCGGTGGTTAAAAGCCCTTGTCCTTGCAGGGGGCCTGGTTTGGTTCCCAACACCCACATGGTGGCTCACCACCATCTGTGACTCCAGTTCTAGGGGATCTGATGTCCTCTTCTGGCCTCTGTAGGCAGCAGGCACACGTAGGGCACATACATATATACAGACAGAACACCCACAGACAAAATAAAAAATATTTAAATTTTCTTAAAAGCGCTTTATTCAGTAGCAAGGTTGTATATTAACATTTTGTCAACATCACTTTTATATATGGTCAGTCATTTCTATAATTTACTACAATTCAAGATATGATCCTCATGCCAAAAGGCATGTATGTTATATAGGCCAGAGTAGGTTTGAACTCACAGAGATCTGCCTGCCTCTGCCTATCAAGTGCTGGGAACAAGGCATATATGTTACCACCACAGAGTCCAGTTCATCCCAAGCATTTCTTAGCAGGTTAAGGTTAAATGGCCTCCTTAATGTCTTATTTCCTGGTGGTGTGAGAAAGAGGATAGCAACATGAGGCTTGATATAATGTAATTACAAACTGAATGTTTCTATAATCAGATCCATCGAGCAATATGATCTTACAACTATTCAAATATTTTTTAAATGGCTGCGTTTTGCGTGACGGTAATCAATTTCTACTTTTGTAGAGAAGCACCGCCTGCCCTTATTAAGAACGTCTCCTAGTCTCCTAGGGAAGGTCATCTGGTTTGCTGCTGGTACTTCAAGCAGTTGCTCCTTCTTATTTGCTTTCTTCAAGCCTACTTTCCTATCAGAAGGAAGGCCTGTCCTGGCAAGGGAGCAGCATTCATGAAGACCCGGAGACTGACGCTCAGAGAGTGAAGGACCGCAGTCATGATGATGAATGCTGCGCAGCACCTAGAGACAGGCACCATGGGGAGGCTTTTGCAAAAACAAGGGCACACATGCGTTATCCTTAGGATGTGTGGTCCCCAGAAAGCTTTGATCAGACCATGGGCAATTTCACTTAACGCTTTACGTTGGCTTGAAGGTGCCATTGTCTCCTTTAGTTTCTTGTCTTATTAATTTTACGGAAAACTAGTTATGCTTACTAAATGTTTGTGTTCAAGCCCTGAAGCATATTAACGAATACAGGCAAAGTCATTCTTCACTTTCCTTTGAACAGTGTCTATTTCCCCCCCCCCCCGGGGGGGGCGGGGTAGAATCTGATAAGCTCTGAGAGCATGCGCTCATGCTGTCAGATACGTCCGTTTCCGACTGGCACGTCCAAGTGCTCAGAAAAGTTACATCCGTCATTTTAGAAGGCCCGTTTTCATCTTCTCAAAGCCACCAGTTGCAGCCACTGCTGTAACCGAGTTACGGACCAACAAGGGCACCCTGGCATTACCCCTGGAAGTCAAACTGCTTTAAGCTGTGGGTTTGAAGACGATGAGAAAAATGGATTTCAGGATTGAACACTGGCTCTACCACAGCAGGCACCTCTTTATAGAAATTAGTATTTTGTTTTATCTAATAAACAATATCTAATAAACAATCTAATAAAACAAAATACTATAGGAGGCAGTGTAGTGAAGTCTTTATTAGTAAATAAGAGAAAAAGTCCTTCCACCTAGAGAAGGAGGAGCAAGGCTTTTAAGGAATGAGTTATAAAATGAGTCATAATAATTATAATTACATTGAAATACAATGAGGCCAATCATTGAAAAATTATTTTTTGATTGAGGGAAAGAAGAATTTATGAGTTATACTGGAATGAATGTTTGTGAGCTTCACTATGATAAAAAACATATCTACTGTACATGATACTACCTACAAGTATATGTAACCCTAGTTTATAAAATATCTCTATTAACACAGTGAGGAAGCCAAAAGGAAAAGTCAAAGATCTATATAGATCACCCGGAAGATGCAGAACCTGGCTTTCAACAGGGCTACCTATTTTTTAAGACACCCCTTTTTTTTTTTGGTTAGGTCACAAGGCCCACCCTTTTGGAAAGGCAACTTTGGAAAAAATTAACCTCTTATGAAAGAAGATTTACATGAAATATACAAGTTGAGATAAATCATCTCCCAATAATCTAGCTCATTCTGTGAACCATATTCCTCAAAGACATGGTTGTGGCTGGATGGTCTTTTTATATAAGGTCATTTTATGTTTTGTTTTCAATATCCATTCTTCATAGGAAACAAAAAAGGAATTGAAGAACCCAAGTCTGCTGTAGTGAAAGGTAGGATAAGGAGTTTTAAAGACATAGATTTGTCGCCCAAAGCTTCGGGATGCCAACCCTAGCTCCGACACTCAGTAGATGGACAATGTGAAAAGCTGTTGTGGAAGTCAGAGCTCCATCTCCTGTACCTGGACAGTTGGATGATGAGATATCACTTGCCCAAGATATTTTATATAATTTCAAGTCATCGTGATATTTAATAAGTCTTATCATCAATATTAGCACCATGACGAGACATCTCAGTCAGTAAGGTGCTTGCCTTATAACCATGGAGACCTGAGTCCCGTCCTCAGAATCCACATAAACAGCTGGGTGTGGTGGCTTGTACTTGTGATGCCTCCGCTGGGGATGCAGAGCAAGAGAATCCCTCTGGCTGCCTGGTCAGCCAGACTAGCTTACTTGATGAGCTCCATGACAGTGGGCAGTGTCTGAGGAATAATATCCATGCATAGTTGTCTCTGATTTCCACACACGTGTACACATGTGCAATACCTACATGGACACACACACACACACTCTTTCTCTCCAATCATTATTTTAATCACAGCTGTCATGATCATTGGAACCCATAATATTAGTGACAGAAAAATGGAGTGTCTTTAAAATTATATTTCTCTGTAACCTATCTAAAAACAAACAAACAAACAAACAAACAAAAAACCAAAAGAAGATAATTTGTTTACACTCAAAACCCTGGCCTAGAACTAAGTTGATGGACAATAATTAGTTGAATATAACACTTATCATTTATCTCACAAATATTACTGAATATCTATTTTAGGGCCATTATTATTTGAGACCAAGGGATTAGAACAAACAGACATGATGTTCTTGTGGTCACAGAACAACATTTTTGTTGACAGGAATAAATAGTAATTATAATCATCAGAGTGGGCCTGGCAAAGCAGCACAAAGCTGGGTGAGAGTCAGAAGAGGCAAGCTTCCACGTGAGGGTGAACTCTCACTGGATGGTACTGAGGAAGAGAGATAAGGAGAATGAAGGCGCAATGGTACCCATATCAGAGGAAGCACATTAGAAACAGAGCAAACAGAATGTGCCAAAGGTGAAAGCTGGAAATGTGGCTGACTGCTTGGAGGAGAGCGGGAGTATGATGCACCTGTTGTAGAATGAGCCCAGGAAGACTCAGGGACAGACAGAAAGTGGCTGCACGAGCCCATCATAGCAGGCTGGGTGACAGCTAGAAGGCTTCCGGCCTTTCCTCGGAATGAAACAGGAAGCTGTTAAAGAGATTTAAGCAGAGCATTGACATAAACTGACCTATAATTCACTTGGGGAGCAGCGCTGGGAATAAATTGCAAGAAGGGAAGTGAGATATATTAGGAGGCCATTAGAATACATGCTATAACTTTACAATAATGTTTTAATAATCCATGTTTAAACATAGCCATTTAATTGTAGCTTTAACAAAGTGGTAGCGGAGGAGAAAGGAGGAAGCTCGTAAGTGATATGTAACTCCAATGCCAAGCCGGAGGGATTTATTGGTAAATTAGGAGTGGCACACGAGGAAGGTTAAGGAGCTCTCTCTATATGGACACATATGTATGTATATGTAGCTATATATAAATTTATGGATATGTATGTTGTTATCAGATCTATCTATCTATCTATCTATCTATCTATCTATCTATCTATCTATCAATCATCAATCTGTGTCCAATGTCCATCCATCCATCCATCCATCCATCCATCCATCCATCCATCCATCCATTTATCTATTTATCTATCTATGCTTTGGAAGGAGAGGATGAGTTGACATTCAGTGAGGGTATAATGGTAAAGGAAACTTACTGAGCAAGACAAGTTTGATGTTGGTGTGCTGAGGATCAGCAATTTATTTCTAATGTTGTGCTGAAATGGACTATATTGGAATATGTATAAGTAGAGGTACAAAGCAAGAAGCGTGGTGCTCAAGGAGACACTAAAGTATGGTGATTTAAAATAATGTAGGGGGGCTGGAGAGATGGCTCAGAGGTTAAGAGCACTGGCTGCTCTTCCAGAGGTCCTGAGTTCAATTCCCAGCAACCACATGGTGGCTCACAACCATCTATAATGTGATCTGATGCCCTCTTCTGGCCTGCATGTGTACATGTAGGCAGACCACTGCATATGTAATAATAAATAGTCTTTAAAATAAAATAATGTAGGGAGACATGAGCTTGTGTATGGTACTTAGAGCTGTGCAGTGTATGAAACCAGCCTGGAAGTGAGCTTTGACAGGAGAGATGTTCAAGGACCAAATGCTAGAATGTGCTCACATTTGCAAGATGTTTGGAAGATGAGAAGGCACAAGGAGACTGGTGAGGAGCAACCAGTGACATGGGAGAACTGAGGGAGGGTGGCCCGCAGCTAGGGAAAAGAGTGGGAGAGGAGAGGCATAGAAAAACAAAACAAAACAAAACAGGGATTTGGAAATGAGAACTGGATTCTTACAATGTGGGAGTGGTTGATAGCTTTGACAAGATGGCCATTAGGGGGATTAATTAGAGCAGATTTAAGAGTGAGAGGAGACAGAATGTTTAGAAGACTTTTGAGATTTGTTGTGACAGGAAATAGAATGGGAAAGTAGTTGCAGGGGACATAACAGGTCAAAGTAGGGTTTCAAAAGTGTGTGTGTTGTGGGGGTCAGTACACTTCCTTCTGTATTATGGGAAAGATGGGACTGAGCATGAAAAAGATGATTTTGAGAGAGAGAGAGAGAGAGAGAGAGAGAGAGAGAGAGAGAGAGAGAG
>OU015756.1:37142829-37173045 GCA_907169655.1 Acomys percivali | reverse complement strand
TTTTGCTGGGTAAAGTAGTCTGGCCTGGCATCTGTGGTCTCTCAGGGTTTGCAGGATCTCTGTCCAGGCTCTTCTGGCCTTTATGGTCTCTGCTGAGAAGTCTGGTGTAATTCTGATAGGTTTGCCATTGAATGTTATTTGGCCCTTTTCCCTTGCAGCTTTTAATATTTTTTCTTTGTTCTGTATGTTTTGTGTTTTGATTATTATGTGACGGGCAGTTTTCCTTTTCTGGTCAATTCTATTTGGTGTTCTGTAGGCCTCTTGTATGTTTATAGGTATCTCTTTTTTTAGGTTTGGGCATTTTCTTCTATGATTTTGTTGAGAATAGTTTCTGGGCCTTGGAGTCTGATATCTTCTCTTTCTTCAATGCCTATTATCCTCATATTTCTTCTTTTCATGGTGTCCTGAATTTCTTGGATGTTTTGTGTCAGGAGTTTTCCAGATTTGGCATTTTCTTTAATGGTTGCTTCAAGATCTGTGATTGTATCTTCTAGACCTGAGATTCGTTCTTCTGTCTCTTGGATTCTGTTAGAAAAGCTCACCTCTGTGTTGCTCGCCTTCTTCTCTGAGGTCTCACGTTCTCGTTTTTCTTCTGTTTGTGTGTTTATCATTGAATCCATTTTCGTCTTCAGATCTTGAACTGATTTTTTTTATATTTTTCACCTGATTTTTTTTGTATATTCCTGAGTTTCTTCCATTGCCTCTTTATAGGTCTTCAGAGCTTGAACTGTTTTATTTATTTCTTCCATCTGGTTATTTGCATTTTCTTGAAAATTTTCCAGTGCCACTCTATGTGCTTCCTTTATGTCTCTCACCTGTTTGGCTGCGTCTTCCTATATTTGATTACGAATTTTATTTGTTTCCTCCATTAATATGCTCCTTATTAAGGATTTGAGGTCATTTTCTTGTATTTCCGTTGTATTTGAGCTCTCTGGGCTGTTTTGTTTCGGATAGCTGGAAACTGGAGACGCCATGTTGTTTTGGGGTTTTTTTGTGTATGCTTTTACGCTGTCCTTTGGACATCTTGTCAGCTTTGTTTTGGTTGGGTAGCTTCCCGAGTTGGATGGAGGGAGTCTGATGATAGATTCACTTGTTTTCTCACGATTTCCGTAAGTTGGAAGCTCTGATGTTTCACTGTTGTGGATGGCAGGAGGTTAGCCCTGGCGTTTTGGGCTCTCACAGCCAGTGATCCTCAGCTCCCTTGTGCTGTGGGTCCTGCAATCGTTCTGGGTCTCTGGATGAGCGTTGGGTCAGGCCAAGGTATCCACAGTCTTCTGGGTTCCCTGCCAAGTCCAGCCAGGGACATTGGTCCCAAACTACCCTCCAAGCTCAGCTAGAATCTCAGGGCCTGATCCATCTGCCGAGCTCAGCTAGGAATTCTGGGATCAAAATGCACACAGGGTCCAGCCAGAATTTTTGGGCTGGGACTGCGCACCAAGCTCAGCTAGCGTTGTTTGGCCAAACTGCTTGCTGTGGTCAGTTATTGACTCATGCCCGAAACATCCGCGCAGCTCAGCTAGGAATTCTGGATTCAAACTGCACACTGTGTCCAACCAGAGTCTTAGAGCCGGGACTGTGCCAAAAGCTCTACTAGAGACTCTGGGCCCAATCTGTCTGCCAAGCACGGTTAGGGACTGTGGCCCTAAGCTGCACGCCGAGCTCCACCCGAGTCTCTGGGGCAGAATTGTGCACCGAGCTCAGCCAGGGACTATGGACCCACACTGCACGCTTAATTCAGCCCGGGCCTCCAGGCCTATACTGCGTGCATAGTCCAGCCAGAGTCTTGGGGCCGCCGAGCCTGTTTGCACAGCTCAGGAAGAATCTCTGTGCCTACTCTGCCTGGCAAGTCCAGCTAGGGCCTCTGGGCTGAATCTGTGTGCTGACCTCAGCCTGCGTCAGCGCCCCAAAACTGTCCTTTGAGGAGAGCTCGTGTCTTTAGCAGAACTGCTCGTTGATGTGCGCTAGCGCCTTCGGTGGGACTGAGCTCTCCGCCCAGCCAGTGTCACAGAAGGTGAACTGCGGCTGCTCTGAGATGGCGCCTTCAGTGGGACTGAGCGCTCTGCCCAGCCTGCGTCACAGCAGTTGAACTGCGGCTGCGCTGAGATGGCGCCTAGGGTGGAACTGAGCGCTCCGCCCAGTCTGTGTCACAGCAAGGGAACTGCGGCTGCGCTGAGATGGCGCCTTTGGTGGACCTGACCGCTCCACCCAGCCTGCGTCACAGCAGGGGAGCCGTGGCTGCGCTAGGCTGTTGCCTTGGGCAGAATTGCCTGCTGCGCTGAGTCAGCGTCTCCACAGCACTGCGCCCTGAGCTGTACCCGGGACTCTGGGGCTGAACTGTCCGCCGAGTCCAGTTTGGGTCACAAGGCACTACGCGACCCAAAACCTGTCCAGTGTCCCCTCTCCCGCAGCAACTCCCTCCAGCCACCACACTAACCGCCTTCACTGGAAGGCTCTGAGCTGCAAACCTCGGTGGCTGCTGCTGGTGCCGCTGATGCCGCTTGTGCTGCCGTTGCTCTGATCCGAGAAAATCTGCACTCCTCCCGTGTGTAGGGGCATGCAGGTCCTCTGCACCCTGGTCCTTCCGAACCGTGGAGCACTCCTGCTGCCGTGGTGTCAGGACCTTGTTGTTCCTGGCTCAGAAATTTGTGCAATTCCCCGAATTGTTCACCGGAGCTTCCAAACACGGTCCACACTGATCACTGCCATCTTTGATATCCGTGTTAACCTTTCTTATTCCTCTTCTTCTTATTTTTCTTCATTATTCTCCATTTTTTCAAATGTGTGGCTCTTGGTAGTAATGTACAGAAAGCAGATGTAAATAACAACAAAACAACTTGGAATAGTTAGGTTTGAAGCAAAGCCTTACCGAGTAGGGTAGGCTGATTATATTTATTGTTATTACTATTGTTCTAGAAATTTCTGTGACACTTCAAAAGAGATGATTCTATTGTAAATTATAAATGAAGCTTCCTAACTAATTTTATTAAAGTTGGGTATATAAGTGATTTCTGAAATGAACTACAATGCAGTTGATCTTAAAAGGCAGCTGATGGGAGAAAGGGCAAGATGTTCTAGGCTGTTAACATCTTGAGTCCTCCAAAGTCTTAAGTCAACAAAAAGATGGTGTGGGGTGTGTGTGTGTGTTTTTTTTATAAGCATCATGCTAAGGGAGTGGTAATGGCTTTGTTGTGTGACTTTGAGGAGTTTTCATTAGCTAAATTGTACGTCAAATGACAAAAGCTAAATGCCATCGGAATGGTTTTCTACAAATAGCAAATGGATCTTCTGAATTATAGTCAGGGCAGGGAGAGAATTAAAGAAAACATCATGTAGTGACAATTCCAGGCCAAGGTATGTTCACTTCAATTACCTCATTCCATTCCCTCAAACAACCAGTTTGTAAGTTCGGAAACACTGGTGTGGAACACTTGTGATTTTCATAACTAGTATTTGCTCCTCTGAATGCTGACCCCCTCAACTGCATTCCCCTCACCCCTTCCGTAACACAGCATCCCTAGATCACCCAATGAAGGGAGGGACATTTAGTTAAGATAGTCGAGAAATGGAACCAGGAAGGTTTTTAGCAAGTGCTTGAATCTTTGTCTACTTTTCCATTATTCTCCAGAGACTTTCAAAGCTTTTCACTTCCAACCTTGGCATTCTAATCTATAGATGTAGACTAATTTTGCTCTGAGGAAAAGACATGGTTTGTCCTCAAGAGTTATCTTGCTTTCTTATGATCCGTAGAACAAATTCAGATGTGATTCAACCTTTGTTAAATGCTTTTGGGGTGATATTTTCCTCTATGAGGCCATTTGCCTACTCTCAAAATTTAAATCATCACCCCCCATGCATACACATTTAAATTTGAATATCCATACACTTTTGTTTTTTTGTATCTATTAGCTATCTTTTATTTATTTTTATTTTTTAAAATTTTATTTTATTAATTTATTCTTGTTACATCTCAATGGTTATCCCATCCCTTGTATCCTCCCATTCTTCCCTCCCTCCCATTTTCCCCTTATTCCCCTCCCCTATGACTGTTCCTGAGAGGGATTACCTCCCCCTGTATATGCTCATAGGGTATCAAGTCTCTTCTCGGTGACCTGCTGTCATTCCTCTGAGTGCCACCAGGTCTCCCCCTCCAGGGGACATAGTCAAATGTGAGGCACCAGAGTACGTGAGAAAGTCATATCCCACTCTCCATTCAAGTGTGGAGACTGTCCATACACTTTTGAACAATGTGACATTTAAGGAAAAAATTGTCTTTCTTCTTTCTTGAGTTTCTGGAACCCTGCTTGGTTTTCTGCACTGGGTGGGCCCGTTTCAGCCATCTTGATGCAGAAGTGACCAGGGTCTGTTTTAGAGGCTAACAATAAAGATATGTTTGGAATATGAGACATGAAGGCTACTCGAGTTCTTTGGTCACAGACAGGAGTAAGTAGCTCTCATGGAAACCAAGCTACAGTGCCCCATGGAGTCACAAGAGCAATGCACAAGAGCAAATACAGTTTTCTGCCTAGAAAAGTGCTCAAGACATCTTCATGCAGAAACCGTTCTCAGAGAATAAGCACGTTTCAGTGCATGACACTCTTCAGTCTAGAAAACATCTCCCCCAAGTGTTTCCCTTCAAAGGTGGGCAGTAATCCCATGAGGTAGGTCCAAGCTGTTAGCGGGTCATTAGTATGACTCTTCTATTATTATATGGGAAAATGGAGACATAGAATTCTTAGCCAAGATTCTGTGTCCAAATGTGGAAATTGGGTCTTGTGAACATCAAAGAACTGTCATCACATATTTGTTACCATCTATGAGACAGGGTTCCAGGCTCGGTAATTTCCAAGTTGCAGTCCATCGCCACCTTTTTGATAGTTTTGATAGTGGTAGCTTGTTTTTCACTGTTAGCTTTTGAACAACGCTAGTGAAGTACACAACTTCTATTCCTGTAAGACGTTAGAGTCTCTAAGGAGATAGTAATGACTTAATTGCTCTTGCTGACCCCTTAGGTCCACTACCCATTTTTAAACAGGTCCCATGGATAATCTTAGATTGCATTTCCCTGAATTGTGCTGATTGTACTTCTTTGCTCTGTGACCTTGCACAACTAATTTAACCCCCTCTGGGCTCCAAATCTATTGGTAAATAAAGATAATAACAATGCTCACTGCACTGGGTGCATTTCTATATTTAGATTACTTAGAACAGTATGTGGCACAGTTGTATTCAGTAAATGTCACGTATTATTATTGTAAGCAAAGTGCTCAGTGCTAGCAGGCTCTCAATAGATGGGATTTGCAGATTTAACAAAGAAGGAAGAAAGACAAATGATTGCATTCACAGTTTTCTGGGGTGTAGTCCCTGGTGACTAGTCAGTAACAGAAACAATAATTCCCACCAACTCAGAGATAAATTGACGCCAGCACAGCCAAACGCTGAACCTCTTCTGATCCTGGACCCACTACTAAAGCTTGCCACCATCCATCAAGAGAATGTTGACAAGTCACTGGGCCGTAATTCACATTGCCCATCAGAGCTGGAGCCAGGAATAACCTCTGATGACTGCCTCTTTGATTGGGGTTTGAACCGGTAAACCCAGCCACTCACCTGCATACTTCTTGGTGTTTTGGGCCCCTGCTATAATGAATGGATTCATAGGCACTTTCTTCTGGAAAAAAAAAATGACAGCAGCTGCTTTTAGGAAGAATGTTCAAAAAAGCACAGTTGCAAGGATGCTAAACCAAGCGTGTAAGTAAATGTGAATTAAGTCATCACATTCTGTCTAATCTCTAAAGAGAATGCATCTGCCTCTGAGCAAGCTAAGGAAAAAGAAAAGAAAGGATTAAATTATTTGCATGCAGAAGAACTAAATGCTAAGTTTGCCTTTAGGCAAAATGTTTATATTACTTCCAACTAGGTCTGCAGACAATCTATTGTGCTTCTGGCTAAGAAGATTAAAAGCCGAGATACCTAGGTCTTTAGAACACAAGGTTCCAACCAGTCTTTGAGGCGGAAAAGGCTCTTACAGACAGACCATAGACCACTGCTGGATGCACTGAGGCTTATGTTGGATCTTTGGGTCCTACTTAGAGAACTAAACAACTAAAAGTGATTTTCTTTTTCTCTGAAAGATTTCAGAAAACCAGAGAGCAGTTACCCTTTTGATAATCTAGTCTAGAGATTGTGAGGAAGACTGAAGTATGTGGCTATGGGCAGAAAAACCACAAAGCATCTCACTCCATGAGCGCAAATACCGGATTACACATTCTCCATTTGCAGTTTGAACCAATCCTTCATTTTGAAAATATGTAACATTTGCAAGACAGTAGTGTGAAGAGTGTAAAGAGGGATTATAACAGTACATTAAAAGGGTTTTTTTTTGTTTTTTTGAGACCATGTCTCAATTATCCCAAGTTATCCTTGCATTTTCTATGTGGCTGAGGATGATCTTGAACTCTGATCCTCCCGATTCTGCCTCCCTAGTGCTGAGATTACAGACTCTAGTCACCGCACCAAGATGAAAAGGAGATTTTTTTCACAATTATGCACACAGGATGTTCCCTTACAGATGTGGTTGATGGTCATGGATTTGGTTAAGATTGAAAGCCAATCTTCTGTTTCTTGCTGCTCTTCTGTCCCAAGCTTCCTTTGGCTTGTTTTTTCATCACTCCAACTTCTTGTTGGAGATAGAATTATGTGACACTAACTGGCAGCAGTGATGAGGACGGTCCTTCAAAATACCTATGAGTTTGTTCTGTGCCAGGATCTTTCTTTACGCATAGCCTATTTATTTCTAATGGCAGTCTTAAGAATTAGATATTTTTAAAACCCTGTTCTGATTCTCATCCAATCTCATTCCTACAGTTGTGTTCAGACCCATTGCAGATCCAGACTACCGCTGCAGCTGTAATTTCTATGGCTACCATGGCTGTGGCTGCTGCACCACCTGTCACTACTGTACACTGTAATAGAAACATCTTCCACTGCACATGGTACAGCAGTCGCAGCCACAGTCACCACGATGGTTGTGCCAACAGTTCTAGTATGGCTGCTATAGATGTGAGAACAGTAACTCTCACCACTGCCATCTAGTCCCATCACTGCTGCTGCTACTGAACACGTGCCCATCAAGCCACTTGTAGCTCAGTGGTGAGAAGAATGCTCAACCAGATCCGAGATGGTATTTGTTTATAATACAACAACAAGTCTTACATTTTTCTACCCATATAGCCTTAATGACTGATGTGAATAGAGGCGTTGAGTATGGTGTAAAAGAATCTGGGATCAGATTAGACTGGTCTAGAAGGTAGCATTTTTCTTCTTAAAAGAAGAAACATAACAACAAAGAACACTTCAAATATTGATTTTTTTCTGCTATAAAAACCTACGTTGGTTTTAATAGAATAGAAAAACATTCCTTAACAGTTTTGAGTAAAATTGACAGCAGGGGAGCTGTGCCAAGTAACCCAGTGACTTTGTCTTTTCCTAGTAAATTCAGGTGTGTAGCTAGTGCACACGAAGCTAAAAACGTTGACACACGCTGGCAAGTGATCGACTGGTTGCCATAAATCAAAGGCTGAAGGTTAATGCCATTGTTCAAGCTTGGCTTCTTAGTTCAAGTGTCATTTCTTAGAGAAAGGCTTCTCTGCCTGCCCAGGCCTGTAACTAGGTCACTCTTTCCATCCCTGCCCTAGGCCCACTGGTATTTGTAACCGTTACTAATTATCAGTAGTTCATAAAACTGCTGTGATTTTGCAAAGGATAGATAACTTGAAGGCAGAAGTCATGTCTAGTTAGTTTTCCATTGTTAAACTTCTGGCTTTAATACAGACTCCATCTTAAAACTACAAAATGGATGGTATAAAAGGAAATATGGATTTGCATAGGAGGCGGTCCTCCTTGACTTCACTGAGTGCACTGAACAGACTCTCATGCTTTGCAGTCTCCATCAATCCAGAAGAAGCCCCTACAGTGAGCATCTTATTCCCTGGTTACACATGGCACATGGAGTTTTCTCATATGATGCTTCTTTATAAAGAGATGCAATTTTAAAACATTAGAACACTGGTTAAACATTAAAACATCTAGTCCATCTGAATGTCTTCACCAGCTGCCCAGAACAATTTGAAAGAGGTCCCTGCAAGATGGTGTGGTCCCAGCTTTCTCCAGAGCATGTCTTCTCCTTCCTCTAAGCTCAGTGAGGAGAGTGGGATGCAGGTAGGAAGAGGGCGCTGAGACCTGTCTATCATTTCTGAGAGCTGACTGCTTTATCCCCATGATACTCTCCTAGTGGGGGAAACCAGAGTGTCTTCAGGAATTATGTGCTTGCTCCCATTGGCTAGTCCTTTTAATAGAAACTACAGGGAAAGAAAATCCCCAGGAAACTTCTCCCTGCCTCTTTGGACTTACACTATTTCAGACTGTCCCTGCTGGGTTGTTTAAATAACACACTAAAATTCATAGTTATCTTAATACTGAGGGAGATGGCAGCATTCTGTATAAGTGGATTTTTTTCAGATAATTGAAACATTATGTCAAGTTAACACTTAAAAAAACAACACAGTTTGTTTCACAAAACCTTTTTAAAGTACACAGTGTTCAACCTTTGTTTGCCTTGTAAAATAGCATAGAATGAGTATATTTCAGTCAGAACCTTGAACACAGGATGGCAGACTTTAGCATCCGTGGACGTTGCTCAGAGGCATGGAAGAGGGAAAGAGAGCTGGCAAGACATTCTGAAGGACGCACAGTTGGGTGGACAAGAGACTACGGTGGGAAAACCCCCAGCTGTATTTTCCTCACTTCTCTAGTTGCCAGTCAGTTTTCAGGATGTTTGCCTCTCAAAGTATCAGTTCTTATTGGGGACATCTTTTTAAAGTGGGTGGCAACAATCACAGGGCCAGAGACTTAAATACATCTCCTATAGTTCTGCACAATGTCTAGTAAGTACTTACTAGAGCAGATGGAGGTCATTGATTTGGCCATCTTTAGACTTTTGTAAAGGATAATCAGTCTCACTCATCGGAAGCACAGCCTTTGAAATCTGTCTTAGTCTGTTTTCTGTTTGTGTGAGAAAACACGGACCAACACCAAGTTGGGGGAGGAGATTCTTTTGGTTTTTGCCTTAAATATCTCAGGTCACAGTCCATCATTAAAAGTGAGTCAGGGAAGGTACTCAAGGCAGGAGTTGAATCAGAGACCAGCAGGAATGCTGCTTACTGGCTTGATCCCCATGGCTTGCTCAGTTTGGTTTTTGTATACAAACCAGAATCATCAGTCCAGGGGTGACACAACCCGGAGTGGGCTGGGCCCTCCCTCATCAAATCATTTATTAAGAATATACCCCCATAAACTTGCCTACAGACTAATCTGTTGGAGGCATTTTCTTAATTGAGGTTCCATTTTACCAGATGACCCAAGCTTAGTTTGGCTGACAAAAATCTAACCAGCATACAACTTAATCACCTCCCAAAAGCTGCACCTATCTGTTTTATTTATTTATTTATTTATTTATTTATTTATTTATTTATTTATTTATTCATTTATTTATGTTTATAAATTATTATTATCATCAATTTATTTAGTTAGGTCTTTTTTTTCAAGACAAGGTTTTGCTGTGTAGCCCTGGTTGTCCTGGAAATTGCTCTGTAGACTAACCTGGCCTTAAACTTTGACATCTGCCTCCCTCTGCTTCCCAAGTACTGGGATTGAAGGCCTGTGCCACCACACATACTATGTACGCATGCTGTGTGTGTGTGTGCACTTGCGTGCGTGTGCATGGGGTCATGTGAGTACAGTTCATGTGCCATGGTGTTCCTGTTGAGGTTGAAGGATAACCTTTCTTGGTGTTCCTCACCATATGCCTTGTTGAAGGCAGGACCTCTTGTCATTCCCAGCTATTCACAGATGATTCCTGGGTTATCCTTTTTTCTCCTTCTATGTTATTGAGACATCAAGTTTTATATGATGTGATAGCTAGCTTTAATGCTCAACCTGATTCAACCTAGCTTCACCCAGGAAGAGAGTATCAATGAGGAATTGTCTACATTAAGTCAGGCTATAGGCATGTCTTGGGGGATTGTCTTAATTAAGCTAATTGATGTAGGCATACTAAGCCCACTATGCGTAGCACCTCCATTCTCTAGGCAGTGGATCTTGAACTGTTTAAGAGCAGAGAAATCACACT
Organism: Acomys percivali; assembly: GCA_907169655.1. NCBI lineage: Eukaryota > Metazoa > Chordata > Mammalia > Rodentia > Muridae > Acomys > Acomys percivali. The sequence goes on along the minus strand of OU015756.1, from coordinate 37,162,859 downwards.
GAACACAAACCATTTCTCTCTGATCTTCATGGAGGACATGATGTGACTAAGCCACTTCACCTTCAATTTTCTGAAACAATGAACTGTAACCTGGAATTGTGAACTGAAATAAACCCTTGCTGCCTTAAGATGATTTTTGTCTGGGCTATGGGGATCCCAATACCTGTCCTCGTGCTTTCATGACAAGCAACTTCCTCCTCTGAGGCATTTGCTCTGTCCTACATCTTTTAATGCTATTGCATAGGTGACCAATTTTTTTTTTTTTTTTTTGCAGGAGGAGGATACATATATTCAGAGCACAGCAACATGGTGTAACTGATATTAAAAAAATGACTCTGTTTAGTGGCAAATAAGGGATCAAAGATAGAAACAGGGAATTTCATCAAGAGCTATTGCCAAAGCCCAGGTGAGAGGATGCTGGTTACACAAAGGTCACAAAAGTGGAAGTGCTGTGAAGTGGATGGATTTTGAAGGTGAGGTCAAAAGGAGATTTGCCATTGGGTTAAATGTAGAAATAGAGAGCAAGGAGATCAAAGTTAAAGATAATTTCAACATGTTGGGTGCAAGCAATTGGACAGAAGCAATAGATAGCACTTCAAGATCTGAAGAGGAAATTCAGCAATTCAGCATAATTTCTGTGCTGTGTATATTGAGTTTGCGATGTCTGCTAGTTAAGTGGCAGCAACTCTTGGCCATGGAAGACATAGCACTGCTTGAGAAGTGGCCATGAGTGTAACTCTGGTCAGCTCTGAAGGTACCAGTTTTTATTGGGACCCTTGCTTTGGAGTGGAAGTGAAGACAGTATTTTAAGGAGGAAGCAATAATAAGCTTTATAGCACATTGCCAATGTAAAGGGACAAGAGAACTGAGAAATTGTCATGGATATTGAAACAAAGTGGTGGGGACAAAAATCTAGATCAAAAGAGATTTTGTAGAGAGAAACATGGCCTTTCAAGTATAAATACCTTTTTAAAAATAGAAGATTGTGCCTCCTAGCCTCTCTTCATTGGAGGAAGTCAGGAGAGATGACCCTGGGGTCATGAAAGCTGGTGAGCTGGCCCTACCCCTCACTGCCTGCAGTACTTGGGAGAGTGAGCCCTGCACCTCACCAGCACAGTAGAGCTGAACCTGGTGGAGGGAATGAAGGTGAGCTGCCCTTGGGCAAGAGAGGGGAGAGCTGTCCCAGACCCTTGTAGAGGCTTGGGAAAGTGTGCCCTGTACCTTGATTGGGAAGTACCGTGGAGCTGGTTCTGGAGGCCTGAGTTAAGGTGCTTGCCCCAAGTATATGAGAACAGGAAGGGCTTACCTTGCCTCCTGGCAATGGCAGCATTGGGTGGCCTACCTGAAGCAGTTCTGTAGAGCTTGCCCGCCCTGGTGGTACAGACAAGGGGAAGTCTGTGGGATGACCAGCTCAACTGCCACCTAGGGCTCTGAGTTGGCCCATCCCAGAATCTGTGAATGGTTGGGATGTGTGAAAGACTGAATGGGGCCAATCTTGGTGATCCAAAGCTGCAGGATAGCTGGGAGGAATCCTGCTAAGGGTCCAATATTGACAGTGGCACAGAAAGAAGCCATAGATCGAACCATGACTCATTGCAGTGAACATTTGCAAGGGAAGATGTCTGGACAGAGGGGTATACTGTAGGGCATGATGTGATTTTTAAATGCTTTCTGTTTGATTGTTTATGTGTGTTTATTTTGTGGGGAGGTTGCAATAGCTTAGAGCAGATATGGGGGAATGGGAAGATGAGTGGAACTGGGGTGCATGGTGTAAAACTCACAAAGAATCAATAAAAAGTTTTTTTTTAAAAAAAAATCAAGATTGACTACAAAATGTAGCACAGGAATGGTTGTGGTGGAGAATATATGGTCTGGGCAGGCTTCTTTATCATGCAGATATTATTGTGTACCTTGCTTATGAGAGATACAGATAGAGATAAAGATAGATAGATAGATAGATAGATAGATAGATAGATAGATAGATAGATAACAGAGCAGATCCACTGTACAACAAAGGGATGGATTTATATAGGAAAGTGAACATTGGAACAATCATCCTTCTAGCAGGAAAGAAGGAAGACTATGGGGATGCAGGCACACATAGGTGGCTTCTGGCTGCTGGCCTATGTGGAATCTCTACTGACTGCTTCCATTTACTCAACATATAAGAAATCAAGTCATGGCTGGTGGCAGAAGGGCTCTAGGAAAGAGAACATACGGAGTATTCCTCTGGAGAGCAGAATCCATGAATAATTAGGGAAATGTAAGTTATATTCCAGGGCACAGGGCAGTTCCACTTGGAGTTAGGAACCACTGATGTGAAGTGAAGCCAACCAGCATAATTATATGTTTGTTTATCCAGTGAGTAGGATGCCCGAGACGAGATCCAGGTGCAGGCTCAGAGTAGGGTTTGTCATTAATCAAGGGAGGTTAGAATGTGTGCAGTGTAGTGAGTTGTGCAGTAGATGGGGACTCTGTGGAAGGGTGAGGAAGGATCGTGTAAATATGAATGGGATCAATGCGTGGTGGGAGCTGTGGTACTAGGGAAAGCGAGTTAGAAATTTAGGCGAGGGAATACGGAGAACAGCATGCACAGTCATTTTATGTTGGTGCTATGTGCTGCAAGAAGAGATTCTGAGGGTGGGGGACAGTCAGGTCATTGTGTTTCAGAAAACAGGGAAACTGAAAGACAAAGACAGTGGGAGAAAGTTCGAAGAAGATCCTGACTGGAGTAATTGTGTGTAGTGTGGAGTAAACGGCACTGAGTCACATGGTGCATCTTCAAGAGGTGAGGAGGACCAGTGGGCCCACAGGGAGGATGAGCAGAGTGAGGGTGGGACAGAGTGGCTTTCAGGAGTACTAGGAACATTGGACATTGCATGGTACCCTCCTGTATCATCAGGACACCATCTTACTCTATACTTCGGTTTGGTCGATGACCTTGCTCTGTCTCCTTGACAATCCCAATCTTCTCACGGAGCTGTATCACCATGATGTTCAGCCCCTCCGTGCCTAATACAGTGCCCATTCTATGGCAACAATTACCATTTGTGGAATTAGATTGCTGCAAATGCAGGGATTTAAAGATCAAGTAGCTAACATCCTTTGAGGATACAACCCTGAAATGAAATTTACATCTAGATTTATTATGTGTACTAAAAGCATAGCACTGTCAGCTAATCATGTACTTGCAATTGTTTCTGGAGTTCCAAAGACATTAAAAAATATAATTTGGTCATAAATATTGCAAAGAAAAGCCTGGGGCTATTCTATTTGCATGGAAAGGTGCTATTTCCCTGTTTTCTGTGCTGCAGGAATAAGAGTATCGGGCAAGGAGCACGGTTTACAGGCTTGACCATTTCCTGAAATTACCTCCTAGTATTTGTTCACCCAACATTTGCTTTCTGAAATCTGAAGAACAATTAGTTTTCATTTTGTAGTGGCAACAACTGCAGAAAAAAAAAACTGTAAAAACTGTAAAAAACTGTAAAAAAAAAAAAAAAACCAAACAAACATAAAAACAAACGAAAAACAAACAAAACACCCAAAGATGTTACTTTCCCCAAAACTCAAGGCAAACTGGGCAATGCAAAAATATTATTCTTTGAAATTTCCTCACCATGCAATGGCATTTTATATGATGAATAACAAGCATCACAAGAAAGGAGAAATTTTGATTGAAACTGTAAACTCAACTTAGATGTGCTTCCATAACTTATTTCTGCAGCATCTAAATGTAAATTGTAAGGGCGAAGAACTGTTTTATGCTCTGTCCAAAATTGCCTTTTGAAAACCATGATGCAGTGTCAGCACCGCGGTTCACCACGGACACAGGTGATGGAGGGAGGGTGTTCCCCAGCACCGTAGCGTCTTGCGGGCTATTCATATTCTCCTTGTGCCGTTCAATTACCACTGGCAAGGTGCATAACTAATCAGCTCAGATCAAAGATGCTTGATTTGTTCCTATGCTTCCTTGTCCCTGTCACCTCGTCCCTGTTCTGCCTTTTCTTCCCCCCCTCCCCCCCCAACTTCTTTTTCTCTCAGACACTCATAAACCAGAGTCACTTAAAGATAATAGCTTCTTCAAAAATGCAACTCCACAGGATTTAATTAAACTGTACGTTGCAGACTGGCCTGGGGAGCTAAAATACTGTGAGATGAATCTTTGTTCAGTGTGATCATGGGATTCTAGCGGCTTCAAGGTGTCAGAGACCCAAGTGCATTAACAGCCAGGGTTGACTTGTTGGTTGTACAGATTTAGTGGATTAAATGATATGACCTTGACTCTGGTTTTGTACTCTCTCCTGGATTTCGTATCTTTAGGGTGGACCTGAATAGCTACCATAAACTCCAAGGTTACTTTAATAACCCTTCGGGCCTTGAACTCCAGTGCTACAACACTGGGATATTGTTGCAGATATTAAGGTGGAGGCACGGGAGATTGTTTTGTGAATGGGTGTTCCACATCCCATGATATCTCTCAGAGTCCTAGGACAATGTGAGTTAAAATTCATGAGCACGGTTGTTGCTGCATTCCGTCCTTAACTTTACATATTACGGACTTCCCATGCAAAGACATTATTCGTCAAAGTCCTTGGCTTCCAGAATTATATCTGACACCGACACACTTACTATATGCTAGGGGCTACCAAAACAGCTGATCTACAGTAGGTTCTTTATCTTTTACAATAGCACCCCATGCTAGGTACTGCTGTTGTCTCTAGATGTGGGCTGGACCTTAGGTAATTTGGCGAAGGGGTTTAGCAGTAAGTGGATTCGGGATCTCCAGAGAAGCGGAGCAGTAGGCTCAACAGATAGATGGATAAGTAGATACAGGTAGAACAAGGATTGGCTTAAAGGAAGCCAGAGCACAGCCAGTCTGAAGAGCCACAGTCAGCAACCTGACAGTGAGGTCAGCTTATTCTGAATCAAAAGGCACAGAGACTTGGGAGAGAGAATTGTGTAAGTCTAACCTGAAGGTAGAAAAGAAAACCCCCCTTCCAGCTTGAAGGTAGTCATACAGGAAGAGTTCCTTCTCGTTGTAGTAGGCTCAGACCTTCTGTCTCTCTTATCCTCTTCGTTTGGGAAGCTGCTAACCTCCACTTCCTGTTTACTCAGGTAGTTAATTTTATGTCCTTCTCAAGTCTCTGATGGGGTTGAAGACCAGGTATAGTTTAGTTTGACAATTAAGCTTAGTTGTTTAGGAGTTAAGATGTTTTTAGGTCTAAATAGATGTTTTAAGTTGACAGAGACGAGATATGATAGATATTGATTTACATTTAGATTTTTAGACTCACCAACAAAGGAAAGATGTTTTCTTCAAAGTTGCCAAATACAAATAGTCAAAACACTATGAATGTAAAGTTTATATAATTCCTGATTATTTCATGGTTCTTCTTGCTGTATGTAGTTTTGTAGTTTATTGTATATATGTGTAATAATATAAATTTAGATGTAAAAATTAATAAATATAAAAAATAAGAAAAATTGCCAGGATGAGGCTACCTGCACTAGGGAGGGCAATTTCCTTTATTTAGTTTATTGATACAAGTATTGGTCTCATGTGCAAATCCAAACCCCCTTACAAACATGCTCAGACTAAAATTTGACCAAAATCCCTGGGGCAACTTCTGTCCCACTCAAAGTAACACATAACACAGCACATAGATGATGGGTCCAGACAGCTTAGCTCCAGAGATCATAGATTATTATGCTAACTAACGCATTTATTCAGGTGAGGATTTTATATTTCTCTTTTTCAGAGATTTTCTTTCTTCCTTTCCTTTTTTTTCTCCTGACTCTGTAGTCAGGGTGGTCTGGCCTCGAACTCATGACTCCCCTTCAGAGTCTAGATTGCTGGATTTCCAGAATCTATAATCACAGATGACTTCTACTTTTCAAAAAGAACAAGTGCAAACATTTTCTCATAAAAATTGGGAAACCCTTATAGAGAGTTTGCTACTAGGATGGTTGTTATGTGTTACTTCTTTGTATCACAATAATTAAATACCCAAGAAAACAACCTAAAAGGAGGAAGGTACACCTGGACTCACAGCTTCCGAAGGTTTAGTTTGCTAGGGAGAGCAAAGCATGGTGGAGTCTCTGACTTCATATCACAATGGGCCACAGAGCAGAGACAAGGGCAGTGTTGGTGCTCTCTAATGATTCCCTTTCATCCTATCTGGGCACTAGCCCAAAGAACAGTGCTGCCCACATATTGGGTGGGCTTTTCTCCATCTTTTCTTTCTATAAATGACCTCACACATCAGAGATACATCTCAATTTCCTAGCTGACTCTAGCGTTAGTGAAGTCAACCATGAAGGTTGGACAGACAAACTTCCTTTTAAGAGAAAAAAAAATCTTTATTCTTTAATATTTCAAAATGGCTCTAACTAGATCTCTGGTTTCCTCATGCTGAAGCTCATGTATTATAAACCTGATATCTTACAAAGCAGGCAAGGGAAAACAGATATTCTTTCCTGTTCTTTCCTAGAGCCTTACACACAAAGAACTGTCACCTGGCTACAGGTCTCCAGGTTTAGCTCTCTAGCCTGACTCAGCTCCTCTTGGAATATGCCAGTTAATACATGGAAGGAAGACCCTACTATTTTACCAGGTACTCAACACTCAATATAAGTGTATGGCAATGTAGTAGATGTCAATCTGTGACAAAGTCTTGGAAAAAAAAAAACGATAGGCTTTCCAGGACAGGTGTCATTGAACAGGCAGTTGCATGACATGAGGGTAGAAGTAATCAGATGAGAAAAGAGCCATTTGGTGGGAACTGCATGAGTAAAAGTTGGGGACCTTGACTCATTGCTGCACTTAAGGAATAGGATAGTTAGAGTAAAGTGACTATGTAGGGATAGGAAGGTGAGGATGGGTAGCCTGGGCCAGGTGACACAGGGTCTTTAGACTAATGGGAAAGCCTACGACTTTGGATGAGAATACAGTGGGAAGACTTGAAAAGGAAATAATATGATTGGGTCCATGTTTTAAAGAACTTCTTTGGGGGATTTGATGGTGAATCGTCCCCTCAGAGCAAATGTAGACGCCTCAAAGCTAATTAGACACCCGTTGTTACCCTCCAGATGAGAAGTGATGGTGTCACAGATGGGGCAGGTGGCAACGGATGTGTTGAGCAGTATTTGGATCTGGGTTATATTGGGGAAGTAGTGGCGAGGGGGCTTTGTTGGTTTGATCACTGTGTGCTACAAGCCAATTTGGCTTCAATATAAGACTTCTGTAAAGGTGAGTTTTGAAGCCCAGTAGAGTTATGTCAAGAGAGCCGTTTGCACTAAGTGGTATCTATGGTCCCTTTCCCCAACACAGTGATTTTAATCCCTGTGCTACAAGCTGCCTGAGCTATAACAACTCAACTCTTTTATCAGCTGCAGTAACACTTTACTCCTCCTGTCTGCGAAGCTTAGCATATCTTTATGTATTTATCTCCTGATCTGAGTGAATTTTAACAGCGACATTCTTAGTCCCTGCAATAGAAACTGCTGGGAGAAACTCAATGAGTATTCAGCAGATTCATGAATGTGAAGGATGCTGTGTCACAAAACTAGAGGAAAAACCTTCGAGGACGAGTATCTGTTATGTAAATATGGAGGGAAAGAGGCCATGGGAAAGAAAAAAAACATGTAACATAATATATTATGTAAATAACCTTCAGAGAAGGACCATAGAAAGGATTATTTCATTTAGCTGTATCAGTGAAAAATTGCCTGGCTTTATAACAGAAAAAAAATTTCCTCTAATCCACTTTGAAAAATGCTTGCTCCATGTATTATGCATGGCATTTCCAGGCTGCCAAATTCCTGATGGAGCTGGTGATTAGAAGACAAAGCGGCCTCGCCCAGTTCTTTCTTTCTTGGCTTTGCCTCAGCTTTCCTTCCTCTGAATGGCCTCATGAAAGTCAGAGACAGAGAGCAAGAGAGATATGCATCACAGGTAGTTGGTCAGGTTAAGGAGGAATAAGTAACATGAGTGTATGTCAGTTATTGAAGGGCTGGTTGACAGAAGGAGAAGGAGTGAAGAGGGTCAGGAAGCCCCAGTGGTACCTGCAGAGTTGAAGGTCCACTTTAATTGCCTCCGTACCACATAAAATGAACCTTTGTTTTTTATCACAGATAGTTATAATGAGCAGATGTTCAATTTTCAACCAGTTACTGTATCATGTTACTTTAGTTGGCCCAATGAGGACCCAGGGCTGCTGAAAGGCAAGGATATAACGGTTATGTGTGTATATGTATGCATGTAGTGTGATAGAGTGAAAAGTGGTAATTTACTATGATTGCTTTTGAAGTTCACCATAATAGATTCCTTCTGAGCATTCAGGTTGTGCTCCAACAGGACGTGAGGTGACACAAGTAGGCATTATTTAATTCACTGGTATGAAAGTGAGCAGCAAAGGGAGATGAAGTGGGTATTAATCAGAACAGTATGAGCTTTGAGATACCTACATCTTGAGATACTACATCTAAATCCATCTCAGGGATCTTCTGGGAAATCAACTCCCTGTTTTCAGCTGGCATGAACAAAAACACATCCATAGATTCCCAGGAGCCCACGTGGCAACACACTTCTCGGTAGGATACCTCGGAAACAAATCCCAGGGCAAGTCAACACCCTTTGGAACTCATTGGATAAGTTCTTTGGTAGACCATTAATTCTACCAAGTCTCCTGAGTGCTGTTAGTAAGTGCCTCAAGGTACAATGCATGCCTTACTAGTGTCTCCACCACTTTCCATCCTCCTGTGTTCCAGAAGAATTGGAACAACAGAGACACTGAAAGGGCTGTTAATTTCTATGTAGCTCCTGTGGCATATCTATGTCCATCTACATATCATACACACACACACACACACACACACACACACACACACACACACACACACGTATACACGTAAATAACTGACACCACATGCTGGCAAAGATGTGGAGAGAGAGGAACACTCCTTCATTGCTGGTGGGAATGCAAACTAGTACAACCACTTTGGAAATCTATCTGGCGCTTTCTCAGAAAACTGGGAATAGGGCTTCCTCAAGACCCAGATATTCCACTCCTTGGAATATACCCAGAAGATGCACTACCACACAACAGGGACATATGCTCAACCATGTTCATAGCTGCCTTATTCATAATAGCCAGAACATGGAAACAGCCTAAGTGTCCCTCAGTAGAAGAATGGATAAAGAAACTGTGGTATAGTTACACTATGGAATACTACTCAGCTATTAAAAACAAGGAATTCCCGAAATTTGTGGACAAATGGATTGAACTAGAAATTATCATAATGAGTGAGTTCACTCAGAAGCAAAAAGAGTAAAATGGTATATACTCACTTATATTGAGACACTAGTCCAAGGGGTACGCCCCCATGAAAAACTTTACCTACCAGGAAAGTGGGTCAGAGGGGAGGACATCCTATTGAGACTTTAGGGGTGAGAAGCCTGGGAAAATGAGGAAATAGAAGGATCCAGAGGGTCCTGGAAAACTACAGGCAGGTCTGGGCCCTGGGGTCCTCCTCAAACTATGGCACCAGTCAAGGAAAATATAGGCAGTAAACTTCGAACCCCTACCCAGTCTAGCCGATGGGCAGGACATTCTCCACCATTAAGTGGAGAAGGAGATCTGACTTTCACACAAACTCTGGTGCCCCATATTGGACCATGTCCCTTGGATGGGGAGGCCGGTAGCACTCAGAGGAAAGATAATAGGTCACCAAGAAGAGACTCGATACCCTAGGAGCATATACAGAGGGAGGAGGTCCCTCTCAGTCACAGACATAGGGGAAGGGAGTAGGGGGGAAGCGGGAGGGAGGAAAGAAAGGGAGGATACAAGGGATGGGCTAACAAATGAGATGTAATATGAATAAATTAATTAAAAAATGATAATTAAAAAAAGAATTGAAAAGTTGCTTTATATATTATTGACTCTGGGCTGCTGGAAGTTATATATATGCTTATATATGTATATATTTTATATATAATAATGTATATAATCCCCAGCATGGGACACACACACACACACACACACACACACACACACACACACACACATACTTTTCGATAAATGCACTTATTTATGTTATTTCCATCCCTCCCTCTCTTGCCTCCAACTCATCCCATGTTTCCCTAGTCTCTCTCAAATTCATGAACTCTTATTTTTAAATTCTGATTTGTGTACACACACACATACATACACACACATACACACAAACACACACAAAACACTCACATACATAAACACACACACTATTAAACAAAGAGAAACACAATCTACTGAGTTTAGTATTTCTCATATGTATATGTGTTTAGGACAGATCACTTGATTTTGGATAATTAATTAGATGATCTGTCCTGGGGATGACTTATTCTCTATCTCTTAGCAGTCTTGGTCCATCTTCATGTGTGTGTATGTGGTGTGTGTGTGTGTGTGTGTGTGTGTGTGTGTGTGCGTGAGTGTGTCTGCCCCACTTACAACCAGCAACAGCCAAAAAACTCTACTGGTTCTCTTAACTTTTCCTTTTGCAAAAAGAAATTTAACCCATTCTTTCTGTTTTTTCGGGTCAGGGAAACAGAGTGCAAGCATTCTTTGTCTGTTCTGTGTAACCAGCTCCTGTTTTATCTGCTTGCCCTGTAATCGTTTCGTGAACTATTCACTAGGGGCAAAGAGGCAAGGTAAGATTGCGCTCAATTCTTCTAGACCGCTTCCCCCTACTGTTACAGTATTATATTCGAGGGAATTGTAAAGTGAGCTTAATATTAATGCAAGAAAAATTATAAACAGAGAGATAAACTCCCTGCACATACTGAAAATCTTTCCTAAATGTATGTACATAAATTGTCTCTTTTCTAGGGTTTGGATTTCTTGAGCCATGATTGCTCTTCAGTGTCACTGAAAAGTATAAGGTTTCAGAAATCCATCAATCAATCTGTAGATATATCTTAATAGTAGGATGTTTCAGATTTGTTTCCTCAATGACCTATAGTGAATTTGTATAGATAAGTCAGAAGCATGCATTTCATCACTTAATAAAGCCTGTTGTTCCTAGAGGGACTTTCTGTGTAGAATTAATGACCTAATTTATACTTCAATTCAATTAATTATTTTAGGAAAATGATCCAATGTGAAAAGCTGTTAAGAAATTTCTCCACATGTTGAATTGGTAAGACCATAAGACAAGATGTGTTTTTGTTAAGTGAACAATTATCAAGGCCAGTCTTTACATGATTTTACAGGCTCAAAATGTTTGTTAGTGTTGAATTTTAGAATTTTATACCTATTGATGTTATGATCTTATTTTTCCTACTCAGTGACTATAATGGTTGAATCTCTCTTATAACCTGGCCTGCCCTTCCTATCACATTCTTATACTTGGCATCTTAGCGTAAAGGAACATTTGGTATTTGCTTAGTTATCATTCATGACCACCTCAGTTCTGGAAACCCAACTTTCCATTTCCTTTGCAAGCCCTACTTTATGACCCACTACAACCTATGTCTCTTTTGAAATGACTGTTCCTTTTCTTCCAGGGCTAGCATAGTTATTCTCTACAGCGGCTGCACCTTAGTATCTATGCAGAACTTTGTACGCACCTCAGAGCTTGCTTGTCCCCTTCCACGCATTCATTCTATGCATGTGATTCTCACAGCAATCTGAACAGTGGCCAGCAACACCCTTCCCAGTCTCTCTAGACATATGTGCTAATGTCTCCTTTCATTCATAGCAGGAAGATGCTTGCTGATACAGAAAAGTGTCTGAGAGAGTGAATGGGGCAGCTAGTTCACTCTTTGAATCTAGCAATGTAGTGATGCTTAGGAGGTGGTAACTCTTAGGAGACAGAACCTACGGGGAGGCCCTTATTACGGGTGTCTATTCTAGTTCTATATTTGTTACAGTGACAAAACACACTGACCAGAAGCAACCTGAGAAAGGAAGGATTTAGTTGGCTTATCATTCTGTTAAGTCCATCATTTCAGGGACTTCAAAGCAGTAACTCAAGCATCTACTCACACCATATCCACAGTCAAGGTCAAAGAGAGAATGTGAGTTCCTTTGGACTTGCTGCTTCTACTCAGCTAGTTTCCTTCACTCTTGTACAGTTTAGGTCTCAGAACTCGGGAATGATGCTACCACAGAGGGCTTTTCTACATCAGTTACCAGTCAAGACACCCCTACAGTCCAACCAGGTTCAGACAAGTCCTCAACTGAGGCTCTTTCCCCAGATTCTAGCTTCTGACAAGTTGACAGTTAAAAACAATAGTTGCAGATATGGGGAGGGATTGTTGGATCCCAACTTTTCTTGATTTTGTTTTGGAGAGAAGAGATCTTTTTCCAGTATGCATCCTGTCATGTATCATGAGGTCCTCAGTATAGCATCCATCATGAGTTGTAGACTTTGAGCCTAAAATCTGTGAGCTTTAAAAAAATGTCATTTTCACCAGGTGTGGTGGCATGCGCCTTTAATACCAGCACTTGGGAAGCAGAGGCAGGAGGATTGCTGTGAATTCGAGGCCAACCTGGTCTACAAAGCAAGTTTAGTACAGCCAAGGCTACACCAAGAAACTCTGTCTCAAAACAACAAAACAACAACAACCAACAACAACAACAACAACACCCTTCCTTTTCTAATATCCACTTATAACTGAGTGTATACCATATATGTCTTGCTGGGTCTGGGTTACCTCACTCAGTATGATCATTTCTAGTTTCATCCATTTACCTGCAAATTTCAAGATGTCCTTGTTTTTAATAGCTGAGTGTGTTCCATTGTGTAAATGTACCACAGTTTCTTTGTCCATTCTTTGGTTGAAGGACATCTAGGCTGTTTCCAGCTTCTGGCTATTACAAACAACACTGCTATAAACACAGTTGAGCAGATGTCCTTGTTGTATGGTGGAGCATCTTTTGGGTCTATGCCCAGGAATGGTATAGCTTTTCTGAGAAAGCACCAGATTGATTTCCAAAGTAGCTGTACAAGTTTGCACTTCCACTAGCAATGGAGGAGTGTTCTCCTTTCTCCACATCCTCTCCAGGATGTGTTGTCATTTGAGTTTTTGATCTTAGCCATTCTGACAGGTATAAGATGGAATCTTATTTGCATTTCCTTGATGACTAAGGATGTTGAGCATTTCTTTAAAAGTGTTTCTCAGCCATTCAGTTGCTCCTCTGTTGAGAATTCTCTGTTTAGCTCTAGACCCCATTTTAAAAATTGGGTTACTTGGTTTGGTGATGTTTAATTTCTTTAGTTCTTTATATATTTTAGATATTAGCCCCCTTATTACATGTAAAATTGGCAAAGATCTTTTCTCAGTCTGTAGTATGTTGCTGTGTTCTGTTGACAGTGTCCTTAGCTTTACAGAAGCTTTTCAGTTTCATGAGGTCCCATTTATTAATTGTTGATCTTAGAGCCTGAGCTATTGGTGTTCTGGTCAGGAAGTTGTCTCCTGTTCCTATGAGTTCTAGGCTCTTCCCTACTTTTTCTTCTAACAGATTTAGTGTGTCTGGTTTTATGTGGAGGTCTTTAATCCACTTGGACTTTAGTTTTGTGCAGGGTGATTAAATATGGATCTATTTGCATTTTTTCTGCTCTGAGAAACTCCACCCAGTGGGGAACAGATGCTGGGCCTTCACTGCTGGACTCTGGGGTGGAGCACTGACAGTGGTATGGAAGAATAGGGTAATTAAAGGAACCAAAGGGTTCAGGAGTTCCACAAGGAGACCATCAAGGCCAGAAGATCTGGACCCAGAGGGACCTGCATAAATTGTCATATCAACCAATGACAATGAATACAATAAAACTAGATGCCCTGTTCAGATCGAGCAAATGGACAGCTCATTCTTCACAGTTGTAGGGAGAATGGGGATTGCCTGTGACATGAACTCTGGTCCCCCAGATTTGATCACTTCCCCTTAATGGGCAGGAAGGGGAATCAGGCTATCTGGATGATACCTGATATGCTGTGGCCATATGGTGGGGAGGAGGTCCCCTTCTGTCAGAGGTCTAGGGGAGGAAAATAGGTCAGAAGAGGGAAGGAACAGGAAGATGCAAGCAAGGAGATAACATTCAGCATGTAATCTGAATAAATTATAATAAATTGAAAATTAAAAAATGACAACAAAAATACCTCCCTTTTCTTTATTAAGTTAGCCTGCCTCAGGTATGTCATTGTGGTAATGTATGTTACCACATGGCTTGGTTGACTGGCATTAAGGGTTTCTTAATGAGGCATATGGAAGAACTACTCCAAAGAAAGAAGGAAAGAAGGAGAAAGAAGGAAAAGAAAGAAAAAAGTAGGGGGAGGGGAGGAAAGAAGGAGAGAAAAAAGCAAGCAAGCAAAGGAATTTTATTTGCCTATTTCATTCCTGCCTAATATTTCTCATTGGCTCCTGCATGTAGAACATTCCAGGCATGTCTAGATTGTCATATAATGGCTTCATTCATGTCATTTGGGAAAAGAGGTTCTATAAGCAATGGTGTAGAATTTTATCAACATTCTTATTTAGACCATTTCTCTGTGGTGCCTTGGCTGTCCTGGACTCACTTCGTAGACCAGCCTGGCCTCAAGCTCACAGAGATACGCTTACCTCTGCCTCCCTGAGTGTTGGGATCACAGAAGTGCACCACCACTGCCTGGCTTATCAATATTCTCCGGTGCATGTAACGTTAGCTATATTTCTGTCACTATTAAAAAGTACCTAAGATGTCAGGGCAGGTGAGCTGGTGCTGCCTGGGTAACAGCTGGCCCTGTCACAATGACACGGGAACAGGAGAGCGGGCCCTGCCCTGAGGACATGGGAATGGGCCCTGAGTGGGCTCTGAGTGGACCTCTCCCCATCATCTACTCTGTGTATGACCTGCTGGAACACATGAAGGGGCCGGACCTGAAGATTCAAAGATTAAGAATCTCCTTGATACATGGTAACAGTGGGATATCTGACAACAGTCCCAGTGAGGATCCAGTAACTGTAGTGTAGGCCTCCAACCAGACCCATGACTCATAGCAATGAACATTTGAAAGTAAACATATGTGGACAAAAGGCTATATTGCGTGATACACTACAGCTTCTGTGACAAGATTTTTTGTTTGTTTTATTTTACTGGGGAGAGGAGAGAGATTTTGCTGCACGATGTGTAAATCATAGACATTCAATAAAAGTATATCTCTATCTATCTATCTATCTATCTATCTATCTATCTATCTATCTATCAAAGAAAATAACTTTAAAAAGGAACTATTTATTTTGGCCCAGGCTTCAAAGGTTTCAGTTCATGATGTGCTGGTTGGTCTCATCTCATCTTCCATGAGAAGGAGATAGAGCAGAACTGATCATCATATGACAGCCTGGAAGGGGACAGGAGAGAGGAAGGCAGGGAGGTGGGGGCACAGAGAGACAGAGAGACCAAAGAGGGCAAGCCCTCAGTGACATACTTCCTCTAAGTAGGTCCCATCTCTGAAAATTCCTACCACCCCATGGTAGTGCGTCGAGCTGGGGACCGCTTAAGTCCACGAGTATGAGCATTTCAGAGTTGCTCTAAATCCAAACCGAACAGGTACCAGCCTAGAGAAAGAAACAGCTGATGACAGAATCTGTGATGACCTGCAGGAGTATAGTCCCATATGCTGTCTGAAATAGAACTTAGACTTCTTTTCCCATCCCCAATTAGTTTCCCCGTTCCCTGGATGCTTGGTAAAACTGCCAGCCAGAGTGATCTTACCAAAAGCCAGGCTGTCTGTATGCTTTCTCTAATGTGCTTAAAACAAGTTCATCATAAATAAAGGACAAAATCTCAAGTTCTCACTTGTGTGAGAAGACCTCTCTGCTCTTATCTAGAGAATCCTCTTTATGCTAGAACTCCAGGATCCTTCCGATTCTTGCTATCCTTGGTACCTACGCCTGCATCCACGTGAAGATCCCGCAAATGCTGTCCTCTGTACCTGCAGTACTCACCCTGATTTCCTCCTGGCTCATTTCCCACCCTTTATTTCTTTGTCGTTTTCAGATTACTTCTCCACGAGGCATTCTACAGCACCAAGAACTGGGACCGATTCAGTTCTTCTCGCCTGTCTTAGTTTCTTCTAGGCATGCGCAGTCGACATTTGACTGCATTTCATTGTCTCAGCCATCTTCCAGTCAATATAACGTTATCTCCATGGGAACTGGGACTTTGTCTAGTTTATTGTTGTTTCCTCAGTAACCAGAGAGATGCAGACTCATAGTAAACCTTACGGAGCGAATTGATTCTGGAATATGAAGTTTAGGTACCAGAAGGGTAGAGACAGCAGCAAGGATAAAGGTGTGGACCGTTGGTCCGGATGTGTCCCCATACAGCTCTATTCCTTCTGTCTCTTTATACTGCAAAGTGATCTATCTATTCCTTATAAGCTGAAGAAAATTCCATTTAAGAAACCAGTGGCAGCATTAACAATGTGCTTTGTGAGCCGATTTGTCCAAATTCTCGTTCGTTAGCCTCAAGGCAGGATCTAGAGGTCTGAGAATTGTTCAGGGTGCCATCGTATTGGGCAGTTCCATTCTTAAAGTTTGGTCTGCCGCTTCAGGTCGGTCTGGCTTTTTTGTTGTTGTTGTTGTGCCAGAGACTCGAGCCAGAACCCCTTGGGAGCCCAAAGTTCTGTGGCTAGAGAGGCAGGTGGCAGGGCCAGTCCACAGATTTCTTTAGGCAGTCCTCCTTTGTGTGACCGGAGCCTGTGGACCACAGCTCTCCGCAGGGCAATGAGAAGAAAATGTCCTAATAGGGACTTTGGTTTGCAACATCTGTTTCATTTGGGTAATTTTAGATGGCAAAAACCCACCTCACAGAACAGGAGGGCTCCTATCGTCTAACAAATGATTGCTTCAGTGTCTCTAAGCACCCGCCACTGTAATTAATAGAGTGAAAGGGCTGAGAAGAAATAGGAGCCCATTAAGCTCAGGAAGCAGCATGCTTTAGGGCAAACTGACACAAGAGAAGACAGTGTAATGGGTTTTCTCTCTTAGAAAAGCCTCAAATAGGTCTTTCTCTCTCTCTCTTAAAAAAAAAAAAACATAATAGTGAGCTTAAGCATTTTAATATTTAGGTTAACCTTTCCTTATCCAGATTGCTTAATGAAGCCCCAGCACTTCCCAGATGAGAAACAACCTTATCCAAAGAACTTAACAAGGACAAAAAAATCAAATCTTAAATATACCAACCAAGCCGCATTGTTACTGAGACATTTTCCCAAAGACAGCAGTTAACAGAAATTACAGCACTTTGATTCAAATTTCTTGGTGGAAACATGAGGAACATTAGCAGTCACTAATTGCTCTGCATAGAGGATTTTCTGCTTTCTACCTCTCACAGTCATCTCTAGCCCTTGCAGCCAGAGCTTAGTAGGTACATATGGAAATAAAGGGATGCCTATAGATGCAGACCTTAATGGCAAATGGGAGCTGTAGCCATGGTTTTGTAAGACGGGGAGCTCCCCCTCATCTAACGACATTCATTCTATTTTTAATATAAAAACAAAAGCCTTCCCACAGAAAGCAAGACGTCAGGGTGATTACTGGAGAATTTATGTGAGCTCAAGAGCAATCTAAATGGGCTTTGTCAAACCTAATGCCTACTTGTGAGGCTCCATGTGGTAAATAGAACACTTTGACATGCATTATCTCATTTGGTCCTCAAAATAATCCCTTCTGAACTGAAGCTCCAAGTCTTCCTGAGACCCAGAAACTGTTTTGAAGATACGTTATTGTCTCCTGGAGCTTGATGCTATTTCAGAGTGGGGATGAAATGTTTTGGGCATCACAGCCTTTGTGATGGTGGTGGTCTGTGGATTTCGGTCATCCAACCTTTCTGCCAGGCCTTAGTGTGGGACTCTTGGTTTGCTAAGATCTATTTCTTGGGTGTTGGTATGCTGGAGTGGCATATTTCACTGTGCTAAGGTAATCAGAAGAGAAGGCATTATACTGGGTTGACCAACCTTTTTTGTATCTCAAGAGTGTGGCGGGGCAAAGGTTTATGTCTTGCTTAGAAAGATGACTTCAAATCCAGAGGACTTACAGGGGGTACTTCATTTGTGTCAGGTGATGAATGCTCCCTACCGAAAGCATGCACTTCTCCAGTCATATTGATAAGACTCCGTGTTGAAGATACTGAGATGCTTGCCCTGGGAATGACAGGCATCATTTCCAGTTACCCAAACACAGAAGTCGAATCTCTTTATGTGCCAGGAGAGAGGAAAGCCAGTTATGGATGACTCAGGGAATTTCTGCTGCACAAGCTCTTTCTTTTGTCAATCACCATGCAAACATTAAGGTTGGAACTTTAACCTGGCATAGACAATAGGCAAACCAGTCAAGGCCTGCATCCTTCTTCCACTGAAGGCATTTCTTTGTTTGCTATATGAAGACAGAAGCCACTCCTTTATAGAACAGTGAAGAAGACTATGGTTATTTTCTACATGATTCCAAAGCACCCAGTGTATTCAGTGGACTTAGCAGGTGAGATAAATTGGCCTGGGAGGTTTGGTAGTGTATAGAATGGAGAACTCTTTGACTATCTGTAGTGTTCACTGAACAATACTTTGTGGTCCTGGCCTTTCCCTTGCATAGCCTGGAAAATGGCAGCTAGTATGAAAAAGAAGAAGAAGAAGAAGAAGAAGAAGAAGAAGAAGAAGAAGAAGAAGAAGAAGAAGAAGAAGAAGAAGAAGGCAAAAGGATAAAGAGCTGTGTGTGGTACTTGGTGTTTTACGGCTTCATGCCTGCAACCCAACTTTCATCTAGTACAGCTGTGACCTTGACCTTCACAATGGCTGACTTAACCAAAGGAGACGCTGCTAGCTCCACTTACTAGTGAACTTCCCTGCTGGTGGCCTTGTCAAAATCATCGTGATGCCGTGCTCAGTCTGCTGCTTTCTACCACGAGTCAGGCAGAAAATTCCCAGAGTAACTTGCAATGGTCCAGTTCTAGCTACCCAAACTCGAACCAGTGTCTTGCAGCCTAAGAAATAAGATTTTTATAAAGAATTCCAGCCTGTTCTGATGCTTGCTGGCAGCCGCTTGCACTGAACTGAGAGAACATGGGCTGGCTGTGGAACGGTCACAATCTTCCTGTGAATTCTGAGCAGCCCTAAGAAATACCCTCATTGATTTGTAATTTGTTCAATATCCTTTATAAAGGGCTTGGGGAACAGAGTGCTTAGTAAACACACAATAGGCTTTTCCACACTGCACTGCTAGAGGTGGCTGTAAATTCTCTAAACACTCTTTACCAGGGCTTTAAGCATTTCTCCTAGTTAATATTAAGGGCGTTCCACCCATCCCATTTACTGGTGCCCTTTAGGATTGTGGAAAAGAACACTTGGCCCTCAATGAGAACAATGGAAAGTAAGTTGAATGAATCCCAGAATGGCATATTTTACTTGAAAAACATGCATTATGCTTTCCCCCAAGTAAACTGCATAGAAAAATGTAAATGAAGCACAAAGCGCTTATGAATTAGGCCTTAAGCATTTTCTTTTTAGCATATAAACTGCCACTAAGGCTGTGATAGGAATGCATTCTCTACTATTTTTCAAACTGTAATTACGTTTCCCGAGTAAAACTCAAATGCTTGCTATGGTCCTGTTGCAACCGCACCAGACAGGTAATAATTGGAAAATTCAAAGCAGAGACTTATCTCCTAAATGCTAAGAGGTGGGGCTCCTCAGTGTACAGAAGAGTTGACATTAAATATAAACGGAACCTGGCGATCCTCTGTGATGTTAATTTTGCATCTGGAAGTGTGTTTCAAAGCTGCAACCCTTTAAAAAATGTATCAGAATAAAAGACAAATGATAATTCTGTCCCCAACCTTCATCCTAAAATAGCTTATAATCTCCATCCCTGTATCCAACAGCCTTCCCGCCCCCACCCGCACATACTCTATTCAGGTTGGAATATGATGCATTTAAGTTCTAGAAAAGCAAATTAACTTATTTAAATAGTACTGGAATAAGATGAAGCCCCAAAGAGCAACACTCTCTGGAAAGCATT
>OU015756.1:37083452-37133808 GCA_907169655.1 Acomys percivali | reverse complement strand
TTTCTTTCTTTCTTTCTTTCTTTCTTTCTTTCTTTCTTTCTTTCTTTCTTTCTTTCTTTCTTTCGTGTGTGTAGGTGTGTCAGTTGAGATTAGCTTGTGTTGCCCTCCCACAGCAGAGAATGGTTGTTCCTCGTGTTCACACTAGCACACTAGCAGCCCTCCCTAGCCTGGTTTCCCCAGCGTCATAGAGACTTGGTGGAAATGAGATAATTTTATGCTTTTGTTTGGTCTAGATTTCTCATTCTCAGTCCCTAACGCTGTTCATATGCTCTTGTCAGACCCAGAGTAACAATGGCTAATGTTGGTTCCTGATATAGCACTTTAAAGGTTGCCTTGATTCTCTTACATCTCCCTGCCTAAAATGTGGATACCTCTGTGGACAGGAATCTGGTAACCTCGTTTCCCGTAATAGCGCAGTGATCAAACATAAAGCTAAGCACTCACCAGTGGCTCCCAGGGCCCCACTCTCCCAAGTGAGTGTAGAGTGATTCCACTCTCTCAACTTCATGGTGCCTTTCGTGGCCCCGAGCCCCAAAGTCCGTGTCCAAGGTGACTTGCAAATAGGTGATAACTGAAAGAGAGTTGGTAACATTTGCTGATCACCTACTATGTTCCAGGCCCCCATACAGTAAGTCTGTTTCTTGAGTTCTGACAGGATGATCTTACTCATTAATTTTGTGCATGAGAAAGGCAAGGTTAAGTCACTGACCCTGAGAGACACAGAGCCGTTGTGGCCGCCTTTGTTTGCCTCAGAGCTTGAATTTATTTTTATCAGTTCAGGATATGTTATTATCACCCTATCCTCATATTTCCTCTGAGGATATTATTAATGTTTACAGCATGGATACAGCGACACTTAGACAAATGTAGCATTTACTTGCATAGTTTCTACCCTGAGGGAGAAAAAAATCTTTTAAAATAAATTAATAAAGTGATATGGCATCCCCAAGTTTTTTTCTTCAAATTTTAAAGGAGCTTATAGGCTAGCCCAGAGGCAAACCCCAGAATTTAGAAAGGAGAGCAATTGCCTGCATAGTCCAGAGGGTCAGACACATCTCCAATCTAGTCCTGGTATCTGGGGCGGCAGCGGGGGTAGGGTGGGGGGTGGTGGATCTGGAGATAGAGAACTGAATTTTTTTTTTTTTGTTTTTTTGAGACAGGGTTTCTCTATGCAGCCCTGGCTGTTCTGGATTCACATTTTAGACCAGGCTGGCCTAGAACTCACAGTGATCCACCTGCCTCTGCCTCCCAAGTGCTGGGATCAAAGGCGTGTGCCACTATGCCAGGCTTGAATTGTCTTTTCTTAAGCAACGGGGAAACACCAAGGTGTGGGCATTCCTATTTTGACAAACATCCAGGAAAGGGCGACACCTGGATGGACAGAGAGGCTCACCCCAAGCCCCGGTCATCATTTCAGCATGGCAGAAAGCCATGGAACAGCCACACTACTGATGCCTGGTGAGCATCTGGTACCAGCAGGAGATGTCAGGAGCTTTCCCATCGCGATGGTGGCACACACCAAAAAAGGCTAGTGTCCAGAAAAGGTGGTGGCTTTGAATACACACAGAAGCCACCAGCAGAATTGGCAGTGGTCCCTTAGAGATCTGTGCCTAGCGCGAGAAGTAGTGACATCCAGCAGACACAAGAGTCACCCAACACAATGCTTGATACAAACAGGCTGTGTACATGACAGAGTCGGTCCTGGAGACGCAGAAGGCCATGTGGAGGGCTTTTTAAGGGTGGGTCCTAGCAAGTGGGCATATGACACAATACTCACTCTTGGCTGGGCTTAGCTTGCTTTTGGACACGGATTGTCTATTTCTGCTTCTTTGGATAGCTGTGAGGGTTGAATGAGATTGTGTGTGTGTGTGTGTGAAAAAACTGCTCAGTGCAGGGTTTATAATACTGACCAAAAGTGTCAATCTCTTTCTCCTTTCTTTAATCTCTGTGGCTAAGGCTGCAGAATGGACACTCTGCTGCAGTATCCAATCTAAAACACACATTTCAGGAAGACCACAACTATGTGTACAGCCCATCAGCAGCATTAGATAACAAGCCCACTTAGGGTATTTTCTACATTGGAACAGTCCATAATACTTGTGCTAAATGTTTGAGTCCTCTGTATGCATAATGTCTTTAATCCTGTTAAGTGTGTAATATTGCTATCTGTATTTTATATGTGAGGAAACAGGAATCCACAAGGTTTGATAACTTTGCAAGGTTGCATAACAAGTGACAGCTAGAATTCATATTTAACAGGGCCACATGCATAATCCCTACACCTGTCACTCCTATAGTTCTAGGATGTTCAGGTAATAAAACAAATACTGACTTAGTGTTTTCTCCAGGGATGGCACATTCCTAAGTCCCAGGGGCACACTAGTCACACAGCCTCGGAAAATGCAGCGCATGGCCTGACAGCCACACAAAGCAATCCTAGAGTGTTTCAAGATGAGAGCTTTTTCTCAAACAAGGCAGTCCATGAAATTACCCTAACGTAGAAAGGCTATAGTAGCAGAAAGTGCTGGAAGACTCATTTTGGAGCCTTTTATTTATCTAAAAGGCACAGTTACAGCATACATTTGTAGGTAGTTTCAAACTCAAAGATGTCCCTTTACGGGGACCAGTGGGAGACAAGGTTTCTAAGAGCTGAGTGCCTGTAACATTGCTTTCTTGGACAAGAGGTACTGCCTTATTTATGGAGAATGCTTTTCTGATAAGAAACCAAATGTTTGTTTGTTTGTTTTTTTAGCATCAAGTATAGAAGACCAAAGAGAAGTTCTGGGGTTCTTGGTTTTATAATTGGGTGTAATTTCTCTGCAAGCTGATTTCCTCCTGGTCTTACTTTTTAAAAAAATCCTTACCAATTCCGTTTCTCTGGTATGTTTACATGTTTATATCTATCTGAGTACAGCTTTGCTGGCAAACTCAAATCCTTGGTAGTGTACACAGTGAATTTGGAGCTACATTCCCTTAGAGGAGTATCAAGGGGCCTCTATGCTATCCTGGCTCATCCTGCAAAATGACAACAGGCTGTGTAATAGCTAATGCTTGATGCAAATGTTTCCTGGCTAGTTGGAAGAGAGAATGTTTTGTAAGGGAAAGCGTTGCTGTTCTTGTGGGTGACTGATTGATGGAGTGATGACAGTACAGCCATAAAGACCATCATTGTGGCACATTTAATATTGAATTTGCTCCATCGAGGGCAGGCTAGACTTTGATAAACACTTGGCAGGAAGGGAGAGCTTATCGCTTAGTGGGGAGGACAGGGAAGTTTATTTACAAGAAAGCAGGTGTTCCTATCCATCAGGCCTCCTGCGACTAATCCCCCAGGTCAAGTCTGTTCCCTTTAGATGTCATGCTCTACCACACTCAGCATCTGGCAAGTGTGGGGCTCGGCATCTATATCCCCCTGGTGAGGAAAGGAACATGTGGAAAATGGTTCTAGGAGATTTCTCTCCTCCTTAGTCTTCACTACAACCCTAGAAGATGACCACTTCTGATATGCTTCTTTAGACTATGGAGAGACAGTAGAGCACTGGGAGGGTAAGGGTTTGCTCAGGTCACATAGGAGCTAGGGTACAAGATTAGGTATATGTGTGTGTGTGTGTGTGTGTGTGTGTGTGTGTGTGTGTGTGTGTGAGAGAGAGAGAGAGAGAGAGAGAGAGACAGACAGACAGACAGACAGACAGACAGACAGAGACAGACAGACAGAGAGACAGAGAGAGAGAGAGGAGAGAGGGAGCCCCCAAAGTTATGTTTTAAGTTTTAACTACTGTGCCTAAGAGAGCCATAAATCAAAAATGCCTCTAACCTATAACCTCCTTGCCCAAGGACAGATACTTCCTGCAATGTTGGAGGCTGTTGTTTATAGGAGATAACTAGCCAGATGTTTTCACTCCCCTAAACAAGTTTGTTTGACCCAAGGGCAACAGACATGCTTGATCACATGTAGGCAGGACATACCTGAGGATATGTTTGCCCCTAATTGGACCTGGTAAGCTAGGTGAAAGCGTTATGGGTTCACCATTATAAACCTCTGCAAAATGTGACTTGTCATCATTTTATAAGAACCACAGAATGGATCTCACCAGAGTCTGTCATCCTGGCCAGTATTTAATTAAAGCTTGCTTCAAGTCTGGCTCAAAATCTGGTAATGGTCTTATTGGTGCCCAGTGGGTTTATCACGTGACCCTGAATGTGATCACCAAGCTCTCGGAGAACAAGAAGGATGGTACTCAACTCTCTAACAGCAGGGAAGATGATTAGATGCACCACCTTGGCTTTGGGAATGAGGAACTAAGGGGAAACTCAGTCGTTTTGGCTGAAGGATCACAAGGGTAGCCCTGCCTTCTGATGCGAGCTGTATAGGAAGGTGACAAACCTCTTTGATTTCTGGGCTCGTTGTCAACCTCAAAGGGTCTTTGAGAAGCTTGTATATTGATTGACTACAGTTGCATGTGTCTTGTGTTGTGATCAGAAGACAAGGTACCCACAGACCACAGCTGCCATGGGTGCAGCCAGAGGGCAGTTTGCTCAGACCAAAAATAAATCCATCATTTATCACTGAGGAAATGGCCCTCACTCTGGGTCCACCTTCTTCTGACTGGATTAGGAACAAACACGTCAACCCTGGGAATGGATGGGACATGACTCTTCTCTTGATTTGGCTTTAATAATTCAAGAGTTCAGGCTATGGGGTATCTTAAAACGCTACAGTGTGCAAAAAGTCTGTAGTTTTTTTTTTTTCCTAAAGATGCAGCATGGATACTGCCATCCTTCGGAGAGAGCACAAGGCTTAAGTACTATCATTGACCTTGGCCTCTCTGAATCCTCTATGGTCACTGTGGAGAAAAGAGAGCCAACATCATCCATTCTGGATTAGAGAGGTCTTGGCAAGACTTAGAGGGCACCCTGATGTGCCGGAGGTCTCAAGTCACCACATGGGGGTGAGGAAAACCTCTGTGTGTCAGGGGGGACAGGGACTAGATAAACAATGCAAGCAGTGTGTTTACAGATATGCAAATAAGCATGCAAATTAGACTCCTGTCGGCTTCATTTAGAATGTAATTTAAAATTAATTAAAAATTAAGAGGTAAATTAGCAGCTAACATTCAACACCATATGGGAAAATATACATATTTATCAGAATGGCATGTATGTATGCCACATGGAAGGGAGCTAGTTGTAATGTGTGTGGTGCTCCTCCATTTTGAAATTGCATAAAACTTATGTACGGAATATGTGATATACTTCAAAGGTGAGTTTTTAGCACTCCAAGACTTAAACTTCTTTCCAACTTGAGGATTAAATGTGTGCATTTCCTATGCATTGCATTTTTGGTGAGTGTATACCAGAGGACACAGAAAGTGAAGCGATAGAGCAGGTAGAGTTTATGCTATAAAATATTTGTGAACCTCATTTTTCTCAGATGGGGTCACTGAGCACATTCACCCTGGCAGCTTTTTGCATATTGTTAATATGCGATCTATACTTGCAAACTAATGATTTCCTTCTCGAAGCCACCGTGGAGTTCTGGGTGATTAATGAGTTAATGGCTGCATCCACACAAGGCCAAAACAACTCATTGAAAAGTGAAAAATTCAATCACTCCACCGACTGTTTTGTCTACAAAATAACCAAACAACCTCCAGGATTGATTTTTCTTTTTGCTGAATTGATTGCTATTTTTTGGCAACTTCGCTGAATTAACCAATTGTTTGATACAACCAGAGTGTAGCTGAACTCCTTTTGTGAATGTCACAAAATATTTCTTTTTGGAAAAAAATGTATTTTTAGCTGACTGAGATATTTCTACAGTAACCTTTCTCCATCTCTAAAAATACACACATGGAGAGATTTAACATAGGGGCCTCACGTGAGAAAATTAGAATTATTTCTTACTTTGGTTTTCTTGGACAAAGTATTTAATCTTATATTTTAATTGCAAGTTTCCTTTTGAGTATTGCTATGTAGCCCTGGCTGGCATGATCTTATGTCATCCAGGCTGGCCTTGAACTCATGGCAATCTTCCTACTTCCTCTGAGTGCTGGGGATTCCAGGGTATGCCACCATGCCCAGATCATATATTTAAGTTTAATATCAGTATGTACACAGTTCCTTTACAGTAATAAATAATGCAAAATATACTTATGTATAATATATTAATGTATTGGTGAAAAATGTAGAGATCAAAGCTCTGAAATCAACCAGAGTAACATGACGAGAATAGACATACTACAGAAAAGAAAGGAAGAAAGCAACACTAACTGTAATCAAAGCCAACAAGCAAACTCCCGCAAAGAGTGAAAACTTTAGAGGACAGAGAACCCCTCAGCAAATCAGAAGCTTGGAGGTGTTCTCTGCGGGCTGGCATGGTCAGTGTGAGATTGGTGAAGCCAGGCTTGGAACCAAGGCAAAGGTGACTCAAAGGAAAAGGAACAACATCCTCTTGGTTTATCTACACACACACACACACACACACACACACACACACACACACACACACACACACACACACACACACAAACCTCTCCTAATGCAAGGAAACCTTCTGAATTAAACCTGACCTTTTTTTTTTGTTTGTCTCTGTTAGCTTTAATTGCTACAGTTTGAAAAAAAAAAGGCTAACAGACTGAGTAGAACAGGATCTGAGCAAACATGTTAGTGAGCGGCAGGCTGCACAGCACCCTTGAAATGTTGGTAAACATTTGGAAAGGAAATCAAGCAACCTATACCACAGAGTCTTTTGCTTTCTATCCAGCCAGTTCAGAGGTTGTGTGCAGGTGTGCACAGAGAAAAGGAAAGACATATGATTATTATTAGCCTCACACGAATAAAAGACTCACGTTAGAAAGGATTGAAATGAAGGGAAATTGATATTGAATAGACCAAGCCATGGTGGTCACTTATTCCAATCCTCCTGATGTAGAGATGAATCTGTCAAAGTGGAGAAGGAGACAACACACTTAAGGTCATTTTATGCTTTAGGCTGGAGGCAAAGATGCTTCTGGGTCTCTTGACCTGGCTAGAATCTCTCTCTCTTTCTTTCTTTCTTTCTTTCTTTCTTTCTTTCTTTCTTTCTTTCTTTCTTTCAAAAGCTAGTCCTGGGAGCATTACAGCACTGAAGTAAAAGTGAAGGCAGAGATGGGCTCTTTGCAGGTGAGGCTAGGCGATGGTAGAAAGCTCAGGCCAGGCTCAGACGTGGTAGAATTTACGCTAGGCAGGCAGCAAAAGGTCAGATGTGCATTTGGCTTCACTGCATTTCCACAGAGTGTCTGCATAACTCTGCCTCCGCTTGCAGGAAAATTGACAGTTTGTCAGAAGGCACTGCGATTCTGTGGGGGCCAGGCTACATCCATATGCAGCAGGCATGGCTGGAATGTTTGCCCACCGTCTGCCTCTACCAAGGCAAATAGGACTAGGCAGGCACGGCTTATTTCATCTAAGAGCTGCTTTAGCCATAGAACTCTACCTTTGGGACACAGGCTCCTAGGCCCTGGAAGACCTGGAGTTTTACAGGATTTCAATATAGTGTCTATAGGGATAGGATGAGGAGTGAAGACGGTAAGGGTAGGCTGGGCTGGGGGGCTGAGGACTGGAATGCGTTCTGCAGTTCAGGTGGATTTTATGTTTCCAAGAACATGGGGGGAGGGCTAAGGTACTAGGGAGAAAAGTGAGGAGGTATGTTCCTTCTGTTATTATTATTATTATTATGATGATGATGATGATGATGATGCATATAAGGCACCCAGTAAAGAGTTTGGATTTCTGCTGGAGACTCTGGGAGGGATGGGGCCTCACCAGTGTGGGTGGCTACAGAGTTAACAAGGCAGACAGCTGTGTATGGCCAGAGGGAGTCCAGCTAGCACCCTTGAAGGATTCCGATTCCCAGGTTCTGAGTTCATGTTAATGAGGGGAATGAGTTCATAGTCAGTGGATACTGTAGTCTCCTCCCTTTAGAACCCCCATCCTGTCACCCTCTGCGCTGAGCTCCATTCTGGCAGTCAAGCCGGGAGAGAAGAGACTTGTTTGAAACCGGAACAATTTTACCCAGGAGAGACTAGGTATTCCCTAAAGTGGCCGTTTAAATCATTGGATCAAACTAAAGTTAAAGACGGTTAGACATTTACTTAATTTATCTTACTCTAACCAGCAGGTAGAAGTCTGGGTAACAGAAGACTATAGATGAAATAAAAGCACTGCCTTTTCTTGGATAAAATGTCTCTTGGCGCCACCACATCCTGGTGGTATTTGAAGGATATGTAGAAATAATCAGTAAGAATAACATCTGAGTCGATGTCGTGGGCTCAAGATGGGCAACCTGTGTCAGAATACTTTGGTCTCAAGTCTAAGTATGCAGATAAACATACATGCAATTGGAAAAGAAAAAGAAAGCAATTGCATTCAGCAGTGAAATTCTTTTACTTTTCAATAAACCATAATATTTGGATTGATTGAATTTTCTTTGGCCTTTATATTGGAGTCTGTGTTTACAGTGTTGATATAAGTGTGAAAAATTTCCCTCCCAGACTGTCCATTATCTCCTAAGGAGTTGTATTTAAAGACATTTGTTTTGTTTAAGTGAGGAACGCCTCAGGCTAGAAGTAAGTATAGCCTACTGAACAAATGTTGAGGGATGCCTCCATAATGCGAAGGGCCCAGGATGGGCTTTAAAAGGTCAGCAGACGCATGGTGTGCACTCTGATATCCGTTGTACTATGGGACACTTGGGATGAAATGGGAAGGCCAACAAACACTGTTAGAAATAAAGGTTGGAGCCAAGGAGTGGACAGGCAGAAGCCTTGTGATTTGAGAACACTTACCTATTGGGAGATTTAAGATCAGCGTGCACCTCCTGGTCTGATGCTTTGGGCTTGGGAGACACAGGCTTCTTTATGATTGAGGCCAAATGTGAAGATGCAGAGCTTGCAAGGTTCTCCTAGGGACCTGCGATGTGGAATTGGGAGCCCCGGGGCTGCACTGCTTGGATGGCTGTTTTCCTGCTCTGCCTCTCATTAGCCGCCAAGCAGATACCACGGACAGCAATTGCTGAGCCTAGAGAGGACCAAAGGAAACCCAGGGCACTCAGCGAAAATGAAGTGCAGGTGCTGAGGAGCCCTCTAATGCCTGCCTGCCATTGAGGGGAGAGGAAAGGTGTCAAAAGCTCAGAATACCCCCACCCCCCACTTTGTGAGTTTCAAGCTCTCCTGGGCATATTGCAGCGCTCTCTGTAGACTGGTATTTTTAATTTGTTATGTGAGTGTAACACCTGTGTTGGTTCATTCTTACACAAATTCCTGTGGTAATTAGTTTCATAGAATTTTGCCACGTTGGCATATTTCCCCTGCTCCCTTCCCTCTTGGGAAAATCAGAATGAGAAGACAGGTACTCTTATCACAGAGTTTTATTAATAAATTTAATTAACATAAAACAACATTAATCCAGCTGCTGGCACCTGAGGCTGGAGAGCTTTCTCTTGTCACATACCACCCCGTTGCTGATCTGGGATCTGCCAGCAAGCATTTGTGCTCTTTTAAGCCAGATTGATTACAGCGTTCTCCACAGAAGTGAATCCTGGCCCCCGCCCCCACACTTTTAGACATACAGTTCTGTGAGCTTGGACAAATCCATCCTGTTGTATAATTACCAAAATTCAGAAAGAGATCGTGATTATCTAGAAAGTTTTCTCATGCTCTTTCATCTTTCACCTTTTCCCATCTTCAGGCCCCAACAACCACCAGTTCCTGTCACCAGTGTTCGGTCATTAAAAATAAAATCATGTAAGTTCAGGCAGCATGTAGCCTTTCGAGTATGGCCTCTTTGACCCAGTGTTGCCTACTTCCCAGAGTCACCCAAGTTATTGCTTTATCATTTTATTGTTGCAGTTTCTGTTGTATAGATGAGCCTCGGTTTGTTATCCGCTTCCTACTTGATAAGCATATGTGAGTTGTTGCCAGCATCTGGTAATTATGACTAGGTTCACCTACAGCCAATACTTGCATAGCCATATATGTTCATTTCTCTTGTGAACTTATAGTGGGATGGCTGTATCATATGACCATGTGCTGTATATGACCTTTATAGAAACATCCAAACTCTCTGCTTTTTTTTTTATCAGCAATAGGCAGGAGTTGCTCCAAATTTTCCACTAGCACTTTAACTCTTTAATATCTAAAACATTATCTATTTTTATAGGTGTGTTTCACAAATGGATGCCAATGCATATTTTCATGCATTTATTTGCTGCCTACATTTTTCCATGGAGAACTATTGATGGTGTAGGCACATAAAGACATGAGATAGAACAGGATCTGGAAACAGCCCCTATGCAGGTGGGCAGCCAAT
The DNA here is from genome assembly GCA_907169655.1 of Acomys percivali. NCBI lineage: Eukaryota > Metazoa > Chordata > Mammalia > Rodentia > Muridae > Acomys > Acomys percivali. The sequence continues at coordinate 37,123,461 of OU015756.1, read as the reverse complement.
TGTCCACAACCGAGTAGCAAAAAGATAGTTTTTCCCAAGTGGGATTGAAATGCCTGGGCAGCAGTGTTACTAAGACCAAAACACCCCCCCAGGTTAGACCTACACCTAATATAAAAACGATTAGCTCAGAGTGGCCTAAGTGTATATGCCCAAGCTACACAAATTTGAGAGGCAAACACACAGATTTTCGTGGCGTAAGTTAAACAGAGAATTCTCATATAATATAAACACCACAGATCACCATGAAAAAAATTGCTCAAGTTTACCATAGAAGCTTAGAATTGTCCGTCTTTTCGAAGGCACTTTTCCTGTGTGGGTATGAAGGCATATAAAGGTGTTCATACGTGGGCATATGGAGGTCAGACATCAACATTGGGTGTCTTCCTCAATTATTCCCCACTTCATTTATTTATTGTCCTTCTCTCTGTATCTTTCTGTCTATCTATTCATCTATCTACCTATCCATCCATCTTCTTGTGTGTGTATGTGTGTGTGTGTGTGTGTGTGTGTGTGTGTGTGTGTGTTGTGGTATGTACATGTATCTATTTTCATGTATGTGAAGGAGGTCAGAGAGTGATGCCAGATGTATTTCCCAGTCACTATCATTTCCTGTTTTGGGATAGGATCTCTCACTACACCTGCAACCCACTGATTTGGCTAGACTGCGTAGCAGCAAACCCTAGGGATTTTTTTGCAGTGCTGGTAACACACGTGCACTCTTGCATTTAGCTTTGTATGTGGATACTGGGGAATCTGAACTCAAGTCCTCATGCTCTACCAGCAACAATGCTCCTGAATGAGCCATCTCCTCAGCCCTGACCTGAAAGTCACCATTACTAGTGTTTCAAGATCATGTAAAAACCTTGGGCCATATGTACACATGTAATTCTGCAAAGCACTTATTTGATAACAGACTTATATTTAGAATATACAAGGTATGCTGTCAACTCAATTAATAAAAAGACAGCCTGGTAAAATGGGGACCGGTACGAGCAGGCTCTACCTCCCAGCCTACTGGGCTCACCACATGATGTTTCCTTTGGGGTTTCTTCAGTGCTGCTGGTGACAATGTTGAGCAGCATGCATCTTTTAACAGTATGATCTTCTCTGGGATTTGCAGACCCCTGGTTTGTGATTGCTCACCTGCCCTGCCCCACGTGGACTCTTTTCTTACATACGTTCGTCTCTTTCCTCTCCTGTCTTATCTTTTTATTCATCCATATTTTTTCCTCTAACAGAAGGAGTGCCAGCTTTGGCGCTAATGTCTGTATGTCATGCTAATAAAGGGGCTCTTTCTTATGTTGTGAAGGCTTTGATACAGCCAGGGAAAAGCTTTGTTGTTTTGCAGGGGAGGGCTGAGTGTAACATGCTGTGTGAAAAGATAAAGTGGCCCTAATGTACCCTGAGGGTTGAGTGGATGCAGAACCAATCTGTCTAGACAGGACTCTTCCAGCTGGTGTTTTAGGTGAGACTGTATGGAAGCTTCACACTCTTCCATGTGTCCCAGAGAACAGAACGGAGAAGAGCTGGCAGAGACCCTAACACTTGCAGATGTAAAAATCCTATTTAGCAGTATGACAGAAAGCCATAAGAACCCAAATGGTGTGCTTTTTCTCTTAGGAAGGAGAAAGTGAGGAGGGAGGTAGGGAGAGAGAGATGGAGGGAGGAAGATAGAGACAGAATGATATCTATCTATCACACAGGAAGGGAGATAAAGAGATTGATGAGGTGAGGAAAAGGCGGATGGATGTGTTATGTGATCTGAGAGTGGTATCTGAAGACACAATATGGTATGTCTTGTAGTCTGAACTGTTCAGGCTAGCACCCAGTGAGCGGGGCTGCAGTGACTCAGGTGGAGGGTTTCTCATTGCGATGCTGAGTGGGGCTGTGCCCTGACAAGATGCAGTGTGTTCTTCCTCCTTGGGACACACTTTGAAGATGTGAGCTGGACCACCTTTCCTCCTGTAACAGGTCTGGACAGGGAGGCAAAGGGAAACAAACGGCGGGAGAGCTGGGCAAATGAGCTGTCCTGGAGCCTATGTGCCTGCTGTAGCCTCTTAGGGGCAAGAGGCTGGTGGTTCCACACACGTAACTCCTAAGATTAGTTGCTCAGAATCAGCATCACCACCTCAACCTTTTCTTGATGCAGAACTAGTGGGGGCTAACTTTTCACCCCACCTAAGAAGAAGAGCCAAGAAAAGAGCCCCAGTGCTTGTGGGCTTGCTGAGTAAGGAGAGAGTCCCAGCATTCTGTAAGGACATTCACGTCTCAACTGTGGTACATTTACACTATGGAATACTACTCAGCTATTAAAAACAAGAAAATCCCGAAATTTGTGGACAGATAGATGGAACTAGAAATGATCATAATGAGTGAGTTAACCCGGAAGCAGAAAGACTCGCATGGCATATACTCACTTTTAATTGGGCACTAGCCCAAAAGGCATGCCCTACGAAAGTCTTCACTTACCAAGAGATTGGGATAGATGTGAGGACATCCTACTGGGACTCTAGGTAAGAGAAATACAGGAGATGGGGAAATAGAAGGACCCAGAGGGTCCTAGAAACCTACAAGAAGAACATCGTGATGGGTGGATCGGGGCCCGGGGGGTCTGCTCAAACTATTGCACTAACCAAGGACAATACAAGTAGTGAACATTGAACCCCTACTCTGATCTAGCCAATGGACAGTACATTCTCCACAGTTGTGGAGAGCAGGGACTGACTCTGACATGAACTCTGGTGCCCCATATTTGACCACCTCCCCTTAGTGGGGAGGCCTGATGGCACTCAAAGAAAGAACAATCAGGCTACCAAGATGAGATTTGATAGCCCATGACCATGTAGTGGGGGAGGAGGTCCTCTTTGGTCATAGAACTAGAGGAGGGGAATAGGGTGAAAGTGGGAGGGAGGAGGAATGGGAGGAAACAAGTGATGGGATAACAATTGAATTATAATCTGAATAAATTAATAAAAAAAGACATTCACTTCTCCTGGGCTAGAGGTGTGTGCAAGGGAAAGATCGTGGTGTGGACTTCAAACAGGGACACAGACTCCCCAGGGCTGGCTTCAAAACACACCCAGCAGACAACCTGCTTAGCCACTGAGAATGGCCCTCGTGGTTGTAGAGTTTTCTCCTTAGAAATTAGACGTGCGCCCAAGATTCACTGGCTTGTCACTGCAGTCTATTGGAGGTTTTTTTCCCTTTTGGTATCTGTTAATTAAAGAAATGCATAAATATATCATGACCTTAGTGTATTGGTAAATGACCTGAAAAAAAATCATACCTGCACTGTAAATACTTTTAGAGTACCATTGTTTGTGTTAGACATAAGTGGAGAGAGAAGTTGTCCCTTCTCCCCCAACTCTGCGGTTGGCGTGGCATTCTTATTTTATTTTGTTTTTTCCTTTGTTCCCTTTGTTTCTTTCAGGGTGCTCACACTGCTGCCTGAGAGTACAAAGTGAAGGCTGTGGATCACATTGTGTCTTGGATGGAAAGAACCTGGCCATCCTTAAGTCCACAAACCTCATTTTCTTGATCGAGAACCTTAGCCCGGTGCTGGGGATGGACTGTGCCTGGTTTTTGGTTGCTTACCTGATGATGAAGCTGGGAGTGACCTGGTGGATTTTGACTATACTGTTCATATTTTTCTTCTTCTTCCAGGTGGAAAGTGGCTCCTCACCTCTCTATCCTCACAGTGCACTGTGTCTGGCCACAGACTGTGTGTCAGTCTATTGTGTCTATTTTAAATTCTTTTAGTGTCAACTGTGCTGCCGTTCGGATTCAGTTTGTTTGAAATCAGGCTTCAAAGGCTTTGTTTTATGTAGAAGGGAAATAGGTTGAGCAGAATAAAGCAGTTTCTTTCTTGGTTGGCTGTTTCTTAGTGTGCTGGTGTCCTGGAGAGAATATTGTTCTGGGCCAAGACCCTGGTCAAGACCTGGCTGCAGCCACTTCCCCTCCCCATCTTCCATCAGTAGCATCAGCTGCCATTCCCAAAGTGGCCTGAGGAGGGCAGCCTTGACTTTCTGGTGTTTTATAGTAACTGGAAAAAGCCCTGGCCTTTACCTGGAATGGAATGGGCTGGGTTGTCACCTAAGTGCAAATGCCATTTTAGCACTTCGCTGGTCACGACACCCTTTCTGGCCTTTATAGGAAATGACATATTCCTGTGTTCTCTGTCTCCAACACATGCTTCGGGAAGGCGCAGGCAGTTACTCTGCTTTAAAAGGTTGGAGAGAAAAGGAAGAGACCTGGGCGGCAAATACCAGGGAGCACAGAGAACACAAATCAGATTATGGCGTTACCCAGGCCCTGTGCCAAGTGGAGAAGAGAAAGGACCGCTTTTGTATCTTGCTGCTATTAACACGATTTCCATGGCTATTTCTCTTCGCGGGGTCAGAGGGAGACTGAAGGCAGAGAGGCTCTCTCCTAGCCACCCTGGCTTTCATGGTCCACCCCTCTCTCCTTCTCCTTGACCCAGTATACTGGCTTGCCCTCCTTTTCCTTGCCCTTAACTCAGTTCAGCCTTGGTTGTGTCCCTCAAGCACTCATGTCTCTTTATCAGTCCCCAGAGCTGTTCTTGGCACCGTGCAGCTGCCCAGAGGGGCTGCTGAAAGCAAGCCGGAATTACTACCACGGCTGGTGCCAGGGAACCATCGATCTGGCCACGTGTGACAGCTTAGGGAAGGAAGGTTAGGACAATTTTATGGCCCTATTACAGCAACACTTTCTCACAAGACTGAAATTCTGAAGAGTGGCTCTGTCCTACCTGCTGCTTCTCAGAGACACTGAAACTTGCTTTTAATTACGGTAATTACTACTCCTAGCCAGGCCTTGCCTGAGGTGGCCAGAGATAGGGAGCATCATCCTTCATGAGCTGGTTTTTCTTCTTGGCATTTTTCTCTCCTCAGCATATGGGATCTGTAGCCATCCTGATGCTGGGACAATGCTCTTACTAGACACAGGTGACACATTCTACGGTGTTTGCATCCCATTTCTCAAAGCTCCTTTGATGGAGGTCATAGCATGTGCCTCCTGTTTTCAGGCCAGGGACCTGAGACATGGGGCTTAACCATTGTGCTCAGTGCCATATCCCATGAATGGCTGAGCTAAGCCAGGCAGGAAACCCAAGCAGTAGCACCCTTCCTTGCCTCTAAGAATTCTACCCCATTATTTCCAGAGAATAAGGCTCACTATGAGCAGAGAGAACACTTACCCCTAAGAAGTCATGAGAGGTACCTGGGTACGGCAGCTCATGCCTGCAGCCCCAGCACTCAGGAGGCAGAGGCAGAGGCAGGTGTTGCTAAGGATTTGTAGTCACCTAGGCTATATACAGTTCCAGGGACATAGAGTGAGACCCTGTCTCCAAAAACAAAACAAAAGCATGAGATTGTGGCACTGCCTCAGTTTCTCCATAATGATCCAGTCTTTAAAAAATAGGTTGAGTATTATAGATGGCAGGGAGCACCAGTGTTCCTGGCTTCTCTTCCAGGAAGACCACCTCATCTAGCCATCCTTACCATGCCATGGGTCACAATGCGCACTTAGTCATAATTTGTCATCATTCTTATTTCCCCCAAGGGATACTCAAACAGTGTCCCCACTTTTAAGTTGATTAAAAAAAACCAAATGCTGATGGTGTGTCTGCTACAAGCCATCACTAAGCTCCAGGATGGGGAAAAGGCAATTTTAAAGGCAAGGTCTTTCATCTGGCATATGAGTATCTGAAGGAGCCACGGAGAAGCAGGTACTGCCTTAAGTGTGCCTCTCACTTGCCAACTCAAAATAGTCAGGTGAAGTTTTGGTTAGACATTTGGTGTGTGCATGTGCCTATGCATCTGCACGTGTGTGTATCTGTGTTTTCTCTCTCTCTGTCTCTCTTTCGCTCTCTGTCTCTCTTTTGCTCTCTGTCTCTGTCTCCCTTCCTCCCTCCCTCCCCCCCCCCTCTCTCTCTCTCCACACACTCCACGTGGTGGTTTACACCTATCCTCACCCCTACCTCTCTTGTCTCTGAGAGCCCAGGGAAGGATGTTTACTGAAAAAACACAAGGCTATCTTCATCACCTACAATACCATTTACTTTATGGATCACTTCTTAGACAAGTCCCAGTCAGTAGACAGCACCCCTTCCGTGCCTGCCCACGTGACGGTCTCTTTTGGATCCCGACTGCCACACAGACTCCACTTCAAGTCTCAGGAGTGTTTGTGAGTGTGCTTTGAACATTCCCCACACCCTTTTGGAATGTGGAAGGGAGGGCAGCAGGGAGAGAATGTCACATTAGGTGACTGTGCTTTTGAGTGTTCTCTGGTTCCAGAAGCCTGCCATGCTTACCAACAGTTTGCATAATACCTTGTTCATTAAGACCCATAAATTAGCACTGTTTTAATTGATTTCCTAGAGGCAGTAAATAAAATGACACAGAATGACATCAGATGTGGAAAATGACATAGGGTAGGTAGTTTTTCTTCCTGCAGGCTTTCTTTTTCTCTGACTCCCCCAGAGTCTGACAATATTTTAGCCAGGCCTTTGTTCAAGCCCATGTGTGAAAACCCAATGCCCTGAGCAGTGTCCAGAGCCCTGGGAGAATTGAGCTGCTGGGCTTGGCACCCTGAGTAGCCAAAGCTGGCTGTGCTCACTGAAGGAGTAGGTAAACTCAGACCACAAATGAGGTCTGGCCATTTCTCTAATGATGGCAACAACTCTAATTGTGAAATAAAAAATATCGCTCCCTGGTTACAGCAACTCTAGCCATTCAGTGGAGGTGTTATTAGCATCACTCTAGCTTCCTGGCCGGCTGCTGGCCACAAACCTGGCTGCTTTGGGAATGTCAAGGAGGCTAACATTGCAGAGACTCTTTCTGTGCCAGATACTGTACAGAGGTTGTACATGTGCTCTCTCTCTACAATACAGATAAATTGATATCGATTTCTCTGTTTCTGCAGATGAAAGTGGAGAGATTCCGAGAGGTTAATGATCTGGCTCAAGGTCACAGAGCTCCTGAGTAACAGAACCAACATTTAAACCCATGTCTAGGTGACTTCAAAGAATGCACATTCTCCATCAAATGATGTTACCCTGAGAGCTTTAGTTTTGGTCATAGGACAGCCAGAAAAGGGCTAGCCCTGCTTCTTAAACAGTTCCTCTTACCAACATGAGACCTACCCAGAGAATCTGAAAGCACACATGAATAATTCAATGTTTATGTAAATCTACACACATGTGCATGTAAAGGAAGCCTTAATTGTGGAGTAAAAGTTATTTGCCCCAGGTTTTGTTCACTGGTGTATCTTGGTTCCTGGGACAGTGTTTGTTTCACTGAACAGGCTCAGTACATCTTTATTTAATAAACTAAGTCATGTCAGTCATCATAAAAGAGAGTCTGGGGGACAGAAGAGCATAGAATTCAGGTGTGTCATTTCCAGAGTCCCACAAAGCAACAGGCTTCAGGCAGTGGCTCACTGTGTTTATCAACAAGACTGAACTGATGACATTGAGCAATGAGGATAGAAACTTCGGTGCGAATGTGAGTGTGTGTGTGTGTGTGTGTGTGTGTGTGTGTGTGTGTGTGTGTTAGCCCAAAGCATTGACAAAGGAATGAAAATGCTGAAGAAATTAAATACAGAAGGAGAAAGATGGAACCAGGAATGTGTGGGAAAGGATACAGAGCTTTAGAGAGCTGGAATCTGGCTTGTCTGCACTTTAAATGGCGATCTCTCTCTTCTGTTTTGTTTTTGGACTACTACAGACAGCAGGGCTTGAGGCTTAACAGGATGCAGACAGCTGCTAGATCTGACCACCAGGGGGCAGAAGAGTTTCAGCTTCACAAAGTCTAGTCCATAGATAGGGTAAATGCAGGATAGATAGGGTAAATCCAGGAGAGAGAGAGAGAGAGAGAGAGAGAGAGAGAGAGAGAGAGAGAGAGAGAGAGAGAGAGAGAGAGAGATTGTTTCAGCTAAACGATGTAATTTTTAAGAAAGGAAAGCTAATCGGGCATAGGAGAGGGGACCAAGGGAGGATGAAACCTATTACTTGTGTATTAATTACAAACAAGAAATGGATAATGGATACTGGGAAAGAAAAAGTGAGTCTTATGGAAACAACAGAAAAATATGTGTTATCTTGATATAGATTTTTTTATTATCCTGTCTCACGAATGGGCCCCCCTTATTAGCTGTCCAAATGCAGAGTGGCCAGCCCTGAAATCATATAACCGCATACACGCAAACAAAAAATGGGCTCAGCAAGTTGTATTTATATTTTTGTGTACATACATACATACACACATACATATTTATATGTATTTGTGCATAGACATACATACATATACATGTGTGTGTAACAATAATAATCTAAAAAAAAAAAGAGGTGTTAACTTAAGAGAGGGGGCCTGGAATGTGTTGGAAGGAAGGTATCTGTGAGCGGTTGGAGGGAGTAAAAGAGGGGTGATGTAATTTTTATTTCAATTTAAAATATATCTTTAAAAAAGAGAAAAGACCAAAAGCAGTCAATGAGACTACAGAATCTATCCAACGAATTCATAGTTATTCTTAGGAAATACCAAAGACTACATTATTTTAATGGGCGCGCGCGTGCGCGTGCGCGCGCGCGAGCACACACACACACACACACACACACACACGAAATCAAGTCGGCCTGGGAAGAGCGCAAGTGAAGCTATCTTATTGTCTGCACACAGTAGACTGAGGACTTGCTGATGGGGCTGCAGGGACTGGAGGCTAAGCACTATTTCTGGATGAGTCCATGAGGGTGAATCTGGACGAGGCTGGCAGGAGGTTCAGTAAGGGCCATTGCCTTTTCTGAGGTGATTATTGTTTAACCCAGTGACGGACTGGATAACAGGGAAAGCAGGGGAGGGAGGAGCTCTCCCGCCCCTTCTCCTTCTCATTAATTGTAGCTGCACCTGTGTGTAGACTTACACCATCAGTTCCCTGGAACTTCAGCTTGCAGACAGCAGCCTGTGGGACATCCCGGCTTCCACAATTACACCAGCCAGTTCTTCACACGAAGTGTATCTATCTTCCACATTTCACTGGTCAGAGTGCAGTCGATCGAACGGAATGTTTAAATGAGTGATGCCGCGTTGTCATCCCCTGTTGGCAACACGCTGGACAGCAGTCTCTAGAGCTCCCTCGTCCTGCATGACTAACTTCGTGCCAACTGAACAAGTTTCCGTTTCATTTCCTCTGCCCCTTAATCACCATAATATTCTCTCCTTCCATGACTTTGGTTAGTTTGGGTACATTTGTAAATTGAATTCTATAGAGATTGTCCACACATGATTGACTTATTTCACTTAGCATAATAGTCCCCTGCGTCACTAATGACAAGATTGTGTTCTTGTTGAGGGCTGATCTACACTGTCTGTATAGCTCCCATTGTGAAATCTGCCAGTCACACATGTACTATCAGTATTTGCATCTCTTTATTTTTCTTTTCCTTTTCTGTTATCTGTTGATGGGTATTTGTGGAGGATATATCTAATGTTAAATGGTTTAGTTATTAAAACACACACACACACACACACACACACACACACACACGCATGCACACACACACTAGCATGCATGCCCAAGCCAACCAACCTAAACTTCAAACCAAAAGTAAAACAGAGTCTCACAAAGGAAACAGGACAGTTTCTTTTTTGGAGGTGAGTGACAGAACTCTGTTACTTTGCGTGTAACAGTAGCTTTGTGGGTGCATTGCTCCCCAACATATGAAACTATGCACATTAACATTTTTGTATATTCAGATACCAATATTTTAGTGTGTGTGTGTGTGTGTGTGTGTGTGTGTGTGTGTGTGTAGAATTGAATTCAGGACCCTGTGCATGGTAGAGAAACAATCTACAATTTAAAGTTATTTTTGGAGAAGCAGTATTTGCAGAGGAAGCTGAGCAATGTCGTCCAAGTATGTTCTCCTAGAGGAGGCACTGATGGTCACCTGGAATCCTCACAGCTTCTCTGCTATAACCAGATACATTTCCTTTACCCTGAGTAATGATGTCTGTAAACTTCTCAGGATTGACGATCTGATTCTTTCTCTTTCCTGTGACTCAAGACAACTTTAAAAACCATTGATAACTATGGATATTGATGTCTTATGCTGCAGATAACTGGCTCTGTGTCCGACGAGTTTTACAGGATTCCTGGCCACTTGGACAGAATGGATTTTCTTCTGGGGACAAATTCACACATTTCCTTATGAGTGTGGACAGGAATCAGAAGACTGGAGGGTATTTTAGGAGGAACCCCGAGATTCTGGCTTTGATATGCTCTGGTGTCTTTTGGGAGAGAGTGAACTGGTCACAGGCAGGAACATACCTGTCTTTGACTGACTATGCAGTAGACATTAGATCTGGTGCAGTCAGTATCCTTTGTTGTCTTTATCAGTCTGTCTGAAAAGAGAATGGCTGTTCTTACCTCCTGCTAGGGAGGGGATAAAATTAGCTTCAAAATAAACAGAGTGGAACGAATGGATTTTTTATGCAGAAGGAAAGGAGCTTTGAGCAAGAAACTAATAAGTAGACCATAAATAGAAGAGGGAAGGAAGTGAGAAAATAGAAGAACAAAGGATGAGGTGAGGAGGAAGGGTAAGGAGATGCATCACGTACGATATGTCACTGCCTCAGAATGCTCCAAGTAATGCTGGGTTGAGTCATTTCTGTCTTAGCCTTTCTCTTGTTTTTGTCATGTATCCGTTGCACGTAAGGATGTTTCGTGTAGTATCTAATGTACTTTAAGAATGATTTTTCCTATGTCCCACTGCCTTCTAATCCTGCCTCTCTTTCCCAGTATGCCTCTTAGTTCTTTTGGGAAGTTTGCCTCTATGCTCATTCCACACACTATCCATCCATCCATCCATCCATACACACATACATACATACATACACACACACACACACATACTTACATGATTGTATTTATTTGTATTTCTGACCAACAGCTCTCTTTGTTGGCATTGACATTCTTTTGCCATCTTCCCCTAGTTATTTATCTTGGAAGCAGACTTAGAACATTGCTTTTATTTGTGTAAACTACCTGAACTCTGTGTAGCTTTAATATAGAAATAAAATACGCAGGATTGTCCTAGGAACCCAGTTCATTACTACTTCCCACTTTTCAGCACTGGCAACTCTGAAGAAGAAATAACACTAGTCTGTACAGATTACTTCTTTAAGGCACATTCATTTGTCTAGTTAATATCTACTCCTTCTTGGTCAGGTGGACAAGCTGAGCATCATTGTTAGAGCAAGAAACATATGCCTAAGGACTTGTATGGTAATGATGGAACTCACCATTTGGCTGAGAGACGGAGCTGCTCATCATGTGTGCTTACACTAATGGCATACGCATAAGCCCTGTGCCCTTGTTGCTGACTTTGGTAATGTCTTCCTTTTCTTGGAAGTACTTTCCATAGCATTCACCTATCTACTTATCATCTACCTATTTCTATCTATTATATGTTGACTTTATCTATGTCTGTGTCAACCTCATCTGTCTGTCTCATCACTTATCATCTACCTATCAATCAATCAATCAATCAATCTTCTATCTAATCGATCATTAAATTAAAGTGAATAAGGCAATGTCATCTTGCTCTCACTCCATCTTGTGTTTGCTTATATAGTTTTCAGCCCTCTACTTCCTTCCCCACAACAGGCACATCTGCCTTGGCAATACAGTTGAGATATCCATGGCCTTGACCATGGTCCAGATATATTAACCAAAATAATTAAATTAAATTAACTAGAAAAGATATAAGTAAAATGTAATTAGCATGTTATGTTTTAAATAATTGCTATGCTCTGCCAGGAATGAATGTTTCCAGGCTACTCTGACTCTCATTTAACTTTGACGTAAATTATGGTCTTTGTAGTTTGTGTCTTTTAAAAAAAATCTATATCCTGAGCCTGGGTACTAAGAGATTTTTCAGAGTAAAAAACTCACTCACTATTAATAAAAAGAGATTAAAACATTTAATTGGATGACTTAACATGGTTGCTAATAACTACCTTTTGTATATTATTTTATCATCATTGTCACCGTCATCATCATCATCATTTATTGAGACCTTATTGTGTCGTAGATGCAAAGTATGATAAAATTCTTTTAGAGACGTTAGACAATGTCCTCTCCACCAATTGCCAAAGACTAGACATGCTTCAAACATTTAATTCTCATAAGTAGAGTTCTCATAATTTCATAGGTAAGGAAGCTCTGAGAATCTGTATAATGTGCCTAAAGAGCTCATGCTGGTGAGCGAACTGGGACTCGGATATCAGGGAATACATCCTTCTTTCATTCATATCATGGTGAATTTTAGTGTCAAGGAGCTAATTTTCTACCTGTAGAAAATATCAAACCAACTCCACTGTGCTGAGGTGGAAGAATGTCAGCGCTAACATTTGCAGATTAAAGAATGTGGCTGTATACTGAGCACTTCTTTGGTTCTCATCTGGGTCTTGTGCTCTGGGGAATGCTAACTGTGATGCAGGATGTGGGATGCAAGACGCAGGATGCATTAGAGTTTGTTCATGGCAAGGGGTCAAGTTCCAGGTAGGTGCAGTTGGATGTGCCTGTTCTGATGTGGCTTTCAGAGAGACCGACCTCAGTTGCGGTCTTGACTACAAGCTCATGAGGCCCTTGAATTAGTAGTACCCGGCTAAACTGATCCCAGCTCTGATTCACACAGAGGATTATTGCTGAGGCCTGAGTGTATATATAGCCTTAATGCAACACTACTGAGAGGTGGGACCTAGAGCAGGTGATAGGGCCAGGAGGCTCAGCTCTTATGAATGGGGTTGGAGGTTATCTAGGGAGTAGGTTTGTCATCTTGAAAGTGGGTAAGTTCAGCCCCGTTCTGTTTTTGCTTTCTGTTGCTCTTTTGTCCTATGTGAGAAGCAGGAAGCCCTCAGCAAGTATGGTCATTAGATTGTGGACTCTTTAGCCTACAGAATTCTTAGCCAAATAAGTCTCTGTTTGTTGTGCATTATTGTCTTTGGTAGTTTGTCATAAGATTTATACCACTTCAAACCCCTACCCAGATCTAGCCAAAGGACAGGACATTCTCCACAGTTGAATGGAGAGTGGGGTCTGACTTTCACACGTACTCTGGTGCCTCATATTTGACCACGTCCCCTGAATGGGGAGACCTGGTGGCACTCAGAGGAATGATAGCAAGCTACCAAGAAGAGACTTGATACCCTATGAGCATATACAGGGGGAGGAAGTCCCCCTCAGTCACAGTCATAGGGGAGGGGAGTAAGGGGAAAATGGGATGGAAGGAGAAATGGGAGGATGCAAGGGAGGGGATAACCATTGAGATGTAATATGAATAAATTAATAAAATAAAATTTAAAAAAAAGTAAAAAAAAGATTTATACCACAAACGTATGGTTACAGTACTATTGTTTTCTATGATTACGCTTTGGAGCAATTTAGTATGAGTCAATAGAGAGGCAGTGTGGTCCCACCAGGGTGTTAATTGCCTGCAGGTAGAATCTCTAAACTTTGAAACAGTGACAGGAGCAAACATTGTATGTAGACATTGCCCTACTGATTTGGGGACTTAGAATAAAAGGAGAACAGATATTAACTCCATTCCATAGAAAGAAAGCACCCCAAAATGTCTCATTTTGAAATACTAGGAGTCTTGTTCCCAAGCCATTGGTTGAAAGAATGTCTTTTTTTTTTTTTTCATGAATGATAGGGTTCTACTGTCTCTTGGGAATACTTGCTTACTTTGGTGTATGCTTGTTTCTTTGTAAATGTTTGAGGAAATCACTTGTAATCATCTCTGAAGAGGTAAAAGAAGCAGAATTGGGGCAACAACCTTTTCTTTCACTTCTGGAATACATCTCACATCCCCCCCTACCCCCACCGCCTTCTTGTGAGTTACAGCTGGGTACCTCAATTATCACCTTCACAGTGCTTGAGAAAGCTACTGTTTGAACCACATGAGATGTTATAAAAAAAAAAAAACCTTCTCTGTCCAAGGCTGGTGAAGTTTTCCTAGTGCTCAGACCTGTTTTGACTATTATAGCAATAGGTAGTTTATGAGCCATAGAAATGCATTTTTATCATTTTGAAGTCTAAGACCAAGGTGTATATGGACTTGATATTTGATAAGGGTTACCTAATTGCTTCCAAGATGGCTCGTGGAATGCAGTATCCACTGTGGGGGAAGAACACTGTTCATCACGTGGCAGAAGGGAGGAGGCATAGAGAAAACTTATTCTTCATCTACCTTTCCTGTTGAGACATCTGTTGTATAACCTAAGGAACTCTCATGACTGAGTTACCTCCCATAAGCCCCACTTCCTACCAGTGTTGCATTGAGAACTAAATTTTCAGATGCTTTTTGGGACAAAATTATTTGAGCATCAGCATTGAGAGAGGTCACCAGAGTCTCTTCATCCAGGGAAGAATTACTTGCGAGGAAGAGCAGACTGAAAGATGGTGAGCATCCTTGTAGTATAATCTTTTATCATAGTTCGGCAGCTATGTTAGTCAAATTTCTGTTACTGTGACAAAATACTTGAGGAAATCAGCTTAAAAGGAGGAAAGGTTTGTTTTCACTCATTGTTTCAGAGATTTGAGGTCCATGGTTGCTTGGTCCTGTTAGGTCTGTGTTAAGGTGAAAAGGAGATCTGCTCAGCTAACAACAGGGAAGCTGAGGAAGTGGGCCAATAATGCTTACTCAAGGTGTTTTCCACAATCTCAGGTTTTCCCACTAAGGCAAACCTCCTAAAGGCTTTACCATGTCCCAATATTGCTACAAGCTTCATGACACACGCTACATGTGTCAACTGGACACAAGCTAGGCAATCTAAGAAGAGGAAACCTCACTTGAGAAAATGCCTCCATAAGATGGATCTGTATACAAGCCTGTGGGGCATTTTCCTGGTTGATGATTGGTGTGAGAGGACCCAGCCCATTGTGGGTGGTGTTACCTTTGGGAAAATGGGGGAAGGAGGTGGCAGGGAAGCAAGCTTGTAAACAAGTCTTCTCTGTGGCCTCTGTTTCAGTTCCTGCCTTCAGGTTCCTGCACTGACTTCCCTTTATGATGGACTAGACCTTTAAGCTGAAAGAAACTCTTTGCCCCCCAAGTTGCTTTTGGTCATGGTGTTTTATCACAGCAATAGACAAGCAGAGTAGTACAGCAGACAGTCCTTGGAGGATAGTTATCAACTTAGGTCCCCTTCCTAGAGACGCAAAGGAAGAGTGAAACTAGTGATAGTCAAAACCAAGACCATTTTAGTTTTTTGATATCCTTACCGACAAAGCAAGGGCTCTCTGTTTCTGTATCATGGATTCCTGGGACAGTTAGGTGGAAGGTACTCAAGGAAGTAGGTGGGAAGGCACTGAGCAGAAGGGCCAATAGGACCTACTCTCTTCCCTTCTTCTTCTTCTACTTCTCCTCTACCCGTATTAGATGTTCCTACTGGTAAATGCCAGATCCATGTTTAGTTCTTTATTTCTCTGTGAACATGTGGTTTGCACACAGTCTGAACACTGCTTCACTGTTCACATAGGACGAGTCTGTGAACTGTGTGTGTGTGATTCGGTATGATCAAAGTTTCTTATTTATCTCTTCAGGTCAGGGTTGGCAAGTTGAGACCTTAGCACACTTGGAATGCCCATCTTCAGAATAAACATGTAACACGTATAGTTGAAAACAAATGCTTCATAGGTTGTTGGCTTTGGCTCTGAGAGCCGAAGGGCCACGTCAAAGAGAAACAAGCTAATTTTGGAAAGTTAATCCTAAGAACATGGTGATGAAGACTTGCGTTTTGTTTTGCTCTGTGAGCTCCTTGACATTGCTTCAGATGAATTTACCAAGGAGAGAAAAAAGATGTTTGAGTTTTTCAATCCAGTCTCATCTATTTACCACCAATGTTTTGCAGCATTGTGAGATATTTGGTGTGTGTGTGTGTGTGTGTGTGTGTGTGTGTGTGTGTGTGTTTTAATTAAATCTGGCTTTGTCAAACTAACGAGTCTCTTGCTGTTGGCAAATATGGAAATACTAATCTAGTGTGCTATTTATTGGGCATGGAAAATAAAAGGATAAGATGTTTTATGAGATGAAAACCCAATTTACAATTTCCTGACCCTTATAAAAGATCTTGTTGAATGCTGTTTCAGAAATGACCATAGAGACGAGAGCTTTTCCAGAGCAAAAATTTAAAAGAAAAAAAAATGCCAGCTATGCCACAGACTTTTTTAACCTAAACAAACACAGATTGAAGGAACAATCCACAAGCATTATCTTCATTATTCCACAGCCAACAGCAAAGGCTTACATCCCATTATGGTAATGAGCAACCCTTTGAACTTTGGTTTGTACACTGCCAGGCATGAGCACTTAAGGCTTAGGCAAACAATGTTGTACAATTGCTTTGGGGAGTTGCTAGGATAATACCTCGGCTTGTATTTCTGAGTAGGCTTGATCCTGCCTTCCCAGGCTGCATTTCCCAAAGCAGAGGCTGGGAAGGCATACATCTGGATGCAAGAGTGGACTCAGGAGCAATGCATCACAGTTATTTCTGCACTTGGTGCTTCCTGGGGGGTGGGTAGCAAGCTGGATGAGGAAGGAGGTGATGTGCCTTGGGAAGTCATGACACTGATATCTATTCTATGTCTCTGAAACCCTCTAGAGTATTTCAGATCCTCAAGCAGAATCTATACACTGCTCTTCTACACATGTGAAAAGTTGACAGCAAACAGAGGGCCACAGAGGAAAACATGGCTTTGTCCAGAGCCCCGAGTTCGGATCTCAGTACTTTAACTTACCTCCTACCTTTGGAGAGTTCATCTCTTATCCTCTGTTTTTCCATATACAAAATGGGTGACCTGATAGGAATTCAACACATTATCCCCTCTGTGAATGTCAGATGAGGAGCAGTGCGCAGCAGGCAGAAGCTTCTGAAGAAGTGTGAATCCCAGCAACTGCTGTTTTCGTGTCTAATTGAATAGGTTTGTTTTCAAAACTGAAATAAGAAAATTTCAGTTCAAAACCAGTTATGCATGTTAGAGTATGAGGTTGTAGTGAAAAAAATTAGTCCAATTATTTCCTACGACAAGCTGTGCATAAGATCCACCATACGTGGTTGTTTATTGTCTACAAACTCATGTATTAGCTCAGGACATTGGCTACATCTTTACTCTTTGAGGTCATTAGTTCATTTGAGAGAAGCACTATGTCTCTGATTTTTCTAACCTCATGACTATGGATGAATTTGAACATATAAAAAAGATGCCCCTCACGTATACAACCCTGGAATATTGTTTAGAGGGCAGACACATCACAGTGGTGAAAACAGATTCTGTATCGCTGGAGGGCTATGCTCTCTCCCTGCTGGAAACCCAGTGGGATGCTGATTCCCAGTTAGGTGGCTCCAAATGACTGAAGTGTCTTCAGTAGTTTTGTGGATAAGCACAGTGTTATGTTCCACTTCCTGCCTGGCTCATCAAACCTCTCATTTGCTCTTAGATGTTTTCTTTCTCATCCCAGCTAGTAGGAATCCATGTGACCAGTGAGGAATATCTAGGAAACCATCTGAAGAAGACAGAAAGACCATCCCATCATCAACCTGCTCTAATGAATTCTTTCAAATTGGGCCAATTTAGTACTTGTCCAATACTGTTGAGTTAATAAGAGATAAACACCTGTCACAGTAAACTGTTATTTAGGGGGTTAATTGTTATAGTTAGCTCAGAGCCCAATAGGCATGCTCTATTGCCAGAGTGGTGAAATAAACTCCCTAAGTCTTATGCCTTTGTCAATAATATGGTGTTTGTTGGCTTCCTTAAAGCTCCCAACACCAAAGAAAGGCCGGAAGATGAATTAAGGAATGCCACATATTCTGTAATTACATTGTCGTAGTGTCTATTTCGTAGTGCTTTGTTTCAAGTCCACTGAGGTTGCTCTCTCTGTGCCTAGCATGGAATTGACCTAGGTAATGGGTGAAAATTATTCTTACAGTTACTTCTGCCTGATTCCCAGCATAATATAAAGAAAGGTTACCGAGACTGAAGCAGGATTTCAGGCTAAGGGGAAAAAGTGATGCAGAGAGCAGGAGATAATGTATAGGTGGGAATTCATTAGATATTGGTGGCATATGAAGGCAGACCCAAAAACAAGTCTAGGTATTAAGAAAAGGACCTCATGAGAATTAGTAGTGGGTGTGTTGGCTATGGGGGAAGATTCAATGTATGCTATTTGACATTGGAAGATTACTAAAAATTCTCTGCGCTCAGTTCTAAAACTGTTGAAAGGAGATCTGACCAGTGATTTCTAAGATGGTTTAATTCTAAATATTTGATTCTGAGTCACATGAATGAGAATTTAGTATGCTGATAGGTATACATAGTACCATAATATAATAAATGTCAGAATTGCTCTGACCTCCCAGATACCCCATGGCTCATTAATATGCATCCGTGATGCCATTTTTTCAGGATCGGTGGTGATGCTTAGTGACATCTTCTACAGATCAGTGTAGGCAGGGCATCTGGGGTAGCAACATTCAGTTTTAATTGAAACACAGCAAAGTAGCAGCTGTTTGGCATTAAAGAAAGTTTTAAGCCGTGTTCCAATTCACCAAGGTAAGGAGCAGACAAAAGTCAGAGGCATTTAAGCCAGCCAGCCTAAAACACTCAAGGCCATCTGCAGTCTTCCCAGAAGTGGACATCACCTGGAACACGCTTTCCTCCTCATCCCTTAAAAACAGAACTGACAGCGATTTACAAGAGGCAACAAGATGCACTGACATCCGCAATACCGGATTCTTAGCTCATCTGCAGCGCCCTTGCTGTAATTATGAGTTATTATGTCTCAGCCTGTTTTCCATTATAGCTAAAAAATATTGTAGCCAGAGATTCAGGTTCCACATAGTGGGAGCAAAAAGTGAGTTTTGTTTTTCTCTATCAGTGTGGTTGAGTTTCAGAGTGAGGTCTGAACCTAAAGGCATTCATGTTGAGATGCTCAACCACTGTGGCTCTAATGCCATGGAAGAGTGAGCACGCTGTGGGACGCTGTGCAGCACTTGATCCTGCCTGACTTCTGGGTCTTGAACTATCAATGGAGGAGATATTTATAGCTGCCTCGTGTCAACGTGCTCTTTGACGTTAAGTGAGGCCAGTGCTAGATGCTCACATGCGTCCGACCTCTGAGCCGGGTACCACATGTGCTCCACTGTAATTCCTTTTTCCCTTTTGTTCTTTTTCATAACTTATGCATTCAGCACATATTTGAGGCAGTGTGTTAGACATTTTAATAGGTGCTGGAGATATGGGGGCGAACAGGAAGGACTTATGCCCTGTACTAACTACCTACTTGGGAAAGACCATGAACAAGTAATTACAAATATAACAGATGAAGGGGTCACAAAGCGAGAGAGCCAGCTGAGCCCTTATTGATGGGTGGGGATTAGTGTGGTGATGGGGAGTAAGAGGAGGCATTTGAAAGGATGGGAGTAGCTTCAGGAAGTGAATTAATGCTAGATGCATTTGTCAAACATCCTTGTGGTCATTTTAGGGGCATTGGTATTTGCATCATTAGAGTGTGAAGACTGAGGACAGCGAGTTAGAAGACATCCGGTTGAAGGCAGCACCTTTGGTCTGAGTCCAGAAGCATGTGTGTATGTGTGTGTGTGTGTGTGTGTGTGTGTGTGTGTGTGTGTGTGTTCTTTTGAGGAATTTGGAGTATATCTTGTAGAAAAAGTCATGAAGGCTTTAAGGATGAAGGCTTTTAAATAAGACCTTAGATGGTCTTATCTTTTAGAAGGATCAGCTGCGTGGAAATGCATTTGAGGGACTGGAACAGGGTGGAAGGACTGTGTGAGCACCGTTCAGGAGTCAATCCAGGTGTGGCTCTTGCTAACAGAAGGCTTCCTGAGGGCCTTTTTCATCAGAGTGCTTAGCATCCAAACACCTCTCAATGCCTAGATTCTTAGATCCTCTGTGGACCTTCTTAGAAATGATCTCTTCCTTTGAAAGTCTGTTCTTCTGCAGTCTTACAGGGCATAGCTTGTTTTCTATCCTGTATTCCCATGGTATGGTGTATAACTGGTTTGGAATGCTACTTGCTGGCTTGTTTGTTTTTCTTTCTTTCTTCTATAGCCATTCCTTCCTTTACTGAACCCTTGAAGGGTAGGGAAATGGCTGCATTTGTTGAACTCTTTAGCATCTCAGACGGTCCCTTAGAACAAATCATTGAGTCTTAACAGCCACAAGGAAA
Organism: Acomys percivali; assembly: GCA_907169655.1. NCBI lineage: Eukaryota > Metazoa > Chordata > Mammalia > Rodentia > Muridae > Acomys > Acomys percivali. The sequence continues at coordinate 37,103,201 of OU015756.1, read as the reverse complement.
GTTGGAGCCCACTTAATCCTCTTATTTGATGGATGAAGAACTTGAAGCCCAGAGAAATGACTTCTTTGGTACTTCTCCCAGCTGCTAGTTTGTTATCCTTTCAGCTACTCAACAGGGGGATTATTTTTGTGCTTGATGGTGATGAATGAGATACCCAGGACTTTATTAGCGAACCATCCTCCTGCTATTGTCGTTTAATGGGTGAGGTGATTCTTTGAGGATTAAGGGATGAGTCTTGTGCATTAATACGCTGTCATTAATAACAAAGGGCCAAGTGAGTGTGCTCTGTCTTCCTCCCACGAGAAAGCTAAGAAAAGTCTGGGCCTCTGAGATGCAGTCAGTGTCCTTACAGCCTTGATAGGTACCACCAGCATCAGCACTTTCTCCTCTTTTCTCTTCCTTTTCTTTCTTTTCCCTGAAAATATAGTATAGATCAGCTCTCACCTGGAGGATAAAACAAGAAGGAACTTTTTTCATTTCTAAGCCACGGGTGACATTATGTACAACCTATGTCTTTATAGGCTGTCACTATTCACCCCAAAGTAGTAGTGAGGCCCATCGGTGTCTTCAAATGTGAAGGGAAGAGTGAAGAGCATACAGACTAGGGTCGCCTGCTGACCCCAGCACACAGAGATTTGCCTGTAACAAGCTTTTGATAGGTCTCAATGCTTAAAACAGGCTGCAAATGGAATCCGCACATAGATCAGATGGGACGCACAGGAGCACAAACCCTCCCAACTCCTTCTTACGACCCAGTCATTGCTTTGGAGAATCAGTTCAAATCCTGCCAGGTTGTTCGGTTTTTCCAAGACAATGCATATCTGGATTGTTTGTGTTCACAATATCGAATCCGAAATGTCAGATGCTGCCTCAAAATTAGGGTTTCTATGCAAGCAAATACATAAGCAAGCAAAAACGTTCTTTCAGAATCAACCTGATTCCTGTCTTGTGACTTTTGGTTCCAAATATTTTATTCTTGAAACTTCTCATCAACAGCATCACCAAGAATATTCTCCATCAACCATCAGTAATTTGGGGGCATGCCTGTTAAGTATAGCTTGAAATATTCAAAGAGATGGTTAGAAATTAAAGGCATGTGTTGGCTCACAATACCCCTTCAGTTTTTTGGGGTGATATAAAAAGCACGCATAAGAAATGAGGTTATGACTTAAGTTTCTGTGTAAATAAAAAGCGAGACAGCCATAAGTTAGAGTCTCTGAGGCAAAGTTAATGGCCCACTGTGAAATACATGGCATGCTCTTCAAACCCACAGTTCTTATTTTCTATCTAAATTATGTGGCCCACTGTAATATAATTACGAATTAAGAGTTTTGCCTGAACCTCTTAAAATTCAAAACTTTGATGTTATAGCGGACATAATTTGTTTTCATGTGTCCCACATTTAGCCGAGTGGCTACGTGTGATAGTTGGAGCTAAATGCCCGTTGATTTAATCAGTAGTAAACTGGAATCTATAGGACTCATTAAATGGGAAAGAAACTGTGTCACATGGTGACAAGTGACTTTATATGGAAAATGACATTTTTAATTGGACACTGATGTGAATGAGCAGGGCGCCCATACACAGAAAGTCCCATAGAGAACATTTGGAGTGAACAGTAATACAAAGGAGTGTATGTCAAGATTACCTAGGCTGATAAAAATAAAGAATTCCTGTGCATGCACCAAGTAAACAAATACATAGTATAAATGAAGTATTATGCTTTTATTTTAGGGAATGACTAAGGAAAGATGTTGAAAATGGTGTTTTAGGGTGAAGACAAAAGACTGAGAAATGGTGACGTGAAGTAAACTAGACCTGAAATAAACTTGAAGCAATGACAAAAACTCCCACCATGTGTAGAATTTAGTTTCCCATTGATTTAAAACATAACTGTCCTGCAAAACCTCCTAATTTGCACAGATGCACACTTGAGATCTCACTTACAAAATAGAAACCTGCAGCAGGGCCTGGGGTCACATGCTTGTAATCTCAGCACTTGGAAGACAGAGACAGGGACATCGTGTGGGTCTTAAAACTAAAAACAAATAAAAAAGAATGTAGAATTCTATTTTCACATTACAATTTTACTTGAATATGGTTTTGATGTGTTTGATTACTGAGGGTCAATGCTTTGTGCCCACACGTCTCAGATGCCCCTCTCTAGGGTATTCATTCATTTAGTAATAAGCCTGTGGTCCTTCAGGGATGTGAGACTGAAGATCTGCAGTCATGCCCAAAAGTCATGACATCACTTTTTAAAAATCCACTTATTTAATTGAGAGATTAATATTGAACAATCAGCTTGGAACAATTTGCATTTCTGCACGTTGACAAGAATTCTTTGAGCTGTCTAATGTAGGAAGCCAACATCTTTTGGGGACTGGGCTTGATATTTCCTAGTATTCACCTCATTTTTTTTTCTGCCCTGATAGTTAGATAGGATTAGGCAGTACTTGGGAGCCAGGCAATGGTGGTGCATGCTTTTAACCCCACCTCTTGGGAAGCAGAGGCAGACATCTCTGTGAGTTCGAGGCCAGCCTGGTCTACAACATGAGTCCAGGGCAGGGCTCTGTCTGTTACATGGCAAAACTCTATCTCAAACAAAACAAAACAAAAGAGCCCAAAAACAAGAAGAAAGAAAGAAAAACAATAGAGACATAGGGAAAGCACTTTCCCGGAGGTAATTCCTGTTCCATGGAACACACCACAGGTGTTATGTAAAGAGAGCAGGCAGAGAATAATTATTGGTTGTCTTGGTGGCTTCTGGATCTTGTCCGTGAAATCCTTTGTCCTTGACATTTTTATCTCTGATGCCACAGCCTTATTCTAGAAATTTATTGAAGTTATTTATACAGAAGAAGATGGTTACATATCAAAGGCCAAAGTACTGTTTGCTGGAGGCTTCTTTTAGAGACTATTTTAAGAACCCCAAAAGCAAATTCATCAGTCAGTTCATATTTTCCATACTGTAATTTAAAGTGATCAATCACCCTTTCAAACATCTTGCTCCAAGTGTGCTAAAGGACCAGCGGATCAGATATTCTGAAAGTATGGACACATGTAATATTGATTTTCAATATGTGGATCACATCAATAATCCTCTCAAGGAAAACCACTCAATGAGACTGTGTTTCTAGTCGCCGTATTAACCGCTGAGATGCAAAACACTTATGTATGCCACTGATCTGTTTTCTTTAATTCTTAATGATAGTATTTATAATAACAGAATCTCACCATCATCATCATCATCATCATCATCATCATCATCATCATCATTACTTATTATTATTATTATTACTTTTTTTAAACAGCACTGATGAAGCCTTGCATTTGGCTTATGTGGATTTTCACTCTAGTAATGTAAATATTTTCCTAATTATTTAGGAGATAGATTGTTAATACTAATTGAATGTCACGTAGGAAACCAACCATCTAATCTGACCACTCAGCCAGCTAGCTAGCCAAGCAAGCAAGAGTTAAATCAGGAACAGATACCAGGGAGGGAGCCATGGAGAGGAAATACCAAGGCTCACACCAAAGAGAAGACTGAGGCTTAGTTCTGAGCCTCAGCATCTATGGTCACAGTACTTACCTTGCATGGAAATGCGAATAATCATATCAAATCGGTGCAGCTACCCAGGCAGCATACATCCCAACTCAGCTGGGGAGAATTTTAAATCTCTTCCAGCTGTTCTTCATCTTCCGGCTTCACTCTTCTTATCTGCGCCACTCCCATTTCTTTGTTAATGACAAAGCAGATACTGCTGACTTATACATGTAGAAATGGGCATATTTGTGATATAACTGTGTATACTACTAAAAACAGGGAGACTATTCTTTCCGCCTCCCCCACCTCCCGCCGCCACCGACAGAGGAGCTTTCTTATTTTCTGGACTAGATGGAGAGACAAGAGCCTTTGTGGACGGCTAACTGCATCTATAAATCACTATCTGTATCTAACCCAAACTCATAATGACTCCATAACCGCAGCCCCATTTTACAGACGAGGAACTGAAATTAGGATGGCTAATAGCACACTGGTTAATACCTGAGACTGGTTGTTCACTCTACCATGTCAGCCGTCCCGATGCACAGCAACTTTACCTCCTTGGATCTTCCCCGTTAAGAACAGGGCAACTGAACAATCTACAGAAGCATGAGAGTGGTTTGAGAATCTCACTGCCCACAGCCCACCCACCTCTGGCAATGCTAACAATTGTTCTTTGGAAGAGAGCTCTCCTCAAGCCTGGTCAGGGGGAGGCATCCACTCTGTTGCTGATCAACAGGAGCCCTTGCGAACTTGGATTAAATCCTAATAGATAACACTCTTACGAGACTCCTTCCCGGATGCGGGCTGCACAATGCTTCCCAAGGCGCATGCGTCAAAGAATGGAAGTTGCATAATGCTCTCGAGGGTTTGTCTCAGAACAACAACAAATTACAGAGAGAACAATGCTAACTTATTTAATTTTTTTTTTTTTAAGGCAAGAGAAGTCTCTTACAGCTCCGCAGGAGAGATGGGTAAGTAATCATGGTCATTGGCACTGTTGTTTACTGGCTGAGATGCCAAAGTTACCCATCTGTCAAGAAAATGTGTAGGAGGCTGCTCAAGCCCGGAGCCTCTGACACTGAACATCCCGCTGGGGACTGAAGATGCCACCCCAATGAGAGCTTGCTTCCTGATGGTGCACTGCATCTGTGAGGAGGAGTTTCCATTCGTCTTCTTGTGGGGGGAAAAAAAGGGCTTTCACTGCAGCTGAAAAAAAAGGGCACAGAAAATTGCCTTGATATACATATATATATATAAAACCCCTCACCCCAGCACTATTGAGGATGCCTCTAAGATGCAGGGTGTTTAAATGGAATGAAGCTTTAACTCCAGCCATCTATGGGCTATGGTTCAATCTCCCACTCTCCTTTTCCCATACGGAATGTGGTGTGGTGAGATCTTTATAGAGTTATTTGGTGACAATACATTATAGACAATTTGCATGCTTTTGTGATCTACATCGGAGATTAGCAAACATGCTTGAATATCCTAGGAGCTTTGTTTGAGATCTGCCTAAGACATATGTTATGCTATTGGGTGTGGGTTATATCATACCTAAGTCCATGAAACAGTTTCAAGAGCATACATACCGTCTCTGGAGACAAAAATTCTCCATACAGATGAAGGTGATTTTTTTTAAAAAGACTGATTCTTTCCCTGTTGTCCTGTATAAAAAGCAAATATCCTTTTACAATTTGTTTTGAATGTGTGTTGTCATGGTGATGGGTATCAAACTAGAGAGGATGGGCCTGGCTTGAGGAAATACAGTGAAGGGTTCCCTCTTTATATAAATACCTCAGAGAGCATCCATTGTTGCTGAGCTTAAGATGCTGTTATATGCATGCCTGTGTTGGAGGGAATAAAACATATTAACTAGTGGCAAGCCATACGGGTGTCCCATGATTCTAGAGTGACTGAAGATGCCAAACAGAGAATATGTAGGAGGCTCAGCTCAGAGGAAACACGGTAGGAACTGTGCTTGTCAGTCACTCAGGCTTATTTTTTTCAACAGAAGGAAATGAATGATGCCTGGTCACCCTGAAGTCTGGAGTGAATGTTGTCTGATGACCTGGTCATCTTCCTGCTAGTCTGTGATGCCAGCAGTACTGAATCCCCTAAAACCCTGGGCATTGCTTAAACCCTAATCCTGAGCTGTGCCTCTCAGTGAATGAACCTCATCCTCATGAAAGAGGCCTCATGCACTCTGCATCCATCTCATCCTCAACCAATAGAATCTGTCCTTATGCTTCTGACAAGTTGCTCCTCATCAAATCCTTGCCCTGAGCTCTGTTTATCAGCCAAAAGATCTCAGCCAACAAAGAATTGTAAAGGTCACAGGTGCTTTGCTACTCTGCTGGGGAGAGTATTGTGGTGATTGTCATGTGGAAAGTCTTTCTCAAAGTTTTACTGTATTTAACTGTTCAAGAAAAACCCTGAGGCCAGACTCTAGAAGTTTTGATCCAGCACCTGCAAAACTGGTGCTGCCTGACTTTTATTCTTCATCTTGTGGGATCGTCTCCCCACAGGCCATGAGGAGTGCAAGGGTCCCTGACACACGTAGATGCCTCTCTTGAGGGCAAAAATCGCAATAAAGACTTGAAGTCAGTTGCTTAGGAAGCGAACAATAAATTAAACATCGTCCTAATTTCCTTAATATTATGTAATTGTTTCAATATGCTGTGATGATGATGCTATTTGTGCTCCAGGTGCCCCACTTTCTCCACTGCAGTTTCCTGATGTTCTTTGACAGGCATTTCTATGGCTATTTGAAAGATATGCTTCTAGTTACATGGAATATTGGATGACCTGCTGTTCCCTCTCTGTGTACATTGCTGCCTGCCTGCCCCCCAAAACTAAGCTGTTGACTCTAATTCAAGCTTTGAGTACATCTCAAATGCCGTTCTTTACGGATGCCTTCACTAACACCTCTTCTACCTGACCCTGTGTCTTTTTAACGGTTGCATTTGTGAATATGAGTTATTGGAGGCACACAGTCTATACCTAATGGGACAATTTCCTTAGAGGCTTACACAGTTCCTGTCTTGTGCCTACTGACAACCTAAGGGTATTGATGAGATGCTGTTTCATGCACACTGACCAGCAAACCCTGTCTTGAGCTTAGGGAATAGGGATGATTTAAAGAATCAGGAAAAGGGGCCATGTTTCCTAAGAGGTCACAATTGTTTAGGGAAAAGTTAGTTCACAAAAAAAAAAAGGTAATCTTATAATTTGCAAAGGCACACTTGTTTTTTTCTCTTTTAAATATCACATTATTATTTAATATTTAATATTTATGAGCACTAGAAAAGTTACAAAGTGTGAGTGCAATAATCAAGAGGAAAATCTGTATCAGATTCGTAGACAAATTTTTATGTCTTTTGTTGTTTTCATTTTCTGTTCCCTTCTTTAGACTTATGAAGAAAGCAACTGTGCAATCTTCTTTCTTTCTTGTTCCCTTGATCTTGACTTTGCATTTATTGGGCCATTGTATGCTTTTGTTTTGTTGAAGGATTAAAGAAAATGCTAATAATTTGGGGAAAATATTTATGTTTATGATAAATATAAACATGGAGGGTTTTGAAAGTCAACCATGAACCATGGGATGGAGAGGTGGCTCAGCGGACAAAGGTGCTTGCTGCCAAAGCTTGACAGACTGAGTTTGATCTCTGGTGTCCCACATAGTGTAAGAAGAGACTCAGTGTTTTCAGGTTGTCTCTGACTGCCACATCCATGCCATGGCACACATGTACCCACACCCATACACAGATGTGTTATGGGTATAAATTAATAAATATGTGTTAAGAAAAACGTTCAAAAGAAAGGCAAATATTTAAAAGTAGAGAGTATGAGAAATAAGCATCCTCTCTAGGGTCCTCCTTGTTACTTAGCTTCTTTAGGTCTGTGGATTGTACTATGATTATCCTGTGCTATATGGCTAATATTTGCATATACATGAGTATATACCATATGTGTCCTTCTGAGTCTGGGTTACTTTATCCCAGGCTGATCTTTTCTAGCTCCATCCATTTGCCTGCAAATTTCATGATGTCCTTGTTTTTGACAGCTGAATAGTATTCAATTGAATAGATGTACCACAGTTTCTTTATCCATTCTTTGGTTGAGGGACATCTGGGTTGTTTCTGGCTGTTCCAAATAAAACTGCTGTGAACACAGCTGAGCAAATGTCCTTTTTGTATGAAGAGAGGGAATAGGATGGGAGCCTACTATAGATGTCCTCTGAAAGACTCCACCTAACAGGCCATGGAGGCAGAAGCTGAGTCTCACAGCCTAACTTTGGGCAGAGCACAGGGAGTCCTATGAAAGAATGGGGATATAGAAGGACCCAGAAGGGACAGGAGCTCCACAAGAAGACCAACAGAACCAACAAATCTGGGCCCAGGGGGGTCAGCAGAGACTGATGCACCGAACAAGGACAATGCATGGCGGAGCACCTAGGACCCTGCTCAGATGTAGCCAATAGGCAACTCAGTGTCCATAGGGGTCCCTTACTAAGGGGAGCAGGGGCTGTCCCTGCCATGGACTTTGTTGCCTGCTCTTTGATCATTTCCCCCTGGTGGGGGGGTGTCACAGAGGAAGAGGATGTAGGCGGTCCTGATGAGACTTGATAGGCTGGGGTCAGTTGGCAGGCAAAAAGGGCTCCCCTTCTCTGAGGACTAGGGAGGAAGAGGGACAGAGGGTGGGGCCAGGAGGAGATGATGGAGGGGGCTACCATTGGGATACAGAGTCAATAAATTTAAACAAAACCAAACAAACAAATAAACAAACAGAAGTAGAGAGAAACAAAACTTTGGGGACCAAGATAACAGCTTGTCAAACTACTGATAATTAAGGGACTGCAGGTTATCTAACCCAGCTGCTACGTCTACAATGCAACCTCTGCACCCAAGACTTAGATAGCATCATGGAAGAAGGTGTAGAAAGATCACAATAGCCAAAGGACTAGGGCACTTACTGGGAGACAGTGTTTTTCTAGAAAAGACAGAGATACCAAGCCAATGAAATCTCAACAATGTGGCTTCCTAAACAAGGCTTGAGTAATGACAGGATCAGTTGACATGCTGCGCTGAAAGCCAGGACTCCCACCACGTTTCATCCCTAGGTGAAGAAGGACAGGTGGTCAGTGGCTGCTGAAGAGTGGAGAACCACTTTTCTTCAGGGATAGGCATCCCAAAAGGCTGATTTTGGTCAGTTGAGGGTCAAATTTCATTTGTTTTAAAAGGAAAATTTACCTTTCTTCTGGGAAAAAAAAATTCAAAAACGAGGTTGGCGTTCTCTTCTTTTAAAGTCCTGGGATAAACGATAAGGTTATTTGATAAAATACTTGGCTCTTTTTATCAGCAAAATATCATAAATGTGAAAAAATATTATTTATTATAATCAATATTTTGTTATTCATGGTAGCAAAAAAGTAGTCTGCTTAGAAATAGAAGAGCAGTCTAGAGAAAGTTTCTGAAAACAAAGTATGAAAAGTAGAAGTTAATTATCTTTCCTTAATTTAAAATATTTGGTATCAGTTGTATATATTCATGTTGTATAGTATGGTTTGCTGAATGTACACATTGTGTAATGACTGTCACAATTAAATTTATGAATAGATCCAATATCTCCCATAGTGTACACTAAGTTTCCAGGGAACTCACTCACCTCTTATAACTGAAAGTTGCTGTCTTTGAGCACTGTCTCCTCATCCACCCAGTTCAGCCCATAAATGCTCTTCTATTTTCTGTTCCATGATTTCTCACATGTGTGCAGAGTGTTGGGGACTAAAGCTAGGGCCTCACTCATGGCAGGCGAACTCCTTGATCACTGAGCAACATTCCCAGGCCTGAGTTTGACTCCTTCAGATTCCACATATGAGGGAAGAACACAGCATTTGTCTGTCTATGTCTATGTCTGGCTTATTTCACTTAAGCATAATATCATAGGTTCATTTTTAGTGTCACAAATGACAGTTTCTTTCGTTTGATGGCTGAATAGTATTCCAGTGTCTGTACATTTATATGAGCATATGTATGTGTGTATATCCAGGTTTGTTTATTCATTCATCTTCTAATGCACATGTATGTTATTCCCATATCTTGCTATCTAGGATGGTGCTGACCTCAATATAATGGTGTAAGTAGTTCTACAAGATAAAATTTCATTTCCTTTGGCAAATTCCAAAGTAGAGTTGCTGTATTAAGGGATGATTTTATTTTTGGAGGAAACCTCATACTGTTTTGCATGGAGGCTGTTTAAAGAAAAGAGTTTTTTTTTCCCCTAGGTATGCATGTATGTGTCTTTAATCCCAGCACTCAGGAAGCAGAGGCAGGCAGATCTTTGTGAGTTCAAGTGCAGAGTGCTCTACATAGTGAGACCCTATGTCAACTAAACCAAAAAAGTAACAATAACAAAAATAGTGTTATTTAAAGATCACATCCTTAATTAAAAGGCAGAAGTCCATAGCTACAATGTGAAAAAAATGAAAGTCAGAAAAAACCAAAATACTCACTTTCTCTAATTTACCTGTTGAATTTAGGTTCAACAGTACAACATACCTGATAAATCTAGCAAAATTTCAAGGGCGTTAAACAACATATATGATGACAAAGTTTCCTGAATTAAATCCCCAAGCCCCTAAGCTCTCTCCCAGAATTTCAGCACTCTAGATTCCATGAAATAAACAAATCTGCTAATCGGAAAATGCTTACGATACATTTTGTGTGCTTAGCGTAACACAATGATGAGAAAAGGCAGGTCACATCATTTTGAAGAAGCATATGTATGTCAACCTTGGATGGTCAGGTGGCAGTCCTCATCCTGTGACCTGCTTTCACTTGCACATCTTACAGAATAGATGCACAAGGACCTATTCACAGTACACATGAAAAGAGGAATTGGATTCAGGGCAGAATTGGAAATAATCTAAATAACTAATAATAGAGATAAGATTGGTTAAAATTAGACTCTCACTGTATTAGAATACTACGTAGTGAATGAAGGAAATGATGTGCCAAGGCTGACGTGCTAGCTCATGCCTGTAATCACAGCAGCCGGAAGGTTGATCATGAGTTTGAGGCTAGCCTGCTCTGCAAACCAAGACACTGTCACAGAAATTCAAACTGATGTTTTTGATCTAGTAATAGGTGGATGTTTATAAGATATAGTCTTTGGTTAAAAAAGAAAATCAAAGCCAACAAGTGAGGTATGACTGAAGCTCATCTCAAGAGACTAGAGCAGAGTTGTGTGAGTTCCAGGCCAGCATGTGCCGTGCAGAGATGACATTTAATTAATTAATTAATTCTTTTCTCTTCTTTCCTTTATCTCTTCTCTTTTCTTTTCTCTCTCTCTCTCTCTCCTTCTCTCTCTCTCTCTCTCTCTCTCTCTGTATGTGTATGTGTGTGTGTGTGTGTGTGTGTGTGTGTGTGTGTGTGTAAGAGAGAGAGAAAGAGACAGACAGACAGACAGACGGAGACAGACAGAGAGAGACAGACAGAGAAAGAATATCTTCATATATGTTTGTGTTTATTTTTATGCATGTATGTGTACACATGTCTCCAGACCAGAGGGCAACCTTAGTGTCATTTCTCAAGTGTTATGGACATTTTTTGAGACAGGGTTTCTAACCACTGGTGACTCACTGTGTTAGGCTGGTTGGTCAGCGAGCTCCAGGCGACTTCTTTAGTGTGCCCCATCTGCTGCTGCACTCTAGTGCTGGCTGTACAGTAGGTACCACCATGTCCACCTCTCTTTTTCTCAGGTAGGTTCTGGGCATCAAACTCAGGTCTTTATGTTTGTCAGGTAAGCACTTTACAGACTGCACCATTTCTCTATCTATCTGTATCTATCTATATCTATATCTATATCTATATCTATCTATCTATCTATCTATCTATCTATCTATCTATCTATCTATCGGCTCTGTTTCTTAACAATTAGACTTTATTATATAATCTAACTATCCTATACAAGAGGGAAAAAGGGTTAAAGGGAAACAAGAGTAAACCTTCTGGTATCTTTTCCACGGGATGGATCCTCAGGTGTCTCTGGCCAGCATGCTTGTCTCCCGAAATCTATGTGTGATCCTGTTCCAAAAACTGTAGCCTTCTTGTCTCCTCTCCATGGTGTTTCCAAGGGGCAAAGCCCGCCAAGACTGCTTTCACCTGGGACAAAGCTTACAATCCAGAGTTATAAACAAATTCATGCAACACATTTTAGACTCTAACAGATCAGACCTCTAGGAAGGGCAGAATTGGAGAATAGGGAATAACGTAACAATTTCAATTGTTACTCTGTTGGCACTTCTGCGTGGCTGACTTTTCACAGTGTTTGGGGAAAAAAGAATGTCTTAGATGATGTTAAAATAACAGAGACACTAAAGCTGAAGCCCAAAGAAGCAAAAGAGCAAACTAATAAAAACCATGCTTCTTCCCAGTCATGTAATTTGGGGTGACTTTTCCTCTGTTTTGTTTCATTCCATGGCTGCTATCATATGGTTAGACTCTTTTCACATTCAAAATTCAGAAAAAGTTTCTGTCAGGTGCAGCTCCCTAAAGACAATGGCTTGCAAACTCAATTTTATAAACCAGAGTAGGAAGAAAGTTGGGAGTGTTCTTGGCTATCCCAGTTGGAGCTGCAGAATGCTTCCAAACTGGAATAGTTTCCATTTACACAAAATGAAAGTTCACATAATTCCAAGCCCTCTGATCTCTCTGCTATTTCTGGTGAAGGGGGGCACAGGGGTTGGGCTAGGGAAGTTGTCACAGAACAAACAATAGGGATTTTCAAGTCTCAGAAGGTTGAGGATCACTGCTTTAAGAACTAACCATCTAAGATAGATGACGTGTGACACAGACAGTTACATTAGAAACAAAGACAGGCAGACAACTGTGTGAACACTGAAAAAATGATGTATTTAGATTATGCATGAATAATATATCCATGCACACATCTCCTGGGTGAGCTTGTCAAGTCTTCTTTGCTGTTTATTTTCAAACTGATTTTTATTCTGGAAAATATTTTTGTCTTGCTTTGGACTCTCTGGAAATGGCTGGCAATGACATACTCTCTTTTTATCCAGTGAGTGGAGGGCCTCTTTTCCCTATGATTTTCCCTTTCTCATTTGTAGTTTAATTTAAATCAAATGATGACTGGGTAAAGATAATCCTGTCTACCTTAATGCTCTTTGTGTTGTCTCTACCACGTTTTGGCATCTAATAATAGTTAAATAATTTCCCACCATTACAGGACATATTTTCTCAGATGTCACATACAAACTGGTTTGACAACTCTTCTTACTAAGATCCAGATGGCTAACTGCATTTCTACCCGCGTTATTTTAAAAATAACAAGAACAAGAGCTAAAATAAGGAGAAGAGCAAAATACTCACAACCAGTACTAGATATTTTAGTTTATGAAATTAAACTTGATTCTCTCCTCTTCCTCTCTCAAGTGATTTCCATATGCCTAAACTCCTTTTATGTTTGAAATTCAGAGACAATGACTCAGAGGCGAAACAATCGGTGGTTGTTTGCTTTAGACTGGATCTGTCCTGTCCGGAAAGCCTTTTTTCAGGCTCCTGGTTGGAAAAACTGCTGCAGGTTTGCGAGCTGCGTTTGTGTTTCGAAGTTTGTATGTTTCACCCGGCATGGGAATTCAGCTAGGGTTTTAATAATTCAACATAAAGGAAGAACAATATTACAGTAGAAAATTACCCTAAGAAAGGTGAATATAACCTTTTATATGAGAAAAACAAGAAGGGTTAAAGGGGAACCAAATTAGCAGAACACAGAGTAGCAGAGTGACCGGATACACAAAGAGGAATGTCACATTAAAGCAAAGCATAGTGCTCACTGAAGAGGAATGTGGCAGCAATTACCTTTAACTGTGTAATCAGTAGACTTACAGCAAGAAACAATGTATCAGCAAGAAGTTAGAATGGTTTGTACTCCTGCAGTGGCTTCATTTTTCCTGTTTCCTTTGAGCTCAAGTCCACAGCCTGCTGGAGTGTCCACACAAGGAGAGTGCTTGAGATCTTTCTTCGTTTTTAAAAATATATATTCTATTAATTTATTCATATTACATCTCAATTGCTATCCCATCCCTTGTATCCTCCCATTCCTCCCTCCCTCCCATTTTCCCATTCCTCCCCTCCCCTATGACTGTGACTCAAGGGGACCTCCTCCCTCTGTATATGCTCATAGGGCATCAAGTCTCTTCTTGGTAGCCTGCTATCCTTCCTCTGAGGGCCACCAGGCCTCCCCATCCAGGGGACGTGGTCAAATATGGGGCACCAGAGTTCATGTGAAAGTCAGACCCCACTCTCCACTCAACTGTGGAGAATGTCCTGTTCACTGGGTAGATCTGGGTAGGAGTTTGAAGTTTACTGCACGTATTGTCCTTGGCTGGTGCCATAGTTTGAGCAGATCTTCCTTCGTTTACTCTAACCACTGTTGTCTATGGGAGCAGACCGTTCGCTAGGTGCTGGAGACTCAGTCTGAGGTTTTGTCTCTGAGCTGTTGTTCACAGCAGGAATATGATCCTGTCTTGGCTGGGGTAACTACTACTGTGACCAAAAGCACTACACTATGGCCAAAAGCAACATGAAGAGACAAGGGTTTATTTGGCTTATATATCCTGTGTAACAGTCTTTTGAGGGAAACCAAGGCAGGACCTCAAATAGGGAAGGGAGCTAGAGGCAAGGGGTGATGCAGAGGTCATGGAGGAGTGCCTCTTACAGGCTTGTTCCTTGTGGCTTTCTCAGTAGACCTTTTTATAGAACCCAAGCTTCCGAGTCCAGGAATGGCACCGCCCACAATGGGCTGGGCACGCCCCCATCAATCACCGAAATAAGAAAATGCTCTATAGGTTTGCCTATAGCCTAATCTTACGGAGACTTTTTCTCAGTTGAGGTTCCATCCTCTTTTCAGACCGTCCCTTCCTCTAATTTGTGTCATGTCGACATATAAACTAGCCTGTATAGAGCCAAAGCTCCAGTTTCCCCCCCCCCCACTCCCGTCCCGCAGCCAGAACCTGGTCCAGGACCTAGGCAATGTTGGTTCTTCCAAATCTTGTCTTTGGCTCCCAGGGAGTAGAAGAAAGCTGAGCTCAGCATAGAGCTGCTTTCTCTTACATGGAGTTTTAGGCTTTGCTAGATCTCCCTCATCTCACAGCAGCTCAGCTTCCATTTTTCCTTTCCCTTCTCTCTCTTTTTATGAAACATGTCTGTAGAAAAGAGTCTTCTATACTCACCAGTTTAAGCTAAATTTCCCCAAGGTTTGAATTGTGACCCATTTTTTTTTTTTGCATGACGTGTTCCAACTGTGTTGAAAACTGGGTAGGTGTGTCTTTGACATCTGAGCTGCTGTTTTTCCAGTGACTACAAAATTACTCACCAAATCACCATTGTCAAGATTTCTTCAATGTCCTAAATCTTTATTTTGAATTAAATATCTGATGCTTTCTTTTGGCTTTCATGGTCACTGTATCCATGTGATATACAGACATATATACAGGCAACACACACATGTATATTCATAAACACACATATAAACACCATGTCTGTCAGAATAAATGTATTGCATTTTTCTCCACTGGTATGTAGTAGTCAAAACTAAAGAAACAAAGGCCAGCATTCATAGATTTATACCGAAGCTCCTAACTATTCTGTGATTGTCAGAAATCAACTTAATAGAATACAGATTTTGTCCTGGCCTCTGGCCTTGGAGGTTTTGGAGCATGGCTCCTTTTAGCTTTGTTATTTTGGGCCCTGGAGAAACAGGAAGTCACTGTGAGGAGGGCATCTTGCATAGCTTCTCAGCTGCTGGTGGCTGGAAAGGAGTGAGAAGGAGCCAATCGAGGGTTCCAACAGCCTCCTGTATGCCAATCATCAAACTCAGTTCTGCTTGGCTTTGCATCTTAAAGGTTCCATCACCCCCAAATATGCCACAAGCTGGTGAAGAAGACATTAGCACGTAGCCTTTAGGGACATTTGACATCCAAATCGTAATAGTAAATGTTTTGCAGACATGAATTTGTTGGAGAGAAGTAAATGCTAGGTTTTGTGAATCTGGCCCAGATTTCTTGTAAGGACCAGTATGGCAGCATGAGAGAAAGTGTCTCTAGGGAGAAAAATGTCTAATGGAATATGCTTTTCTGTTTCTTTCTTTTGCAACCCAATTCCAACCAACCATCAACCACTCTGATTTCCACATCACAAATGCATCCTCTATCTTTCTACTCCGTAGTAAATCCACATCTCAACATTCATGACAACATATTTCTCAGTTGGAACAGCATAGAGATCTGCTAATTGTTTTCTTTGTTTCCACACTCGCCCACCATCCCCTAGCCTTTCACTTTTTACACAGCAAGGGTCTCAAAAGGTGAGTCACAGCATACTACTTCTGTCTTAAGACTTTTCAGTGGTTAACAGCACTTGCTGCTCAGGCAGATTGGCCAGGCTTGACATGGGATTTACAGACACCTGTCACTCCAGTTGCCGATGATCTAGTGCATATTTCTGGCTTGCAAGGGCACCAGGAACATGCACAGTGCACTTAAATACATGTGAGCAAAGCATTTTTAATAAAGCATATTTAATTTTTATTTTAAAAAAGACCTCAGCTCAAGGAAGACACAATGCAAAATCCTCTCTCGGACCCATAAGACTTTGACTGCTATGTGACCACAGTCCCTCACAGAGCTCATATCCCAGCCCCCTTTCTTACCCCCTTTCCATTGCAGATGCAGTAATTTCTCCATCAATTCTGAAATAGGGCAAGCTCACCCCTATCTTTGGACCATTGTCTCAGCTGTCTACAAGGCAGAGGTCATTCATGTATGAATCCCGTACATCTTTCTGTGATGGTCTCCTTCTAAGAATTTCTGTTTCAGGGCATTGCCTCTGCCCAGAAGTGTTTCTTATGACTTAATGTCCTCCCTAACTACTGCTTGATCGATCTGCTCATCCATTCAGTTTTTCATAGCACGATTGCTGTGTGAAGTCATCTTGTCCTCTTGTTTATCTCTGCATGTATGATTTGTCTCCTACCACTAGAGCTTAAGCCTCTCAAGGGCAGGGACCTTGTCTTTCTTGGCCATTGCTATGATCTCAGAGACTAAAACACTGCCTCGTCACTTACTTGATACTCAGTAAATTTTTTTTTTTAACTGAAGAATGGACCAGGAAATAGACCCACTTACTTTGAACACAAATAAAGCATTACAAACAAGTCATTCAATGTCATTCATTCCCAAGCAACTGGCAAAACATACAGGGCAGTTCTGTAGACAGGATGCTTTGATAAAATGTTTAACCCAACGTGAAATAAGAGGGATTTATTTGGGACAGACCAAATCTTAATGTACTTAAGTCACAGTTTGTTAGATTGTGTTGCTTATGAAGTGGCAAAATAAAGATCAGTCAAAGTGGATGTGCTAGGATGTTTTCTTTTCTCTTATGAAAACAGCACTATGTTAAAATGACTTGGAGCTTGCAGTTCTGTTACAGTGACTCATCAATGTGAAAAATGTGTTTCTGCAGGGTGGGAGGAGAGGCTTAAATTCATAATTCATTTGTTGCAATGTTCATTTATTAAAGCACAGGCATATCTTCCAGTCTTCCCATTTTGTGACAGGATGCCTTCCTGTTTCCTTTCAGCTTGCTTTGTGCATAGATGTGCAAACATTATCAATAAGAACACAGGAGATGCAGCTTGTGTGAGCAGAAAGAACACTTTAATAGGTCCATGTGAACTGAGCCTCATGCTATCTTATAGCTCACTATAATTTGGCTTAAGACACAGAGAGACTATTAACGCAAAGAACACATACCTATTTCTTCCTTTCTTTATGGCTTCAGACAAGAATTTTTATCAAGTTTATGTTTGGAAAGATGACTAAAACAGAGCAGAGAATGAAGCTCACAGAGATCTCTGAATTAATTGAATTATTCAGTTTCATGCCAACCCAGCAAAACAATGGATTCCCTGTGGAGTAGAGGGTATAATCTATGCATTCATCTCTGTGTTCAACCCTGCCCACCAAGGTTCTGAGGAAGCAAGCACTGTAGTCATTAAGCCAGTGTGTAAGCCACCAAACTAAACAAAGAGGCTATTTTTACAGAAAGGGATGAGAGGCAAGGCAAAGCACTTTTAAAAATAAAAAATGACTTTTCCTTAAAGCCCAGAAGAGTAGCAGAAGGCTTTAAGAACATAAACACAACCAATCTGTCTATTCCAGGGGAGAAAGGCTATGTTTCTTAAACATAAAAGAACAAATTTTCTAAGTAGCAAGCGAGTTGGTATCATTTGCATAATGGATTCTATTTACATAAATTCCGTTGCTTATAGCACTCATCTGATAAGACTTGGCGAAAGTGCAAGGCTGAAACGGAGTGAAGAGAAGGCTGCCCTCTGGCTTTTCTCCATTCTTCCAGGTCTGTGTTTCTTTAGGGGTTAATGTGTGCATTTGCACCAAGCTTTGTAACTGTGAGTGTCAGAAAGAGTTAGATGTGGTCATTTCGGTACTCCTTGTGCCCTGTACCCTGTTTTGTTCTCTTTTTATGAAGGTAAAAATGAGTGCATCTGTCAACCACTGGAGCATGTTAACTCCTGTGTGTTGGGACTTGACAGCCACTGGCTGTGAATTTTCTTCCCATAACAACCAAATGAAAATGTCAGCAGTGAATCTTTCTGCTAAGTGCTGGGTTCTTTCTCTCTTGTTGTACTACTTTCTGTTGACCAAGTAGACAATCTGGGTGTTTTACAAAGCAGAGATCCTTGTCTCTAAGGATCCAGCATGTGTAGTCCCTCTAAGAAGATGTGTACATGTGTGTGTGTGTGTGTGTGTGTGTGTGCGTGTGGGTGTCTGTGTGTCTGTCTTTCCCTCCCTCCCTCCCTCCTTCCCTCCCTATCTCCCTCCATGTCTGTCTCCCTCCTCCCTCCCTTCCCCACCGCGTGTGTGTGTGTGTGTGTGTGTGTGTGTGTGTGTGTGTGTGTATGTATGTGTAAGTGTGTGTGTGTCTGTGTCTGTGTCTATGTGTGTCAGGGGCAGCACTACTGTTCTCTGCTAGATTTTTTGGCTTTTTGCCCTGTTTGCCACAGGCAGTGAGACTTTATCTGTCAGAAACATGTGAAAATGCTAACGGTCCACAGCTTGTCTGTTCCTTCTGACTTGAGGTATCCCAACTGTGGCGAAACGGACAAAACAGGTATTATTTATCCTTTAATTTCAACACTCTAGAATTCTACAATCACTGACTTACTCTACTTCATCCACAGTAAGGTTGATCCTTGCAAATCTCTAAACCTTGCAATCAAGCAAAATTGGATTTGGGGTTCAAATAAGAATACATTAAAATAAAAGGGCCTTTTCCGCCTTTCTTTTCTCCTACTTGTTTATTTATTTATTTATTTATTTATTTATTTATTTATTTATTTGAGGCAAGGTCTCACTATGTAGACTATGTTAATCTCCAACTCAAAACAACCCATCTGCCTCTGCTTCCTGAATGCTGGTGTTAGAAGTGTGTACTGCCATGCTGGACCCAATGAAGATGAGTGCCTTTTAGCAAGATAAGAATCTGTGTTTACACTGTAAAAAAAAAAAAAAAAAAAAAAGGTCTATAGCTGAACAGTGTTTTGCATTGGTGTGGCTGCTCAGTGATGCACAGAAAATCCAAATTTTCTTTTTCCTTTTCTTCAGAGTAGCATCCTTAATGTGCTTGCTCTGATCCTCCTGCTTGCTGCTTCATGGTTGCAGGGTGGCTGTAGCTTCATCCGCTAAGGCTGCATTTGATTCAGGAAGAAAGAAAACTGGGGAGAATGGGCCAGGCTAGGAACATCTTCCATCTTCCATGATGAAAGACTCCTCCCCTCTTTCTTTGGTTTAAGTAAATTAATTCAAATGCCTATATGCTAAAGGTCCTTTCCCCGCGCGAGTCTATTGAGAAAGAAGAAACACTTAAGGAGGAAACAGCCTAGATAGGAAGCCATTGAAAAGGATTCTTACAAATTGTCATAAGGGCAGATAGCTTCTGGCAGGGGTGTGGGTGAGGGAAGGACTCAGTTTTATTTAAGGGGCTGGCCACTGGGAGTTTGGCCATGTTTCAATGAGTATATGGCCAATACAAACCAGACTTGTATATGTCTTTCTTTCTTTCTTTCTTTCTTTCTTTCTTTCTTTCTTTCTTTCT